>OY997594.1:16440796-17640796 GCA_963921825.1 Erodium maritimum
AGAGCATGGGATGCATGTTGAGAAACCTTTTCTTGATGTCTTACAGTTTCCACCGAGGGTTCCAACCTCAAACGTTGAGGTAAATGATTTGGTTAATGAACCAATTCAGGAACAAGGGTAACAACAGAATCAAGAAGTACAAGAGCCTCCTAGAAGATCAGTTAGAGAACGTCGTGCACAAAATAGGATTAATCTATTAGTGTGCGATAATGAGGACAATCATATTGATGATGACCTTATTATTAAAGACGATCCTAAGTGTTTCCAAGAGGCGATGGCTATGTCCAGACCATGAGAAATGGCTTGCTGCCATGGGATCCGAAATGGAGTCAATGAAAATCAATAAAGTATGGACTTTAGTTGATGACTCTAAGGACTTAAAACCTATTGGGTGTAAATAGGGTTTTAAGAGAAAGATTGGAGTGGAGGGTAAGGTTTAAACCTTTAAAGCCCTTCTGGTTGCTAAGGGGTATAATCAAAAGGAAGGTATTGATTATGAAGAAACGTTATCCCCTGTAGTAATACTCAAATCTATTCGGATTTTGCTTGCTATTGTTGCATACTATGATTATGAGATTTGACAAATGGATGTGAAAATGGCTTTCCTTAATTGTGAGCTCAAGGAGGATGTCTATATGACTCAACCTGAAGGTTTCACATTGTCATATGCTCCTATTAAAGTATGTAAGCTACAACGATCCAACTATGGATTAAAGAAAGCTTCTCATAGGTGGAAAATTTTGTTTTCACACGACAATCAAAAAGTTCGATTTTGTGCGTTGTGAAAATGAGTCATGTGTACAAGAAGGTTAGTGGGAGCGTTGTCATTTTCCTAGTGTTATATGTAGATGACATATTGCTAATAGGAAATGATGTGTCAGACATGCAAGAAACAAAGATTTGGATATCTGAAAAGTTCTCTGTGATAGATGTGAGAGAAGCAACTTATATTCTTGGAATAAAGGTCTATAGAGATAGATCAAGGAAGTTGCTTGGAATATCCCAATCTACGTACATTGATACTATCTTAAGGAAGTATCACATGGATAATTCCAAAAGGGGTTACTTACCTATTGGAACTGGAGTTTCTCTTTCTAGGGAGGATAGTCCTAAGACCCTAGAGGAAAGAGAACGCATGAGTAGAATCTCATATGCTAACGCAGTGGGAGCTATCATGTATACCATGACATGTACAAGACCGGATGTTGCCTATGCGCTAGGAGTAGCAAGTAGGTACCAAGGAAATCCGGGTGAGGCACATTGGAAAGTTGTCAAAACTATTCTTAGGTTCTTGAGAAGAACTAAAGACCAATTCCTCATATATGGAGATAATGAGCTTAAATTGTTAAGTCATATTGATGCAAGTTTTGCATAAGATATAGATAGTAGCAAATCTAATTTGGGTTATGGGTTTACCTTAAATGGTGAGAGAGTTTGTTGGAAGAATTCCAAACAAGCTACCGTAGCAAATTCAGTAACTAAAGCAGAATACATAACTGCATGTGATGCTGTTGAGGAAGGTGTATGGATAAAGAAGTTCTTAACTGAGCTTGGTGTGGTTCCTTCAGTAAAGGAAAATGTTTCTTTATTATGTGACAATAAGGGGGTTATTGCACAAGCCAAGGAGCCAAGAGCACACCAGAAATCCAAACTCATTTCTCGGAAGTTTCTTCTGAGTAAAGAAATAGTAGAACGTGAGACGTTCAAATTTTGAATTTGGAATGAAAGGAAAACGACGCAGATCCTTTCACTAAGGTGCTTGGTTCAAAGGAGTTTGACTAGCACAAGTGGAATATAGGATTGAAATTCATGAATGTTTGGCTCTAGTCAAATGTTAATCTTCATGAAACATTTTTTTAGCACATTTCATATCGTGTTTTTCTTATTAGTAGTGACTAATGTAATGACTTTTATTGTTATCATATATGAATGTTTATTAACATTGGATATGATAAGTCCTTGATTAAACTGATATACTTGTCATCATAATAGGGATTATGATAATGAGAGTCAAGTATTATAGAGTTTGATCTAAAAGTGTTCTTGGTCATAGGATCATCCTGCTGGGACTAAGGTGATCCGGATAGACTAATATATGTATAACAGTACTCATTGGATGAGGATTAATGGATCTCATTCATTAAGTTATAATATAGATGATGCATATAGTGGATATGATCATTGAACTGACCAAAAGTGAGATTTCCAAATGGTTGATTTTACCTATACTGTCAATGTGGAAATTTTCTTAAGGAGAAAATGTATATTGTTTTATCCTTTGACCTGAGATCACCATAGTGGTTAATAGAATGCTTGTTATACTTTGATACCGAACACCTAGTGTGTAAAAATGCTAGTTGAAAGGTCATTGGGTATAATTGAGTACCTATATAATCAATGGCGAGTCAAGAGGGGATCCATCAACTCAAGGTAATGAGTTTGAACTTTATGTTGTTATGAATCTTATGGTTGGAAAAGATCCTTGGCCAAGGAAGAAGAATGATTTAAGAAAGGAGTTTCTTAAAGTCATTCAACAACCAGTAACGATCAACATGAAACATAGTGGTTATCTATTAGGGTTTGACAGTCAAACCATACCCTAGGATAATCCGGAGTTGGAAAGATGGAAGGAAAACAATTCATCATCCTTAAACCAGGTTCGTCTTTATTGGATATTGATATTCACGTTATCCGGCCGTCGGGGAGTGTTGTTAGACGCCAACCTCGATTAGTAGTTAATGAGATTAATTACTACCAATTTAGCGTTGAACCTATGTGGCCACACACTTACGAGTGACATTTGATGTTTAAGATCATTTAATTTATTATGCGATAATTTATTGAAATGATCTAGATGGCATATTTGTTATATCTTCTGCTAACACAGAAATATAATAAATATTGGAGTTCTTGACAGATTGGATCTAGGTCAAGTGGGAGATTGTTGGGTTTTGCCCTAGGCCCAATCGGGTTTCAAGCCCAATTGAGTCTTGGACCCAATAATTAGATGTGTATAAGAGCATATTAGGGTTAAGAGAAAAGATGATTCAGATTTATTTTCTCTAGCCTCCTTTTTCTATTCTCTCCCAAACAACCAAAGAGAAGAATCGTTCTTCTCGTAGCCGTCTCAATTGTTGAAAGCATCAAAGGTTACTCGGTGTGGATACACTAGAGGCTTCGTAGTTTCGGAGCTAAATCAATTTTGTTCTTCATATCAAGTAAGTGACTTTATTATTTTAACGATGATTTAGATGCGATGGATTTGTTTTTGGATCGAACGATTTATTTCCGCTGCGAACATATGATGTTTTTTCGATCCTTCAGAAGCTAACAAGATGCTAATCTCAAGTTTTATTCCATGGGATTAGAACAAATGACTATGTTTATAGATAGGGACGATAAAGGAGCATTGTGATGTGGCATGACAGAGTATGTTGTGTGGTTAGAAATCGGGCTTTTTTTTACGAAAGTAAGAGATTTATTAATAAGAATTAGAAACCAGTAACTTAGAAATGGGCTCTGGTAAAGATCAATAATCACACACCATAGATGCCCACTCCCAAGCATTTCGAGTTAGGTCATGAGCTACCATGTTTGCAGTCCTCTTAACATGGACTACAGTTACATCAACCAAACAAGAAAGAATCTGCTTACAGTCCATAACAATAGCCCCCACTAGGGTAGTTAGAACCGAATTACCGTTAATGGCCAAAACTAGGCCCAAACAGTCCAATTCTACCACCCCAATACCAAAATCTCTGACTACAAGCTCTTGGAACACCGCCTTTAATGCCAATGCTTCCAATATTTTCGGGTCCTCAAGGCCTCCAAACACTTTGCACTGCATAAAATAAGGGGAACCATCCTCCTTCCGACAAATCCAACCTCCACCACCCCCGGTACCGTGGAACATGCTGCATCAGTATTAACTTTCCACTTACCGGGAGGCAGTTTCCTCCATCTCCCATGATCGACCGCCAATCCACCTGTCCCCCGAACATCCACCACTTGCGCTTCCTTCCACCATGCCTACAAGTGATCAGCACTCCGATAAATGGCCTCCACTGATGAGCTTTTTCCTTTTCAAACTCGTTGGTTACGAGCTCTGCAAAGACCCCAACACAATACTTCTATTTGAGCCCACGCCAAAAAATCACCTGAGAATATTTCGAATTCATCTTTAACCAATAGAGGACAATTATGAAGAATGAGTAATCAATTGAATGCACATAGTTTTCTAGGCATGATTGTTCGAAGAATGATTTGATAGTTGATCAACCGTGTGGAGAGTGAATGGAATATGTATTGTGTATATAAGAAAAAACATTTTATTTATTAATTGTCGGAAGTTACTGTTTGTAATTTTGGACTTTTTTGTCACAAAATTCAATTATTGACAAAACCAACTATCAATTTTTTAAAACGGTTGGAACACTTGTCACTTCATGAATGAATGATTCCGAAGAAGAGGCCCGTTTGGGACGTCAATGTGGGCCTCCACCGAGAAGGATCATCAATAATAGAGGACTGCTCTGCTGCCAACAATTCGAAGTTGGACGGAGGCAGAGACCGGCTGCAAGTAATGAACGGAAATGGAGTCCGGCCACCGGAGGCTCCATTGTATTGTTGCGATCCTCCACCAGATAATGACTACTGCAGTTTCAAATGATAACCTGACCATACCCGATCCCCAGAGACAACAATGTCATGTTTCATTTCAATCCCCACTACTATCTCTTATATTAGCATCACATCTTGATGAACCATAGTTGACTGAGTCCCAAACCTGCAAAAAAGAAAAAAGAAAAAAGAAGAAGAAGAAGAGCAATGTGTTATGTGTCACACCCAATTCATAAGCAAAACCTCAAACAATGACATGCAATAACAATGAATATGTTTGTTGATGGTCATCTAACCATGTAATGTCACACAAAAGTGATAAGCAAAAAGGAGACAAGAAAGACTAGATGACCGGCAACAAAAACATCCATGGCTGCATAACACACTCAGATCAAAAAGACCACAACTTTAACAAGACGGTACTAAAACAATAACATCAAGTCATGATTCATGAACTGAGGTTTATGCTTTTTTGGGGGGTGTTATAAACTAAGATTTAGAAGAATAGATATGGATAAAGAAATGAACAAGGGTATATGCCGAGGAATGATTCTTCCAATAGAGCATATGCTTAGAGAATAAACCCTTCATCGGCCAATCATCTTCCGTGCAACCTTCTCTTACTGGTAGGTGTGCCTATATTATGAATGAGGGCTGATTGGTGCTTAGAAGTCACAGCTAGAAAGAGAGAGGCCTGAAAGTGATCCGGAGTAGTTAAGACATTCTTCCAAGAAGAAACACATGGCTTCACTTCACACCATCTCAAGAACAAGAGGATAAAAATATATTAAGGATTATGGTAGGTTTTTTTGAGCATAAATATGAGGTGTTATTAATTCAAGAAACGAAATAACAATATGATCATATAATTGTAGAAATAATTGTAAAGTCTTGGTGACGGTCGGAACGTTAATCTTGTAGCAAAACACCCGGTAATACTAGAGAGTACATTAGAGGGTGGTTCTCTATGGTTCTCTATTCACTCGGTGGTTGGCACAGTTGATCCAAAAGTCTTTCCTCGTCTCGACTTGAACATGCATGTATTGTTAAGACAGTCGTCCAAGGAGTATAATAGAGAAAAGAGGAGGGTGGGGGACGTCTAATGTCTATCCCTCAGGGTCGGGATATGTGGTTCTTCTAGGACACCCCGTGGTGCCTAAAGGTTCTCATGAGAACCAGCAAGGTTGCTTGGTTGGCCTCGCTTCTATCCCATCGAAGTCAATTTTCCTGGACGGGGTACGGTCGTATCCACCATAGAGGCGAAGCCTGTAAACTCTTATTTTTTGCAGGGTGATTGTGGATTACTTCCTATCGCCCATCGTGGTGTCCTCCATTTCCCAGAGCATCTCTCTGAACCCTGAAGCTTCCTCTTTGTTCCTGAATTTCATTTTGCGAGGACGTATATCCACTATGATACGGATGCAAAAAGTATGATACGTGGATGTGGTGCCTCCCATTCATTATGTGCTGGCCCTCCAACACCGATTTCTTCCTCCACCACCAGTTCATCTTGATGGATCGATCTCCATGGGTGTAATTCCAAGAAAGGCGGATCACGATTGTTCGTTGGGTGATAGGTTGGATTGTCTCTAGTGATCGGGGTTGGGTGGCCGCCATGAATCTCATAAGGCGATGAGGCCATGGTTGGTGTTGATCTCCGCCTTGGTGGACGGGCAGCGATGAAGTAGTGGGGTTGCATCATATGACAACTATCAGAGGGTCGAGACGGTTTCCTCCATACTATGGTGTCTCCAGATCGGCGTCATCATGCTTGGAGCAGTCATGGGCAGGAAGATACTTGTCGAAGGGTAGACCAGACCGAAGGGGAGGAGATGATGACGCAAGATCAGTGTGGGGGCAGCTACATCGTCCGACATCCAGACCCGAGGTCCGTATTGTGTTGGCTGTGTCATGATGACGAGGTGAGGGGCAAGAGGCGTGCCCGGTAATGGTGGAGGAGAAGCCACGATGGCTAGATCCCACTAAAAACACAGGCAGAAATGAGAGAAAAATAATTTTTTTAAAACCCTAATAAACCGAACGTAGTGATTATAGTAGATAAATATTATAACTCATCTACTTTTTAATAGTTGTAATTATTTTATTTGAAAAATAATTGTTTCAAAATATCTATTTTACTTTTACAAAGTGCTAAATGAAAAAAAAAACTCCAAATTCTACATTTTCTTCAATTTTCGTCATGGGGTGAAATTTTCGTATCTTTTATGTTTGTTTATTTTAAATTTATGGGGGGAAATGATTTAAAGGTTTTAGAAGAATTATTGTATCATATAATATACATCAACACGAAGATATACGTAAATAAAAAAATACAATTATTTATTCAGCTTTTTTTTTTAATTGGGTAACCGGAGACTTTCATAAATACCAATAGGTAATCAAACAGGACGGGGCGTGACCGCCCCGGGTTCCAGATGTATGTCCGAGCCGACCGTAGAAAGCCCGACGCTCATGGACCCATGATAATAGCCCACTTGAAATCGTGGGCACAAACTCAATACAACTCATTACCATCGTCTCAAAACAACGAGACATAAAGTAAAAGGTCTTAAACCAAATAGGAAATAAATTGTTCCAACAATAATGCATATAATAAGAAAACAGATAAAAATACTTTGCTGGTCTTACAGGCTGCCCGGGACCTCCCAGCACTGGTTGTCCCGGGTCTGTAGGTATAGTCCGAGGGCGACTCCACCCACCCTTGCCGGGTCGGGTCATTGCTGCATCGGAGGCTGTTGTGCCTCCGTCTGCTCTTCCCTATCCCTTTCCTGGTATACCGGCCACACGATGTCTGGTTGGAGGGTCGGATCATCCAACGACTTCTTCGACTCCGGCGGACGAGCATACAATGACCCGCTCCTAGTCTTCAGGGTAGTCAGCTTACCCTTTCCTCGGCTGGGCCCCCCTTTCCCCAGTCCTGCCTGGGGATCTTTCTCCTTCCACTGGGGATCTTTCTCCTTCCCCTCCCGGGTCACTACAGTAGCTCCGGGCTCAGCTCGGTCAACAGGATCAGCAGCAGGGTGGACGTTAGCCAGATTGTCAGGTTTCCTGAAACTCGGGGGCCCTCCAGAGACTCGACGCCCTCCCTCCTGCATTACATTGGTTGCCCCTCCTGGGGTAACCCTAGCCAGATTGTCAGGATTCGAAATGTCTGCGCTGGGGTGACTTTCTCCCATAATAATTTCCCTAGATCGAATCAGCGGATTCTGGGACAGATCACTCAACAGGTAAGTAATAGTCGGGTGTGTCAGGGGGGGTGTATTTCAGACCGTCCTCAGCAGCAGATCCACATCCATCTACCTTGGGGCCAGGATAGACAGTTCGTACCGGACCTCTTCACGACCAATACCCGGAAACTGAGTCGTACATCCCGTAATTATTTGGGTTAGCAATCCACACATGCGACAAAAATCCGCTACCTCTCATATTTCAGTTCAATCACAGTGGAGGATGTGGTACCTGGAAATATGAGTCTTAGTCTTCTCCGTAGAGGTCGGTTCAACTCCATTCGGACCCGCATCCATAAAAACATATCCTCCTGCCTAGCCAACGGAATCGGAGCTGATAGCACTTGAGTGCCAATACTATCTGCAATGAGGCCGCGGATGTATGAGTTCCCGGCTCCCACCGGGACGTTCAACGCCCTGACACAAAGCTCCACATGACGGAAGTTAATCTCATTGGCCGAGACATATTGCCTGTGTGGCTCCAACAGAAGGGGGAAACCCTTGAAACTCCAGGGGGCCATATGACGGATATTTTCCATCGTCTCTGCGGAAGGGAAGTGATAACCTGTGACCTCCGGGGACATGAATTCCACCTGCATTCCATTCACCTTCCACTTATGTAGCATCATCGCACAGACAACGTTCTGATTGTGGATCCGGTCCCCTGCAACCCGAGCTGCCAGGGAGAACTGGTACGTGCCCTTAGTGAAAGCCGGGACCCCTTCCTCCGAAACCACCACCTCTTCATCGTCATCCACCCAATCCGGGACCGGGGAGATCCGGATCGAGTTTACTTCAGGTTGACGTACACTCAACCCAGATCCACCGGCTGGCCGAGGACTCGTGTCCGGTACCCGATCTGTCGGAGGACGATATCTAGACACCACCGTCGGTGACTATGGTCGAGAACGGGACGACAGGTCCGTCCAAGGCTCCCCCACTTCCAGTCGGCCTTCACCCTAAGCCAAGACGGTTGCCGGAGCCTCAGAGACTGTGGTGGCGGTCAGGTACGTGCCTGGCTTGTCCTTCAGGGCCAAGGGACCAGTCGACCGCCGGTGGTTCGGCAGAGGGCGAGAGGGATATGCATCGGATGACGACATGAAGGTGGCGCCGGGCAGGAACCCTACCAGTTCGGGGGCCTGTTGCTGATGGGGTTCGTCGACGACGGGGTAGATCTGGTCGGTGGACGACGAGAGCAACTGGACGTCGAGCGAAGACGATGACGCAGACAGGATCGGCGATGGCGAGGACGCAGACGGAGTCGGCGAAGGCAAGGGCGACGCAGCGAGACTCTGACTAGGGTAGAAATGAACCTCACGGAGAGGTGGACTGTCACGCCCCAATTTCAGTAAAACCGAACAAGGGACGCGAACATTTTAAAACATAAAAACACTTGAAACCTGTTTTCATTAAACACTTTAAAATACCAGTTTAGTTCAACAAAATAATAATTACAGTTACGACACGTCCCAACAAGTGGACAAAAGTACAGGTATCCGTCACTAGACTCAAAAGACAAGACCCGGACTCCGCTCCTAGCTCCACAAGCTTCGAGAGCTCACCTAGTCCGTCCCACGAACAGTACCTGTAGGAAAAGCAGCTAGAGGTGAGCGTTCGCTCACCACCACGGATAACAGACTGACTACGGCATAATTAGCAGACAAAGCCGGTGACACCAACCACGACCCAAAAGACACACACACGACCAGTACCTTCCTCGACTGACTCAACACTCTGACACGTAAAGTAGATCTGACCCAACGATTGGCGGCCTCTTCCAAGGACTCAAAAGAAAGTACGCAACACCAAACAACATCACAAGGGATCTCACACCAACCAAGATCACAAAGGATCGCACACCAAAACAAGATCACGAAGGATCGCACACCAAAACAAGATCACGAAGGATCACAAACCAGCTGCCAAGAACGCCCTTCCGGGACTCTAACCCGGTCAGGCCAACCCAAGAATGCTGCAACTTACCGGGACTCTAACCCGTAAGCCAGCCGGAAAATGCTGCAACTTACCGAGACTCTAACTCGTAAGCCAGCCGAAGAATGCTGCAACTTACCGGGACTCTAACCCGCAAGCCCACCAAGTGTGCTCACAAACCCAAACCACACACGCGCGGCCAGGACCCCTTTATTGGCGGGCGGGCCCCCTACCCCGTCTGAACATGCAGACGCGTGTGCTCGTGGACCCCCGTTTCAGGAAGCGGGCCCCCAACCTCCGGTAACCACAAACACAATCACAAGCAAAATCAACAACCAGTAACAGCACAGGTTCAACACTCACAGGCACTCATGGCCACCAAGACACTAACCGTAAAACTCGGACTCAACAGCCCCACAGGCACTCACGGCCTCCCAAGACACACCGACAGTAAGACACGGACTCAACAACCCCACAGGCACTCACGACCTCCCAAGACACCAACCATAAAAAACGCTTGCAACTTACCGAGACTCTAACTCGTAAGCCAGCTAAAGAAAGCTTGCAACCCCCCGAGACTCTAACTCGGTCAGGCCAGCCAAAGACACCAACCTTAGTACACGGGCCCTCAAGGCCACCCAAAACACCAACTTAAATGCACGGGCTCTCATGGCCACCCAGGACACCAAATTCAAATACACGGGCTCTCAAGGCCATCCAAACTCAATCAATAAATAACACGGGCTCTCAAGGCCACCCAAAACTCGATAATAAAATACGGGCTCTCAAGGCCACCCAAACTCAATCAATAAATAATACGGGCTCTCAAGGCCACCCAGAACTCGATAATAAAATACGGGCTCTCAAGGCCACTCAAGACACCAAATAAGCAATCAACCTCCGGCTTAACCAAGCCTCCAACAGTCCTAACATCAACAGTTTCACAATCAACCTCCGGGCATGGTCATATGCCTCCAGTACTCCTAATATCGATAAGTTCACAAACAACCTCCGGGCATGGTCATATGCCTCCAGTAAAACAATTAACGCTAAGTTCTTTGTTCCTACGACACTACTAAGTGTCACAAGCCTTTCCAATAATTACTAAGTCCCCGTAACATGCTTTTCTAATAAACGCTACAAACTCGTATCATGCTTTTCTAATATTTAAATAAACCTATTCAACCCACGACACCCCAGTGTCACATGCAATTCTACTGTTAACTTTCCCCAGTCAGGGCCGAGATCCGGCTACTTTTCCCTACCTCAACTGAAGAGCAACCGCTACGCTTCCTATCTGCTGACGTTCTGGCTCGCTACCTCCGGGCTCCACTTCGATCGAAGCCGGACGCTAAAGGAAACACGAAAGCCATAGATTAATAACGGTTCCGCCGTTAAGTTAAAGGTCATGATTTATCCAGTTTTAAGACCGACAGTTGTCCCTTAAACTCGAGCGGGAGAAAAGCGGGATTACAACGAATCGGGTTCGAGCATCCGCGCACCGAAACCGGTGCATGTTCCCGAGGGAGAATATCGAGGCACAGGTCCCAATGCACGGATATCGAGACTTCCCGAGGTCTGATTCATTGTTCCGCTATTATCCCGTTCAAGGTCCGATTTAACGTTCGGTTTAGTCGATCCACGCTTTCTAAAATCCGATCACAGATTGGTTCACTCACATCTCGATTTACTAGTCCGTTTAAGACGCCCGTTTTCGTTTAAATCTGATTTTAACCCTGTTTAATTTAGAACCGATTTGATTTTCAGATCCTTTCTCGTTAAAACTTCTTTTGGTTCTCAAATCCCCATTTTCGTTCTTTTTTTTTGATAAACCGATTAATTAGCCAAAACCTTTCTGATCCTTTCGAAACTTAAGGAACAAAATTTAGATCTAAAGGAAGCGTTTTTGTTTGTCAAACCCGAACCACAACAACAATTATAGTGAATAAACTAACATTAATATCATTAATAACATTTCCGAACAAGATAAACAGAGCCACCAAAAAGCTCGGGAAGGAAACAACAAAGCAGAGGAGGTCGGATTGTGTCCGGCCGACCACCGACGAAGACGCCGGCGACCAGCCTCACAGGTGCACCGAAAGTTCACCTGAGAAAGGGACGGCTGGGCGATCTCGCCTCAGATCTGTCCCCAACGGTGAGGGCCTCGCCGGAATCGAACCCGAGATGAGACTGAGGGGAAACGGCCGGCGGCGGCGGCTCTGGTCCGAGAAGACAAGGGAGAGAGGCGGGGCTCGGTGGCGAGGTCGTGGCCGGTCCTCTCTAGATCGGAGACGACGGGTAGCTCGGTGGTGGTGTCGTGGCTGGACGGAGGCTCGGCCAACGGCGGCGGCGGCGACGGCGACGTGAGCTGGAGAAGACGGGGGCGGTGGTGGCTCCGGTAGCTCGGGAGGGAGAGACGGGGAGGAGAAGACGAGGAGTGGGAGGAGCTGGCCGGACGTGGGAGGCGGTTCCGGCGAGGGTGAGGTCGGGAGAGGAGATGGGCGGCTGAAGGAGAAGAGAATGAGAGGGATTAGGGTTTGAGGAGGAGGGGTGGGGTTTAAATACCCTGGGCTAACCCGAGTTGGGCCGCACGGCCCAAAACGCTTGTTGGCCTGCTCAGGTGGGGGTCGGGTCCTGCCTGGCCGGGTCTGCAGCTTGGGCCGGGTCCGGTCCGACCCGGTCCGACCCAAAAGTTTTTTTTTTTTTTTCAGACTTTTCGAACCGCTTCCCGATCCCGTCAATTAAAACCCGTAAAAGGCAGTTTAAATTTTCAGGACTTTACATGGACAAAGAGCTTTTTGAAAGTGAGTAGATGTTTTTTCTATTTATTCAGACTTAATGGAACTCAAAATCTTTTACCTAAGAGCTTGAGCCTTCTCAATCCCAATCACAAGAGGATCAACTCACGACATCTCTTAAATTACGTGGGCCTTCTCAATCCCAATCAAGCTTGTTTATAAATACTCTGCTCTCTTACCAACTACTTATACCCAAAGCCCAACACTTACAAACAAACTAGACCCAAAAACCTAAATCGAAGCCCAAACCCAAATGAACCAAAAAAAGTCGTGAATCTGGAAGATATAGCATGGTGCATGCATGAAATCGGAACAGTTTAATCCAATGGTCGAATGCCAAATGCACGTAGCTTCCCATCACATCAGTAAAGGAGAGAAGAACAAGAAAAGCAATAGAAAATAGGAAATATATAGAGCACGAGGAAGAAGATAGCAAGAAGAAACATTAACAAAGTGTTGAAAATACACATACAGGCAACCTAGTACAGCTAGCTGCTCCCCAAGGTTGTTCGTAATCATCAACCACAACAAGGCATATCAACTCATCAATTATTCCGGAATCATTATATATACTTATTTGATAGATTCCTGACAATGACCGCTATATATTACAATTTATAAATACTTGATGTTCAAAAACTATATATAGCTGCTACAAATTCAGAGTGAACCAAATCCAATCATCATCGCCAAGGCATTATAGATAAACAATCATAATAAGATGATGAGTATCAAATCAACCTCGTTCTCTATAATGATGTTGATGGCGATAATGATGGGTACATGTGTAGGAGCCATAGACAGCCGTAAGCTGTGTAGCGAGTGCGCCAAGTGCGACGCCAAGCAGTGCCCGGCAAGCGACTCCTACCCGCACATGACGGCCTTCGACAACTCTCTCATCGTCGGAGCCTTGCAGTCCGACCTCGTTGACCCACGTGACAAAGCCGTTTACTCTGTCCCCGCCTTCCATGGAAATATGTATTTTGGCTGGGAATCCACCTCCGGCTCTGCCTCTGGCTACCACAGGTACTTCAACTACACTTAACTGTTATATATTTTTAACGATCAGTTTTAGTTTTTAGTTGAGTTGATTCTTTAATATGGTATCAGAGTTTAGTACTTTACGGATTCAGGTTCAAATTCCACTGCTAATATAGATAGCTGGTTCTTGCAACCTAGTACGTATGAACTGATATCTAGTTGAGACTATATCCATCTAAACTTGTTGTCTTATTATTTAATTTTGTAGGTTTAGTAACTATATGGACAAATGCTCGGACGGGCATAGCTACCTGACGGCGGACAGGCACGGCAAGGTGAGCCTCCAAACAGTCAAGTCCATGGAAAACCTGGCGGAGGCCGATTGGAAATCGTACAATCCGCCACCAAAGATGAACCACCGGGAGTACAGATTCTGGGTTTCGCGGAGCACCGGAAAGTGCCTGACGGTGTTCGGAGGCCACAAAGGCGACCAGAAGAAGGCGGTGGGAGTGGCCAATTGCAGATTCGACGGGTCCAATCCGGGCCAGCTCTTCGCCTTTCGCTTCCATTACCACGGAGCTTTCTGCTGTTGCGGTCTCCGCAACAACTAGCCAATCGTGCATACCTATGATTCAATGGAATTAATGTTTGACAAAAAGTTGTCGTCTTCTTTGCCTATATAAGAATAATACAATAGTGCAACGTTCTTGTTGCCTTTGTACCGTGTATTAATGATGCTATTATTGTATCCAAACATCATTTTTGTACCTTTTTTTTAGAATAAATGTGGTATTTTATTGCGAACGATCAAAACTTAACAAGCCATTTAAATATTCTGGTAAAATATTACAATCAAAGTTCGAATCAACCCATCCGTTCGCGTTCCTTGCAAGCTCATTTGCCACCTGATTCGCCTCCCTCCTAATGTGTGCAATCTCGAACCCGGGAAGCTCCTGAAGAAGTTTTTTGCAGTCATGAATAATTCCCCCCATTAGACCTAATAAATCCTCCTATTTCCAGTATTACGGTCTGACAATCTGATTCCACCACCCCTTCTCTCCATCCCTCCCTACGAACCCATGCTAAGGCCTCTCGTACAGACAAAGCCTCAACAATTTCCGGGTCTCTCACCCCCGGAAATTCGCAGCACCTCCATCCTATCACAAGCCCTTCAATGTCCCTGCATACCATTCCCCCACTACCACCTCCCTGTCCCACCGTAGCCCCATCCACATTCACTTTCAGTATAGAACCGACCGGCCGAACCCATCTATGCCGAGCACCTGCCCGTCTGTCATGTTCGTCCAGTCCTATACAATTGGCGTCCCTCCATGCGGCTTACAATGTAGTCGCCGCTCCAAAGATAGCCTCAGCCGATAGTGACTTGTTCTTCCACACTTTTGAGTTTCGGGCTTTCCATAATTCCCAACAGAGAATACCAACAAATTCTGCCTCCTCCTAACTACAACCTACCCAGCAAGTTTTCAATATATCCTTTGTCGTGTCCCCTGACCTTACACGAGCCGATGGTACCCTACTCCACACCTCCAACGCCTTGGGACATCGAAAGAGGACATGGACACACGTTTCCGCTTCCCCACAGTGCAAACAATTTTCATGGACCGGTACTCTCTTTTCTCTCAGTTTGGTAGCCACAGGTAATAAATCTGAAGACCCACGCCAAAGGAAATGACTTACCTTGGGTGGAACTCGCAAACTCCATAGTCCCCTCCAGAAATTATCTCCTTCTGGTTGTTCATTTCTGTTTTCTGTTTGTAGCTCCCTATAAGCTTTACGAACTGAATAGTGTCCATCTCTGCTATTGCTCCAGTACCAGCTATCCTCCCGCGGAAACGAGCTCAACGGTACTCGGAGTATCGCCTCTGCATCCTCCACCGAGAAGTGCTCACGAATCAGCTCGGTGTTCCATTCCTGCAAGCCCGGCCGGAGTAGTCTGCACACCTTCCACCCCTCCATTCTCCTCGGGATATCCCCCAGCACCCCCGACTCCGATGCTACCCACGGATCCGTAAACAACGTGTTCTCACCGTCACCAACACTTCTCCTTATCCCCTTCCTCAACACATCCTGTGCCCTAACAATGCTTCTCCAAATTGGGCTCGCTCCTGCTTGTACATTCGCCTGTAGAAAGTTACAGAGGGGATAGTACTTAGCTTTCAGCAATCGAGCAACCAGGCTTTCCGGGTTCTGTATCAACCGCCACCCCTGCTTACCTAATAAGGCCACGTTGAAATCTCCTAGATGCTTAAAACTAAGACCCCCCTCATCTTGTGATCACAAAGTTTCGCCCACCCTCTCCAGCGAATTCCAGCCCCTGCATTGCTACTTTGCTTCCACCAGTACCGGTTCATCTCCACTTCTATTTCTCGTAGTAATTTTTGGGGAAGTTCATACACACTCATAGTATATGTGGGTAGAGCCTGAATTACTGACTTGAGAAGCATTTCCTTTCCTGCTTTGCTCAGTAACAACTCGTCCCAATTTCCCAACCTTTTCTGTATTCTCTCCTTAATGTGTCTGAAAGCCTCGTACTTGCTCCGTCCCAACACAGCCGGCACCCCCAGATATGTTTCCACATCCTCCACTACCGGCATCCCCATAATATCCCCAACTGCCACTCGCACCTGAGGTTCTGTGTTCGGGCTAAATGATATATAAGACTTCTGCACGTTCACTTTCTGACCCGAGGCTCTCTCGTACTTCCCAAGCAAATCTTTCCAACAAGTTGCCTCCTCCACCGTTGCTCTCCCAAACAGGAAGCTATCATCTGCAAAGAAAAGGTCCGTTATTGACGGGGCTCCTCGCACCACCTTGTGGCCGTGCACTTTACTCCGGGTCTCATAATAATTTATCAGTCTCGAGAGGCCTTCCGCACATGTAATGAATAGATAAGGGGACAGTGGATCCCCTTGTCTAATTCCCCTCTTTGGGATAATTGGCCCTATCCTCCTCCCTTCTGCTGTTACCTAGAGTTTCGGGGTGTTGACACACTCCATGACTAGGCTCACCCAAGTCTCCCCAAACCCCATTCGTTGTAGCACCCTCTCCAAGAACTTCCAGTCCACCCTATCGTATGCCTTATCCATATCAACCTTCATTTCCATTAGTCCCTGTTTACCCTGTCTTTTGTTTCTTTGTGCATGTAGTACTTCACCTGAAATAATTATATTGTCAGTAATCAGCCGACCCTGCAGGATTGCACTCTGAGATTCAGAGATGATGTTCTGCATGCACCCCTTCATCCTCTGCACCATGACCTTTGTGATTACTTTGTAGCTCACATTACACAAAGAAATCGGTCTAAACTCCTCCATCCTCTCCGGACATTGCGTTTTTAGTATCAGCACTACATTTGTGTCGTTTTTATCCTGCGGCAACTTCCCCTTTTTAAAACACTCCCGAACCATCTGGAAAATCTGCTCTCCCACTACCGGCCAATAACGCTGATAAAAGCCTAGGTTAAAACCGTCAGGTCCCGGGGCTTTCAGCGGAAGCATACTAAACATTGCCTTCCTGACCTCCTCCCTGTCAACCGGCTTTAGCAGGGCCTCGTTCTGCTCAGGCGTTATAGATGTCGGGATCAAGTCATTGACCTCATCTTGGTCCTGATGTTCCAGTGTGAATAGATCCGAGAAATACTGTTGTATCACTTCCTCCAACCTCGCGCTCCATTCCCTTATCTCCCCATTCTTGTCTCGCAGGATCTGTATTCTGTTCCTGCGTCTCCGTTAAGAGCCTTTGGCATGGAAGTACCTGGTGTTCCGGTCCCCATGTTTGTACCAGTGTTGCTTCGCTCTTTGTCTCCATTGATCATCTTTTTGTAGTAAAAGCCCTGTAAGTTTCCTGCGTAATTCACAGACTCTCTCACCACTTTCCCTGTCCCAGTTCCCTCTCAGCTGATCCATCTCACTCCTGCAGGCTCTTATTTTCCTACTCAATGGTTCAGTTAAGTTACTGGCCCACGTATTCAGCTCCGTCGCCACTCGTTCCAGCCGTTCGCCTAGCGGCAGCTCCCCCCCGTTTTGCCATGCTCCACGGACTAGTTCATCACATCCCTCTTTCCTGCACCACGACTCCTCAAATCTGAAGACCCTCGGTCGTCTCTCCATGACTTCGTGAGCACCCATAACCAAGATTGGCACATGATCCGATGGCGACAGACCACCATTCATTAATCGGGTGTCCGGGGTATAATCTATCCCACGCTCTATTCACTGCTGCTCTGTCTAGTTGTATTTCCGTTCTCTGGGCGCTGCCTCTGCCCGTCTCCCATGTGTAACGCTACCCTTCAATGGCTACATCCCTCAACCTCCCTCCTCCAGTGCCCTACGGTACCCCTGTAACAGCTGTCTCGGGTACCGTTGACCTCCCTTCTTTCCCTCGTCCGACAAGGTATTGTTAAAATCACCTAACATCACCCATGGTAGATTAGAACACCCCGCTAGTGCACGGATTAGGTCCCACGTCTCCCATCTCCTATCCCTCCTCGGTTCGCCATACAAGCCCGTTATTCTAACCTTGTGTCCGTCCCCGTTTTGTATGAACATATCAATGTGATTTTTCGAATAAGTTTGCAGGTCCCCGTCCTCATTATATTTCCACAGGAACGCCAACCCTCCTTTGTTCCCTGATCCCTCCACACAAAACGCCCCCTCCATCCTCAAACTCCCTTTCAGCATGTCTATCACCTCCCTCCGACATTTCGTCTCATATAAGAAGATGATCTCGGGTTTCTTTTGAGCAACTAGCTCGATCAGGAACCGTTGATTCCAGGGGTTCCCAAGCCCTCGGCAATTCCAAGCTAACAACATCATTAGTCTTGGCAGGGTTGCTTAGCAACCCTCGCCACTTCAAACGTCTCTTCCTCCCTAGAAACCTCTGTTCCAGGCTCTACGTTCAGATCGACTGCATCCACCTCATTCTTCCTCTTCCCCAGTACCCTCTCCACCACTTCGCCTCCCTTGTCCCCCACCTTATCATCTTGTACCTTCTTTTATCACCTTGCAAGTTTTGACCTTATACCGTTTCCGGGCAAGGTTTTGTGAATAGTTTCATTAGTTGATTCGAAAAAAATGTTACATAAAAAACAACATATCGTTATTCAATGATACGAATCATACATCCTTAAAATATGATCTAATCTGATCATACTTGAGATTAAACTCGTTTAGTAAAGCCAAATTAAGCTTCTATTCTGCACAAAATGTTCACCCAAACTCTCATCAATGACCATGCATAATCTAGATGGCCTTTGAATATTGAATTTTATCAAAATTCCACCAGAGTTCGAAAAAAGCCATGCGCAGCCCTACTTCTAGGGGTCTGCGATTGCAGAAGGCGGTTGTGGAGCTTTTCACCACCACCGTGTATGCGAGAGATGGAGAGGGCGACGCCCGGCCGTGCGTTTCCCAGTATGTCATCGACTCGATTTTCTCCACGTTTCGCATCGTCGATCGCGGATGTGGAGGTTCTCGTCAGATCTCTCAGAGGAGGAGTCGCGGGTCTCGTCTCAGAGGTCTTGACGGCACAGAGGATCGGGGAGGAAGGCCGGGCGCCGTTGGGGACGGGTTGTTTCCAGGCGTCGACGCGGGGTGTGGTACGTCGCACGAAGGTGAAGGGACCGCGTCCAAAGGTTGGACGGGAGGCGCCGACGCTATCAGGGAAGATCGGGGCGTTGACGTGGCGGCGAAGGAAGGGGATGGCGGTGGTGCGCGAAACTGTTAGGGTTTCTGAACGTGGGCCGAACCGGAACCACGAGGACACGGGCCTGGGCCGTGGGTTACTCGCAGTCGCCCAGAGGACCTGGCAGGATGGGCCGACGTGGTGGACTACCAGGGATGGGCCGGGCGACGTTAGGGTGTGGGCTACCAGGTACGGGTCGGGAGACCCAGCGCAGGTTCGGGTCACTCCTCCACGGGTCAACCCGGTTGGGTTGGGTAATCAGTCGGGGTCAGATCCAGTTGTGGGTCGGGTTCGTCTAGGGAGGGTGCTCCGTACTGATGGGGCGTCATACATAGCAGCGGCGGGGGGCCACAAGCACCCCCGCCTCCAGGAATGAGTCTGAGGAGGCCCAAGAAGGGGTTGGTCGGCTGTACCTCCTTCCTGGCTGATAGATGGGGTTGGTTCCATCACCAACCGACAAGAGTCTCCCCTACCAGTCCGGGGTCAGCAATCCTGCGTTAAAGAGCTCTAAAAGTATCATTCCAAGGAGGACGACGCACGCTGACTTACCGGGGGAGATGCCAGTCCACTATTATTCCCCTCTCACTTGGTTGGCTCGACCAGTGCCATTTGGTAGTAATATGTTGTATCGGTATCTCAAGATGCTACCGCAGATGTCCCCTTCGACCGCCCTTATGTCTGGAGCAAAGTTTATTTTCATGTTATTGCATTATGTTAGTTTCTTGGTTTACGGCATGTATGTTGAGTACATATATGTGTTCATCGATCTATTTTACATTTCAGTAATAATAGTACCAGTTTTTCTCAAAAAGAGATGGCCTTTGAATCGGACCAAACAAGATAGGCCCATATGTTTGCCCAACAAAGATAGGCCCATTTATTGGCCCAATTAGATTCGCTTCGTCTACATTCTGGTGTCTGGTCCCCAACAGAACACACAGCCACAACCTCTTTTGGAAGCCATTACAGTCCGGAGAAGAAGAGCTACAAGAACACGCACATCTTCGATCCGCCTCACCTTCCTTCTTCTCCAACAACAGAAACCGTCGGGTATTCTATTAACATCTCCGTCTTCTTCTCTTATCAGTTGATTTGATTTGTGGTTTAGGGTTTTTGTCCCTTCAAAGCTGCTTAAAATGCTCTTCTGTTCGCTATAAGCTAACGCGCTGCAATCTTCTCCATCTTCCTTTTTGTTTGTATTCCAGGGTTTAGGAACCTGCAACGGTTATGTTCATCTCCAGACTTTCCAGAACCGGGGTCAGGGTGGCCAGAGAACTTGCTAGAGGTAAATGAAGAGAATCGTTTTCCAATTCGTTTCACATAAATCTCACATTGTTACGAATATCAATTTCACTATTAGCTTGGTTTATGAGTGAAAGTTAATTTTCAATTCATTATGCATAGTTGCTTCCCATTCCTCAAATTATTGTCATTTAGCTGACAGTTTTGTTCTGTCTTCTCGGCAGGAAAATGCATACCCTTAGTTAGGACAGGGTTTCTACAGAGGCCTCATCCGCGACCTTTGCAGCCGCTGGTCTGTTAATCAATCTTTCCTCTGTTAAAAATTGTTCTTATTAGCATTGTTTTTGGTCCATCTTCAATACCCTATTTTCCTTATCTTTATACGAATTAAACCCCCAAACCCATGTTCCGAGAGAAAGCTAAAGTTTCAACCTTGTGATTGTGAATGATAGAATGTTGGTGAAATGCTAGTTGTGTGTGATGTTTTCTTTTTATCAGCGATAAGTTGTATGTGGTGTTTTGATTATAACTGTACATAGTTCAGTGAAATACAATATGCCGAAATTGGTTTACTTGGTTAAAGAAAGGTATAATTGTTGTTTGTATGTCATGTATCCTGCTATTTCTACGAAAAATATTTTTATGTTTTCTTCGCTCTTTGGTATAGTTTGAGCGAGAGTCAGAAGCTAAGGCCTTCCATGGCGCCTTATTTCAGAAGCATCATCAATTTTCCACCACTTCTGCTGATGAGGAACAGGTTGAAACGTAAGTTCTATTATTTTCAAATGGGCTGACATAGTTGTTGGAGGGAAGTGTGAACTGATGTTTTGATCAGTCTAGGAATGTATGCATGGCTGATGAAAATCCTGATGCCTCGTAGTCCTCAGACAATTGACTGAACTGATCATCTGCATCTGTAAATTCATTTTATTCCTTGCTGTGACGATAATGATTGCATACGACCTTTTGATAAAATCACAAACATTAATACATGAGCATGCTCAAAATTTGTATCTATGTTGGTTTTCTAGCCTAAGTATATTTGCATTTTTTTGAAGAGCAAGCTTCTTAGTTGAGAATTTATCGGTATGACTTGTTATTTCCTGTTTATTCCCATACTAGCCAGAATCAGAACATCCTACTTCACTAGTAGGAGTGGGTTTGACTTCCTCCTAAGTGAAATATACATAATCACTGTGCATTTCAGCTAGTCATGTCCACGTTTATCTTCCATTGCACATGTATCATCGTATCATGCTCTTATACATTGTGTTTACAGGATATCTGTAATCTTTGTTGACAAGGATGGTGAGGAAAAGCACCTGAAGGTCCCCCACGGCATGTCAATGTTAGAAGCTGCTCATGAAAATGACATTGAACTCGAAGGTGAGGAATCATTGTGTTTTACTTGTCATGTCATAACATCTTTAATAAGTATTATGTTTTGAACGTTTTTACTTATCTTATCAGGAGCATGTGAAGGTTCACTTGCCTGTTCAACATGTCACGTAATTGTAATGGTATGATATATCCACACCATGTATAAATTTGCCTTTTGTTTTCTACTTCTCATACATCCATCATCGAACACTTATTGTAGGATATGGAGTACTACAATAAACTAGAGGACCCTTCTGACGAGGAGAATGATATGTTGGATTTGGCTTTTGGGCTAACAGAAACGTGAGTATCCTAACCTGTCATAGCATCACAGATAAGAAAATCTTGATATTCAAACCTTAATCGAATCTTTCGCATTTTCAGGTCTCGCCTAGGTTGTCAAGTCATTGCAAGCCCCGAACTGGATGGGATTCGCTTAGCTATTCCGGCTGCGACTAGAAACTTTGCTGTTGATGGGTATGTTCCAAAACCGCATTAGACGGTATTTACTAGAGTTAAAGGATCCGAACATCCCAGTTTTGTACTTGCTGTTTTATTTGATCAATAAGCCTCTTGATCCTCTGGCGATTCATTGTTATTGATTATTGGATTTTACATCGGACCTGTGATTAGTTTTTAAGATATACAGAGTCATTGACTGTAACCTATTCTGAAAGGATGCTTCATTCCATAAAGAATACACAAAGTATTTTCTTATAATTTCTAGTCTAGATTAACCTATCGTTTACGTATTGAATATTGATAGGCAACCACAAAACAGAACTCGGTGCCAATTAACCTGTATTGTTTAAGGGCAAATTTGGTATTTGGAGAAATAGGAAGTAACGATTGTGTGATTTACATTTTTTGGAAGTTCAGACTGTTTTCCTAACACCATTGCAAGTTGATACTCATACTGTACACAACATTTTATTTTTGCACTATAAATCTGGTCAAATCACTTCTCTAAAATCTTGAAAAAGTCAATTGGCTTTCCGTTTAAATAATTACAAAAAGAATCTGAGAGTTTCTTGTAATGTACAAAATTTCCTTGAATAAATATTTCAAGTATTGAATATTGTTTTTTGAAGCTGTATTTTCAATTTTTCATTTGATTTTTTGAAGGGTCAGTGTCACAATGTAAAATTAGAAAATGTTTAGGTATTAATTTGCAACAATTTTCAGAGGGAAGTAACAACTTGCAAAAAGTGTAAATCACTTTATTAATTTTTGCAATCATTTCTAAATATAAGACCATTCCAAAAGGGGCATAGAACAAATTGTCCAAAATTGCCTTGTATAGTCAGCTGAAACCAACTCCTTACACAAAGGGGCATAGAACAAATAGTCCAAAATTGCCTTTTGTAGTCAGCTGAAACCATCTCCTTTTACAAACTACACTTGAAGTTACCGCATGTTACCCTCGCGCAAGACATCGATCATATCATAGATCCGCTTGTCTGATTTGGATTTAATCTGCATGAACACAAACATGAAATTAAGGTAATATACATTGAAGCAAAACTAGGAGAGGTATGAAAAGGAGAAGTGGCACCTTCTTTGCAAGGAAGAGAACAGCATCCACTGTGCCTTCTGCATATATGGATCTACCACATACATTATGCTGAAACTCAAACGAAACACTGCAAGCCGCAGTTATGAGTTATGAGATTATTGAAAGATAGTGATACAAAAAGACGAGGAAACCCCCATATCACACACCCTTTAACCTTTGGTTTTTACAACAACGCAGTCATTGACCTTTCATACCATAAACTAACCTCAACATTTCTTATAATACCAAAAAATTAACACGTTTCGTTAATTTTGATTAACTCCAGCAACATTATAGATAAAAGTTTCAATTTACTCCTCATTCATCTAGTTTTGGGATACTATCACACCCTCTTTGACCTTTAGTTTGCAAGAACACAATGTGATTGACCTTTAGTTTGCAAGAACACAATGTGATTGACCTTTCATGCCATAAACTAGCCTCACCTTTTATGAAATCAGATTTGATTTTTTTTAGATATGAATTAAAATTATTAAAAAATAATTCTAAATTATAGATTTAAATATATCTGAATTTTAGTTTGAAAAGTTAAATGAAATTTTTGAGCAAGTTGGTTAAATTTTCGTATAAAATCTTCATTGAATTTAAATCTATTAATCATTACAAAAATATGTGTTTTCTTCCTCGTGAGGCTGCTACCGACGCGCGACCTAGCGGAGAAGCAGCGCCCTCATTTCTTCCCTGCTCTTTTCCTACTCTTCCGCCAACCAACCGTCGTTTGAGTTCAAGCCCCGGGTGTGAAGAAAGAATCACCGTTGTGGATCATTAGTCGACTCAAATCCAGCGAGCTCAACTTTTCCTTGGCTCAGACCCGGCCCCGCTCGAGACCTTGATCCTATTGTCGTTGTCCAACGTGCAACGGTCTCAACCTGAGTCTGTCTTCAACCTATTCAAATCCACCGATCCGGATGCGTTGCCTCTCAAGTTCAGCCACCTCTTGCAATTGTTGCCGCACGTGGAGGCGCGTGCCATATCTGCTATCCTCTTTCAGAAGTTCATCTCGTGCAATGATTCCTACATCTAAACGCGGCGCACTCCAGCCACTCAGTCCATAATGTGTTCTTGCAAATCCACTCAGACCCGTGAGTGTTAGGGTACAGGTTAGTTTAGGATTTTTATTTAAAATGTGAAGTCACATGACAAAAATTGTGACTTTTTCCATTCATTTAAATATAACCTATTAATTTTTGGTATTATGAGAAAGGCCTGAGGTTAGTTTATGGCATGAAAGTTCTTGTAAACTAAAAGTCAAAGGAAGTGTGTTATGGGGGTTCACCACAAAAGATATGATATATTGAAAAGATGAAAGATTTACGTCTGGTCAGGTGATGTCAGATGGTACAAATGGAATGCATGGCCTTTGAGATGCTCTTCTGGAACTCCCACCATCTCCATCTGATGCTTGGGGTCCCGAACCATTTGTATCTAATGAACAAGAACTAGTCAACTCAAACAAACATAATTATTCTCAGACAACCTAGCCACCAGAATTTCCCCATCATAAGAATCATGAAGTTTTATTGGTGCACCTGATTTTCATCAAAATTAACCCCCAGTTTCTGAAAGCAAGAAACGACAGCCTTGGCAGTTCCTGAAGTGTCCAATTTGCCTGCTTGATGGGACTCCATCACCTAAGAGATTATCAAAATGCATCAGAATTATGATTTATACATTAAAATCAATAACATGGACCTTTAACAACCTTACAGATAATAAAAGGATGGGTTAATTGCGTATAGCTATTGGTACTTTACTTCTTTTGCACATAACTACCCCAACTTTAAACTTTTAGATATAGCTACCTAGATTTTCAAAAAATTGCACATAGCTCCTTTTTTCCAAATAAATGACGAAAACGCCATTGACCTTAATCTCAAAAATCACCATTTTTTTGTCTTTCTAATAGTTTTGTTTGTTAAGGAGTCTTTTTACATCTACTTAACCGTTTCCTATATCTAATCAAAAAGTTTTTGGTAGTTATGAAGTCGTTTTTGAGATAGAGATCAAGGACATTTTTTGGCAAAAAGTTTGAAGTTTAGGTAGTTGGATCATGGATGTAAAAGTTTTAAATTAAGGGCAATTATATGCAAAAGATGTATAGTACGTAGTAGCTATATGCAATTAACCCTAAGAAGATTGAATAGGTATAACTAAACCTTCAAGAATCTAGAGTAGTCAGATAATAAGGTGTGGTCTATATGAGGAAAAATGTCAAGGACTGATAAACCAAAGGCAGCAGGAATATAGTTTCGGTAAGAAAGAACAAGTGTGCGGAATCAATATATGGTTTGTTTAGGACTTAAGTCAATAATATATCATAGCCTGCCAAGGATCATCAGAAGTGTGACTTGAATGCCAAGCTAGTCATTACAGCAAAACCTATGCAAACTTGACTTCAATCAAATCCTAACATATTGAACAACCCGAGAAAATGAATGGGATATAATAGAATATAGAAACAGGAACAAGTAAGTACCGCTAGAGAATATCCAGAGAAGGCTCCAGGAAATTGCTCAGCCATAATTTCCATGGCTGCAAGAAATGCTACAACCTGGCCACATAAAAAAACATCAGGATATGGAGGTCAAGTTCATGGTGAAGTTACTCCCCAATTCAGGCTGACTGATTTGCTTACTTGCTTTCCCATTTGAGGTGAGATGACTGCATAAATCTTTGAGTTCTCTACAGTCCTATACAATCGATCTCTATCCCCACCTGTGGTTCCCATTACAAAAGGCACACCAACATTGCAATAAAGCTCTGCATTATCTGCAGGACACAAAACAAGACATGATTAATATTATTTTGTAGGTAAATTTGTAGTTGTAGCATATTTCATTCTGAATGTATGTCACATTGTGCAAGTATATTTCACCCCAATTATGATGATTACCATACTCCATTCATATTTGCATACGAGGTTTACCATTAACTGCAGTTGGCACTGTGTAATCCACCACAATCATATCTGGATATTTATCATAGACAGATGCAAGAACGCTCTCTCGATCAGAAGGGCCGTGTACATGAATCTCATTGCCACAAACTTCAACTGTTTTTCCAGACTCTTCTTCACTGCCAAATGATTCAGGAACAATATAAAGTCCAGCATTATCAGCTGCTGTGATTACAGCCTTCCCCATTCTTCCAGAACAACCATTTACCTGCAAGAAGGCAAGTAACTATATTACACCATCTAATCAAATTACCAGAAAATCAATTTACTTGCTTGTTCTAAACATGACTACTTACAATCATATCAATCACTCTAATTGACTTGCAATTACAAAAGGAACCCAGATATGCGAATTTCTCAGAGGATTCAATTTCATCCTCCAAACTTGCAGGCCAATAAACATAAGAAAATGAACTTGAAAATTGAAAGATGATCCCAACACTCAAGTTTAGACTGAAACGAAAAAATAGCAACATTTTAACCAAAAGGGTGTCTCTGCACTAGTGCAATATCAATTGCAAAAAAAAAAAAAAAAACTGAAAATTCATGATTGAGTACCATGATTGGAAGCCCAAAGGTCTCTATAGAGTACTCCTCTTTCTCGAGATGTTGAAGCGGCTCAGAAGACATTGACATTATTGGCACCACAGAGGTTCGCCTCCGAGAAATGATAGAGACGGTACGAGGAATTGAGCTCCTCTGTCTTCTTCCTCCGGGTGCCGATACTAGGTTCTCCGGCACGCAAAGTTTCGCGGAGACTTCGACAAGCATCGTCGCTTTCAAAATCTACAATTTTCTTCTGATTAGGGTTCTAGGGAGGTTCTATATTTGGCTTATCCCTTCATTACAAAAGCAGCGTGAAGCTGACCTGTAGACTGTAGTAGCTACTAAAGGGACTGTTTGCTAAGTTTATGCCTCAAAGTGAGATTTTACCTCAAGTCATCAACTTAACTCATTTTTATACCAACACCCAACAAACAGACCCTTAGCTAAAACCTACTCCTGTACTACTAGTCTCTATCTTCCCGGAGGACGAGCAGAAAGCAAGAAAAGATTCATTTTTTCCGATTCTCAGAAGATCCGTACGAAAATGGCGTCGTTTACTTCAACCAAGAGCCTCCTCTCCAGCTACCAACACTCTCTCGTCGCATCGTTCAATCTTCATCACCAACAAGCACACCGTCTCCAATTCAGCAGTAACATTGCTGCTCCTCAAAGCATCGGTGCTTCGTTCTCTTCGTCTTCTGTCCAAGGTCAATTTGTTGGTCCTTACTCGATTTTCATCTATTCGGTAAGATTCGTTTGGATTCTCGGAAAATTTTACTTGAATACATTTCTACAGTTGCAGGGTTTCAACCTTTGACTGCGACCGAGAGCAAGTCTCGATCTCGCACATTGGCTGCTCGGCGTTTGGAGGGCTTCGTTACTAAAACCGAAGGTCTCCGTTTTGCTGTGGTCAGTTGTCAAACTCAAATTCATCCATTTTTCTTGATTAATTGAATAAAAATCATTTTTTTTCTTGTTGAGAATTGCATAAAGCCTCATAATTATACTGGTTCGTGATAACATTATCTAGTGTAAAAGTGATTTATCATTCAAAATCCAAAATGAGAACTATAGGTATTCATGTGGATTGATTACTGTTTGACTTACTGGTTCTTACTATTGGAATTCTATGATCTTCCATTCTGAAGGTTGTTGCGAGGTTTAATGAGGTAGTCACCAAGCTGCTGCTGGAGGGGGCGTTGGATACTTTCAGGAAGTATTCAGTCAAAGACGAAGATATTGATGTATGTAGACACCCAAAATCTTCATCTATGATAATTGTTTTTCGTTAATTATGATTCATACACAGACTTACGTGTTCGAGATTGTGACCTTGATCTCTAGTATTGGTTTTAAGATTGTCAGCAAATCTTAACAAGGTCAAAGATATTTGTTGCACTTGTTTTTCAGGTTGTGTGGGTACCTGGTAGCTTTGAAATTCCTGTTGTTGCAGAGAAGCTTGGGAAGTCAAAAAAATATGATGCAGTTTTGTGTATTGGAGCTGTGGTATGATTTCCTCTTTGTCTATGTTCTTTGGTCTCAAGGGGTTTCTTTTCTCTACACTATACCCTTGTGAACACATGGTTATTACTCATGACCTTATCTAAAGAACAGATTTTTATACACGTAGGTGAGAGGTGACACTACCCACTATGATGCTGTTGCTAATTCAGCCGCATCTGGAGTACTTTCAGCTGGTTTAAACTCAGGTTGGTGTCTAGTTTCTATATTTTCCTGCTCTTGAATGGTTTCCCCTACATAATAGATTTATTAAAATGAAGTCTTAGCTTCACTTGTTCCTGACCAACACACTTATACACCTCAGTTTTGGTGTCATTCTTGAAGGGCATTTAAATAGTTTTGTATTGCGTATTGAAATGGGTGATGTAGACCTATATATTGGATTATTTGGTGACTAGTAAGTATGTAGAATAACTCTATTCAAAAGCAGCACTACAGTAAAGGTTGTGGTGGATTTGCAGAGTGGCCTACACTTCAATTTGTGCTGGTGAAGGAGAATTATCACACACTAGTTTTTAAACGATTCGGGATTAAAAAAAATGGGAAATAGCAAAAAAGTGACCTCAAGTTTCATGCTCGAGCAAATCAATGACCTGATGTTTCAAGTGGAGCACAAAAGTGTCCTCATTTTTTTGGGTGCACCGTTATTAATTCTGTTAAAAATGAATGAAAAGTCAAAAATGCCCCTTCAAAATAGTAAACAATATACTTCAAAAATAAAATAATTTTCATCCCTATTATTATATGTATTTTCAAATATCAAGTATTTCCATCTATTTTTTCATTATTTTAGATTTTTTATTTAAGGGCAAAAGTGAAATTGGTGAAAAAGTTGGGAAACTTCCGTTAAATAAAGTAGGGCACATTTTTGCTCCACTTGAAACATTTAGGGCATTGATCTGCTTGAACCTGAAATTTGAGGGCACTTTTTTATATTTCCCCTGAAAAAGTTGTGTTTATATTTCCATTTTTGTTCAGTCTTGTATTTGTGCCTTTACCTTATGTTTGGTTAATTTATGAAAGGTGATGCAGTTTCCTGATAATTTTGCAGGAGTTCCTTGCATATTTGGTGTCTTGACATGTGATGACATGGACCAGGTAAGTCAAAATATCCATTTACAACCAGGTTCAGATGCAAAGTTGTTTTATTTATCATTATTATTATTAGATTAGTTTAAGGTGTTGTATTTTTCACGATTACCATTTTCTACTTGTTCCTCCTCTATATACATATGCATATATCATTTTTCTTTCCTCCCCTTGATTTGCTTTGTGATTCTTCTTCTTTGTTTTTCCTTGATTCGCTAACCGGATAGATCATCATCAGTAATAAATGGAGTATGTTTCTGATCATATTACTTAATGAAATTTGATCTGCAATTCCTGCTTATCATGATAATTGCAGGCTTTAAATCGAGCTGGTGGCAAAGCCGGTAATAAGGGTGCTGAAGCTGCTTTAACCGCTGTAAGTAGATTGATTATTACAATCTTAACTCTCTGCACTACACTTCTGCATCTATTGATGATGAGGTGTTATGTATATGAACAAGACACAAATGAGCTCTGCTTGGAGAATTTTTACTGTAACATGAAAGTTAAAAGAAAAACTACTGCCACACTATTAATGCATGCAGTCCACTGCCTTACGGAATTTTATATGAGCATGAAAGAGTAAAGAAAGCATGTCAAGCTAGTAAAAATTGCAGATGATTCTGTTGCTTCATGTTGAGCTTGGCTTCTTTTGCAGATTGAGATGGCTTCTTTGTTCGAGCACCATCTGAAGCAAATTCACAAATAAACCGAGTCAGATGTAATCCCTGTTGTCCAACATTATTTTTCTCAAGAAAAAAAAAACTGTATTTCTTTTCATATGGATAGTATTGGAATAATCTTCCTGATGAGAGGTCCAATGGAGCTTAGCTCACATTGAAGCTACAATTGTACCGGCAAGTGGGAAATTCCCACCTTTTTTTTTCTTTCCTTCATGAACTGAATGTTGTCTGAAATCTTTGTATTTGATGGATTCATGGTATTCATTATGAACTTGAATGCTTACTTACACCTTTTGTTACATACAAATACACAAAAAGTGTATAAGCCTACACTAACTTGAAATATATAAATATATATCAGCATGTGCCTATATATATTCATAGGATTGTATCATAGTATTTGAATTTATTCCTTGCATTCCACAAACAGTTTATTTTCTGATAAAAGCTCCAAAATGCCTACCTTCAGATCCACTCCATTCCAAGCTACCCCACATTGGTTCAAAAAGCCATGTTCCATATTTTCCTACTGAAATGACAACATTCTCCATGATACCTATTTACTTACTTCCTTAAGCATTGTCAAAGCTCAAAACTTTTTATAGACATTAATGGTTGAAAGAAGTGGCAATTTGGATATACCATACTAAAGATTATTTTAATAAATATATGAAATGTGAGGGTTGGCTATGTGGTACTGCTGTGTTGGTTTTTTTATCCAATTTTAATATTGAAACATATGGAGAACAAAATGCAAGAAATTAACCAAGGAATAAAGAGAAAAGGGGGGCAACTAGGAAGCTTAGAATCAAAGTTAAACATAAAACATAAGAAGATTTTGTGAGGCACATGAATTAGGATGTTTGATTAAAGAACATCAGTGATGTCTACGAAACTGAAATAGTATCTGATCGGCAACTACAAACCAGCTACCCATCCAAGCAATGAGGAAGAAGAAATCTAAATATTCTCCTCTAAACCTCTCTATTAAACCTCAAATGCCTTTGACAATCTCATTATTATCTGCTGCATAAAATAGCCTCCAATCAGTCTTCTTCTCCGTCATGGTGAACCTGCAACTCTCTCTTCCTCAACCTGTGACTTTCGGTGGAAAGCGTCGAGTTTTGACTGCTAGAGGATCATCCAACGGTCAGAACCAGAAGCATCCATCGAAGCTTAATTCTTCTACTTCTTCTTCCACGCCTCCTTGTGTAGGTGCAGGATTGTTGGCAGCAAAATCAGTGCAATATCAGCATCCCATGAATAAGGTGATGCTCATTTCTCTACCAATATGAGTTTGAACTTGGAAAAGATTTCTAATAATGGGTTCTTGAGGTCACTAGGATTCAAGTAAATGTGAGGTGAAGAAAGAGTTGATATACATTAATATCATTGATCGATCTACTAAGACTAACATATGGCTTGTCAGTTGATCAATGCAAGTACTGTACTACCATTTATAGTTTTTACTATCAGTATGTATTACGCTGATAGTTGAAGGTCCAATTAAAATTATATTCTAATACGTGTTTTTATGGACAAACCCGTTAACTGTCAAGTTCTGATACTACATTAGAGGACCAACTCAACTAAATGTGTTAATATTTTGTCGATAGGTATGTGTTAAGAGTGTGGGTGCAATAATATTTGGAGACGGGTCGGAGTCACGGCTATACCCGCTAACGAAGAGAAGGTCAGAAGGTGCTATACCTGTTGCGGCCAATTACAGGCTCGTGGACTGTGTTGTGAGCAACTGCATCAACAGTAACATCAACAAGATATATGCTCTAACACAGTTCAACTCCACCTCTCTCAACTCTCACCTCTCCCGAGCTTACTCCGGCGTAGGCCTCGGCAAGGAGGGCTTTGTGGAAGTCATAGCCGCCTATCAGAGCCCCGAAGACCAGGACTGGTTTCAGGGGACAGCCGATGCGGTGAGGAAATGCTTGTGGGTGCTTGACGAGTACCCCATGACTGAGTTCCTGGTCCTTCCCGGTCACCATCTCTACAAATTGGACTACCAGAGACTTGTGGAGGCTCACCGGAACGCCAATGCTGATATAACCATCGTTGGTTTGAGAGATACGAGGATTCATGATCCTGGTTTCGGATTCTTCAAAGTCAATTCCCAAAACCAGGTTGTCCAGTTCAGACAAAGGCTCGAGCCAGTAAGTCTTTCTTATTAGTTACATATCTTTTGTGTCCATGCGTTTTGTTACGTTCACTGAATACCCTTTATGTATTGATAACAGAACATTTAATACCCTTCATCAAAATAACGTAAATTTGACCAAAATTTTATCCAGAGTATTACCAATGCATCATGGTAGTAAAAAAGTGTTACCAACAAAAAAGGGTACTAAAGATAATTAACTCTATTTGTAAAATAGCCTCATTTCAAAATATAATTACATCATATTCCTTCGGTTCTAATTTTTTGTCTTTAATGAGCCCTCGGTCAGGTAAATAGAATATCCGGATCGGTAATAAAAATCCTAGTTTTGGTTGAAAATAAATACTAGTTTGCAAAGATTTGAGAGCCAAATTAACTCCATCCACCTTATATTTCAAAATAAGACTATTTTACAAATTTCCCCGGCATATATGTTGCGATTAATTTTTCTGAACAAGTTGGAGGTTCTTGTTTAGGAGGAAAGCTCAGGGAAATCCGATGAGGACGAATACTGGAGCACGGGGATTTATCTGATTAGCAGAGATAAAATGGTGGAGCTATTGACAGAACATCTCCCCAAGGCCAATGACTTCAAGCGTGAAGTAATACCAGGTGCATTGTCTGTAGGAATGAAGGTCAGAATCAGACAACAAAAGTACAAAACAACGTGTTTCCCGATCCTCGTTTCCTGAAAACTTTAAGGTTGTCTGTCATCAGGTCCATGCTTTTGTGTTTGATGGATATTGGGAGGACATGAGGAGCATCCAAGCCTTCTACCAAGCTAATATGGAGAGCACCAAACGGACCAACATGGCCTTCAAGTGAGCGCCATTTAAACTACATTTTCAACTTCCACTAAATTTTTAAATCACAATTAAAAAGTAAAGCATGCTAATTGAATGCGATCATTGTATTTTTAAGACCGGAAGTGTCTCAATAAGTAACTCATTAACTTGCACGGTTGTGTATCATCAGCTACTACGATAGAGATTCTCCGATCTATACCATGCCCAGGCACTTGCCTCCAACTCTCGTATCTGAGGCAGTGATTAAGGATAGCGTTATCGGAGATGGTTGCATTCTCAATGTAAGAAATTAAACGTCTATTTCTGTTCCAACATTGTATGTTTTTTGTTCTCCATTATGATTTATGTTTGTATACTTTCGATTGATGTTTATAAGAGTAGGGATGCAACATCAAAGGTTCAGTAGTTGGCATGAGAAGCAAGGTCGGAGAAAGAGCCATAATCGAGGATTCAGTGATCATGGGTGCCGACACATACCAAGTAAGAATCGCTTTCAATCTACCGTTAATTGGATTTTGACTATAATAGTCATGGGATATTCTCAGTGTTCTAAAAATTTGGACCAGGCCCCATTTAGGCGCCCGCCTAAGCCCTATTTCTTGTTGGCCAACTCAATTAATTCCCGAATTTTGATTAAACTCGGATTAATTTTCGTTTAGTGTCCGATTAATTCTCAAAAGGCCCTATCTATCCGACTAGCACCTAACGATTTTTAGAACCTTAGATATTCTAATAACATAGTTGAATCTATATTGACAGACCGACGATGTTAGAAGGATTAATGGAACGGGTGGGAAGGAAACAGTGATTCCTATAGGAATCGGGCAGAATACTCAGATTACGAGAGCCATAATCGACAAGAATGCGAGGATTGGCAAGAATGTGATGGTAATAGAGACAGAAACAACACACTGTTTTTAACACTAGGCCTCTTCAGTTTACATTTGTTACTAATTCGACGTGTTGTGCAGATTATCAATAAAGACAAAGTACAAGAAGCCAATAGGGAAGACAATGGCTATATCATTAGCAGCGGAATAGTTGTTGTTCTTAAGAATGCCACCATCCATGATGGCAGGATTCTATGAGAATTTAATATTTTTCTACATTTCATTGTTTATATTCATTCAATAAAAAGAAGAAAAACCGACCATTTCATTGTGTTAGATATATTCTATCCAAATATATTTTATAAAATACATGTTGATGAAATAGTTAAACTTCGTTACTAACTTTTGTGATGACCTTGTTGTGTTAAGTAGACTTTATATTTCAGTGTCACGAGCATTGCAGTCCACAATAAGAATGAACATTCATTTAGTGAAATAATCAAAGAGCTTCGTATTATGTAGTAATTGTTGTAATTGTTAGAACATGGGTTGCAGAAAGGATCACAAATGGAGATCATGACGTGAGATCATGTGGTGATTGAGATGAATTGTGATGCGCACTCTTGAATTGAGCTATGAACCATAATATGCGGATCATGTATGACAATCATGATTTGTATGGATGTTGGGTTTTTGTTTGTTTTCTCGATTTTAAGTGTAAATCAGTGTTACATTAAATAAATTAATTAGAACAATACGAAGTAATGCCTATCAATTTATAAATTCTGGACACCGTTTGTACAAAATCGAATTTTTTAAAGACCATGTGGTGCGTTTTGGTTGACTGGATGTGACTCGCGACTCGCGAATCACCGAGCCACAATTATGAGTCGCGGTTCGGTGTGCGAATTACGAACCGTGATTTAATGGTTCGTGAGTCACGACTCACGCACGCTACAGGGTGTGAATTGCTACTCGCGAACCACTAAATCACGGTTCACCATTCGTGATTCGCGAAATGGTTCGAAACTGTGCACATGCTCTAAGAACGCCATATACTATACCTCAAAATATCCCTAAATATTTTGCATACCCCTCTCCTATTTGCGGGTTTACGATAATAGATCATATACGATCTTTGTTGTAAAAAACTAACGGTTATTTTATACATGTCCTTTACGGACATTTCGGTCACTTCATATCAAAATGTCATAACAGTTGTAATACGATTCAAAATTCTCCGATGGTTTCTACAAATAAAAATGTATCACGGTTGTTACATGAAAAAGAGGTGTACAGTGAACTAGGGGTGGGCAAAAAAAACCGAAACCGCTAAAACCAACCACCACCAACCGGAAACCGCACCGGAAAATCCGAGACCAGAAAGTAAACGGTTGGTTGTTGGTTCTTGACGATCGAACCGGAAAGTTAAGGGTTGGTTGTAGGTTCTTGAAACGCCAAACCATCGGTTAACCAACTAAACCGGTACTGTTTATCATATACATGTGGCTTCATAATAACCACTGATATGATATAGATAAATGGCCCATGAGCACTCTTCAGTGTCACACGGATTGCTAACATAGAAGACGATGACTTATATGTAATTTTTCTTTTGTTTTGGAGAATGTAGTAATATGTTTTGGCTTGAAATAAAAATGTGTATGGTTACTGGTATCTAAATTTGTACTTAGATGTAGTAAAGTGATTGGTTGGTTAAAACTACTAACCAACCGTGTAAGAATCGCCCCCGGTCGACACCGGTCGAACCGGCGAATTTTGGCAAAAGTTGACTTTCCGCCGGAAAAGTCAACCGATGACTCCGGGAGTCATTCAGGACCTTTCCGGGACCCAAAAATCTTAGTCGTCGTTACGGTTAGTTTAGTTGGATCGTTTCCTTTCTAACGACTAATTTTACGAAAAAGTCAATTCCGGGTCAACGGAGTCAAATTCGGAACTTTATCGAATTTAATTTAAGTGTGCTGGAAATTATTAAGGGGCAAGGGGGACCCCACATGGACACTTGTCCATGGTGGCTTGGAGGAGAAGAAATGGGTCTAGAGATACCCATTTGCCCTCATATGTGCCAAAAGAGAAGGAAGGGAGCTGAGGGGCAAACTAGACCTTTTACTCTTAGTTAATGCTAAATTGAGAGCACATTTCAGCCCATTTGTAGTCTTGGCCGAAAATCACACAAGGGAGAGAAGTGTTGGGAGCTCCATTGCTTGAAGAAGAAGAAAGGTAAGAAAGGAAACTCCTTTGGGTGATTTTCAACACCAAACTTCTCCAAAGTACCTTCATTCTCATCCCCTCTTCATTCCTAAGGTAAGTAACCTCTAAAAACCTACTTTCAATTAAGTTTGGGGTTATGGGTTTGATAGAAAAAGCATGAACTAGGTGGGTTATGGGTTGTTTGTTGTTTAGATGATTGTTTAGTGAAGAGAAGTGGAAGTTTTAGATAGAAATCTTGTGAGTTTTGATTATTTTGATGAAACCCCACTTGGGTATGGAAGTATGGAGGTGTTTGGGTTTGATTTTGGAGGTTGTTGAGGTTAAAAATGGAGTTTTTGAGGTATGAATTCGTGGGAACGAAGTTGAGGGAAGAAGAAGAAGGGGGCTGCCCAGATCGGCACGGAAAGGGTCTCAGACCGGCCCTCTGAGGGGCACGGTCCGGGCCTCAGACCAGTCCTCTGAGGGGCACGGTCCGGGCCTCTGACCGGCCCTCTGAGGGGCACAGTCCGGGCCCCTGGCCGGCCCTCTAAGGGGCATGGTCCGAGCCTCTGGCTGGGCATGTGGGCCGCCCGGAATGGGCCTTGTTCCGACCCAATTTTGCCTATGGCCCATGTTTTAATTGTTAGGGGTAATTCGGGTATTTTCTCCTTAAACCGCCTTGAATGATTATTAATTCTAGTACTACTTTATGATCCTAGACGTTGTTCCCGAGCACGGAGGGGGAGTCTACTAGACGGCTTGCGTTGGCTTGCGTTTGGATAGCATTTGAGGTAGGGAAGAGTAGTAAATACCGTTTTAATTAAGGAATGTCACTAGAATGCATATAGGATATGAATAACCAGAATAATCGTAGACTCACATGTAGGATGTGAATAACTAGAGTAACCGGTTTAAATTATGGGAATTGTCGTGCTGTAGAAACACATGTGGCCATGTCGTGCCTTAAGATTGTGTGTTGGTTATGTCTGTTTGTGATTAGTAGACCTGTAATATTGATGTGTAGTATGTTCCGTGTTTGATTTAAGAATTCTGTTATGCTATAAAAATGTGTTGAAGGTGATATGAGTTATTGTCTTGTGATATGATCGTGTGAATGATAGACCGATGTGGTGTGCTCGGTAAGTTATGTCGGTAAGCTATGACGGTATGATATGATCGGTGTGCTATGTTCAGTATGGTATTGTGTGGTGTGCATTGTACCCCGTGCTACGGGAAGATACCCGACCGACGGAGGATTCCGGTCCGGTATGTTATGAGATTTACCCCGATGTTGTGTGTCCGGGAAGACATCTAGACCGAGTGTGTAATCCGGTATGATGTGTTGTTTCACCCTGATGATGTGTGTCCGGGAAGACCTCTCGGTATAGGTATCATGCCGGACCAAACCGCGTGTGTCGGTGCGACGTCCCTACCGACGGTGGATTCCGGTATCAACTGACTGGTTTATGTGGTTCTGTGGGTTTGGGTGACAATGGACGGGGAGTTTTAGTCAGACGTTCCTTGAGGCAGGTTTAAGTGGAGTACATTCGTTTTAAATTTCGGGGACGAAATTCCTTTAAGGTGGTAGACTGTAAAGACCGTCCAAAATAAAATGATTTAAGATTTAATTTATCAAGATGAAGCGTCGTTGGTTGAGGGAACAAATCAAATTTTTTGGATCGAGTTAAAAAAAAAGAAGAAAAGAAATAAAATAAAAATGGAAAAAAGGGGTTTAGGCCTGGGCCAGCCCATACCCAGACTTTGGGCCGAGCCAGACCAGGCCCAACCCACGCGCAAGCCCATGCCAGGGCCCAAGACCCACGGGAACTAACCCTAGCATCGCTTCAGTCCAGCTTCATTTGCACGCACAGAAACCGAGATGCTTCGTCTTCCTCTCGAGCTCTCGCGTCTCCCCCTCTCTCTCGCACCTCGCCAGCCACCTGAAACCATCGCCTGACCTCCCCTCATCCACCCACAGACCGTTCTCACCATCAGAAAACCACCTGAAGCCTTCCTCTTCCCCTTCTTCTCTCCCTTCTTCATCCTCGACTCGAATTGCACCAGTGCCGTCGTGCTATCGAGCTTCGCCGTGCCTTTAACGGACCAACTACGTGACGGTGAGCCCTTCTCCGACCTCGTTTCACCTTCCCCGTTATGTTTTTCCCTAAGATTCGAGCTCTCGTAGCTCAATCTCGCTTGGAGAAGCTTCGCCGGAGTTCTCACGTTCCAGGTCTGAACTCCCTTGCCGTCGAGCTCCTCTAGCCGTCAGATCTGGACGGAGAGGCGCAATACTCTCCCTGACGACCTTCCCTCTTCACCCCGAGCTCCTGACACCGTCGCCACCGTGAAGAAACCGCATCGATCTCTTCTAGGGTGCCGCCGCCGTCGCCGAAGCTGAACCGGACCGAAGCGAACCCTAGCCCTCCTCTCTGACGGGCCCTGGGCTCCAGTCTTTTTGGGCTCGAGCCAGGACGGACAAAGGACACGGGCCCTGTACCTGGGCCTGGACTTGATCTGGGCCTCGGACCTAGACGTGGATCGGGCTCGGGTCTAGATCCTGACTTGGGTCTGGATTCGGGTCCGGGTTTCGGGCTCGGGTCAGGTCCGGGTCTGAGATCTGGACCGGGTCGGGTCCGGGTCGGATTCGGGTCCGGGTTTGGGACTCGAGTCGGATCCGGGTCAGGACATTTAATTAATTTAATTAATTAAATAAAAGGACTTTAATCAGATAAATTCAAGGAATTATCGGAAAATTTAAAGGACGTTTGGACAAACTACTGGACTAAATTGATAATTTGAGGACCGTTACGGACTGGACCGGAACTGACTATCGTCCCCTTTTTGTTAAACTCAGGCTTTTACCCCGAGCGAGGAGAAGACCGGAGTAGGCACGGACGTCAGCAACTAGGCGACCCAAATAGAGACTGAGAGGTAGGGATTACCTCGAAACCCGCTTTATTACGACTGTACTAGAATGCATATTTGGAAACCTAATAATCAGTTAAATAACTAGTATGCATATAGGACGGGATTGACTAGAGTAGCCTTATAAAATGCGAACGACCTACGAGCCATGTCGTGCCGTAGGTGTTGGTATGATGTGCTGGTAGAATCAGGCTATGTCGAGCCTGTAGGATTGATTGCTGATTGTGTGGATTGTGTAATTTGTGCTGTTTGAACGGTTATTAAATAACAAACATGAAAACGAGTAGAGTTGAACTTGGTAATGCATATCAATGATTGGTTGACTATATTCCTGTTTATATGATCTGTTGATTGGAGATGTTGGGGAACGAATACTGGTTAAGCCGGTGGGGTGACCACGTTGAGAGTGGTGTCGGTAAGTGATGGTAAGTGCCTGATGGCCGTGGAAGTTGTTGAAAATGTGATTATGACTGTGATTGTGATTGTGATTGTTCTGGTGATATTGTTGAGTTGTGCCCGAGAGGTGTGTCGTACCTTCCGATGTGCGGCCGGTAAAGTGTGAGAGATGTACTTCCGTAAGGTGTGGCGTACCTTCCGGCGCGCAATCGGTAAAGTGTGAGGCTTGTGTGTACTGTGGTTACACGAGAAAGGTGGTTTCCCTACCTTCCGACCGTGAGTCGGTAAAACGCTGTGTCCCGCGAAGAGGTGGTTTCCCTACCTTCCAACTAGCCCTCAGTAAAACGATGTGTTCCGCGATGAGGTCGACCGTCTATCCCGACTTTGTGTTGGGGAAGTTGCGTGCCACTGCGCCGGGTCGAGCAGGTTGCTCCCGAGATCATGCGATGGTTACGAGTTGTGTGTTTTGAAAATGTTTTGGATTGAACGAGTGTTTCTGTGTATGTGGCTATGGGTATGTTCCTTGTTATGAGTTGGGTGTGACCGTGAATGACTTGATTTTGATTGGTTGATGATGAGTTCATGTGTGTGGCTTCCGTGTAAGTTAAAGCGTCGTCTTTGTGTTTATCCGTGAATCGGACGTGAAGGGGTTCTGGATGAGGATTTCCGGGGTAGTTTGTGGTCGAGTAAAGTGAAGGTTGTTTAAATTTTGGTTACTTGTTCTCGTTGTCGTCTTCTCCTCTTAATTGTTAAAAGTTAGTTCGAAAATGTACTAGGGTGTCTTACTTGGATTGTTACATGCGGTGTGTGCCTTGGTATAGTGGTTGGTGTTGAGTTAAAGTTGGTCCAGTTGGATTGACGAGTGTCAGGTTAAAAAGGGGTTTATTTTTAAATGGGTTAAGTGTCGCAATGTTGAATCAAACTTTTTAATGAACTTTAAACTGTGGAAAGACTCTTTTGTAAATATGTTTGAGGTGGTTTTCGTGGCTTTTCCATACTGAGCGTCAAGCTCACCCCTTACCGTATTTTCTACAAGTGTTAGCTGTGAGTTGGATTAGGGGACGTCGCGGAGCATGGGGCTAGCGAGGGTCCGGGACTTACCTTTACTTTTTGTTCCTTTTAGAGACGTATTGTTGTTTAAATATTGTATTTGACTGAGCTTGGGACTCAGGGTTGAACCTTTTGACGGTTTACTTATTTCATCTTTATCAGACTTTATTTACTCTTAAACTGCTTATTTAAATTTCACTAAGTCACGTCTCGAGTCCGGTCAATACCGGATTTGGGGCGTGACACTGTATTCCGGTATGATGTGTTGTTTCACCCCGATGTTGTGTGTCCGGGAAGACATCTAGACCGACGGTGTATTCCAGTATGATGTGTTTGTTTCACCCCGATGATGTGTGTCCGGGAAGACATCTAGACCGACGGTGTATTCCGGTATGATGTGTTTGTTTCACCCCGATGATGTGTGTCCGGGAAGACATCTAGACCGATGGTGTATTCCGGTATGATGTATTTGTTTCACCCCGATGCTGTGTGTCCGGGAAGATATCTAAACCGATGCTGTGTTCCGGTACGATATGTTGAGCCGTGCGTGGTGATCGGAGTATCATGGTATACCTATATTATGTTGTATGATGTCGGGTTTGGGTGGCGTTCGTAGTTGGTGTCGCAGTGGAATGTTTGATTGTTTGTATGTTTCTTTATCTTGGATCTATTGTTGATAATGTTGCATTCCTGTTGGTTTGTGTTTGTGTTGTCGTTTACTAGTATGTTTTATTGATCAAGTAATTGTGGTGACGGAGCGGAAGTCCATCCCCTTTACTACTTTTTCCTACTGAGTGAAAGCTCACCCCCTTTATTTACTAGTTTTACATGTTGCGATCGTGAGTTGGTTTAGAGGACGTCTCGGAGCTCGGGAGCTCATCGAGAGTCCGGGGTTTACTTGCTTAGTAGAGACGTACTTCCTCTTTTTGTAATAAACGTTGTTTCCTTTATTTTGGTTTTCGAGCGTTTGACTCGTGGTACTGGAATTGTTGATTTGGAACTAAATTCGGAGATTTATGTTGCTTAAATTTACTTTTATTATTATTTTATTATCATTTTAGTTCACGTCTCGAGTCCGGTCAAAAACCGGATTTGGGACGTGACAAACCGATTTGTAAACTGGTTGGTTTCACTGTGAAAAAATGGTTTTTTGATTGAAACTAGTTCCAAGATATATCAAACCGATTATATCGGATTGGATTCGTAAAAGGTTCCATTGGGTCACCCCTACAGTGACCCAAATTGGGTCACCCAATTTGGGTGGTTAACCACCCAATGCCCACCCCTACAGTGAACTTGTGGCCAAAAGATTTTAAAGGGGGGCCTAAACGACAGCGTTTGATAGAGCAGGACCAGGAAGTCGAAAGTAATACAGAGTTCCGTTGATTCGCTTATCCAAATCGTTCAAGGAGTTCGCTGTGTTTCTCTCTCGCGCGCGTTCGCTCTCGTCCTCTTCCTCTGAGATAAGGTCTTGAAGCTCTGCTCTTCTCCTAAAACAGCTTTAAGCAATTGATTCTGCTTCTTCAGTAAGTTCCTCTACTGTCAATTTCCATATCTTGTTGATGCGAAGAAGAAGCGATTCGGGTATGTGCTTCATTTGTATTTTTCTTTAGGAAATTGAGAAACTCTGAATTGCATATCTGGGAAGTAGCAGTAGCAGTAGAAGTAGAAGTAACAGTGGGTGATTTAGCTTCCCGGTTTTGTCAAGTATGGAGGGTTTAGTGTTAAACGCATTCCCTCACAAATGTTGCCTAAAACCCTTTACTTTCAATCCCATAACCAGACACACCAATCATACCCTTTTGACAAAATCGAGAATTGGAAAGCTTGGTTTTGTTAGATTTAATCGTGTTAACTCTGTTAAGGATGATTCTATTAGCACTAGCTCTAGCACACAAGGGTCCGGTGTGATTGATGCTGGTGAAGAAGAAGAACCCAGCTCACACTGGAAATTGAAGTTCCTTGGAGAAATTGACGATGGTGACCTCAATTCGAAGAAGAAGAAAAAGCAAGATGGCTCCAGGTTGCTTGAAGAAAGTGATAGGGTTGGGATGGAGTGGTGTGTGCGGACGAGAAAGGCAGCTCTCAAAACAATTGAGGCAAGAGGGTTGACTCCTTCCCTGGAGAAGTTGGTAACCACTAAGAAGAAGAGGATGGTGAAGAACAAGAAGAAAGCAGGAAGTGAAGAGAAACTGAAGCTGAAGAAGATTAAAAGAAAGGGATCCGAGGAGGACTCCGATGATGATTTTGGGGAAGATGTTGATATGGAAGAAGTGGACAAGGCTTTGGAGGAAGCGAATCGTCTTATGAGCACGGTTAGTATGATAGGGGGTGGAACTCTTGAAGAAAAGAGGAAGAAGACTATGGAAGAGTTTGTCAATAAGCTATCCCAGTTCTCGGGCCCATCTGATCGCAAGAAAGAAATTAACATGAACAAAGATATTGTAGAATCAGAGACAGCAGAAGAAATATTAGCAATCACTGCTGAAACAATCACGGCCATTGAGAAAGGCTTGAGTCCTTCACCTCTTTCTCCTCTGAACATTGCCACTGCACTTCATCGAATTGCTAAGAACATGGAGAAAGTTTCAATGTCGAGGGAACGTAGGTTGGCATTCGCCCGCCAAAGAGAGATGTCCATGCTTGTAAGTGTTGCCATGATGGCCTTGCCCGAATGCTCAGCTCAAGGCATATCAAATATTTCCTGGGCATTGTCTAAGATTGGAGGCGAGCTTCTGTATCTATCAGAAATGGATAGAGTTGCAGAGGTTGCTTTGAGCAAGGCCGGAGAGTTCAATTCACAAAATGTTGCTAATATTGCTGGTGCTTTTGCTTCTATGCAGCATTCTGCTCCTGATCTCTTTTCAGAACTTGCAAAAAGAGCTTCAGAAATTTTTTACACTTTTAAGGAACAAGAGCTTGCTCAGGTTTTGTGGGCTTTTGCTTCTTTATATGAGCCTGCTGACATTTTGCTCGAAACTCTTGATGATGCTTACACAGATCCAGATCAATTTAAATGTTGTTTCAATGAAGAAACATCAAGTTATGATCAAGAAATGGCTTCGAACTCTCCTATACTCAAATTCAATAGGGATCAACTTGGGAATATAGCTTGGTCTTATGCTGTTCTTGGACAAATGGGTAGGAGTTTTTTCTCTCATGTTTGGAAAACTTTAAGCCATCTTGATGAGCAGAGGATTTCACATCAGAATAGGGAGGACGTTGTTTTTGCTTCTCAGGTTCATCTCGTCAACCAGTGCTTGAAGCTTGAGTACCCACTTCTTCAATTGTCACTTAAAGATGATCTTGAAAAGAAAATCGCTCTTACTGGAAAAAGTAAGAGGTTTAATGAGAAAGTAACTTCATTATTTCAGAAAGAGGTTGCTCGACTTCTTGTCACTACTGGTCTTGATTGGGTCAAAGAATATGTGGTGGATGGATACACTGTGGATGCAGTCGTTTTAGATAAGAAGATTGCTTTGGAGATTGATGGACCGACTCATTTCTCAAGAAATACCTGTAAGCATCTTGTATTACTATGGTTTCATTTATGTGATTTAGATCACTCTCACTGATCTGTTGTGTTTCAAATTTTCTTGTATCTGTAGTGACACCTTTAGGGCATACAATGCTGAAGCGCCGCTACATTGCTGCTGCGGGCTGGAAGGTTGTTTCGTTGTCACATCAAGAGGTGAGATTCAATTACAGACATTGCCTAGATTCACAAAAGAAACAGGGAAGCCCAAAATTGATTACTATGTAGGATATGTGCACAATTAGATCAAGAACAGAAGCATAATTTGCTTACATTTTTATATATGATCTGTAAAGGTCATCACTTTGACATTCTTTCGTCCATGCTGTGGTGGGTCAGAGAAAAAATTAGTTGAGTTAAGTGCTAAAAACTACCTTGTGTATCGTCCAGGCTTTTAAACTACCCTATCTTTTGATCACGGTTGTCTGTTGGTTTTTCCAACGAAATTACTTCCCTTATGTATTGTCCACGTGCGAAAACTACCCTTATGTACTGTAGACAACCTTAAATTTAACGGAACATTCCAAATTTTAACGGAATATTCCAAAATTTGTCAGTAAACGACCGTGGTCAAAAGATAAGGTAGTTTAAAAGCACGTGAACAATACATAAGTAGTCTTTAGCAATCAACCCAAATTAGTATTTGAACTCAACAGAAAAGGATTTGGAACAAAGTAACTGTATGGACAAGAACAGAGCTGCAATTTTTTCCCAAAATTAATTTTGTGAAGATAAGTATGATTTTGAACAGTTGACTTTTGCTGGTTGTTACAATCTTCTTCTTTTTCTTGTTGTGTTTGTTGCAGTGGGAAGAGCTTTGTGGTGAGTTTGAGCAACTAGACTACCTGAGAGGAATTCTTGCAGATGCTCTGAATGAATCAACAGTACCGGAGTTTGTAAATTGACAACAAAAGACTACGTAAAATCATTTGGTACTCTCTCAGTCTCTAAATAAATACCCCATTTTCGTTTTAGTTAGTTAATTAGTATGAATACCGATAAAATATACAACAAGTTGATTACTGACAACATAGAGCATATTTTAGGACATTATCACCGAATTGCGCGAACATGCACACTTATTTTAGGACTGAGGGCATAATTTTTGTGCATCTGAACTAAAAACCCTGTTGGTATTACATATGCAGGAATAGAGTAGATTGGCAGGAGCTGCTATACATACAGTGTAAGGATAAGTTGCCATTTATGTTATATGCTTATTTGTATGTGTTTATGGCCGAATATAGGCAAGACACTTTAGCAGTTCCTTTTTCTTTTACAGTGGCCATTGTTAGTTACAAGTCTTACCAGTTGTCTGCTTCAGTATACTGAGGTCAGTGTGAGGAAGATGATGTTGATGGTGACAATTTCTGAGAAATATATGATTTTTTTGTAGTTTATAAGAAACGGTGTCAGAAATGTAAATCATAACCTCAGTTAAATAATAAGTCTGCGTTCACACTTTATCCGTTTGAGTTTTTTGGTAAATCAGACCTTAAATAAACAGTAGAGTGCTTCTTTGTATCTTTAATCCTAAATACATGCTCTTTTTCCTGATCAGCATTATAGTATGTTCAGACGCAATTATCGATTTGCTTTCATAATTGTCTAATTTTGAATACAAATCCAATGAAGCTTATATCCGAAAGCTAGGCCAGAAAGTCAACTCAAGAATCATTTTCTGTACATGCATGAACATTACACAGTGCACCAACCGACCACAGAGACTGCCTTTCTGAGGGCTGCTTCAATCTAGGTTCAAATTTAGACTCCTAAACATGTGTTTGTCGTGAAAAGTTTACTCAATGAGGGCATCAAAATCTAATACACGTCTTGACTTTTTTCTTACTATTTTGGATAGTATTTCATTTTTCAAACGGATGTTTTAAGTTAAAGATCTATTTTTTATTTAAAAAAATTATATGAATATAAATTGTCAATAATATTCTTTTGGGAATTAGTTGCTATTGACATTTCATATTTGCAAGCTATAAATATTGCCATCACTTGATAGATTGATACTACTGAACATATTGGAAGAGGTCAACGTGCTATGTCTTGTTTATGTCACAAACGAACCCACGCGCTTAACATAATGTCTACCCAAACGTGTCCTGCCTGTCGTTTTGTTTTAGATCCTACCAACAATACCTATTTCATTATTCCTTTTTAATAATTGAAACCTAAATACGCATTTATTTATTTGTAACTCTATTATGTAATTTTTTTTTTTGAGAGGAACTAGAATTATTATTAAGAGATAAAGATAACTAGGTGTTCGTCTGTCGACGAAAACCTTACAGAACAGTAGTTCGAAAATAAATAAACTGAGACAAGAATGCTGAGAAATAAATTGTGCTCATATGCATAGAGGCGGTCGGGGGGTTGACTGCGGTAGCATCTGTGGATACCGATACAATATGCTCCAACCAAAAATGTTGATCGAGCAGATCAGTTGAACGTTGAACAATGGTGGACTGATAGCTCCCCCGGTAAGTCAGCGTGCGTCGTCCTTGAGTGATAAGTGTAGGGCTCCTGAACGCGAGAGTGCTGACCCCGAACTGGTAGGGGAGAACTGTGTCGACAGTTGGTGGAACCGTTGCCACCTTACGTCTAGGGAGGCGGTGTTGTCGACCGACCTCTCCCTAGACCCTGTTGGAATCATTCCGCGAGGCGAGGGTGCCTGAAGCCCCCTACCGCTGCTATGTTTGACGCACCATCATAATTTCGAGAACTCCTCGAAATCCGCCCCGATCCGATTGGATCCGACCTGGTCCGAACAGCCCAGACTCGACCCACACCGGGTTCCTCCTCAGCCCATGATCCGTCTGGCCCGACCCGACCAGCCTTGCCCGCCTCATCATCCAGGCCCATCACGACCCAGGCCCAACAACCCGGAACCCTATTTTCCTTCCCCTGCAGCGCCGCCACCCTCTCCCTCCATCCGCCGGACTCAACCAACGCGACCACTGGCGTTCTCGACCACGGGGGTGTCCCCGGTTCACGGACAGACGACATCAACCTCACCGTTGCTCGCCCCGGCCTGTCCCTCCCCTGCGATGTCCATCTCAGATCTCGGACCGTCACAGAGCTTGTCTCCTCCTTCTCTGGCAACGACCTTGTCGGCTCGGAGTTGGGCAACACAACCACAGGGAGAGACGACCTCGCCGGCGTAGAACCCCCGCTTGTCTCAGACGTGCTCCCGTGATGGGTCGGAGCCTCAGACGACGTCATCGCCGCCGCTCGCTACCCTAACCGCAAAACCCTTTTTCGATGAGGAAGAGGACTGCGACCCCAAAAGCTTCGTCTCCTTTGATCAATCTCCATGGTAGTGAGCAATCAACCACCTTGGAGAAGATCAAACTACTGAATGATCACCAAAACAAAGAAAACCAGCTGCGGCGCCGCGGCTCTCTTCTTCCTATTATGCAAATTGTATTATATAGAATTCGAAGAAATTATGTGTTATCTATAAAAATAATTGTAACGCACGGAGGAAAGCTTGGCGGCGGCTCGGTGTTCATTTTCTGTCGCCACTTGGCTTTGGGAGGGCAACCATTCACGTTGTTTGTACGGGTTGATTCACCATGCTTAATCTAAGTAAGTTCTTCAAGTTATGAGTTGTATGGGGCTGGAGCGAATTGGGGTATTCACGGGTTCCGTCCGACGATTTTTTGAGTCGGCAGTCGGGGGCAAGGGTCTAGGATCCCTGGTGGCGAGGGGCGGCTAAGGTTGGGTGACGTCGCTGTTGGATATTTGCCTGCTTTCACAAGACTTATCATGTAGGGAGTTTTGGGTGGCTGCGCAGATCAGGAGTGAGGGATGGTCGAGCCAACAGCAGGGTAAAGGGCCGCTGATGGCGAGGCACGGAGGAGTGGCAATTGAGGGGCATGGTGGCGGCGCAGGACGAGGTGTGGATTCGCTTGTTTTGGCGATCTCGTCCTCGGCGTGTCTTGGCTCCGTGGCAGTGTTGCGAGTGTCCCAACCGAGGGCTAAGGGGCCGTTGAAGGAGGGACAAGGCAGCAGCGGGGGTCGATGTGAGACTTCTCCGACGAGTTTTGTCAAGACGGCTCTGGGCACAATGTATGTTGGGATGAGGAGGTGTTCGGGTGACCGACCATCGATGGTGACGGGTGTTACAGAACATCGGGACATCCTTGGTCGCGACTACGCAAGGGAGAACTCAGGCGGGCAAGATAAGGCAATAATAACAAGGGCAGGGGGGACATGTTGGCCATCCATTACATTCTAGTCGATATCCATTAAAACAAACACTCTCTTCTTGGAGCTAGCTGCTGCTTCATTTGATCGGATTTCTTCCTTTCTCTCTGGTAAGGGCTTTGATAGTCTTTTCCTTCCTTGGGCCTCTTTTGGTCGGTGTTTCTTTTACAGTTCTTTCTTTGGCTTGATCTTTGTTATAATAAGTTTATTCTTCTGATCAAGCTCATCAAAGATCTCGTGATAGAGTATATGCTGGACAAGATTAAATTGGAGCGGCTCAGACTGATTTTGAGGCGGCTTCTCATATGGTTGTGGTCCCCCATCGTCCTTGGGCCCTTTGTCCTTACCAACGGTAATAGACAGTTGTGCCTTCAAGTTAGGCAAGATTGTGGGGTGAATGGTCAGCGGGGGTAGAGGATACTACCAATCCCTTCCCGTGTTCCAAATCCTTCAACATTATCTCCGGTGAGGGGGTTTTGATCCTCTGTCCGTTAGGCAAGAATGTGGAGTAAACAATAATGGGCTCACGCACGGGATCAGATCCTTTCAACTGACTGATGGAGATCGACCGACGTGGTTCCAAATGCACATGAGAAACTGTAACAAAAAAGAGCAAGGTGGACTAGTAGGAGTTTTTATCGTGACAACCGAGGCCGATGGTGGCTTGAAATCCCAATCCGTACGGAATATCCCTTCTGGCTGGATAGTAGGAGGAGCTCGCAACGACTCCCGATATCTTCTTGCTAGCTGATCTACGCCTGAGAGGATAGCCAAGCAATCCTTGTTCAAATGGCCAATCCGGCCACACCAGTAGCAAAAATCTGGTAACCTCATATTTAAGTCGAACTTTAAGCGGCTTTGCATTTGTATCGAGTTGCAAAATAAGATGGCGTCGGAGCGGTCGTGTAGCATCCAATTCCACTCGGAGCTAAAGAAAATAATCCCATCCTCGTGGCTAGCGTGGGTGCTTTGGAGTGCTCGCTCGTCGGATTTCCACTTTTCTCCCCAAATTTTAGACCATGAAAGCTCTCATTTGAGAGGTTCTAGTCTCAACCAGGATATCATAAGCTCTCATCGATATGCGGACATATCAGAAGCTTAAAATTTCCGGTTGGGTACGTTGCGGGAAAGAAGTTAGGAGTACCATCGTGTCGTAGAAGGACCACGACTGTTACCGCGAATTCCGTCCATCACAACTTTCGCGAGGAAGTAAAAAGCCACGATTTTTCCTGTTAGTGGCTGGACCATCAAATCCTTCACATTTTAGGCGTTCACAATAATTGTACAAAGGAAGCGAGGTCTTACTCTTTTATTAGCTAGAAGGCGGCCTGAGAGAGCGAAGCGGTACTGGGAGTCATCAACCATTGGAATCGTGTTGATCGTGACCTCAATAACCGCATCATCATTATCGAAGAAATCATCCATATGGGGGTCCTCAATGGAGATTTTCGTGAGCTTGGTCTGAATCGAGTCTAAACCTGTTAGATATGGGTCAAGGGGTGATTGTGACTTGGGAAATGAGGTGGAGGCTCGGTAAGCTGGTTTGGGTATTCTCCCAATAGAGACTCCCTTGCATGTTTCTTGGGGATGTCGAGATTATAGGGGAGAGTGGAGGTGTTGGACGGGGAAACGATTGGCAGTGTTGTTGGGGTTGGGAGAAGTCGCGGGTTCGTGGTGCATGATTCGTGGCCAGCCACTCAGGCCTTGACACGTGGCTCGATTGAGTTTTTTTTTTAATTTTGAAATAAATACAAAAAAATTAAAATTAATTTTTACCCACTTATAAATACCCCCCCCCCATCAAACCACCAATACTTCTCGCAAATTTCACTTTAAAAAAGAATACCCATTTCCCTGATAAATTGGGGTTCTTACATTTATTAATTAATCAATGTATTATTTGGTATTTATTTAATTTCTTTTTTATATTAATGACAAGTTCAAGTTTAATTTGCATTTTAGTGAATTTAATTTATTTATTTATTAATTAATTTTATAAAAAAAATCAAATTTATTTAGTATTGACTATTTTAAATCTGAATTTAATAAATTCAGAAAAAACATAATTATTTATTATTCAGTCAGCATCCACTCAACACTTCTGCAAACCACAATCCTATACATACTCCTCTCAATGTGGAAACTCTTTTAGTTTCAGGGGTTCGCATCACAAATCATCCTAGTCATTACATGAATCTCGCATCCTGATCTTTATACGTGATCCTCTCGATGTACATGCTTTTGGCGTATAGAATATTTAAATTAGGTAGATTAGTTTGGTAACTTTATTTTCTTAAGAACCCAAAAGATGGTACCTAAATATTAGTGTCGATGTCGTAGTACATAAAGAGAAGGAAATAAAAAGCTTTACTTGTTGTACACAGCTGAACAAAAATTAAACTTTCTCAAATTGATGGAGAGAGAAAAGAAGCAAAGGCAAGGGGTGAAGAACCTTAGGAGACAGACCCAAGAGGGGATGGTTTATATATGTATATATCTCCTAAAAGAGCAAGTTGCGTGTGAGCAGCCTTCATCTTTGAATTTACATATTAATATTCAATTCATTGAACCAATCCTTTCCTCTTTCTCTGCATACAACATACAAATTCAGTGTAACCACCTCCAAAGAGCCATCAAATTGAGCTCAACCCATTTCTCAAACGTTTCTCGTCTCCTTCCTCATTCCTTCTATCTCTCAAATTTCACTTAATCAATAACGTTTCAACTCAATATTTCTGAAGATTTGTGAAGAGCAGTTTTGGTATGCTCTTGTTGCTTCAATTTCTGGGTAATTGTTGTAATTTGCATTAGATTTCTAGGTGGTTTCTGGGTCTTGCTTTGGTTTCTTCATCTTGCTTCCAAATCTGAATCTTCTGGTCTCGCTTGAATTTGGGTTTCAGCTGGATAATTTTGGTAATTAGTTGCAAAATCTCCAGTCATCTTCGATTTTGTGCTATTTGAGAGTTTAAGAGCTCAAAATCTCCAGCCTGCATTTGTATCATCGATATCTCGAGTTCTGTACTTGGAAAGTTGGATCTGATTCTGGGCTATTTGAGTCACCAAGCTCGATCTGATTCTGGGTTTTCTGATCTGCATTTGTATCACAAAGATCTCGATCTCATTCTGGGTTTTCAAATCTCGATTTCGAGATGAGTTTTCGACCTGCCGGAGCGCACAAGGTACCGTCAAAAGCCTCGGTCACTGGTTGTCTTGATCCCGTTATGGGTGGGAGAGCAAGAAAGGTTTCGGCTCCGACGATCGAGAGGAGAAGATTTGATTACCAGCGGTCACTCTCGGCGGGGAGCGGCAAGAGGTTGTTGCCGGTGACGGCGAGTTACTTCAGCTTGGAGTCGTTGCTGTTGCTGACATGCCTGGCGGCGACGTTACTGATCCTACCGTTGGTCCTTCCGCCGCTGCCTCCGCCGCCGTTCATGCTACTCCTGCTTCCGATTGCCATTCTGGGAGTGCTTATGATCTTGGCTTTCAGGCCTTCCAATTTAAGAGACATAACTTACACATGCATATAATTATAATGTTAACTGCAGTTATGAGAGCCTCACACAATTTTTTTGTAATTTCTGTTTCTACATTCTAAAAACTAGAAGAAAGTTTTTTCTTTCCGGCTTTTTTAAATACATTGTCACTGAATTGTTCAAGCTTTAATAAAATTGTATGCATTAGCTGACTAACATAAACAAATTGAATAATTTAAATAATGTTAGTGCCAAGTAGGGGTGGGCAAAAAAAACCGAAACCGCTAAAACCAACCACCACCAACCGCAAACCGCACCGGAAAACCCGAAACCGGAAAGTTAACGGTTGGTTGCGGGTTCTTGACGATCAAACCGGAAAGTTAACAGTTGGTTGTCGGTTCTTGAAACGCCAAACCATCGGTTAACCAATCAAACCGGTACTGTTCATCATATACATGTGGCTTCATAATAACCACTGATCTGATATAGATGAATGACTCATGCGCACTCTTTTGTGTCACATGGATTGCTAACATAGAACTCGATAACTTATATGTAATTTTTCTTTTGTTTTGAAGAATGTAGTAATATGTTTTGGCTTTATAGAAAGATGTGTATGATTTTTGGTATCTAAATTTATATTTACATGTAGTAAAGCGGTTGGTTGGTTAAAACAACTAACCAATCGGTTAATGAACGGTTGGTTTCACAGTAAAAAATTGGTTTATGGGTTGGGGCTGGTTCCAAGATATGTCAAACCAGTAATATCGGACTGGGTTCGTAAAGGGTTCCATTGGGTGGTTAACCACCCAATACCCACCCCTAGTGCCAAGTACAAGTTCCCGGTTCTTATTTTTAAGAAAAAAACGAATCCTTTATGATGAACGGGAGAACATAAGTTCATGGATTTTGAATTTGTGGAGGAGTAAAGGTGAATAATTTAGATGTTGTTAGTGTGAAATACAAATTTAAAGTTATTAGTTTTAAGAAAAAAGAATACTTTATGATGAACACGAGAACATAAATTCATGAATATGGAATTTGTGGAAGAGTCAAGGTGAATAATTTAAATACTATTAGGGCGAAATACAAATTCAAAGTTATTATTTTTAAGAAAAACAAATACTTTATGATGAACACGAGAACATAAGTTCATGGATTTGGAATTTATGCAGGAGTCAAGGTAAGAATGAGGACCAAAGAGAGATACAACCCAAGCCTTGTACAAATACCTGTGCTTAAGCCTGAGATTTGAGGCCCCATTAGTATGGGGGTTTTTTTTTTTTACCGAACGGGCCTTATCATTTTCTATTGCATCTATGTTTTATTACATTTAAATCATAAACTGTTATATGAACATATTCTATAACAGATTGTTTGTATTGGTTGTTTGAATAAAAAATATTTAAAATATTTATCAATCAGTAATCTTTTATTGATGTTTTTTCTGTTTATTGTTCGTTGTTGATTGATATGATAAATTAATATTAAACATAAAACTTTTATTAAAAATAAAACAAACATTAACATTACACTATTAATTTAAAATTAATAAAGAAAATAAAAATAAATAATTTAGAAAAGAAAATAAAAAAAGAGAGAAAAAGTTAGTAGAATAATTTATAAAGGAAATATAAAAAAATAAATAAAGAAAATTACAGTAAAAAAATATAAAAACTAACTAATAATAAAGAAAATGTAAAACAATAACAAAATTGAAATGAAAAGAAGAATTAATAAAGAAAATATAAAAACGAAATAAATAGAAATAAAAAAAGATTCAGCAGCATTTTTGTTACTTTTCGTTGGCGCATGGTACTGTCAGTTGCGTCAGCGTCGATAGTCCCCGCCACCACCGAACCGCAAGCGGACCGTTTATGAGCCGCTTGCAAACCGCTGTTGTTTTGTCTCCGCCAACTAGGGCTGAGCAATAAAAACCGTTTTCACTGAAACTGGCCGTCACCGGCCGGAACCGACACCGAAATCACCGAAACCGGACTCTCCGGTGCCGGGGCCGGCCAAAAAAAGTCCAGAACCGGCACTATTTCCGGTGGTGCCCGGTTTTGTTCCTTCAAAACCGGCCAGAACTGAACCGGCCAAACTCCTACGCGCTCAGCCCTTTTAGTATAATTAGTTCAGCCCATTTCTTTGACTCACCACCCAGCCCACTTATTTTCAAGCCCAAACCCAATCAGCAAACTCTTTTACTCATGAAACTCTAAAGGCTTCTATAAATACCTTATCATTATTCTTCCAAAACAGCTATGCAGCCTCTCAATTTCAACGAGATTCTTATTTCTCTCTTCAGTCTTCTATATCATGAATTATCTTCTCTCTCTTTCTAGCAATCACAACGATTCAGAGCAAATACAGTCATCTCTTTGTATGATGTTGCTCTTTATCTCGTCTATTCATCCTTTTCATTTTTTTGTTTACAATTTAATTCTTTTTTATTCAGTGTTCATCTATTGGATTTATGATGTAAACAGAAACTGAGATCCAAATCTACTCTTTGTTCATTACATTGTTCGTTCGTCTTTATTTTCAATTTGTAGATACAATATAACTTGTTTTTCTATCAGATCTAAAACGACTTCTCTTAGCTTTATTCAAGTCTAAACTGATCTGTTTTGCTTTAGATTTATTCAAGTCTAAATTGCGGTCTAGAAATAGAGGCCATTGGGCTCGGTTTGGCCGGTTTTTAACCGACTCCGACAGTGAATTCACCGAGTCGGTTTTTTGATGTTTTGCCGGTCGTCGGTGTCGGTTCTGGTGATGTCTTAGGGGTAACCGGAACCTCCGGTTCCGGTGGTCGGAAAGTGGGTCGGTGTCGGTTAACCGGCCGTGCCCACCCCTACCGCTAACAACGAACCGCCAGCGAAACGCCTAGCATTGGAAATACTCTAATTAAGGGTGGACAAAAAGGACCAACATCATTGAAACTAACCAATATTGATCGGAATCGACACCAAAAAATCCAGAACCGGAGGTTTTTGACGAGGTTGGGGTCAAGAAAGGTGAAAACCGACTATAGCTTGGTCGGTACACGGATTAAAAAAATCACAAACAAGCGGTGATAAAATCGACTGCACTTAATATTTTTTTATATATTTTTTTATTATTAATATATATAGGGGAGCTTTCAGGTACAACCCAATCTTTAAATACGAAATATGAATTAATCCCAATTTTGGAATCGCATATTGCCCAAGGGCTGCGATTTTCGCATGACTGATTTTTTTTCCTACCAAGTTTCTTATTTTGATCTTTCCCGCTTCGTTTCAACTCCGATTTAATTTTTTTCTTGCGCCAAAAACTTTCTTTTTTCAAGATCTATCTATCAAGTAGCATATTGAATATGTTTTGAAGCAAAAAAACATGTACAAGCAAAAACACAAATCGTTAACCGTGCACTAATGTATGTTCTTGAAACTGCATTTGTATGAATAACCTAATCTTAATGTATGTTTAAGCTAATCTTAATTTATTATCTTACACGTACAAAACATACATACACATACAAATGAAAATAGTAAGAACATACATTAAGTTTAGCGTATACATACAACTGAAACAACATGCATTATGGTTGGCTTACACATACAAATGAAAATGCCAAAAACATACATTTAAAATTGTATAAACATACATTAAGTTCAGCGTACATATATAACTAAAAATTAAAAAACATGCAGTTGTAAAAACATACATACAAAACATACATTAAGATTAGCTTATTCATACAAATGCAGTTGCAAAAACATACATTAGTGCATGATTAACAATTTGTGTTTTTGCTTGTACATGTTCTTTTTTGCTTCAAAACATATTCAATATGCTACTTGATAGATAGATCTTGAAAAAAGAAAGTTTTTGGCGCAAGAAAAAATTAAATCGAAGTTGAAACGAAGCGGGAAAGATCAAAATAAGAAACTTGGTGGAAAAAAAATCAGTCATGCGATTTGCGATTCCAAGGCTGGAATTGGTTCGTATTTCGCAAAAAATTGATTAATTCGTACCTGAATGTTATCCAATATATATATACATATATATGTGTTATAATATATTAAAATTACATGTTATGATTTTTATTTTTATTTATTAATTATTAAATTATAAAAATAATCAAAAGTAAATTATGAGTTCCAAGACACTTGGCATCTTGAAAGCCCACTCGTAAGCATTTTGAGTCCATTGTAACATACGTGCCAACCATTATATAATCATTGATTTTAGGATTAAATGTCGAAACCTACTTTTAAATATTGGTCATGAACATTACATTATCCAACGTTTCAAAATGACAAGTGCACTACCTTAAGTATTAGTCACGTGATTTTGTTAGTAAATGGACGAAATATTTCATTTCCGTTAGTCATTTGGCCTCATGTGTCATACAATAGATCGTAAAATTATGATTTCCCTTAATTATCTGACATCTATGCATTTTATAAGGAACATTACAATTGTACCCCCGTTATTGTTCCTTATAAAAGATATAGAGGTCAAATACTTAAGGGGAAAAATGTCATTTTATCATCCATTATATGACACTTGAGGTCATATGACTAACGAAATAAAATATTTCGTCCATTTTTAGTAACAAAATCGCGTGCACAATACTTAAGGTAGTGCATATGTCATTTTGAAACGTTGGGTAATGGAGTGTTCGTGACCGATACTTAATAGTAAGTTTCAATATTTAACCCTTGATTTTATAATCAAAACTATTTATTTTTAGTCTATTATAACATGCAGAGCTTTTCTGTAACTCTCACTTTCCAGTGGCTTGTTTCATGAAACTCAACGTCTTCCTCACCCTTGACTCGACTCCTCGCTTTGTAGTGCTTCGACCCACTTTTGGATATCCATGGACAAAGCAAAAACACTTATTTTTCTGTCTCCTATCTTACTCCCTCTTCAACTAGTTTACAGACACACGTCAGCGAGGGACTAAGAATGTTGGAAGATGATGATGCTTAGTCCATATTGTGCATTGATGTTGGATTTTAATTTTTTTAAGGATTAAAGTACCTTTTGACACCCTTTTATTTTGGACACATACCTTAAGGTCTTATATATTTCAAAATGTCCAATGAAATTCTATTTATTGTCCATAATTATTTTTTTCAAATGAGTTTAAAATATTACAGATATGACGTAAAATGACTGCTTTACTCTCTTACATTGCAAATTAAATACTCTCATGAATTAAAAGACTATTTTACCCCTTCATCATTAATTCCTTAATAATTCATACGCTTTCACTAATTTATTTTCTATTATTTTTAATTTCTTGTAATCGAAATATATCTTTAAAATAATTTTTTTAATAATTTTTACATTTTTTTATACTTTTTGTAACTAAAAAATAAAAATTTAATAAACTATTTATTTTTCCAATTAATTAATTTTTCCCTAAATTCAATTTTATTTCTTTTTCAGTATTTTTAAATTTTAAATTATTTATGTAATGGGGTCCTTATACAAAAATAAAGTCCTATAACAAGTGTAGAACTCAGTTGGTCACAGTTTGTAACCTATGCAAAGATGGAGTTGAGATTCGTGTTTTTAGTTCATTGTTCGAATTCGTGTTTCTACTGTTAAGTTGAATGGACTTGTAACAGATTTGAATAACCTAGCAAAAACTGGACACATAAGATTTGGGGGTTTGCCCTCTTAGTCTTTAACCGCAAAATCCTAAACCTAGGCTAATTTGTTTCAAACCTTAGTCTTTTCATCTAATTATGTGGCGGCTTCTACCATTATCTTCAATGTCTCATATTTCCTCTCTTTCACAGGGGCGACGTTCTTGGATATTTCGGAGAAAGTGGTGATTTTGGAGGGGGTAGAGGCAGCGGATGAGGCTTTTGGAGGCGATTATTCTCAGTTGTATGCTATTACAGACGAGAGTCAAATGGAAGATGATTATGAACCTCACGCGGACGAGATCCAGTTAGAAGATGATTATGACCCTCACGGCCTCCCTGGAAACGTTGTGGTTCAACTCAACAAACTCCAGCTATAAAAGGTACAAAAAATTTGAGATAGTCTTCTTCGATAGGAAGAAAAATACTATAGTTGGAAATGATGACTCTTTCTTCCAGATGGTGTCTTTCAAGGCAGGAAGTGTCTACACCAAGTTGGAGAAGAGGCCGGCCGGAGACCTCCAAATTTGCCGTGAAAGAAGACTAGAGAAGAGAGACCACGATCAATACACACGAGATTGTTTATCAACTACCTCCATCTTTAGAAAGCAACAAAAATCAAATGAAAATTGGGAAATATTCTAAAGTAATCGAGAGAATGAGTCGTGATTGTCCTATTTTGGTTATGTTGATTAACGTGTAGGTTTCGATACCGAATCCCCTTAGTTCGCGAAGATTCTCACCTATCTACTATGTTGCACTATTAATGTCAACTCTGACAGATTTCTTATTTTCAGTTTATATTTGATTGATTTTAGTTATAACCTATATTTAGTATTTAAAAATGATTTTTAAGTGTGAAAATTTCTAAAGTTTTATGACTATAGTTAGCCATACACGACGTGTAATTGTCTAGAACTATTTCGAACATATCACGTTCGAACTTGATAGGAATATATCTTATTTATAGATAAATGTAAATACTTAAATATTTAGATTTATGTATAGAATTCTATATAGTAAACCTAATGCATTGAGGGTGTCAAGCTAAATATTAATCTTCATCATCCATTTTAGATATTTAAGTGATATAAATATACTATGTAAGTCATTTTTTCAATATCATCTAGTATAACTTGTCTATATGAGAAAATTTACTTGTTATCCTGTTATATTTTATCATAAGAAAAAAAAGATATCGATCATATTCTCACTTTAGATCCCAATAATAATTGGCCCTACCTTTCTAGGGTTGTAAGTAGATTAGTATGGATCATTAGCCAGTGGGTCATACTTGAGTTGTCCAATATCCCCCAAATAGTTTAGTGAATCACCTCCTATATACAAACTAAGACTTTTCCGGTTTTATTATCATCTAGCATGCATACTAGTAACTTTCCGTAATTAAAGCGGTATTCGCTACTTTCCCTACCTCAAGAAGAACAAACAACTACGTCTCCTAGTTGCTGACGTCCGGGCCTACCTCCGGTCATCTCGGATGAAGTCAAAGTCTGATTTTAACAGTAAATGTGATAATCAGTCCCGGTACAGTCCGAAACAGTCCTCTAATTTATCAATTTAGTCCTTTAAATTTTCCATTTTAAATTATGTAAATTAAATAATTAATTAATTAAACTGTCCGACCCGGATCCGAAAACCGGACCCGAATCTGACCCGGTCCAGAATCTAGACCCGACCTGACCTAGACCGGACCCGAACCCGGCCCCAGACCCGATCCTGACCAGACCCGGGCTCAGCCTGGGCCGAGACCTGGCATGGCCTGGCCCACTTGTTGGCTTTGTGTGTTGTCTTACATGTAACTATGGTTGTCACGCCCCAATTTCAGTAAACCGAACTCGGGACGCGAACGTTTTAAAAACATAAAACACTTGAAACCTGTTTTCATTAAATCACTTTAAAATACCAGTTTAGTTCAACAAAATAATAATTACAACTTAAAACACGTCCCAACAAGTGGACAAAAACGAGGTACACGTCACTAGACTCAAAACACCGAGAAACCCACTTCAAGCTCTTCAAGCTTCAGAAGCTCACCTAATCCAGCCTGCGAACGGTACCTGTAGGAAAAGCAGCTAGGGGTGAGCGTTCGCTCACCACCACGGATAACAGACTGACTACGACATAATTAGCAGACAAAGCTGGTAACACCAAAAACAAAGTCAACACCGGGGAACACTGTCCCCAACCCAAGTACTCTGACTGAACAGACACCCGCTGTTTCCTTCCTTGACCAACTCAACACTTTGACATACAAGTAGACCCGACACAACGATCACGACCTCTTCCAAGGACTCAAAAGAAACTACGCAACACCAAACAAGATCACAAAGGATCGCACACCAAACAAGATCACAAAGGATCGCAAACCAGCTGCCAAGAACGCTCACACCCTCCTGAGACTCTAACTCGGTCAGGCCAACCCAAGAATGCTTGCAACTTACCGAGACTCTAACTCGTAAGCCAGCCGGAAAAATGCTTGCAACTTACCGAGACTCTAACTCGTAAGCCAGCCAAAGAATGCTTGCAACTTACCGAGACTCTAACTCGTAAGCCAGCCAAAGTATGCTCACAAACCCAAACCACACACGCGCGGCCAGGACCCCTTTATTGGCGGGCGGGCGGGCCCCCTACCGCGTCTGAACATGCAGACGCGTGTGCTCGTGGACCCCCGTTTCATAAAGCGGGCCCCCAACCTCAGGTAACCACAATCACAATCACAATCACAAACAAGTTCAACAACCAGTAACAACACAGGTTCAACACTCATAGGCACTCATGGCCACCAAGACACCAACAGTAAAACTCGGACTCAACGGCCCCACAGGCACTCACGGCCTCCCAAGACACACCAACAGTAAAACACGGACTCAACAGCCCCACAGGCACTCACGGCCTCCCAAGACACCAAAGGTAAAGACACGGGTTCAACAACCCCACGGGCACTCATGGCCACCCAAAACACCAAAGGTAAAGACACGGGTTCAACAACCCCACGGGCACTCATGGCCACCCAAAACTCAACGATAAAACACGCTCACAACTTACCGAGACTCTAACTCGTAAGCCAGCTAAAACACCAAAGATAAAGACACGGGTTCAACAACCCCACGGGCACTCATGGCCACCCAAAACTCAACAATAGAACACGCTCGCAACTTACCGAGACTCTAACTCGTAAGCCAGCTAAAACACCAACAGTAAAGTACGGGCTCTCATGGCCACCCAAACACAAATAATAACACGGGCTCTCATGGCCACCCAAGACTCAACAATAATAATACGGGCTCTCAAGGTCACCCAAAACTCGATAATAATACACGGGCTCTCAAGGCCACCCAAGACACCAAAAGATCAAACAACCTCCGGCTTAACCAAAGCCTCCAACAGTCCTAATATCACTAGTTTCACAAACAACCTCCCGGGCATGGTCATATGCCTCCAGTAATTCTAATAACGCTAAGTTCTCTGCTCCTACGACACTACTAAGTGTTACATGCTTTTCTCATATTCTCTAAGTTCCCGTATCATGCTTTTCTAATATTTAAATAAACCTACTTAACCCACGACACCCCGGTGTCACATGCAATTCTACTGTTAACTTTCCCTAGTCAGGGCCGAGATCCGGCTACTTTTCCCTACCTCGTGCGTGTTCTCCCAAAAGCCAAACAACGAGCTCCGGTGATGATCTCAGTCACTCACCCAGCTTTCCCTTGCCTCGGTCCGTGGCACGATCTAAAAGAACACAATTTAAAGGCACTTAACAACTCGCAGGACAAAACTGAAAATCATTAAACTCGATGCCCAAACTTAACCCCGACAATGTCGATCACTCTCAAACTTCCCAATTACTCGACATTGTCGATAAGGGACCCGTAAAGGCCCGATTCGCCCGACATGGCGAATCTGCCCGGCTTTTGTTAATTGCCTTCCGGGGCTCCAAAAGCCTCCGTTTTCGTTTCTATGGTCTTAGAATAGTTCAAGGAACCCAATGTACTTGACGGAATCGAATTCCGACCTCCGAGTCAATTTATTCACGTTTAAAGTTTCTAAAACCCGTTAATTATAACTTTTCCAATTTAATTCCAAATTTCGATTCGGTTAAGGATAAATGGTCCGAGGAACGTTTTAAACCACCCGAACGTTAAAACCCGAGCACCCGAGCACGTGGGGACCGCCCAACCAACTTGGCCATGCCCTAGGGTTCAAGGGGGGGCTCGGCCACCATGTGGTGGCTGGTGCCAGCTCCGGCCAGCCACCCCATGGCCGGCCGGCCACCACCCACGGTGGCCGGAGCTCCTCCCGAGCCTCCGGTCACCGGAAAACATGCAATTAAACCCCCAAACACCTCTAAAACGTCTCCAACACCTCTAAAACGTCTCCAACACCTCTAAATCATTCACTTTAACAAAACCCTAGCTTTCGAAAATAATCAAAACGAGAATCGGTTTGGGTATTACCGTAGAGGAGGATGAGGGGAACGAGATTGCTCCTTGCTTTAAGACGATCCAAGGGCTTGATTTCTCCAAAACCTAGCTATTCCTCCCTTCTCTCTTCGTCTTCTTCTCCTTCTCTCTCTAAACTCTCTCTTCCTTCTCCAAAACAACTAACTCTAGTTTTGTATTTTTCTTTTCTTTTTTTTGATATATGTGGCCGGCCACACTATGCCCCACACCACTCATTTTCCCCCCAAAACTATCACCACCATTTGTTGGACAAGTGGCAAGGTGGGTCCCACACCTTTTGAAAAATATCTACTAGATATTTTGCAATCAGATTCGCGAAAATCGGACGTTTCGGGCCCCGAACGAGCACTTTTCCCAAGAAATTACGAAACTTGACGGGCTACAAGGAAACGGCTCAACTAAGACCGCTGCGACGACGGCTAAGCTTTTTGGATCCCAAACGGTCCTCGAATGGACCAAAACGTCGCTCGGTTGACTTTTACAGCGAAAAGTTAACATTTCCCAAATTGATCAAGAAGTTGCCCTGAGTCCCCCGGAACTCACTTTGGTCAAAAACGGGGTCAACTTAAGTCCGGTATGACACTCGGGGTCATTTTAGGTTCACTTAACTGTTAGTCTTAAAAAATTTAAATTTTCCTGTTTTTCGCAGGTTTGACTGGCGTTGACCGGGAGTGGTTATTACAGTGGTCTTGTGAGAGTGATCGGTGGTTAGTACCTGTTCTGTGGGCGTTGTTGATAGTTATGCTTTGCTAGTATGCCCTAATTGGACGGTTACTCGTGGTATTGAATTGATGTTCATAACCTTAACTATTTTTCCTACTGAGTGAAAGCTCACCCCTTACCTTGTCGTATTTCAGGTCTTGAGCAGGTTGTGTACTAGCTGGATGCTCGATGCTTGGGAGTTAGCGAGGGTCCTAAGCTAGTTGTCTAGTGACGTACCGTGATTTTGAACTAATTACTGCTTTTACAGTTTACTTAAGAGTTGTTGACTCTTTTTATCGGATTTATGGATTACAGTTTATTATGTTAAGCTTTATTGATTTAAAATTTGTTTTATTTATCTTCTTTTTAAGTTCACGTGAATTGATCAGGAGGACCAAACTGCATCTGTATTTGATCCACCTTTTGAATCACAACTTGCACCCGCTCCATCATTGAGGAGTTTAGCATTTACTATGCCTTGAACTGCTCCTCTTTTACAATGACATGCATTGTTGTATATCATCAAGTTTAGAAGTTTAACAGTCTCTTTCGCTGTTCTTTTTACAAAAGAACCACTTGCTGTAGAATTCAATTGAGCTTGACTTCCCTGATTCAATGCAGCATAAAAGGTCTGCATGTATAGCCATAAAGGGATTCCATGATGGTGACATTTTCTCAATTACCCTGAAAATCTCTCTCATGCCTCGACCAGTAGTTCATCACTTTGTTGTTTGAATGAATTTATGAATGCTCTCAATTATACTGTCTTATCTGGAGGAAAACTGTAAAACCCCGCTCTTTCTAAAAAGGTATTAGATTGAAATAGGAAACGAAGGGGTATTTTGGTGAAACCAGGAACGTGAGGGTGGTTATTTGCAACAAGGTTTATTTGAAAAGGAAATTGCAAAAAAAAAGGAGTTTGGGAAAGGCTGGATTGAAGGGTAGTTTGGGCCAGGCCGGGCCCAAACCGGGGACGCTGGCCCGGTTCGCTAAGGCACGAGGCCCAGCCCTCTGGAGTCGGTATTTAAGGGGCAAACCCTAGTGAGGAGGGGTACTGTTCATCTTCCCCAACCTCACGCCCCCTCTCCCTCTGCGTTGCAGAACCCGACTCGCCGGCGCCCCCTCCTTCTTCTCCGACCTCCCTCATCCCCCACCATCGTCGACCGTCTCAAACCCTCGCCAGAAGCAGCCTCTTCGCTCTTCTCCCTTCTCGTTTCGTCCTCAGGATCTTCGAGGTCTCGCCGGAGATCGACCGGAGTCCTCGAGCTCGTTTCAGCATGACTCGTGCTTCTACCGACCTCTCACCTTCTTCCCCAGCCTCGCCCCTTTCTTTTTCAGACGTTTCCGGGCTCGATTCGAGCGACCTTTTGTCGGACTCATCGCCGGCGGCTGTCAAACCCTAGATCTGAAAAGGGTTTGACTCCTGACGCCGTGTCTGGCACCGCTGCCCTCGTCCAGCCACAGAGTGAGCTCAGCCGTCCTCCCCGAGCTTCTCCAGCCCTTCCCGTCGAGATTTGGGTGTCGTCGCCGCCGGAGACGATGGCCGGAATGCACGGGCATCGCCGGAGCTGTGCGAACTCAGAGACGGGCCTGAACTGAGACTTGGGCCAAGTCACAGTGTGGGCCGGTTGGTCCTGGGCCAGAACTCGGGCTCGGGCCAGAACCTGAGCCGGACGTGGGTCAGGCCCAAGTCTTCGGACTGGGTTCTGATCCGGGTCTGGACTCGGGTCTGGACCGGTTCGGATCCGGGTTTGGGCTTGGTTCCGGGTCAACCCGGTTTCAAAGAATTATCTTTAAAAAATCAGATTTAATTAATTGATTTAAATTAATTCAAGTTGAGAATTTAAAGGACAAACTTGGTTATTTAAGTGGACCTTTGGACTTTGATTGGTTTTGATTTGGACGTTTCATTTGTCAAATCTAGACGGGACTTCGCCCGAGAGCAAGGGCTTGGACCCGAGCTAGAAGAACGAAGATCACGCCGGAACCTGTGTGAAGAACGGAGTTGTGATCACTCGAGCTTTTCATCAGAGTTTTATTAAAGGAAGACCACGAGGTAGGGAAAGTCTTAATTTCTTAATTAACGCTTAGTATGCATGATTAGGATAGTAAAATCGGAAAGGTCCTAGAATTTCCTTTAGGATGGAATAACTAGAATAATCGTATTTCAATTACTAATAAATGGATGAGTCTAGTATGCATGTTTAGGACGATGACAATTAGTGAAGTGTGCTTTCAATACTTGGGAATTTGATTTACTGGTAGAGAGGCTGTGAAGAGCTCTCGGATTAGTTGTGTGTTAGGTTCACATGCTTGGTTGCTAATTGCTCGGTTAACTTAAGAGTCTAATGAAACTAGAGTAGCTCGTATGATTGAATGCTAGTTGGTTCGTTCACATGATGATTGATTGGTTGAATGAATACTTGGTTGATTTAGTGTTTATGTTGATATAACTGTTGATTGAACGGATGATCGAGTATGACTGGTTGTGCCACGGGGTACAATCAGGTGATCGATGTACCGCTGGTTCGTGACAGGTAAGCATACGGTAAGTGTGGAGTGTATTGGATGTCTTTGTATTGATGAATGTGTGTACTTCTGAGATTGAGGATTAAGTGAACGTCTTTGGTGTATTGTGGTGAAAGTGTGATTCGATGAGAGTTGGTCGATGGACGTATTAGTGTATGCTTTCCTTATTCTTGTTGTTAATGCTTGTTCCTTCATTCTTATCCTTGAAATGTATGTTGTTTGTCTGCTTGCTTGGTGGTTGTTTGTTTCGGTACTACACCGGGGGGGGGGGGGTAATCCGGTGCCGTTGTGGTGGTTGGAGTTGGACAGATACAGTGAGATATGGACTGAGTATTGGAGCCTGAGGGCATTGATTATTGGATATTACGAGAGTTGATTATTGGCAGATCCTGCGGGATATTTACAGATTATGAGCAGATCCTGCGGGACAATTATTGATTATTGGCAGATCCTGCGGGATATTATTGATTATTGGCAGATCCTGCGGGATATATAGATTGGTTATGAGCAGATCCTGCGGGATATTATTTGGGTTACTTCTTGAGAGATGGTTACTAAGGTTCCACCCAAGGATGTGCGTCTCCATAGATCACTACCTTGGTTCCCTATGATCTATGGTCCTTTGGAGGTGTTTCCGGGAATCCCGACGATGAGCGTCCTGAAGGGATGGTTTCCGGTAGCCCCGATGTTATGTGTCTCCTCTTGACCGAGGGAAAATCTGATATGATATGGGTACTCTGGTGGATCGGTATATGGGAACCGAGGTGATCCCAGAATCTATCCATGGATCAGAGGCTTGAGAAAGCAAGTGGTTGGCAAGATATTGATTACTCCCATTTTACTCTTATTGATCCGTTAAAGTATTTATTATGAACTTCTTTTTAAGTTACTGTTGTCTTGGAAAAAGCGATACTATTTCATTATCCGGCTTCTATAACATTTCATTGATTTATAGAATTTACTCGTTCCCGTTGTGTCGATTTTCTATGTCAGGGCAATGTTCTCTGCTTATCCTCTGAGAGCGTTATCGTTACCCTCTAGAATGCGTTATTGTCATCGTTGCTTCTTATTCGTTTATTATACCTTTCGTCTAAGGATTTTAAATACTTTTGTGACATCGAATCAAAGCAGTTTTAACATTAAACTTGGAGATTAAAGTCATTTACAGTTTTCCCTACTGAGCGTAAGCTCATCCCTCTTTGTTTATTTATTGTGTGTACAGGTGTACTTGGGATCTAGGGAATTCGAGGCTCGGGAGCTTCCGGATGTCTCGAGAGTTGTATTAGAGTTGTGTTGGTCCGCATTGTGAAACTTTATTTACCTTTTGTTACTTATCAAGTTTTGACACTATATTTGAAGTTTAGATTGAATTATTGAGGAATACTTTGGACTCGCTTTCAGCTTTAAAAGGATTCATTTCAATTGTGCTACTTTTACCTCGTTTGTTTCAGGTCACGTCTCGAGTCTGGCCAAAACCGGATTTGAGGCGTGACAAAAATAATGGTTCAGGAATAACAGTGCCAACTGTGTAGGAAATTAATATCGATTCTATGAACTTTGATGCGGAATTGAAGACGAACGTTAAAACTCAGTTTAATTCAACCATATCAATCAATACTTCTATAATACGAACGAGAAGAATTAAATACGTATATGACATAGTCGATTCCATGCTTTCCTTTTGCTCTTGAACCTTGAGTGTTTTTCTTCTCTCTCTCCTTTCTCCTTTCTCTTCTCTGTAATGGTTCAGAGAGTGTTTTCTCTAACTTGTTCAATTAGGGAGAGAGAAGGGAATTAAAACCCCCAATAACCAACTCATCCTTTGGGCTCAACCACCATAACATTGGGCTTCCTTAATTGAATGGTTATTTAGTACATGGGCCACTAATTCAGAAATTAATTAACAATCTCCCACTTGGCCCATGATACGACTTGATGATTCAACATTAATCAACCCATACGTGCACATATTGACTATGTAGAATCATTTAGTCATCTTTAATTGAATTAATTAATAGGGATCATGGTGGTTTCAAGTTACTTTATCAACGAGATCCCTCCCATGTATCACACTATTAACATAATCCAAGTAAGCAATAATTAAGGAACACCGTAATCCTTAAATTTTCACATACCAATCAATGTATACACCATGATGTGAAAATTAACGAATAAGCAAAACAGGATTTTAATTGAATTCACATAAATTTATGTTATGATTCTAAAATGAGCAATATATCAATCATTGTATATATATACATCACAATTATGTTAACAAGGACTTATCTATGACACCCATTCTCTCTACATGGCCATTAAAAACCTTGGGTGGTAATCCTTTAGCCAATGGATCCGCTACCATCAATTCTGTACCGATATGCTCGATCGATACCCTTTGATTTTTCACTTCTTCTTTCACCGCCAAGTACTTTATATCCATATGTTTTGCACCTTTAGAGTACTTATCATTTTTGGAGAAGAAGACAGATGCAGAGTTATCACAATAAATTCTCAACGGCCTAGCAATATTATCAACAATGCTAAGGCGTGAGACAAAATTCCGCAACCACGATGATTGGACAGTGGCCTCAAAACACGCCACAAATTCCGCCTCCATGGTGGAAGTAGCAATAACAGACTGCTTCCCACTCCTCCAAGAAACTGATCCTCTAGCTAACAGAAACACATACCCAAATGTAGATTTCCTCGAATCTACACATCCTGCGTAATCTGAATCTGTATAGCCGACCAGCTCCAAGTCATTTGATCTTATGTATGTGAGCATGTAGTCTTTGGTGCCTTGTATAGCCGGGTCTACTGGTCGGGTCCGGTCCGACCCGGTCCGACCCAATTTTTTTTTTTGAAGCGGGTTTTACAGCCCTAATTAATAAAATTCATATGGACCACTAAGACATTTAAGATACATCATGTGTAAATATTACACCATTAACATGCATAAAAAATAATTGCATGAACAAATATTTAATCTACCAACATAGATTAAATTCCAACAACTAAAGGTTCATAATCATGCAAACAGAACAGACATGCATATGAACAAATTAAAGCACAAGGTTAACAAAAAGACATTTAGCTTAGTGGTTGTAGCATGCAACCATTGAGTAAATAACATAGGTTCGAATCCCACAACCAGTAGATTTTAAATCCCCTTTTGTTTCTTTAAAGAGATGACCAAAACGACGTAGTTTCGATCATCTTCAACCTCTAGCAACTCTTATTTGCTGAAACTATTTTAAGCTACGGATTTTCACCATTTTAGCCATAACTTTTGCTATACAACTCCGTTTTAGTTGGTTCAAAAGCCAAAATTTCCATAATTTTATGCTTAACAAGCTTATAGAATCAAAATAAATTAACATGCAACCAATAAAAACGGGGCAGCACATGCAAATTCGGCCAAAGCTTAAAACACGCCATAAAAAGGCTAGGCAAAGGTTTAACGATGCTCTGATACCAAATGAAAGTCTAAATATGCGATCTAGCATGCTTTCAATAACCGAATAAAGCAAAACTAAATCGACAAGTGCGGAAACGTGTAAATCGACTAACCTCCCGCCATAGCCATGAAGGTAGAGATACCTTGGGGCGTTGGTGCTTCTAAGCCCTTGCACAACTCTCTTTATGATGGTGTAGCTCATCCAATTTCGAAATGCTCACTATGAACTTATGGAGAGTGTAGAGTATTAAGTTGTGTGGGCTTAGGGACCAAACCCATCCTTATATAGTGCACTAGCTCTATCCATCATAGAGCTCAAAATGATGACATGGGATATGCAAATCTGATGGAAATATAGGACCACCAATGCATGACAATAGCTTCTAAAAGCTAACTTTAATGGAGAAGTGTGAAGGCCTACTTTCATCATGATGACGTCTCATACATGAATGACCTCCACTAAGACATAGTATTTTAATATTCTAACATATATATATATATATATAGGGGCTATCGAGTACAAACCTTGTTTCGGGTCAGAACGTAGAATTAATCTGAACCATTGATTATCCAAATCGGATGGCCACCGAAATTCAGGGGGGGTGGGGGGTGATTGATTACGAAATCAATTACAAGATATGCATTAATTAAAAAGATATTAAAAGATATGCATTAAATTTGGGCCTTTAATTTTACGATTCAATGGCCCAGATTGAAAATTCTACGTTATGACGAAAGATACAAGTTTGTACCTGATAGTTATCCTATATATATATATATATATATATATATATATATATATATATATATATATATATATATATATATATATATATATATATATATATACAGTACAAGTTCAAGTAACAAAAATAAAAGAACAATCAATACGTACGTATACATGTTTACGGTTCATGTGTAAATTATTATAAATGCCATGTAATTTAACAGTTCATGTATACATGTACAGTTAAGGAAACACATATACATTAATCAATCAAGTGTACTTTAATATTTGGCTTTTAATACAATTTAAACAAACATACATATAAACACATGGGCACATGTTCATGGCAACACATATGAATAACCAACAAGACATATATAGTTTTATATATAAGTTTCAGTAAAAGTTAAAACAACCATACCCAAAAAAAAGACATAATTAACTATTAGTTGTCGTAGAAGCCAAATCAATAAACACTTAAAGAACAAAACAATAAACATAAAAGTTCAAGTTCAAGTTCAAGTTCAAGTACTGTAATCGGTAAAGGCTAAAAAGAAATTATGGATTGTTATGAACCTAACAACAACTCCTTCTTTAATCACGTTCATATCAGCCACCGATTATCAGAACTTAATTTAATACATTCAAGTAAAGAATAAAGTACTTTTAGGAACCATCGATAATCAACTAGTGATGGAAAATTTCAGATTAAGAGTGGTGAATTAAATGAGTTATTAACCATGCTCTGATACCACTGTAGGAAATTAATATCGTTTCTATGAACTTTGATGCGGAATTGAAGACGAACGTTAAAACTCAGTTTAATTCAACCATATCAATCTATACTTCTATAATACGAACGAGAAGAATTAAATACGTATATGACATACCCGATTCCATGATTTCCTTTTGCTCTTGAACCTTGAGTGTTTTTCTTCTCTCTCTCCTTTCTCCTTTCTCTTCTCTGTAATGGTTCAGAGAGTGGTTTCTCTAACTTGTTCAATTAGGGAGAAAGAAGGGAATAAAAACCCCCTATAACCAACTCATCCTTTGGGCTCAACCACCATAACATTGGGCTTCCTTAATTGAATGGTTATTTAGTACATGGACCACTAATTCAGAAATTAATTAACAAACTGATCCCAAATTCTGATGCTTCCTACGACTATTGGTAAGGACCTTATCCACTGACTCGCCTTGTTGTTTAATGAGAAAGGAAAAGCTCTAAGTCATACTGCCTCCTCTATGACTCCATTGATTTTGAATGTATCGCAGATTTCTAAGAACATAGTCAAATGGTCCATATGATCCTCGTGAGCATTCCCATGAAACGGGGCACTCTTCAGCAGATTCAAGAGTGAGTCATCATTCTTGAACTAGTTGGCTGCAACTACTGGCCTTAGTGCTCGATCCATACCCTATAGTATACGGAGTACCGTACTCTATCAACACTCTTTTGTCTTGGTGCTGATTCAATAGCAGGGGGGTGGTTCCCTTGTTGATATCTGGTAGGAGGTTATGGCGTTTGATCCACAATATCACCAAGTCTAAGCTGGTTGATGAGATTGTTCGGGTCCTTTCAATGTGGAGGGTCCGTTTTTGCTAATTTCATCTCCCTTGTAAATGTCCAGCGTTCCTCTCAACCAAAATCTGTAGGAAATAAACTCGGAGATTGGTGAGATCGCAAATGCATAAATTACAAAAACAAATGAAACAACCTCAAAACATAATGAAAATATAAGCTTTCTTTAGTTGCTCCCCGACAACGACACCATTAACTTGACTCCTTGAGAGTTAACATAGTATTTCGATTCATGTCCGGTTATCGTACCCAAAGAAGCAGTAAAACAGTCACTCGATTTAAAATCCGTTACTTAATTTGTTTATGAAAAAAGTTAGAATTGGTTTCGAAAATGTAAATAACAAGTTGAAATTTAAGGAAAAAGAAACAGAAGTCGAGTAAGAGACAAAACATCAGGTGTTGTGAAATGCAAGGGAAAAGTGATATAGGATTTTAACGGGGTGACAATATGACTAATAATTCGTAGGCATTCGTATTTACACGTGCAGACAAGTTTGGTTTAAAGGCAACGAAAATTCTCTCAACTAATCCTAAACATATCACGATTGAATTAAGACCCTATTATAATCTAACTACCTAGTTATTTCTAATCTAGGTGTCGAGAGACATAAAACATTAAGATTCGTGAATTCCTCTAGCTTTCGGGGTTGTATCCTATAACTATTGCACTCGTGTTAACATAACTTTATTAGAGATTAGTTTTAAACTCGAGTTGCATAATCCTTCGTCCTTTTAGCAATTCTCATTTCTCAATTGTTGAATGCTAAAACCTAAACATCTATCAAGTGATCAATTTGATAAAGCAATAAACGTAAATCATGCAAACAATAACCTAAACACAAATTGCATAGAGTAGATAGGAAAGCTTTGAATTATTTCATCAAATTGTTTCCCCTAGTCCTAGATCAATGGAAATTTAGCTCATGATGGAGAAGAAGAACAAGCACAAAGATTAAGAACAACTATAGACAAACATATTTCAATGAGTTTGATACACAATACCCAAATCAAAGGTTCTCCAAAGGTTTTTTCAATCTACTTTTCTTGCACTTCTCTTCTTTCAAGCTTCAATCCCCAACTTTCTAAGGTCCTCCTCCTTCAACATCAAAAATCTCCTCTTCAATCTTATAGCTCTCTAGGATTTGTCCTAATGCAATACCCCTTTTCTCAATTAGTGATCCCCTCTTTATAGGACCCAAATTTGATCTTTTTCTTCTCCAAATCGGAATTGGAATAGGTAAATTCCCTTTTGGATTCTTATTTTTAAGCATAAAACGGAACTGGGAGAAGACCCGACGCGCGTAGCCTATAACACAGCCCGGGGTGGGACTAACTACAAGCCGTATAGCTTAACGGAGTGAGACTTTGGACGACCCGTTAGGCTTTTCCCAGGTAAGGCCTCTAGATGACCCGTTAGGCTTCTTGGGGCGGGCCTCTAAACGGCCCGTTAGGCTTCCCTAGTCGGGCCTTTGGACGACTCGTTTAGCTTCCCGGGGTGAGTGTCCGAACATTTTTACGACTTTTTGGTGGCGCCTCTTCATTTCTGATCACCCAAGCCCTACATATCCTTATTTTGCTCCGAATGCTTGAAAATAATCGAATTAGGGCTAACTGCATGGAAAGAGAGATAAATGCATTAAAACGTTCTAACCTGGGACCGAAAAGATCAAGATGTGGACTTAAAACATCAAAAACTGATGCATTTTTGCGTCCACATCACCACCCCTCATTTTATCACCCATTTATGTTTCCTAACTCTTATCTCTTACAGTCATCCTATCTTCCAATTTCTGTTGTAGCCGTCCTCATCTATATCTGTCCAGTTCTGTCAAGTCCTACAACTAGAATCGATTGGTCGATTAAAAATAATATCAGATTGGAGTTTTTGCCTGATATTAACCAAAAAAATATTAAATACTTGTGATGGTGGGGAGTTATTGGGAACTAAAGGTTCTAATCGGATGGTTAAAGTTCTTATTAATGTTAAATAACCAACCGTTTTCTATATCTACGTATAAAGTATACCATTTTAAACAACAAATCGCATAACGTGACTCTCTTGATGATCTTCATTGATAATCGATTGTAAACTAAAAATCGTGATTGTTATTTCTTCACGGAGCACGTTCATAAGAAAGTTGAATTACGGTATTCCGTAAAAGAAATACACGACCACAAACTACCATAATTATTAGTTCAAATTCTATGTTACCAAAAGACTTTTAAAAAACGGTCATTTTATACAATTTATCATTGACGAATTGATGTTTGTTGGCGCATATTTGATTGGAAACCGTCGTGACTAGTTGCCGAACACGCTGGAGTTTGAGCATTTGGCCACTACGGAGGAGCTCGCCGTTGTGAGGGACGAGAGTCCTGGGGCCGACAAGCGGGAGGACTACCACTACTATGGTCGGAGGGTTTCGACAAACAGATACGACGGTGGGAGCTCCGATATGTCGCATGAAAAGCCAGATCAATAACCGGAGAAGAACCTAGATCTATGGCAGGTTAAGGAGGGACAACATAATTAGATCTGAGGGAGGTCGATGTCCTCGACGAAGGTATCAATGCCAAACGTGCTTGGGGACGCATAGATGGGGCTGCTCCTCGATGAGGCTTCACTGGCGCGACATAATACACTTGTAGAGAGAGCTGCGACTCGTGGAAGACGACTAGAAGAAGATTAAAAAAACGAGAAGTTGTCGAGACAAAGAAGAGGGTGAGAGGAAGGATTGTCGACAACCTTCATAACCGAAACCACGATAATCGTAGACGATGACAACGGGGAGAACAATTGAGCGTCAGAGAGGTTTCGATTCGGAGGGAAGAAAACAAAAGGTGAGGAGGAGCTCGCTTCTTCGTATACCAATTATTTTGCAAAAGTTTATAAACTTAGAAAATATTAATCCTATAAAGAATTAGAACCGTGCCGCTGCCATGTTCTCTCTCAAAGAGAGCCCTAGCTATGGTGGCCGCAAGTTGCAAAAGAGCCTATGTGCTCTTTGGTCCAGTGAAGGGTGCCTCATGATTACGAGCATCCTCATCAACAGGGCTCTGTTGAATAGGACGGCGGCGTCCAGTTTTGTGATGACCAAGGGATTGGCCATGGCTCTTGCCATGGCCATGACTTTCTCCATGGCCATGACTTTCATGGTGTGTGTTCTCCATACCAAACTATGGTATGGACGTCCATTATCTCTCCACGGCAATGCGAAGGCGGCGGCTTCGCTACTTTCGGATCTTCCCACGGAGATTATGTCGCAGCCTCTCCCTTCTCTCTGTGAGCTAGGGGTAGGGTTATGTGAAAAATCACCTCCGGTGGTCGAGGGGTTTGGTACTGACGGCGAGATCGGCGTGGGCGTCGAGGACGCGGTGGGGCCGCTGGATGAGTCTGGCGGTGGTATGGTGTCGCCGGGGGAGGGCACGACGCTACCCCTTGTGTTCGCTTCGGTCCGAAGACCGGTGGGAGGAGGCCGGGGTGGAGGTGAACGACCCAGGCAAGGATCTAGTCTGGATCGAGCGTCAGCGAGGGGCCCGAGTATCCGGGCTCGTCGAGGGGCGAGGATGGTTGAGCCGGAGCCAAGGAACTCGATGGGACGGGCACCGCAGGCGGCGGCTTTGGGGCTGGTGGTGGAGATCTCGTCGGCGGCGGCGGTAGCTTGGCGAAGAAGCCAGGGTAAGGGCGTACTGCAAGAGAACCCTAACCCTAATGGGCCGACTCTGGGCCGTGGGGATGGGATGGGCTGCACGAATGGGCTTATGCAGGATGCGAGTGGATCACACGCAGCAGCGGCGGGGGGCTACAAGCACCCTCGCCTACAGGAATGAGTCTGAGGTGGCCCGGGGAGGGGTGGGTCGACTTTGACCCCTTCCCGGCGGATAGATGGCGACGGTTCCATCTTCAGTCGATAACTGTCTCCCCTACCAGTCCAGAGTCAGCAAACCCGTGTTCAGGAGCCCTACCATTATCAGTCCAGAGAGGACGACGCACGCTGACACACCGAGGGAGATGGAGGTCCACCAGTATTCAATTCAACTTGGTTGGCTCGCCTCGTCCCATGTTGGAAGAAGCATGCTGTATCGGTGTCACCAGACGCTACCGCAGATATCCCCTTCGTCCGCAAAATCCATTACCAGAGCCGGTTTTATTGCTTTCAATTCATTTCTACTTATTAGTTGGATTGTTATGTAGGTGGGGTACATTTCAGTACCTACCAAACTCTTTTATCATGTTTTAATACAAATTGCAATATTTATTCTCAAAAAAAAAAATCCTATAAACAAAAAAAGAAAAGAAAATATTAATCCTAAATCGTAGGGACATATTGGTAAATGTAGAATTGGATAGGGAGAGCATCTTGGTTCCGTGGACTCAGCCCAATGTTCTCGAGAATTAGAAATTTATTTTCTCGTCATAAAATAGACTCGTCTAATCTCAGAGCTTACCTCCTTCATCAAACAAAGCATCTCTCCCTTTCTCTCTCTTCCTCAGACTATTCATATATAAACTCTGACATCAACCTCTCTCAAAACCCTAACCTTCTCTCGTCTCGATCCAATACCGATCTCAATCTCCGAATCGCCATGGATGAAGAGTACGACGTCATAGTGCTCGGCACTGGTCTCAAGGAATGCATTCTCAGCGGCCTTCTCTCCGTCGACGGCCTCAAGGTCTTCTCTTCTTTGACTCTTCCTTGACTTCAATCATCGCTGCAATTTTTTGGTCTGAACATTTCAGTTTATTTGAACTGTTATAGATCGTTTTTGTCTTACTGAGATTTGTACTCGATCTCGCCGATCTAGATGTTTTTACCCGATTCTGTGATGAGTATTGACTTGTTGAGTGCCCGATTTTGATTATATGTATTTCGATCTGATCTTGTTTAGTTAAGCTTACCAATCAAGTTCTCAATTGCTGATTTTGATGCGATGCTATTTAGTTCTACTTTGGGAAAAACCAAAATTGTTCAGTATTACTTGAAACTTAAGTTTGATCTGCCTAGAGGATACACTATATGGTTGCTTTGGTCACTATTAACCTTGTTTCTGGTTGTGGAAATGCAAATGGTTCTATTTAATGCTATTGACCTTGTAACATTCTTGGTTGGATTTGGCATTTGATTCCATAAAGTTGGGTCTCATATTCTTAATGCTCTTCAATGTGCAATTTGTACTGTACTTATTTAATACTGATCTTTATACAATAAAACAGGTCCTGCACATGGATCGGAATGACTATTACGGAGGGGAATCTACTTCACTGAATCTTATTCAGGTTTTGTTTTGTTTTTTCATTTCATATTCTTGTGCTATTTGCAAAAAAATTACATTCTCAATGGGTTTACTAAATTCTGTAATTACAGCTTTGGAAGCGGTTTAGAGGAGAGGATAAGCCCCCTGCACACCTTGGTTCTAGCAGGGATTACAATGTGGATATGATCCCTAAGGTTTCTTCTTCTTCTCATTGACTTTGTTTTATCTTGCTTACTTACTAGACCAGTGGACTTCCCATTCCATGTACTGATCTTCTGATTGTTTTTTATTGACTAGTTTATGATGGCAAATGGTACTCTTGTACGTGTTCTCATCCATACGGATGTTACGAAGTATCTATCCTTTAAAGCTGTAGATGGAAGCTTTGTCTACAATAAAGGAAAGGTATATGTTTTATTCACACGTTGCTTGTTGTCTATTTTTGAATTTTAAACATACTCATTTTCTATGATCTCGAATCTCTACATTAGGTGCACAAAGTGCCAGCAACCGACATGGAGGCTCTAAAATCCCCTCTTATGGGTTTATTTGAGAAACGCCGTGCTCGCAATTTCTTCATATATGTTCAGGATTACGATGAAAGTGATCCTAGAACACACGCGGGGATGGACTTGACGAGAGTGACTACCAAAGAACTGATTGCGTAAGCTCTTAGGTTTTGCATTTACATTCCGTGTGTCTATTCACTAGGAGTCTAAACGTATTTCAAACAATGTCTGTTCTCTTGCATGCATATGTGCAGTTGGAACTAAGATAGAAAGAATTACTTTATTTTGCTCTTGTGAATCTGTTACTGAACGACAATGGGTTTGAACTTTTCTTCGAACTCAAGCATGACTAATCTGCCGCATTTCAACAATTTCATTTGTTTCTATGCAACCCTGTTACTTGAAGTAGAGTAGGTTGTATGACTCCAAGTGGTTGTCAGCCTGTTATTTATTTATCTATCTATATTTATGTGTTTGCTTATGGTTACTCATGATGATTACTTCATGTTCACTCTGTCTGTACACTTTTAAAGTATGAAACATGTGGGCCATTCTCATGCTTATTTCCGTTTGTTTAGCATTTTAGCAGTAGCTTAGCAAGACGTAGCTGCTTCAATTGTAAGTAACAATGGGATAACAAGATGACATTAACTTATTCATCTTTTCAACTTGTATTTCTTGCAGAAAATATGGTCTTGATGATAACACTATTGACTTTATTGGTCATGCATTAGCTCTTCATAGAGATGATCGTTACCTGAATGAACCTGCACTGGATACTGTGAAGAGAATGAAGGTGAAAACCACCTTGGTTTAATTTTTGTCTTTTGTTTATTGTACAATATAATTTTTTAACTAATATTGTTTCTGTCAATCATGTAATAGCTATATTCTGAGTCTCTTGCACGATTTCAAGGAGGATCACCATATATTTACCCTCTGTATGGACTAGGGGAGCTGCCACAGGTGCCTTAACTCTCTGCTTACCTCTCCCTATATATTCTTAAAGAGAACTGGTGTCACAGTTGATTGATATTTCTAATTCTTCAGGCATTTGCCCGACTCAGTGCTGTTTATGGGGGTACATATATGTTGAACAAACCTGAATGCAAGGTATTTCCTTTACATTTCTCAAATGTGACACTTTTGTCCCCTTTATGGCTTTCCATTTTATTTTGATCTGTAAAGGAAAAGCCTCGTAAAGATTTAGTAATGTTCTACACATGAAGTCTGATACCGTTTAATTACCAGGTAGAATTTGACGAGGAAGGCAAAGTAACTGGTGTGACTTCCGAGGGGGAAACTGCTAGGTGCAAAAAGGTTGTTTGTGATCCGTCCTACTTACCCAACAAGGTAATAGTTATATCAGATATTAGTTATTTTGTATTTATTCCTTCATCAACTAGTGTTCTTAATAGCACACAGTTAGTGCTTCTTGTATTGAACTTGATCCAACTTAATCATATATATTTATGAGAAATGTTGCTTTCTAGTGAAAACTATCCAAATTTGTTTAGGCTGATCCTAGAAGCAAGTGTGAATGAGGTGATGCATACTGGAATTATCTAACCTAATATTATTGTGATTCGGCTGATTTAGGAATGCGAACCCTACATTTTTCATTCTTATCCTCACTAAAACCTCTCCCTTTTACAGGTTAGGAAGGTTGGGAAGGTTGCAAGGGCTATTGCAATTATGAGCCATCCTATTCCCAACACCAATGATTCTCATTCAGTGCAGGTTATCCTGCCTCAGAAGCAGCTGGGTCGCAAATCAGACATGTAAGTTTGCTTGTGTTATTTCCTTGAAGATGCTTATGTTGGCAATAGTGTATGTTCTTTCATCAGTGCAATACTTTATTTTAACATTTTAGGAAAGTTGTGCAATTATTTGGTATTTGCGTATTTTTTTGACAGCATAGTTGGTAGTTTTTGCAAAGGCGGAGATGATGAATTGTTAGCTTTGGTGGGTGGGACCGTATTAATCTAATATCCCTTATGTGCTTGTTAACATTCACTTCAGTTCAAGTCAAGCAAGGAATATTAAGAGGACAAGACTAGTTTTGTGTTTTGTACCTGTACCCTTTGGTTGATTCTTTTACGGTTTTGCAGGTATCTTTTCTGCTGTTCATATTCTCATAATGTTGCTCCAAGGGGGAAGTTCATTGCATTTGTATCAACTGAGGCAGAGACTGATCAACCTGAGATTGAACTGAAGGCTGGAATTGACCTTCTAGGGCCTGTTGATGAAATTTTCTATGAAATTTATGACAGATATGAGCCAGTAAATGAACCTGATTTGGACAATTGTTTCATCTCTACGGTGAGTTGACCATAGTTTCTCTAAAAGCGTCTGATCCCTACATTCTTTCCTTTGCCCTATACTATAAATGTGATACATACTAATTTTAATCCTATGCTACTTTTTAACAGAGTTATGATGCAACAACACACTTTGAATCAACTGTCATCGATGTGCTTAATATGTATACCATGATAACTGGGAAGGTATGAACTTTAACTATGCTACCCCCCATTCCTATTGTCAAACTAATTTATCATCCTATAGGTTCAGTTATTCTGGTTTGAGCTTTGTATTTCTGTTCGTGTCTTCAAATGATATGCTATTGGTGAATATATGTGTGTCAGTATTTGTGAAAAAGATATAGACACAGTCCAGAATTGTTGTTTTACTAACACTTGGTACCCATGATTGACTAGACAAGTTGGGTTTTATCTGCATCTTGGTATCATCATTTGGCTGCTTTACTTCTAGGGTTCCATAATCTTTATTTTACAATTAAACGCAGAACGATGTAGCTCTGTAAGAATCAATTAGAGAAGATTTGTTTTGTACAAGTAATCATATGTTATTTTTGGACACAGGCCGTTGACCTCAGTGTGGACTTGAGTGCTGCCAGTGCTGCTGAAGAATGAAGGCATCAAATGTAGTGACTCGAACTGATATTTGTACTTTGTTCCATGTCTCTTACAACGTGAATGTTTGCTGGTTGGATTTGTCTCATGATTATGGATTGAACTTGCACTCAGTTTCTGTTTCTTACGATAAATTATAAACTGTTTACATGTTCATCTGATCACTCTGTACAGCTTTTAGAGTCCCCATTTCATTTTCTTCTCTTCTTATGCCTACCGGTAAAACCGTGCTATTCTAAAGTTTTAAAATGGTTAAATTGCTACTCAATTGAAGTGTTACAATTTTTGGAGAAAGTAGTCTGTTATACTAAATACTATACTCTTACATGAAGAAATAATAATTTCTTTCTGATACAATGTCTTCGGACTAGGAGGTTGGACAATGTAGTTTGGACTCACTATGAAGTAGACACAATTTTAATATAAAGCATCTTCTTTTTTGAGTGGAAGGTATTACTTTTATTAATTCAAAGAGAAAGGGTCAGTATAATGACAATCTCTCGAAAGGTCAACTTCACAAACTCTTGATAAATTTCTCGGTGTCACAATCAGCTTTCGAAAAAAAGTAAAGAACTAGAAAACGTATTATCGAGAACCTCTCAAGATGATGTCTAAATGCTGTTTGATCCCATGTGGAGACTCTTCTCGTCGTGAGAAGTGCGATCAAACCTGATCTTAACAATACTGAGAGGAAGACTCTTCTCGTCGTGAGAAGTGCGATCGAACCTGATCTTAACAATATCGAGAGGAAGATTCAGGAAACCCTCCTGGTAAAAATCTCCGAATCCCTGCTTACTCATTGAGCCTAGCAAGATTGCATAATATTTTTCGCCTGATTCGTCTGTTTTTTTTTCTCAACTATGTCGCCGGCCGTGTCCCTCCTCAAGACGTGAGAGACTAACACGGAGAGAACGAGCACCACCGTAATAAGAAGTTGCGGATCGTCGTTGATGCGACAACCTTCCGATATAATAACACTGGATTGTGGATGCACAGAGGAGAGCACCACATATACAGGGAGTCGCGGATCGTCGCCAATGCACCATCCTTTCGATACAACAACGTTGGATTGTGGATGAGCAAAGAAAAGTACTATCAAAAACAGAGAGAAGAAGAGACTCACGAGAGATCTCGTGGTGTTGACATGTTTATACGGTGGTGGTTTTGTAATAATGATTACGGTGGTTAAGGTTGAAAACTCTCGGCCCTAACAGAATTAAACGTGACACATGCATTTATGTACTACTCACGTCCTTTATTCCGGCTCCAAAAATCACGGCCCATTTATTAAGGCTCATAACTAAAGCCCATTTTACAATTTTGAGTCCACATATGTTTGCTGGTGAAAGATGGAACAGTTGAGTTTCGGGATCAACAAAAAGAAGGTGGCGGCTGTTTGTTTTTGTGTTTAGGACAGAGAGAAGAAAAAGGTTGCAATCAAGGAGAAGATTTTAAAAAAGGGGATATTTTTTCTGGTTGTGATAACTGATAAGCTCGTGCAACTTGTGTGTTAGCAATAGCAAATCAACAACTTACCTCTTTGAGGAGGCTTGTGGTCAGCGAGAAAAAAAAGGTGTGAAACATTTCACAAGGTTTGTGCTTCCTCTTATTTTATCTTTGTTGTTATAATTGGAGCATTAAAAACAACAGAGCCTGGTTAGGTAGTTATTGGGTGAGTGGAGGACAGACAAAGAAAGAGGTTCTTTTTTCTTTCCTTGTTGTTGTGGTGTTATACAGTACAAGAACATCCAAAATTGTTTTGTTGCTTTGTGGGGTATGTCTCTGATGAAAACCAGTAGTGGAATGTTGGGATGGATCCTAGAATTGCAGCAAGATCTGATTTAGTCTGGGGTTGTCTATTCTTGTATCGAGAGACAGAATAAATTTGTAATTTTCGGATTGTTTTTCGATTAATATAAAAAGTCGTTTTGAGAGGAATGACAATAGTATTAAATAAGTAAAATAAACAGGTGTTTGTCTGACGACAAACCCCTTACAAACCAGTAAATTAAAGATAAATAAAATGAGACATAAATGCTTAGAAGTAAATGGTGCTCATATGCATAGAGGCGGTCGGAGGGTTCACTACGGTAGCATCTATGGATACCGATACAGTATGCTCAACCATAAGTCGCTGATCGAGCAGACCAGGTGAAAACTGAACAGTTGTGGACCGATAACTCCCCCGGTAAGTCAGCGTGCGTCGTCCTCCCTTGAGTGATAGGTGTAGGGCTCCTGAACACGGGATTGCTGACCCCGAAGTGGTAGGGAAGCATCTTGTCGACTGTTGGCAGAACCATTGCCACCAAATTGCCAGGGAGATGGTACAGTCGACCAACCCCTCCCTGGGCCCCCAGGCACTCATTCCTGGAGGAGGGGGTGCTTAAAGCCCCCCGCCGCTACCTGTGACACCCCATTAGACGCCGACGACCCCTCAGAAGAAGCTGTCGACTGTGAATAAATCACCCGATCCTGCACCGGGCCGCCGGACCTGTGCCTGGCGGCCCATGCCCCGACGTCGCCCGGCCCGACCCGGGTCCACCCCGTTTCAAATGCAGGCTGGATAGCCCTTGACTCGCGTCGACCAGGCCCTGACCCGGCCCACGGCAACCACGTCGCCCCATTCCGCCAGGCCCTACAAGCTTCCGCGAGGAACCCCCGGCCTAGGCCCATGTCCCCTCGATCCCGGTCCGGCCCACAGGTAGAAACCCTAGTGGTTTCGCGCGCCACCGCCTTCCCCCTTCTTCGCCACCACGCCAGCGCTTCCGATGTTTCTGTCGGCGTTGAGCCGTCCACCGGCAATCCCAACACCTCTCCGTGGCACAGAACCTAGGCCTTCCCATCCCTGACGTAGCCTCCATACCTGTCACCCGCGGTGAGATCTCCCCGGCCTTCCCCACCTTGACCTGACGCGGTCGTAGTCGTGCCGCCCCCGTACCGAGAAGCCCTTGTACCCGCCGCTCCTGCCACGACACCCCATCGGAAAGCACTGATGGTGGCTCGTCATATCGGCTTTCAAACCAAGACAACGAAGGCGATGACGGAGTTGACGCCCATGGCGACCTTACTCCTTCCCCACAGTTGCTCGACAAAAGGAGATTGTCGGAAACCGCCGCCTCCCTTGAACGCGAAACCCTAGATAAATAGGGCCGATTGTCCCATGAGTGCATGAAGATGCACTGTGGATTGAGCTGGCGTGCGAGAGTACCTCCCGCCTCACCCTTGCTGCCCGACCATGGCCAACATACCGGAGGACCATATAATTGCAGGAGCCAAAACATGGAACGGAGATGTACCCACCCACCATGAACAAAGCCTCTTTTTCTCACCGAACTGTCCCCTCTCCCATGATCAAAATCAAATAGACCACCAATCAAACACAAGGGACCACTCCCCATAATCATGGAGCAAAAGTAGAGCACACCTAACCAGCGAGGGCGGAGCCCTCGCCGTTGCTGCTCTCTCCTCCTTTCGCTTCTAGGGCCCAAAGATCTCCTAGATATTATAGAGTCGTCTTTATCTCATGTAAGGGTGGATGGGGGCTCAAATTCTTCTAAACATTTGTTTAACATCTGTTTATTTTTTTTCATTTTTATAATATTATTTCTGTAAATTTCTAATGTGTCCCCCTCAAATTCTTCTAAACATTTGTTTAACGTCTGTTTTTTTCACTTTCTTCATATTATTTATGTAAATTTTTAATATGCCCCCGCCCCCCTCAAATTCCACAAAACATGTGTAAATGATATTATTTTGATGATTTTTTTTGTTTGATTACACCAACATTAATGTATTTAAACTTTCATTAATTTTTGTGTACTATATTGATCATACTAGCCGTTATTAGGACGGTAGATAGAGTACTTTATGTTATGTATATTATCATGACTTGATTGAGAAATTACGTGAGAGACAAATAGATAAGTGATAGTATGATCATATTTATTGAGAAAAATATTTATGATTTTATTGACAATAAAAATGTTCTACAACATTTTCAAAATATAAAATCTCGATGTCACGTATCGCAAAAGTAGTCATTTATTGTTTTTATTCAATATTAATATTTTTAATGTTACTTTATTTTTATTTTTACGTTATGTTATGTTATTATTAAAATAAATGTGGTCCCCCACTGTAAAACCTGGCTCCGCCACTGGTCTCGTGGATATAGGCATATTGCCGAATCATGTATAATTGAATTCTCTGTTTATTTTTCTTGCGTGTTCTATAATTATACGCATTGGGCATATGGAATTATCGACTGGATTCCAAGAATTGAGATTAGGATTATCACGTTATGAGTGTTTGTTGTGGGTTGAATCACGTCGATTCTTTTCCGCGAATCCGATTGATTTTCCGGGTGAATCTTATTATTTTGTTTTGGGTACTAGATTTACTACAAAATAATTTTCTATAGTGTTTTGGCTAATTTTCAGTTGGTGTGAATGGCTACCTTAGAGGTCTCTCTGTTTGTGTATATCGACTGGTTGCTATGGAACCAATTTGTTATTTATTTTTTACCCAAAAGACACCAGTAGAATTAAGAAAGGACCTTGCCCTTACTTGCGATCAGTATGTGGGCGAGTACGAGTGGTCCCATTATTTATCAACTATATCGACAGCCCAATCTTCATCAGATGATTTGGGGTTGTCGTGTGCATGGGCATGGTCATCATTTCTCTTGAATATGTCCCCTTTTGAATATGAAAATTTCAAAATAATAATATTTCTGGTATTTTAAAAGTTTTGGAAACATTTACGCTAATTTCTGACTCTAAATTAGTTTACGTGGAGTTTTACCTAAAAACTACATGATATAATGATTATTAAAGATGGAAGGGTTTTGATACAAATATGCTTCAGAGTTGGTGCTTTTGGAATTCATATTTCTCCTGGATGTGTTCTTAAGTAAGATTGGAAAAATCTGCATCCCAGAGAGCTAAGGCACTCACCATTTGCTATTTCCAGAGCTCATTTTCTTCTTCCATTGGCCCTCACCAATTCTATCCAAGGCCTCTTGCTCTGATTACTCTATCAAAAAGGCATGTCTCGTGTTCTTTTTGACTTGCATCTTAATCTTTGACACATACTTTATGTCCTAGGTCAATTTTTTCATGTATGAAATTCTCATTTATTAATACATTGGCACTTTCATTATTATTATTTTAAATGTTTTTTTTTGATCAGCAATTTTTTTGTTTTATAAAAACCATGTTTTCAAAATGAAAACATGGTTATGGACAATGTCCACCCAAACCAGAACAAACAAGAGAATACCAAGGGTATCTCAAACCAGTTACAACAAGGTCTAACAACCTAGAACACTACCAAGAAGAACAACTAAGGAACTTAATTGAAACTAAACAAGTTCCCAACCAAAGTAAACTTCAACCCAACATGGGGAAATACAACAACAGGTCTACAAACCCAGATACACGAAAGTAAAGTACAGAACAAACAAACCAAACAAAACCAGAAGATGAACCGAAGAAACCCCGGGACCGAAATAAAGAAGAAGCCACCGCTACCAGGACGCCATCTCTCTGACTTGAAGCTCAACATGAACCACCACCGGTCCGCAACCCTGAGAAGAGAGGGAAGACGCCCCAAACCCCAGCCACTTCTGAACGTCCAGCCAAGAATTCCGAACAGCAACACCTAACCAGAAAAGCCAACCACAACCAAGAGCAGAAAGGAAGAAGAGTGAAAGTGCCCCCAAAGTCGAACCCAAGAACCCAAAAACCAAAGCAACCCCAAACCGATTAAGAGACCCAGCTACTTGAACCCTAAATCCTCAGCTCATCAAGACCGAAGTCAAATTCCCCAGTCAACACTGAGAGAGAATCAGATGAGCCAGTACCAAATTGATACCGAGGATAAAAGGGAATTATCAAACAGTAAGGGACTAAAATCAGTAAACCTCTAACCCTAACCCCGACCCCCCCACTGATAAGTAAATCCGGCCAACACCAAAAATATCTACTAAATCAGAAGGAAGGGAAAGAGAGCTAGGATAAAGGCGGAGAAGCAAGGAGTTCGGATCTTACCAAAACCGTCCTTCACGACCCACGCAGAAAGCCTCCGGCGTCCCTCATCTCCGATCTGAGAAGTCAGATCCCGACACGGGCCAACACCCTGATGACGGCCCCAAGAGGAGACACACGTTTGCACGCAGGAACTACAGAGGCGAGCACAAATCAGATCGTCAATAGACGACCTCAGATCTGAGATCCAAAACACTCCCAGTCCTCTCCCCCAACCCAGTGGTCCCGAAGCTTGAAGAACGAACCAAAACCCTCGACGGAGCTATAACAGGGCCTAAGAAGCCAAAAAACGGGAACCACAAGAGGAGGAGAAGAAACGAAGGAGAGCCGACCCCAGGTGAAGGAAAACGGTGATGGAGGGTAGATCTACGACCCACATCACCGGATCTGTGAGGAGAGGTCTCCCACACGTAGATCTGACCACTCCAACGGCATAAGGCCCAACCAAGGAGGAAGAAACACTCAGAGGAGGGCAAAGAGATGGAGATAGACGAAGGGAAGGGGGTGAAAGGGAGGGAGAAGACCAGATCCACCGGTGGCTTCCTCGGCCGGAGCCAAGAAAGCCACCGGAGACACGCTCAGCGAGGGCGGCGAGGTTAGGTAGAAGAAAGGGATTCTAGAGAGAAGGAGGAGCTCCTCTCTCTAGATGGATGTGGAGTTATTTTAAATGTTAATGCGTGAATAATCGACTCTTTCGAAGATCATCAAATACGCGACTTGATTGGGAAAACTCTTAGAAGAAAAAGAGTATTATTCCAATGATCTCTGGTCTTACCAATATACTAAAAATAGTATGATATTGGCTAATGATCACATTTTACTGATCATTCATATTGGATATGAAGTCAAACCATAGATACCATTTAGACAAATGGTATTGGATGACTCACTATGAGAATACTACATAGTAATTGTCATAAGTATTTCTCAGTACCATAATATGACTTAAGTTCTTTGACCTTATAGTCTTCATGGGTTTTTACATAAGTGGTTGTGTGTCTCGATCTCTATCCCGGTTCTGGGTCAAGATGATCGACTGGTTTTGTTTTACTTTACATGTTTTGTTCCTTTTTGCAAAGTTAATGATTAGTGAGCGAAGATTCAAAGCTTCTACCCAAGGATTCAGGGACTTTTATCGGGAGGGATCATTGAATCACATCTACCATCGTCGCTCTCCTCCCGTTGAAACTGATGAGGTCAAGTTCGGTTTTCAACCAGAAAAAAGGAGTCCTCTCCACAGGATCAAGCAGCATTATGGCCACACCTTGAGCAGTCTTCATTAGTTTCGTCAGTTCCGTAGTTTAATTTCTGTTTGCCTTTTTGACTTTTACAAACCATGTTACACGGTCACCCTATCTCATAGTTATTGTTCGGAACCATTTTTAAAAATTTAACCATATTATGACATTTTTTTTTATGAATTAATGAAATCCGTATTTTTTTTAGTAAAAAAGGTTACTTGATAAAAGAACAAGATAATCGAGCTGATTTTTTTGACTGAAAGGTGCAATTTTATTTCTTAGGCTTCAATGCGACAAAAATAGTGCGTCAGAGAAACCTCTGACCACATTAGAAGAGCTATTACATAGTATCGAGCCCCTAAGATCTGTCTACACATAACTCTATAACAAAAAAACTGGCACATGCGGTTTTTTTGGGAGCCATAAAGGCGAACATAAATTAAATGACAATGAAACTGATGACTGCTGCTCAAAGTAGTGCCCAGCTGCCGCATATTCTGCAACATGCGACCGAACCTGCTGACATCGGTTTCCAAGGGAGGTAGAGCTCTTGCTAGGGACCACTCCTAAGGCCAGTCCGTAGAGCACTGTATTCCTTTCATTCCTCAACATGGGCCTGCCTAGTATCCCATGCTTGGTCGTCCTGAGGTTCCTCAGCAAAACCCCTCTCTTCTCCCCCACTTCCTTGCTTCGGGCCTATCCCCGGTTCATTTCCCAATCTATGCCTATCTTTGTGCCCAAGCAGGGTTCGAGATGTCGGTGCCACAATACTCGATGGCTGACCGATCGCCAGAATCTGACCGGCCTGATTTTCTCGGGGTGTCTGGTGGCCCTTCCAAAAATACGCTCAGTTAGGTGCAATAGTCGGGGATACCATTGGGCCACTGCCTCGATGCAATGGGGCTTTAGGTGCAGTAGTCGAGAACAATAGCTGCCCGGGCGCCTTTCCACCCCAATCAGTGGCATAATTCTTTATCTGCTACTCCTTACAAAATTCCATGACCGAGGAATCAAACCGGGGTGGGGCCACCACCTGCCGATCACACTCAGATACCTTGTGGCCGAGCATATCACAGTTATAACAGAAATGCGGGAGTTTGGTGTAGGTAAGAGTGATACAAACCGGGTCAGGAATTTCCTGAAAACGTAGGAGAAGTTGTCGACAAAGAGGGTGTGCCACAAGGTGCCAATACTTGATCCTCACCGACCTCCCCCAACAGACGCCCCATTGGTCGTAGGGAACCTCCACGCATAGACCCTATGCCGATCCAATCGTCTCACCCGTGGGGGAGGCCATGTGCATGAACCCATAGCTGAATTCGATCCAAGATAGGGGGGGGGGGGGGTGAGGTGGGGTTCCTCCCTAGCCAGAGGATCAAGGTCCTCGAAAAGCAATGACCGACCGGCAAAGCACCATGGCTCATTCCTTCGAACCCATGCCCTAGCTACAGCCGACCACTCGGTTTTGAAGTAGATACCGAACACTCCCGGGCCAATGTCCTTAATGACTAAACCATCAGCCGACCTCCCCCACGCCTTCGTAATAATCTTGAGAATGGCCTCTTTCTAGGGCGACGTTGAGGCCCATAGTGTGCCTAACATGGCAAATTGCTGTCGAGCCAGGGTAGAGGGACTCGCCGGCACATACGACACCTCTACCTCCAGGACCTCATTCTTCTCGAAGGAGCACGTCAATAGCCCATCCTGCAAGGTGGGCAGTGGAGACACCTTCGGTGGTAACGCGAGACTCGACGAGTCTGAACCAACCTCCGGAAATTTGAATAACCCACGTCGGTGTACCCATCCCCGGTGGCGGGATCACCAGAACACCCCCCCCCCCCCCCCCCCCCCCGCACACACACAAATTGGTTCCTCCCTCTCCGAGTTGGGCATAAGGACCTTGTCGCGAAGAGAGTCTCGGATTATAGGAGACGACATAGAGACAAAAGGGGCCACCGACAATTGCAGCGTGCCAAGAAGCGTAGGTTCCGGTGATAGTTAAGGAGCTGAGACAAACGGAGGTGTCAAAACCCTAACATAGTGTGGGCCCGATTTTTGGCTTGAGAGATCGGTCCCGTCGTGGTTTTCCCAATAGTTTCGACGGACCCAGAGAGTAAGCTGGAATTACCAACGACGCCGGGGTCGAAGATGGAGTTGCGGGGGAGGAAGGGCAAGAGACGAAAGACAAAGGTGTCTGTGACATCTGAAGTCTGCTCTTCTTAAGGAGGGACGTGATCTCCGAGGAGGGACACTATGATGGTGTAAGTGGCGTGGAGTGCACCACGATAGACTGAGATGAGACAAGACCGACGATACAAGCAAGAACCTCCATAGGTGAGAATAAGATTTCCTCGAAAAGGAGGAAGGTCTCGAGAGAGAACTTTTTGATTTCGACTATCGTGCTGAATTAGTTTAAACCAAAGTTATTGTATTGTAATTTTTCTTTATTGACGACGCGGTTTTAGTGGTGGAATTTGTTCTGTCGTTTATTGTGCGTGATTAGCTGCTACAGAATGACTTTGTTATTTTTTTTCCTTTGTTAGCGTTTGTTAATTGGGCAGTAAGATAATGGGTGAATTAAAAAAAAGACGAGACTTTTTATTTAGTAGGGACTCGACTCCGATGTTCACAGAAACTATCCTAGTCACGCGCGGGATCAGCATGTGGTCTCATAAATTATCAACCACCTCAAAGGGGCCAATCTTGATCTCCATGGTTCCAAAACCAAAACAGGACACAGAAGCAAAACCAATTATTGTTGTTAAGAATTAAGCAGAGGATCATGTCGGAATCAGAAGGAGAAGGGACAACCTTGGAGTACACTCCCACATGGGTCGTGGCGGCTGTCTGCAGTGTCATCGTCGTCATATCCCTTGCCGTCGAACGGATCATCCACTACTCCGGCAAGGCAAGTCATCTTGCTTCCCTCTGCTCTCTCTGTATCTGCAAAAAGTTGTAACTTTTCTTTCTTTTTTCTGGGGGTTTTGCAGTACTTGAAGAAGAAGGACCAGAAGCCTCTTTTCGATGCCTTGCAGAAGATCAAAGAAGGTTGGTTGGAGCTCGTTTTCTTTACTTTGACATGATCTGATGATTGAAGATTGAAGAGTAGTGAATAGTGATGTGAATGTGTTGCAGAGTTGATGCTTTTGGGGTTCATATCTCTCCTCCTCACTGTGTTCCAAAGCAGGATCGCCCAAATCTGCATCACTGAGGACTTAGCCACTCACTGGCTTCCCTGTAAGAGGCATGAACAAGAAGAAGAAGCCACCACTACCACTTCGCATTTCCAGAGCTCCTTCTCTTCTTCCATTCGCCGACACCTTCTCTCCGAGGCCTCTTCCTCTCATTACTGTACTGACAAGGTACCATTTCTGTTAGAATTGTTCAATCTTCATTGTATAGTTGACTTCTCCTTTCTTATCTAAAACTTATTAGTTTAATTTAGGTTCTTAGATCATATATACCAAGTTGGCTCTTTGGAAGTCCCCATCAATTGGGTAAATATCATATATTTCAATTGTTGCTCCTCTTTTGTGGACTCCTCCCCAACAAAACCTTTTTTTTGTTCTGTCTTGTTTGTGGAGCTCCTTTTACTACTGCTTTTCCTTTTTTGAGAGATTTGCTTTGATCAACCATTGTATATATATATATATATATGTCATGAAGTTGATATTTGTTTTAAGATGGATATTATTACTTCTTAGTTTTGTCTTGTCTCTTTTCTTTTTCAGGGGAAGGTTCCATTGCTGTCCTCCACTGCATTACATCATCTTCACATTTTCATCTTTGTCCTAGCTGTTGTGCACGTCACTATCTGTGCTCTCACTATACTTTTCGGAGGACTTAAGGTAACTAGTCACAATCTGTTTCTGTTTCTGTCTCACTCTCACTGATGCACATGTTGTGTAGATTCGTCAATGGAAAGCTTGGGAGGATTCTATAGCCAAAAAGGAATGCAACCCTGAAGAAGGTAATATATTATTAATTACCTCACTCTGCATACAAGTCTGATATGTTTTTTTTCTTCTCCTCTTGCAGTTGTGAGGAAAAAATTCACTCCTGTCCAAGACCATGAGTTTATCAGGAGTCGATTTAAGGGAATGGGAAAAATCTCACCTTTACTAGCTTGGCTGGTAAGTTTATATATAGTTGAACTTGAAGAAGCTGTTATTGTTAAATGAGATTGCAACGTTTTGTTTTTTTCAGCATTCATTTTTCAAGCAATTTTATGCATCAGTGACCAAATCAGATTACGTGACTCTGCGAACCGGCTTCATTATGGTAACTATCTCTTGTATACTAATACAAGCCTTGACTTGTACATAATTAGACCAAATGGTAATGTTGCTTCTGCAGACTCATTGCAGGGGGAATCCAAACTTCAATTTTCACAAGTACATGATGCGCGCCTTCGAGGTTGATTTCAGGAAAGTTGTTGGAATAAGGTTAGTATCAAAGCTTAGGATTTATTTCATTTAATATTTCAAGGTTAATATCGTCATTTTAAAACAAATTGATACTTTTTGCCATTATGGAAGAAAATGGTTATGATTTACAAAAAGTCCTTTTCACATAACTTTTGACTGGATTCCCTGCAGTTGGTATCTGTGGTTATTCGTGGTCGTGTTCTTGTTGCTGAATGTCTCCGGTGAGCTTCTTTGTTAACTAATGTCGATGAGAGAAACTGTACCACTGATTCTTAACAATCACATTTTCTTGTGCAGGATGGAATGCCTATTTTTGGATAGCATTCGTTCCCTTCATGGTAACATTTACATACACCAAATATATTAGAGAACCGACTCAGCTAAAACTCAAGCTGATAGTCGATTATAGTTTTATATCAGGTAATGTATCTTGATTGTCCACTGTTATGTTACGCAGCTTCTACTTGCAGTTGGTACAAAGTTGGAGCATGTAATTACTCAACTAGCCCATGAGGTTGCTGAAAAACACGAAGCCATAGAAGGAGAATTGGTGGTGCAACCTTCAGATGATCATTTCTGGTTCCAAAAGCCTAAAATCGTTCTCATATTGATTCACATTCTGCTCTTCCAGAACTCTTTTGAACTTGCATTCTTCTTCTGGATCTTGGTAAGACCAATTATTAATTAATGCCCGTCTTTTGGGTCTGATGTCTGATATGTATATAATTATTTTTGCAGATTCAATATGGATTTGACTCGTGCATAATGGGAGAGCTCGGGCTTATAATCCCAAGACTCGTCATAGGGTGAGATCCTGATCTTGTTATTAATTCACACAATGTTAAGTGTATAGGTGTTTATTAACTCAAGGAAAAAGATTACCTACTTCACCTTTCAGTTATCACTTTCTAGCTGATGTGACTTTCAGTTATCACTTCTTAGCTCATTTTTTTGTACAATTCTTAATCCAATGGTGGTACGTTTTTACAAAAAATAATTGTTTTCTGAAGATCACACAAGCTAGGAAATGATAATTGAAGTTACAACAGGTTAGGAATCGACGTCATCCCTTGCCTCAATACTTATTTTTCTTGTGTACGTAGGGTGTCATCCCTTGACTCAATACTTATTTTTCTTGTGTACGTAGGGTGTTTGTGCAGTTCGTGTGCAGCTATAGTACGTTACCGCTCTATGCCATTGTGACACAGGTGAGTGAGTTTTTAAGTGAATCGGGTTTTAAGATACATTTATATGAGTGAAAGTGGGTTTTGTGAAGATGGGGAGTGCATTCAAGAAGGAAGTATTTGAGGAGAACGTACAGAAGGGGCTTGTAGGGTGGGCTCAGCATGCACGGAAGAAAAAGGGTCTCAAGAACGGAGTTCCGAAATCGGAAGCTCCGGCGACTCCTCCTCCTGCCGCCGTCGGTTTTGCGGTTCAGTTGGCCAAGATGGGAGGGAAGAAATCTTCATCGGAGGGTAATGCAGGAGGTGAGATTGATGACGCAGCCAATGTATCCAAATAAGCTCGTGCAAGTATGGGAACTAATGTATATACATGGTGGTCGCAATCTTTGTTTGTAATTATATCCGTACCCATTAACCACTATTACGCATAAATATGTATCATATTGATTTTGTTGTGCTATAATGAAGTTGTCAGGTTGGGTCGAATGGATATTCTTACTAGTACTACTAATGCTTGCATTTTCATAATTCCATCTTATCACGGTTATTAATGATCCTATCCATTCTCTCCATTTATAGAATTCTTCCCGTTCGTCATTATCACCATCGCTTCAACCCCTTTTATTCTTTCCGTTACCTCCACCATAATTTTTGGGTATGGATCTTGCTCAAGAGATGATTGCGTTAATCCTATGATCTACTTTTGGTGTCAAACCTCCAGCAAGTTCATTTGAGTTCATGTCAAGCGAAAAAAGCAGAGAGGGACCGTATAGAAAAAAAAAAAAAGAATAAGAAAATAAGAGCCCAAACCCAAACGAAAATCAAGAGAAAAAGGGAGGGTGTTCCAGGGTGGAGTTTCGAACCCAAGTGAACGGTGAATAACAGAAGGCTCTTAGAGCATGTACATCAAAAGGAGTAGGAAACAGGGAGCAGAGAGCAGATTTATGTGCTAACTGGGATGAAGTGTGCTCGCACCCTTCTAAAACTAAGAGTGTTCCACATTAAAGGGGAGTATATATAGGGATCATAATTTGCAGAAGTGCTGACTGAATAATTAATTGTGCTAGTGTAGAATTTATTAAATTCATATTTAAAACAATAACTACTAAATTTAATTGAAATAAAATACATAAAATTGATTAATAGATAAATAAATTAACAAAAATGCAAAACTAATTAACAAACTTGAAATTTCATTACTCCCTAAACATTACAATACTTTCAGTACGTCAAATTTATTGAAGAAATCATCTCAGTCGTTCGAATCTGAGTCGTTGTTTGAGCCACGGTAATTCGCTCCAAACCGACTCCATATGTGCTCTATAAGGTCATGTTGGAGTTGTTGATGGGTTGCATCATTGATGACGCTAGTTTGAGCACGCAACTCAGCTTGGTATGGCAAGGGCCCTCCTTGATGCCATCGTTGAGGTGGTGCCAAATCTGGTAGTTCAGGAGGGGGCTCGAAATACAATTCGTCATCCCTTGCTTCGTAGCGGTCGCATTCATCCTCCACAATCATATTGTGTAGAATGATACAAACATGCATCATGTCAGCCAAAGTCGTCTCGTTCCAGACACGAGCGAGCCTTGAGATTATGTGCCACTGTGCTTGGAGGACTCCAAAATCCCGTTCAATATCTTTCCGAGCACCTTCTTGGCCTTTGGCAAACAACTTTTGTTTGCGAGTATGGGGATGGCGAATCAACTCCATGTGGGATAAATGTCGTCAACTAAATAATACGGGCGGTCGTAGCGACGCCCGTTGAGCTCGTAATCCACGACCAAGTCACGACCATGTAAAGCGTCATTGAATAAGTGGTCAGCATTAAGAACGTTAATGTCATTGTTCGAGCCAGTCATCCCGAAATACACATGCCAAATCCATGTATCATAGGACGCAACCGCTTCCAACATAATGGATGGATTCCCGTGATCTTCACGTTCGTGTGCTTTTTGCGATGCGACTGGGACATTCTTCCACTCCCAATGCATGCAGTCAAGGCTACCAATCATACTGGAGAATCCTCGGCTGTGTCCGGAATCGAGTAATCGCTGCATGTCCGCCTCATTCGGCTTCTGCAGGTAAATCTCCATGAAAACCTCAATAACGGCTGTACAGAAACGTCTAACACATTTGAGTATAGTATTTACCCCCATACGTAGTGTGTCGTCCAATGAATTGGCGGAGCATCCATACGCTGGCATTCGTATCGCGACGGTGCATTTCTGGTGTGTTGATAACCCCAATCGTCTCGCACCGTCCCGCTTCTTAACAAAGTAATCATCATGAGCTGCTACCGCTTCCATAACCCGTATAAATAATGGTCTGGACATGCGAAATCGACGCCTGAACAGTTCGGGCCCATAGGTAGGGTTCTCGACAAAATAATCCTCCATCAGTTGGTCGTGGCCTTTGGTTCGGCTTCTGTTAATCTTTCGTCGGGAACCTTCCCCTCTTTTGATCCTTTGCCTCCACGAGTCGAATTGGGGCATTTCTCTCTTTACCATTTTGTCGTTGCTCCATCGGAGTCCTTCCCCCAAGCACGAAGTTCGGCTTCGTGCTAGCGTTCTTTGGCTTCGAACTCCTCCCTCATTTGAGCCTCACTGTCGGACATTTCTTATCACAAAAAGTATGACAATTGGAGAGAAATGTTGAGAAAATTTTGGAGAAAGGTGTTGTGGATTGGATGAAATAGAGTGAGGGGTATTAATTTTGAATTAAAAAAACGTAACCGTTGAACCGACCGTTGCGAAAGCAACGATCATTTTTTTTGTCCGAACCCGCCATGCGTCAGCAGGAGAGAGGCCGAGGGCGAGGACGAGGCAGCTTTCTGCCTCACGATCGGACCCGCCCTCGCGAGGCACAGGTTCGTACCCCGTGCTCCGCGTAGCCTCCGCCCCGCATCGCCCGAACCCGCACCCTGCACTCTCTGCTTCGTGCCTCCTGTCCCGCCCTTTTGCCCCGTCCATGTGTATGCTCTTACCATCAAACTGGTACTCATTATGTTTAAGGTGTTCCATGGAACACCCTAATTATACTCTAGTTCCGCCCATGGATAACCCACGTATTGGAATTCTTTGATACCCATTCTTTTACGAATTTAAAATTTTTGATCTATAATCTGCGGATAAAATCCATACGAATTGCGGATCGAATAAATGGACAGACGAGTTAAATTTGCGGATGAGTTTGCACACCCCTAAAATTACGATGATATTCGATTCAAAGTGATTGGCCCGAGTGGCACTTTGGTAATTTTGCAACCATAAACTACTTCAGAGTTCTGACCCGTTTCTGCTTCAGTAGTATCGGGTTTCTGACCGCAACCCAAACCCTCGTACCGGTTCTGTTCTGGGTCTCGAATCTCGCTCGCTCTCTCTCTCTCACTCACAGTTCCAGTCATCAATGGTGTCTTGTTGGACGATTCTTCGTTGAATCTACTCTCTCTTTCGACCTCACTACTGCTAGCAACTACTACACTAATAATTTGGGTATGCTTCTTTTCTTCTCCCTCTCCATCTCTTCCTTACCGTGTTCTTTCTGCCGTTTTCTGTAACCGGTTGGTTCCAGAATTGGGCATTTCTGTGATTCTCTTGTCTTCATTCTGATAATTTCCCACAATATTTTGTGGAATCATGTCTTGAGCTGCACAATTTTCGAATTTCCCTAATAATTCTGTTTTCAAGATTCACATTTTAAGTTTGTGTCTTTATGCAACATGCCACGAATTTGTGTTTTTTATGGTTTTGTAATTGTGCTTCCAGAAGTTGAAGACCTAGAATAAGGGTATTGTTGTTGTTATCAACCATCCTCTGCCCTTCATTGGTTGTTATAGCTATTTACTTCCAAGAAAGTAGTGGTTTTCATAAGGGTTTGTAATATGGGTGAATTGTATGACTAATTGTCCCACATTGGTTGTATGGGAAATGGGTGCTTCTCTTAAGCTCGCTTTAGTAAGTGTCTTCTCGCCCACTATGATATCGGGGACCTTTTGCCCATACAACCAATGCGGGTCAGTTTCCCTACATCCATATCGGTTTATTAAAATATGATTCTGTTTGCATTTTGTGATGACGGTTCAACTGTTTTAGTAATGACCATAAAAAAGAACGCACCGACCCTACCAAAGTCGAGTCTGAAGTTGAACCCAAATATGTACTCTTAAATATTCCAAGAATGGGTTTGTTTTCGTGACGGTGCCTAAAGATGAGAAAAAGTTGTAACAGGAAGATGTGAAAATTCTTTCTGTTGTAGAGGCTAGATAGGTGGGCTAAAAGAGTTCAGAAATTGGATAAACTAAAAGATATTTACACATAGTAGGATGTTGAATGTGTATGAAACTCCTAGTGCATGACAACTTCTTTATAGATAGGCATATGCAGTTATATATTTGTGAATGTATATAGTGATGACTAGGGAAAAGTAGATTTGATGATTCAACCCTCTTAGTCATGGAACTATGTGTTGAAATAGGGTATTCCAATCAATGAGGTGAGAACTGATGGTAAATTAAGGTCCAAGGTTTAGTAAACCCGTTTGCTTGTCATTGCTCAATTATAATTCACTGAAAGATAAATATTGTTCATGGGAATTGGCTAGAATAGGTACGCAGATATGAATAAGCTTTAGCAGGTGGAATTTTGGCTTTACCTTTATTAGCCAGTTGAAAGGGCTCCTGTAGTATCAATTATGCTTTGATAGCCATTGGTTGATCCCATTCTTAGATTATACATATTTTGTTGGTGATACTCATTTGATTGATCCCATTCTTAGAGTTTACTAATGTCTTTTCTTATGCTTCTTTTAACCAGAGTGGAAGCTGATCAATGTTCTTTGCAGGTAAACCTTACTTGGTTGAGTACATAGAAACTTATTCAACCACAGTGAGTTCTTTATTTTCATTGTTTGCCGCTCAATGTGGATCCAACCTGACAATAATATACTCACTTTTCTAGTTGATTGTGTAGGCCTATTATTTCCAAGAATTTGTTTAGCTCAAGCTCTTTATTACCATGCCTACTCCGAAGAAGGTTGTTCAAAGTTTGGTTCTTAGTAACTGATTTCTATTGCTCAATGCTCATTGCCTAATCAATTCCTTTGGAACTTCTACTGTCCCTATATTGCTAGGATGTAGTGCGTATTTATTTCTTCCTGTTATCTTATGCACTTCTATGAAGATGTTTAGTAAGCGTCGCCATACTAGAATAGAGGAGTCACGATGAACACTTGTATTTGATCTCATTACTTGGGATTTAGTATATTATAAAAATGTACTTAAAAATAAAAGCTTAGTTGACACATCATAATTTGAAAATCTCACAACCTTAGGTACATGATTAAAAAGCTCTCTTGGCATTTCAGTTTAAAATCTAATCTCTCTTCTAGAAATGATTGTGCTATTTTAGCAAGTTTTGGCCTAATATCTTTGTGCAATATTAACAATAAGCAATAGTCAAGACAACTTTGCGTGTGTGTGTTTAAGGCCTACCACATCCTTGTTGATTGACTTACTGCTCCTTGACGTATTTTGATCAGAATTCTGAGTGTGGTCACATTACGAAGGTATTCAACAAGTTACTGAAGGAGATGGGAAATCAAAATCCTGTTGAATTTGAACTTCCAGATTGGCTAAATAAGTGGAAGCCTACACCCTACAACTCTATAAGGCGTAGTATCCTTTTGGATTTATTCCAAAAAAATATTTTATAGCAAGATGTGGAGTTGCAAAATTACAAACTTATTTTTTTTCCCTTGGATATATGATCCATTTGACCTTCATTTTTCACAGCTAGTAATTGCCTTATTTTTCTTTCTCCGACCTTGTTGTTGTTAACAAATTTAAGATGTATACCTCACAAAGAAGATTAGGAAGCGCACTGAGGATGATGGGATATTCTGTTCGTGCAGCACGTCACCGGGATCTTCCGGCACATGTGGTAGAGATTGTCACTGTGGGTGAGGATTTTGTTGGTTATGAATTGTTTAATTACCTTTTCTGTTATAAAAGGTTAGGGTTGATGAAGGATTGTGTCTTTATGATGCTATTTGAAATACTTCATCCTGCAGGATGCTACTGTCTAGCTGCTCCTCAGGATGTAAATGTGGGAGTTCGTGCCTGAACAAGCCATTTCAACAAAGACCTATGAAGAAGATGAAACTGATTGAGGTAATTGCTTGCTTGTGTGTTATTTATAGTTAATTGCACTTGAAATTGTTGAAGTAAAATATGGTGCTCCCTGTAGACTGAGAAATGTGGATCTGGAATTGTGGCTGATGAAAATATTAAGCAAGGAGAGTTTGTAATAGAATATGTTGGAGAAGGTAACTTTATTAGCCATTATTAGTATAAGGTTAATTACTTTCTGTATTTTTAACCTGTTGATCCGCTGTTCTACTTTCTCCAATGTAGTTATTGATGACAAAACATGTGAAGAAAGGCTTTGGCAAATGAAACACCAAGGGGAAACAAATTTCTATCTGTGTGAAATAAATAGAGATATGGTAATTGATGCCACGCACAAAGGAAACAAGTCCAGATATATAAACCATAGTTGCTCCCCAAATACTGAAATGCAGAAATGGTACTTCACTGATCCATATTTTTTTTATATCGAGGTCATAATTCTTATTATTTTGTTGTAAATGTTTATATTTTGATGTTTATTTGAAGGATAATTGATGGCGAGACAAGAATTGGCATATTTGCAATTCGTGACATTACAAAGGGCGAGCACCTGACATATGATTATCAGTATGTTCTCTTATATCATAAGCATGCATAAATATTAAAGCCTTGTTGTTTGTGGATTGTCATGGCATGTTTGTTCAAGTAATATGGTTTTGAGTTCTTACTCTTTTTAATTTACCCTAACGAGTTATGCAGGTTTGTTCAGTTTGGTGCAGATCAAGACTGCCACTGTGGTGCTAAAGGCTGCAAGAAAAAGCTTGGAGTGAAACCAAGCAAGCCTAAAACATCTTCTGATGCTGCATTGAAGTTTGTAGCATGCCAGGTTGCAATGTCCTCTCCCAAACTGAAAGCATTTATGTCTTGTAAGCATGTACGTATTGGAAGTTGTGTAATATAATCAAGAAATTAATTGAAATAAAATGAAAAGGCTAATTTTAATCTGGTCATCCAAATTAAATTATGGCTTATTGCATTATTGAGTTTGATTCTCTCTTTTTTGTGCATGTTCTAGTGTAAATTATTACTAGTTTATTTGTGCATTTCTTCCTACATACTTATATACATTTCTTCAGTTGCAAAGACTGATTATAGATTATTCTTTTGAAAGGTTTATGAGGATGGAGATTTGCACATAGGTAAACTGTGTTTTATTTATATTTTATATGTGAATTAAGTGTACGTATATAATCAGTTAGTAGTAATGATTAGTTATTTTCTTTCCTTTGGTGTATATATTCAGGAAGTTCAAAACATGCTAGTGGAACTTGTTCTCGGAATTGCATTGGTGAAGTAATAATGATATCTCGTCCCATGAATAAGAGGTCTGATGCATTACTTGCAAGAATAATTGTTCTTTTCCCTGTCTCAATCTTTAGAATATTTTATTGTCTCGTTTTCTTCTTCATCATGGTATTTAATTGTTTCAGATATTTCGGGATTGTGAAGCGGTTCGATTCATATTCGAAAAGACACTCGGTAAATGATTTGTTTTCTTGAGTATTATGTATTAAATTGGTTGAGTTGCTAATGAAGACGTATATGTATATTAAAAAATGAATAACAATGCAGATATTGTTTGAAGATGGTGGTGTACAATTTGTTGACATGTTAAAGGAAGATTGGAAATTTGCAACTTGATAATGTAATTGCAGGTGAGTGGCTATTAATCTGGTTTGTTCCATTTAGAAGAAGTTAATTTATGATTAAAAGTGACATATTATTGCAATGCAGGTAACAGAGTGGGTCCCATCCCATGTATAATGTGAAGCTCATCTCATCTGTCATGCTGATTTAGTGCAAGGATGTGTTGTTGTATTGTATCAGTCTCCATTCTTCATAATATGAGGATTCAATAGGAAATGTTGTATTCCTTTCACATTCTTTAATAAAAAAAGAACATTCCAATTCCATATGCATTATTTCTGTATGATTGAGATTTGAGATATATTTTAGTGGAAAGGCATATCCTCTCTATTCACTTTATGTTTCAACCTTGCATTTCACATACATCTTACATTCATTTGGTTTTACAAATTGAAGATTTGTACTAATCGAATTCTTAATGATTAGGGTTAAACACTTTTGAACAAGTAATTGTATCATTTTACCAAGCAACATGAGCAATGACTTGCAATTCATTTTAATAAACATCTTTAATTTATATATATTTTAGTTTGGACAAATGGTATTGCAGCATGATTTTCCCATACGCTTGAGTTTCTGCATCACCTTGGAAATGCTCTAATGGGGTTGATTGGTCATGCTCTAACAGGGTTGATTGGCGTCTACCAACCATAAAAACTGACGTGGTTATCAATCATTGGCTGTGAAGTGATAAGCCAAAAACTAGGTAGATTAGAGAAGCCGACGAGTCTGATAAGGAGGACTCGAGAAAGATCTTCGAGACGGTGTTCGGAGAACAAGGCGATCGGATTGGCCGGAAAGGACCTCGACATGATCTCGCCTCTGGCTGATGGCGCCAAGAAAATCTTCGTGGTAGGGATTCTTGGATGGGTCAGATACTAGGCCTCAATGACATGTAGGTGGGCTGAAGCCCATTGGAAGTCAAACTAACAGGCCTGATGAAATTGGAACGGAAGCAAGGGGGTCCGGTTTGGGGCCAAGGATTGAAAGTACTGGTAAAGCCGGGTAGGTTTCTTGACCCGGAAAAGATACCAACAAAACCAGATGACCCGACCCGGTCAAGATAGGCCTTTGGATTCCTTGGGCCTGTTTTGGAAGGGTCTACACGGTCCCATGGGTCTGCTTTAGTTCGGGGGCCTGCCTCGGACCAAAAATATATTAAGTCCCGGAATCATGAGCAACATTAATGAGACTTAAGCCGAATGAGGGATCTGGAATGGGAAGGATCTAAATGTTCCGGAGACATTCAATTGCAGCAGCGAGGGGGTATAAGAACCCTCGCCTCGCAAAATGAGTGTGCAGGGGTCCAGAGGGGGGTCGTCCGGTTGTACTGCCCTTCTGGACGTAAGGTGACAGCGGTTCCACCAAAAGCCGACACAGTATTTCCCTAACAGCTCGGAGGTCAGCAATCCCGTGTTTTGGAGCCCTACTGGTATCAGTCAAAGGAGGACGACGCACGCTGACAACCTGGGGGAGTACTTTGTCCACCAATATCTATATCCAGCAAGGGGTTTGCTCGATCCTAGGTTCCGTCAATCTAAACTCGCTATGTTGGTGTCGTTAGACGCTACCGCAGTCTCATCTTTCAGGCGCCTTTAGGAAAAAATTATTTCCTTTCCCTTTTTTTCTTCTTCAAATGGTAGTGAAAATCAAGAAGGACGAAAATTCTAGATTATTTAAATAAATTTACATGTAATGCAAAAAACTAAGTTCAAAATACATTTGTACAATTAGTAAAGAAGACACCATAATTTATGATAAAATATAATGGTATTTTTTTTTACAAATAAGAGAAAAAAATCACCAAAATATTGAAAATGTTCTAAGACCATTCATAGTGAGATTAGACCGAATCAATTTAATAAATTGGACTACTTTTTAAGGAAATTAGTGGACATTAGACCCGATTCGTGGGTCTAATTGAATTTCCGTCATAGTGAGAATAGACTGATTCGGTCTATTCCGAGTCTAATGTAATTTTTTTAAAATAAAATGAAATATTAATTTAATATATACAAAGTTATCTTATATTAATTAGGAAACAATAAATTATAAATCATAAATTAATATAATCGTAATTAGATAATATTAAATTATGGAAACCTTAAATAAAGATAAAGACATATCTACGTAATAATTCATAAGCTCTAGTAGGGTTGAGAGCTCTCACCTAATTAATGTAGCCGCCATCATGAAACTATTCCCGTGTATGTCTACAACTACCACGAGATCGATCGTGAGTTTCCTCTTCTCTCTACTCTTGGTAGTGCTCTTCTCTACGAATTCAAAGTCAGCGATGTTGTATTGGAAGTATGGCGTATCTACGACAGACCACTACCCTCTGTTGCGGTGGTGTTCTCCTCTGCTCATCCACAATCTGGCGTTGCTGTATCAGAATGATGGTGCATCTAGGACGATCTACAACTCCTTGTTGTTGTGATGCTCGCATACTTCGTGTTAGCCTCCCACGTCTCGAGCGGGAACACGACTGACGATTTAGTCGGAAATAATCAGACGAATCAGGCGAGGACTGTTATGTAGCCTTACCAAACCTGATGAGTAAGCAAGGATTAAAAGATTTTTACTGGGAGGGATTCCTAAATTATACCTATCCTCCCCTACAGATTATCAGGTTCAAGTTCGGCCGCCCACGATGAAAAGAGTCATGTTTCTCCAAATACAACTAAAAATTAAGAAAAACGAAAATTTTAGATTATTAAAATAAATATACATACAAGAACATAAGTTCAAATTTTTTTTTTTTAAAAGACGACCATAATTTATGATAAAACTAATTTTTAACAAATAAAGGAAAAAAAATCACCAGAACATTGGAAGTGCAATACAGAGCAATTGGAAGCGTAGCAGAGACGTGGTGGTTGGTGTGGATACACCGCTGATCCCTCCCAATAACAACACTCTACACTCTCCAGAGTCCAGACCCAGCCTTTCTATAAATAGTAACTCTCCGCCAAACACTTGCACTGTGCATTTTGATTTCTGATTCGGAGAAAATGAAGGTGATTGAGAAGATCCGGGAGGCCGATGCCGGCGGCAGGGTGGTGTTCTCCTTCGAGTTCTTCCCTCCGAAGACCGACGACGGCGTCGACAACCTCTTCGAGCGTATGGACCGCATGGTCGCCCACAACCCTTCCTTCTGCGACATCACCTGGGGCGCCGGCGGCTCCACCGCCGATCTCACCCTCGACATCGCCAACCGGATGCAGAACTCCATCTGCGTCGAGACCATGATGCATCTCACCTGCACCAACATGCCCGTCGACAGGATCGATCACGCTCTCCAGACCATCAAGGGTAATGGCATCCAGAATGTTCTCGCTCTCCGCGGCGACCCCCCTCACGGCCAGGACAAGTTCGTCCAGGTCCAGGGCGGCTTCGCTTGTGCCCTTGACTTGGTAATCTCGAATCTGAACATCTTCTGCTTCCTCCTTTTGTGTTTCCATAGATCTGATCTCGAATTTGTCTCCTTGCAGGTGCAACACATCAGAGACAAGTATGGTGACTATTTTGGAATCACTGTTGCTGGATATCCAGGTTCTTAGCTAATCACGCTACCAATTCTCCTATTCTTCAATTTTGACGCCATTGTTGTTTTGTTGATGTGTTTTGCTGTTTTCATGTGCTCAGAGGCTCACCCTGATATGATTGAAAGCAATGGTGTAGCTACATTGGAGTCCTATCACAATGATCTCACTTACCTCAAGAGAAAGGTTCGGTTTTACTTCTTTTTATTTTGTTTGGTGTTCATGTCTGTTTGGTTTTTGACTTACTGGTTGAATTTGATGTGTTCTTTTCTGGATTCTGTAGTGTGATGCTGGAGCGGACCTCATTGTCACTCAACTGTTCTATGATACAGACGTTTTCCTCAAATTTGTCAATGATTGTCGCCAAATTGGCATCACCGTTCCCATTGTTCCTGGCATTATGCCCATTAATAACTACAAGGGCTTTATTCGCATGACTGGTTTCTGCAAAACCAAGGTATATGTTCCATTCTCACTCTTATGTTTGTGACTATTTACTTTGTATTGAAATTCCTGAACTATTTAGTTAATTAGTTTGAACTTCAAGATCAAGTTGATGTCTTGGTGTGAAGAGTGTCTCCTCTTTTGATTAGACATAATCTTTCGTATCAATGCAAAAGAAAAACTGAGTACATAGGAAGATCAATGCTGCCTTTATGTTTTGTGCTATCGCTTTATATGGCCTTTTGTGCCTCTTCTCTGGCATGTTTCTGGTATGCATGTTATATTTAAATTATATGGGTTAATCTTTGTTTATCACTTGTAATTTCATCAAACGGTTCCTTCTGTAGATATTTCTCATAATATTTAAAATATGTTTTTTGTGTCCCCATAGACAGACATTACCTTTGCACTGTCAAAACTCAGAATTATAGTGATCTAGAGAAGCCACGGTATTGGAATTCTGATGTGACTGAGTATTAGTAGGAATGTGTGTGAATTAACTGCAATTATTGTTTCCCCTCAATTGATTCAATATGGTTTTGAAACTTTACAAAGTAATAATGACTTTACTCTCTTTGTCTCATCGGTATGAACAAAATTATTTGCGGATAAAAATAGATATATGCTTACATTCAATGCCATATTACAGATACCAGCTGAGGTTACTGCTGCCTTGGAGTCTATCAAGGACAATGATGAAGCTGTTAGAGCCTATGGAATTCAACTTGGAACAGAAATGTGCCGGAAGATTCTAGCTCATGGCATTAAAACAGTGCATCTTTACACACTTAACATGGAGAAATCAGCATTGGCTATCCTAATGGTGATTTGCTCTTACCTGCTAATATTTCTGCAAGATCATATTGCTAAAGGATCAACGATTGTTACCAAGTTTAGATTCTCATATTGTTAAAATGCAGAATCTTGGTTTGATTGAGGAGTCCAAAATTTTAAGGTCCTTACCATGGAGACGTCCTACAAATGTTTTCCGCGTTAAAGAAGATGTTCGTCCAATCTTCTGGTACGTAATATGTTTGCAGTGAAATCCAGAACCCAATTATTAGAAATGCAGATAACTTTAGAATGCTTTGTAACATTTTCTAAACATCTGATGTTTCTATCCAATTTTGGTAGGGCTAATCGCCCAAAAAGCTATATTTCAAGGACTGGAGGCTGGGATCAATACCCACGAGGAAGGTGGGGTGATTCTTGCAACCCGTCATATGGTGCACTATCCGACCATCAGGTAAATCTTATGGCTGTACCTTAATCATCATTTGTTTCAATGCGTGATGAATGTTGAGATTTCTCTTAGTTTATTTGTCCATTTTCTTGGATTTCTCTGGAGCTGTGTTCTTTATTTCTGTTGCATACAACTCTTGCATGATGAGAAGCTTTCCAACTTTGTATGTATGCAACGTGTCTTATCTTTATGATCTTAATTAATTATCTAATGACAATAATTTCTAATAGTATGGCAGTCAAGTAAACTATGAATTTTACTTGATCTAATCCTCTAATGTTATCCCGCATTGGTCATGAATCTCTAGAACTATAAGTTTTACATTTTTGTTGCTGCCCTGTAGCTCTTATCTTGTACTCTGAGCTAGTATCTAATCTTATTACTCTTTCTTACCATCAATGTGCATTTTTCTGTATTTTTTGCTTGACTCTTGCAAACCATGAATTTAACTTGTTATGTAACTGGCATGTCTTTAACTCCTTGCTTTGTGGATAATACTGTATGCACACCCAGATCTTAATGCGTGATTCCAGTTTAGCTTTGCTGTTTTTGCCACATATATTCGACTCAATGATATTTTTCTTCATTCTTTTGATAGTTCATGCGACCACGTGCACGTGGCAAGAAACTTCAGGATGAATGGGCTGTTGCACTGAAGAGCACCGAAGATATTCATGAGGTACAGCTTTTATACAAGAATCCTCTACCTCTTCTCTTTGAAACTAAACCAAACATAATCTGACATGCCAAATGGTTCTTTCCGGATCTGCACATCTCAGAAATTTATGAAGTACTGCCTTGGAAAATTGAAAAGCAGTCCTTGGTCAGAACTAGACGGGCTTCAACCAGAGACAAAGATCATAAATGAGCAATTGGGAAAGATTAACCTGAAAGGTTTCCTAACAATCAATAGCCAACCAGCAGTGAATGGAGAGAAGTCCGATTCTCCGGCTGTCGGTAAGTAAAATTTGTATTTGTTGAAAGTGCATATTGGGCACTATGGACATGGTTTAGCTACATTTATGTATTTGACTTGCAGGATGGGGTGGGCCGGGAGGATATGTATATCAGAAGGCATATCTGGAGTTTTTCTGCTCCAAGGAGAAGCTGAACGCACTTGTTGAGAAATGCAAGGCTTTCCCGTATCTGACCTACATGGCTGTGACCAAGCAAGGGAAGTCAATATCCAATGTTGGTGAATCAGCTGTAAATGCTGTAACATGGGGGGTCTTCCCGGGGAAGGAGATCATCCAACCAACTGTGGTTGACCCAGCCAGCTTCATGGTATGGAAGGATGAGGCCTTCGAGATATGGTCTAGAGGATGGGCTTCCTTGTTCCCTGAGGCCGATCCATCTAGACAATTGCTAGGAGAGGTCAGTCTCCATTCCTCTCCCTCCCTCTCTCTTTCACACACACACAATGACACTATTGTTTATCTTTCGTTTAGGCTCTGTATGAAGCAATATAATGTATGTGGTGTTCTGGTTGTTTTTGTTGCAGATCCAGAGAAGCTACTACTTGGTCAGCTTGGTGGATAATGATTATGTGCACGGTGATATTTTTGATGTTTTTGCTGATTTCTGATCGCTGCCTCAATCTGCTGTATCTGCATTCTGCAATGTTGAAACCCACCCTAGAGATTGATTTTGGCGTGGTTAATGAATTGGGGCATGAAGATCACTAGATGTGTTTAGAGTTAATCTTATTGCTCTGTAATAACTCGGGTTGTCTTTCTTATTTTCCAGTTCAGTGCAGCTTATGTTCTTTCTAGCCAAAGACCAGTTAGTTGTATTGTGTTTCTTTGTACTCTATTTTCTAGCCTAATAATTACATGCCCAATCATGTTACAAATGATTTAGTTAAAACTTGTATGCACTTTAGTTGATATTGATTAGGGATGAATGGATGATAACGAGACGGGTTTGGAAAAAAAAAAATATAATTTCAGACATGATTCTTGTCCCTACTCGATCCTTAGTTTCTCCTTCATTATCCTGATCTGAGCTGATACAGAGAATCTACAATCTTCAAGACTCAATCCGAGATTAACTTATATAACTCCAATACTATATCAAACAAATTTTGAAATCACATGGAGAGAATTGGAGATTAAATTGCATAAGAAACAAAAACCATTTTGAATTTGAATCGAATATCTACTGGGATTCACACACCTGTTGACATGAGCTTCGCTCGTGTCTGGTCGGGTGATGAAATTATAATCGCTAAGTTGTCCGTAGAGAAGGCAGGATTAGGAAATTGAGTTACAAAGAAGGGGTAAATTGGACAATTCACATACCAATAAGATTTTTAAAAGGAGGGACAGACATTTGAAAGCAGCTGAGACAGAGCAACGGCTACTTCCTCTGTGTTGTAGCCTTTATTTCAACCCAAAACCAAATTAAGAAGAGGAACAACAGGAGCAGAGAATGAAAATGGTAATGAAGAAGAGAAGCGGAAGAGAAGAAGAAGAAGAGAAGGAGAGGCTGATAAACGAGGAGTACGTGGAGGCGTCGGCGGCCGGAGAGCTTCTCCGGAAGTTCCCGGACAACTCAGCGTTCGGTTTCGACTACTCACAGAGTGGCATTTGGTCTCCTCTGATCCGCCGGCCCTTCTCTCCGGTCGATTTGGATCCCACCACTCCGACGACACTCTGCTACAGCCGCAGCAAGAAACCCAGTTGGTCAAGTTCCAGAAACAGCAGCAGCAGCTTGAGGAGGAAGACGAAGAAGAAGTTGAGCTGCTGCGCCAACTTCGGCTTCAGCTTCTTCACTCTCAATCTCTTCAACTTGAAGAGGAAGCACCCAATTCCAGATTTCTCCCCAGCCCCTCGCAAACCCAATAAGGTGTGTATATATATATATATACATATATTATCTTGTTTCAATGTTGATTTTGATTATATACTAATAAATGCAGGGGTGTGGGAAGGTGTTGAAAGCTGCTGCTAAACATTTCAAGAAGAAAAAGATCCACAAGAAGAAAGATCCTAGTGCTCATGTTAAGCTCTCCACTTACTTCATGATGGATCCTAATTAATTACCATATTATGTGTAATACCTCTATCTACACACATTATATATGTTAATGTTGCATTTACATTACTGTTACTGTTATTATATTTCTACTCTTATCTATTGTAAGATGAGCTCTTCAGATAATATCATATGATTCATACTCCAAAATGAATGTCCATTTCTTGTAAAATGAATGTTAAAAACACAATTATGTATGAATTATTAACAACTTTAAAACCTGAAGCGATGTCCACGTGAAACCCACATAGATTAAAACGAAAAAAAGAAAGTTAAAAATAAAACGATATATGGTTGCGCCTAATTAAAATCTTGAATCATGTGAGTGGAAGTAGCAAAGATCCATAACCTATTTTAGAGTTCCAAATTGGAGCATGTGTTTTGAAATTAGGGAACAAATTCACCAAAGATATGAGTTTAGATTTTGATACCGCGTGAAGGAGAAGCACGAATCGGACCGGATGTTTTGATTATTCTTTGCGCGTGAATTTGTCAGTGGGAGGAACATTCCTTGTATGATATTCAAATTCCATGCCCAAAAGTCTATAAATACATACACAAGAGAGAGCCATATGAGTAGCAACCATCCTTGACATCTAACAAATCCACCCAAGTTCCAATACCCCACCAGAGATCAGGTATGGCCTCTCTCTAATGGGTTTTGATTTTTGATGTATACTATACTTGTTCTTGCATGTACTCCTCTGTTTAAGGCCTCATGACAAGGCAATTCTGGCGCACTAGAGCCGACCTAGTAGTGTTTTTATATGCACAGGGTTCGAATTCTAATGGATCATCTCCGATAAAAAGTTAGATTATAAATTATATAGACGTGTATTCATTTTCCCTACATATATACACAAAATTGTCACACACATGACAAATGGTTCTAGTGAATTGATTATAGTTTTATATTCTGATACCAAAATGCTAATTGTTCTTCTATTTTCAAGGCTTTCAAGTTGTGTGGAGAATGGCACAGGTGGAAAACAAAGTGAAACCCATAAGCATGGAAGAGAAGAAAGTAGAGAAGGAAATCAAGTTGGAAGGAAAAGCTAAGGATGCAAAGGAGAAAAGGAAGGATGAGGAGAAACCAAAGAAGATTGAGAAGGAGAAAAAGGATAAGAAGAAGAAGAAGGAAGAAGACGGTGATAAAGAAGAAGTAGAGAAGGAGAAGAAGAACAAAGACAAAAAAGAGGAGAAGGTGAAGAAGGATAAGAAAGAGGACAAGGATGGAAAGTCCAAAGAAGAAAAGAAGAACAAGGAGGATAAAGAGAAGAAGAAGGACAAGGGTCATGAGAAGGAAAAGAGCAAGAAAGACAAGGATGGTAAGGAGAAGAAGAAGGACAAAGCCTAAGCATATTCAACTATTTGGAATCTCCATCTATTTATTTATGTTGTCATGTTTTGTGTATGTGTTTGTCCATTTGCACTGTATTTCAAGGCTTCAATAACTCTCTATTAACCATGTAAATTGGGTCTAATTTGTATTATTTATCATTTACTTATCAAAACAGTGCACGTAAATAACACTAACAAAGTAAAGAACAAAATTATTTCAAAGAAATTGAAAAGCTAACAAAGCATAAGTTGGTAAATTAGATGACCTAAATTCCAACCATGATCTAAATATTATATTTAACTGATCACATTGTTATAAATAGTTCATATCCAATAACAATGTTATGCAATTTATATTTGGGGTTACTCCATGTCCTAACGCCCAACTTTCAGAAATTGTTAAATCATAACCCGATAAAACTGAAATTGCCATGTACTAACGGTCAAACATCTTTGTGCACCAACTGTTTCTAATTTTAAACGGACGTTAACTTCGCCAAGTGAAAAGTCGAGTTCACCCTCAAATATGTTCTTCCTTCGGACATTAACTTGGCCGAACTTCATCTCTTCGTGACCTCATCTTTTCATCTCAGCTCTTCGAACTTCATCTCTTCGTGTTCGAGCTTCGAACTTCATCTTTTCGTGACCTCAGCTCGCCCAAATCATGCCTATTCACACCTATAAAATGAGTCACGTGAGACGCACGTGAGTCACTGTTCACGGAAATAGTCAATTTAAATAATACTTGTTGGTTTTTGGTAATTCAGTTTTGAAATTTGTTACTATTTGAAAAAATTTCAAAGTTTGGGTGCAGATTTGACAATTAAGTGTAGTACGGCGTTAGGACATAGAGTAACCTCTTTATATTTTAACAATAAATTTGAAAGAATAATTCTCTATGCATAATTAGTCACTTTATTATTGATTCATTCAGCTACAAAATAATGATTTTTTATCGGGTTAAATACTATTACGTATCATTAAAAAGGTCTCACAGAAAAAATTAATTGGCTTATCTCTTAAAATAATACATGGAAAATGGTGTTTTATTGAAGTAACACCATAAGAGATTGCTAAATGATCTCGTCGAGAGTTACTTTTTCTGAACCTGTTTGAATTATTCTTCTTTCTTTCTTTCTTTTTGTTTCTCCATCCTCTCAGATCGAGATCGTTCATTCTGAGCGAAATGTATATCTATCTTTTCTGGCCTTTTCGAATCTTCTTTTTTTTATTTGGATCTTTTTGTTGGCTGGTTTCCCGAACCCACATCTTATACATAATTTCTTTCTAATAAAAACAAAAATAGGAGAGTGATGTTGTGAAGTTTTGTCTTGGTATAGATTGTTGCTGTTATATTTTTTATATCAGTATAACAATTTTTTTAAAAAAAAAACAGATCTTTGAAGTGAAGAGCATGGGAGAAATACAACCTAAGGAACAATCCGATGATGGATCATCAACCAACAACTCTCTACACACAGAGATTACCACCATAAGAACACAATACACCAACCCAACTATGGGTGAAGAATTATATTGAAGTAGTGCATATCATATTCATAAAATATTGTCTAGAAATCTAATATCGTTTATATTTAGTAGAAAAGGGGAAAAGTTGGTCACTTATCGCGCACATAACTCTTCTTGGTTTCCTAAAAAAATATAGAGGGATCGTTTAACAAAAATATGGGTGCTTATTGTTTTTATTTCTAAATACCATATTTTTATTGAACAAAAGTTGCAAATTTATTAATTGTCTAAAAAGATAATACAACATAGTGCCTCAGGGAGAAGATCCTCTGACCACTAAAGAATAGACATAGAACGAGCCTCCTAGCAAGTCAGTGAGATGCTTTGTTCACATTTCTCTTGACAAGTTCAAGAGTTAGTCTCTCGTTTTGAAGGAGCAATTGATGGATATCTCGAATATAGTACCCACCGGTGATGTTGGGGGTACTCCTATGAGATTCATAGAATCATGGTAATTCATCTAGTACTAGAGAGAACCGCTGAAGGTGGTGCCTAAACGCTGCTTGATCCCATGATTAAAACTCTTTTCGTCGTGAGGAGCGTGAACGGACCTGATCTTAACAGTAGTAATGAAGGATATATGTGATTCAAGGTCCCCTTCCGGTAAAAGTCCCTGAATCTTTGCTCACTAATTATTGACCTTGCAAAAAGTAAAAATGAAATAATAAAACAAACCCAAACTCAAACGATTAACTTGATCCAAAATCGAGAGAGAGATCGAGGATGCATCGATGGCTGCGAAAGAGGTGGATGTGTCGATGGCGGAGTCATAGGGGGTGGAGGCCGATCAGGGATAGAGGTTTGAAGCGGCGGCGACGACGACGACAATATTGGGATCAACCGGTATCGAGGAAAGAAACCAGTCGACAACCATGAGGATTGTAGGGTGGACCGGTACAAGACCGGTGAACATGTCGTTGGTGATGTGGGAAGGTCAGAAACGCGGTGACTAACGACGACTTACGAGAAACCCTAGCAGAGCTCTTTATGCGGAGAAACCAGTCGGCAACCATAAGGATTATAGAGGGGACCGGTACATGATTGGGGAACATGTCGTTGGTGGCGGAGGAAGGTCAGAAACACATTGGTTAACGACGACTTGGGAGAAACCCTAGTAGAGCTCTTTATGTGGCGAGAGGTTTTTTTTAGATAATTTGAAGTTACTAAATACCATATGTATTTTTTGAAACGTGAACATAGGTATTCTATTAATCATGAAAATGAATCGTAAACATAAATTGGGTCCCTGACCCTGAGCTCCAGTATATGTCTGAGACTCCCGCAGGGATTCCGACGCTCTTGGACCCGTATTAGTATCCTACTTTGTATCCTAGACAATAAAAAACACAAATAAACACAAAAACGAACATAAGAAACTATAGGGCCTACGATACCAGTGCTTTTGAAACTCGTAACTTGGTTTAAGTGTGATAAGGAAAATGGAGCATGCTCCGGATGTGATTTTACTGATACTTCTCGTAGAGGCAGATCGCTCTAGCTTCCGTAGATCATCATCAAATCGACCCACAATGGTCTGTCCAGACTCGAGGTGTCCGACTTTGGGTGCCGTGGAGACAGACCCCATCCTATCACCCCTCCTCCCGGATCCCAAATCCACCGTCTGTATTGCTCCGGAATCGTACATGATATTCACCGGAAAAAAGGAGCATTTAAAGGCCTCCTCGCTTGAGAGGATGATGGCCCGAGGGAGGTGGATCAACAGAGGCGTCGACGAGAACAACCATAGTGACTAGTAGTGGACGGCGGCGGCGTAAAAAGAAAGAGGATGGAACAGTGACGACTAGGGTTTTTTTCCCCTCTGTGAAACGTGTTTCATATTTTTCCTCACACAAGTTTGTTAAACATGCTTCTTGCCATTTATTGTGCTACTAAATACCATATTTAATATCTTTGTACTAAATAATATTCAACAGATATAAAAGAAAATATTTGATTTTTTTGCTATTATAAGAAAACAGATAAAATTGATTTTTTATTAAACATAATATTTTTTATGAGAATTAACGATGGATATTATATCATTAAATTTTTTACCGCAAACAAACATAGTAAAACATAAATTAAAAGTACAATGATAGAAAATTGGGTAAAGTGTATACATGCTCCTGTGGAATCCTTTGATGTTCGGAAGGTAATACCGCGACAATGTCCTAAGCTCACCGATCCAGCGGCTCCAAACAGGCTTTCAACAACCGAGCAGGTCTGTTGTAACTTCTCATGCTGGTGGACTGAGAATCCCCCCCCCCCCCCCCCCCAAGTTGTCAGCATGCGCCGTCCTCTCCTACTTGATATATATGGAGCTCCAAAGCGCGGGATTACTGACCCTTGAACTAGTATGGGAACCTTATGTCGGCTTTTGATGGAACCACTTCCATCCTACATTCAGGGGGCCGATATAACCGACTGCCTTCCCCCTGGTCCACTACAGGCTCATTCCACGAGGCGAGGGTGCGTAGAGCCCCCCGTCGCTACAAATGATGCCCCGTCCGACATTTTGATTGTCCGGGGTGGCCCAAAATATGAGGTCTAAACCGGTTGTGGAGCCCAGGTGGCCCACACCCTTGACTCGATCCGACCCAGTAGTCTTGATCCGATCCGCCTCAGGTCCGATAGCCTTGACCCGACCCTACCCCGGCCCGTGGCCCCTTCGACCCGGCCCAGATCCAGTGCCCCACTCCCCAAGCCCGACCGGCTGGTCCAAACCCAAGGCCTGCCCACTTCTCCCCTCTAACCCAGGCCCATCCCGTTACTTCTACGAGCCCACTAACCAGCCCAATGACGACACGACCCAACCCGTGGTGCCCTCCATCGAGATCCAAGCCCGGATCCTCCTACGAAACCCTGTGAGCCTCTGTTTCCAGTCGCCGCTTCCAAGTCCTCGCCTCCCGTTGCTCTGGCCGGTCATTCCCCTTCACCGGTGAGACAAACTCCCCGAGCCAAGAAAGGGCGCGACCCTAACGTCGGAGTCCGCGGCCGCAGGCCTTGCCTGTATTCCAGCAAGTGCCCCTGAGTCTTCCGGCCGCCCAGGTTTCTCCCTTCCGCCGACCGATCTCCCTCCTCCCTACACGCTGAACGGACGAGACGTTCACACTCCGCGCCACCCCATCCGATACCGATGAACTTAGGCGAGGAAGTACTTGAGCAAATGGGGTAGCATAGGCCGTCGCCGATCCCCCACTCTTCCCCCCTTCGCTCCCATGGTGTCATTGATGTTCTGACTTTGAGTAGGAAGACATCGTCGCCAACCAGGCCCGGCCCGTCCTCTTGGCGAGTTGGGCCCAGGCCTAAGGCCTCCCAATTATGAAGGCCACAATTATGGAAAAAATGGGCCTTAGAGCCCAATTTTTTGTTTTTGATATTAGGTTTAGTTTTATCTCTACAAACTTTTCATCTTCCTAATTAATTTATGTCTCTCTCTCAACAAGGTAGTTACAGCGACGTTTGATTTTTCAAGAAGTTTTTTTGTCTTCCCAACTCTAATCGTTTGCTCTTCCCCATCTCATTCAAATCTAGGCAACTTTGAAGGTCTCTTTCTCTTCCAAATCAACATGTCAAAGGCTTATAAATACTAGTTTGGGTTTCAATTCACCAACAATCTGCTGCTTAATCCTTTCCTTCTTCGTCGTTACACTTGAACATCAATCTCCTGCTCCCGTGCTCTTTATTCTCAATGTATTTATTGTCTACAATCAAATCTCAAAATTTTCTTATTCTTCTCTGCCATTCCGGTCCTTTTTGTTGGTGGAGCAAGCAGTTAAACGAACAAAAGGCCTACAAATCTTGCAATATAAGGTTAGGATTTCCATTCTCTTATTATTTTGTGTTCAATTTTTTGTGTTCAATCCTGCAATCCGTATGCAAAATAAAGTTATTACTTTTTGTGTTCAGATCTCAAAATTATTTTTTCATACACAATATATGTTCAATTTATGTTTGTGGGTATGTATTCTTATTTTTGTAGGAATAAAAATTGATGTGAAACCAATTTTAGGCAATAGAGGAATTTTTGTATCCTTCTCTGTTCCAAATTTTAGCACTGCTAATGTGCATTTTTCATGTGGCATTTGCACTTTTAATATTTGTTGTTAAGTGTTAGTATTTTATTTCTGTTATTATGTTTTAAATGATTGAATATATTAGTTAGGCATTAGGATAACTGATAATATGCACTGTTAATATGTAATAATCATTTAGGTAGACTTATAATTTATTAAATAAAAAACAAAAAAGGGTTGTGGCAGAGAGAAACCTAATTCTCTCTGCGTGCAGCCCCACCCCACCCTCCTCCATGGCAACTCCTTGCTTCCACCATCGAAGCTCCGGCTTCGAAGCTCTCCACTACCTCCAGGTGAGGTCCCGTCTACCTTACTTAGGGTTCGCCGCCGCCGGCATCGCCGCCCACCAGCCGCCCTCTCAGCCCGCGTTCTGCTTCCCGGACGTCGCTCAGCTACTGTGGCCATCCTGCCACTCTCCGAGGTACGGGCTCCATGCGTCGTCCCTAACGCCGACATGGGTCCGTTCCCTCGATGGATCTGGGATCCGGGAGGAAGGACGGTATGTCGGGGTCTGTCTCTACGACACCCGAAGTCGGGACCCTCGATCTCGAACAACCCGCTGCGGGTCGAATCATTGTTCTCGTCTTCCGCACTATTTCGAAAGAGCCAGGCGAATCAAGACGAAGAATTGACGATACCAGATCGCTCCAATGGCACGGGGTCTAGAAGAACCGGCATCGCAGAATGTAGTTTGCTCTTTCAATCGTGTGCTACTTTTTTATTTTGTTTTAGGTAGAATAAATTATTGGTTATTCACTGTGTTAGGTCGAATAACCGTTTGGCTTAATAATTTTAGGACTTTGGTTTGTTATTTCCTTGTAAGGTTGGATAGAGGAACTCTTGAGTTTGGATCTGCGAATCAAAGCAGACTATGTGTATGGAACCATGTGCGCCTGACGGGCTACGGCCGGTTGGGACAAAAGCTGGTATCCGGGACTGTTATGTCCCTCCTTGTAGTCATGTTACGAATTCGTAATACAACTACCTCTTTCCCATTTCAATTTTTTTTATTAAATAAAGTTCTTGATTTGTATTTTTTTGTTCACTGTTTCTATTGTTTTGACATTTAAAATATGTGCGCATTTTCTATTTGTTACTTTGTTAGGTTAACCGTTTCTTAATTTTTTATTATTTAGGCTCACAACATTTAAAGTTCTTAATTTGTACATTTTCTTTGTTGCAGGTTTAAGAAAGAGTTTTGGAAACACTGTTTTTATTTCTTGATTCCAGGTTCTATTGTTCTAAACTTTTATTTCAAAATGTCAAGTAGAAAGCATGAATCTGGTTTTGCAAAATTTAAAAGAAAAAAGGTAAATTGTGCTTTAATAAGTTCGCAAAAGGGGGCTTTAGATAAGTTCATAACACAAAAAATTCTAGGAAGTATTGGTGATTGTTCTAATGTTCCCTTGCATCTTGATGATCCCGAAAGTAATAATGAGGATGAAGTTTTAGTTAACCAAGAGACTCAAAGTCAAGAATTAGTTGATTTAGTGCCTAGAAATATGCATGACCCTAGTCAATGGGTAGAGGTAAGTAGTAATTTTAGAGATTTGTTAGTAGAAAAATGCGCCATTAGAATTTCTAATATAGACTTTCCTAAGGATTAGTTTTTTCGACACTTTTCTTCTACTTATTATTTTCAAAAATTGGCCATGGGGAAAAATACGAAAGAAAATGGTTACTTCATTCTATGGACTTGGATAAAGTGTTTTGCTTCTGTTGTAAGTTGTTTGATGTTCTAAGTACAAGTAAATTAGCTAATGAAGATATAAATGATTAGAAAAATATTGTGGCTCCACTTAAGAGGCATGAAACAAGTAATGAGCATATAGTTAATATGGGTGCATGGATTGAATTAGAAATGAGATTAATAAAATATAGGACAATTGATAAAAATTTAGTTGTATATTGAAATGTAAATTTTGTTCTGAGATATATTTTGATTATTAGAAATTATATGTACTTAGATAATTGTCGGAGTAAGGTTTTATGTCCCCTCCGGTTAAGTGTATTTATTTGTTACATTAATAAATTTTCGGAGTACCATCTCCTTTTTTAATATCAAAAGGCCCAATTTTACATTTTTGCCTAAGGCCACCAAACTCATAGGACCGGGCCTGTCGCCAACCTTCACAAAACCCCTCGGGTTGATAGAGAGAGCTGCGTCAATATATTTAACATATGATAAGAACACACCATAACAATCACGGTGATACAATCAACTATGTGATTGATCATCTGCACTACAACACTAACATCAATTTATATTAAACATAATATCTAATGTCTTGAAGGAATATCTTTTATATCTATTTCATTTTTGTAAGTAAAATGTCTTAATTTTTTTTGAGAGGAATGACAATATTATTAATTAAGTAAAGTAAACAGGTGTTCGTCTGACGACAAACCCCTTACAAACCAGTAAACTAAAGATCAATAACCTGAGACATAAATGCTGAGAAATAAATGGTGCTCATATGCATAGAGGCGGTCGGGGGGTTGACTGCGGTAGCATCCATGGATACCGATACAATATGCTCCAACCATAAGTCGCTGATCGAGCAGACCGGGTGAAAACTGAACAGTGGTAGACCGATAAATCCCCCGGTAAGTTAGCATGCGTTGTCCTCCCTTAAATGATAGGTGTAGGGCTCCTGAACGCGGGATTGCCGACCCCGAAGTGGTAGGGGAGCATCTTATCGACTGTTGGCAGAACCATTGCCATCAAACTGCTAGGAAGGGGATACAGTCGCTCAAACCCTTCCCAGGCCTCCAAGCTCTCATTCTTGGAGGCAGGGGTGCTTACAACCCCCCGCCACTACATTGGACGCCCCCTCCGAAGCCGACGATCCTTCCTCTTCCTCAGGTTCCACCTCCCTCTCTATACTTTTCTTTCTAGAAAGTGATGGCGACATCTGTAAGAACCGCCCCCGGTCGAACCGGTGATTTTTGGCGAAGTTTGACTTTCGACCGGAAAAGTCAACCGATGACTTCTGGAGTCGTTCGGGACCTTTCCGGGGCCCAAAAATCTTAGCCGTCATCACGGTTAGCTTAGTTGGGCCATTTCCTTTAATTTGACTGTAATATTGGAAAAGTCAATTTTTGGTCAAACGAGAACTTTTTATCGACAAATCCTAATTAAATTGAAAATTCTGGATTTTTCTAAGAGCTAAGTGGTCCCCACTAGGACACATGTCCTTAGTGGCTTGGAGGAGAAGAAATGGGTTCCAAAAGACCCATTTACCCTCACAAAAGCTAATTTAGAAGGTTTGGACCTAAGGGCATTATTGGACTTTCATCAAACTAGGTTTTTAAAGCAATTGGGAGCACTTTTCTCCTCATTTTGTGTGCTGGCCGGAATTAAAGAGAGAGAGGGGAAGAGAAAAGGAGCCTTGAAGGTTGAAGGAGAAGAAAGGTGCAAAAATGGAGTCTTGAGCTTGAGTTCTTCCCAAAAACCCTCCAAATCACCATTTTCTTCACTCCCATTCTACTTCTAAGGTAAATCCTTCACCTAATTTCATTTTCCTTGAGTTTTGATTTATGGGTTTAAGAAGAACTTGAAAATGGTTGGATTGTTGGAAGTTGATGTTGGGTGTTGATTTTTGGAGATAAAAGGAAGTTGGATGATGTTTTAGTTTGGATTTATGGAGTTTTGTTGAAGACCCATGGTGGGTATTGAGTTATTGAGGGTTTTGGAGCTGTTTTGGAGGTTTGGGATTCATAAAAATTGAGTTTTTGGACTGAAAATTCGTGAGAAGAAGCTGGAGGAAGAAGAAGGTCAGAACCCGTCAGACCCGCCACGGATCCGTGACGGGCACCGTGACGGGAGACATCACGGCTCTGTGAGGGAGACCGTGACAACGTTAGTCATGGCTCCGTGAGGAGAACCGTGACGGCGCGGGTAACATATTCGTTACCCGATCCGTGGCAGACCTGTTTTGAGCCCTTTTTGGGCGTTTTCTTCTAATTCGAACGTTTATCTTGAACCGTTTGTTAGGGGACTGTAACTTAGATGTTTGTCTCTTAAACCACCTTCGGTTAGTCCTTAATTATAGTTTTATTTGTGATCCAAGACCTTGGACCCGAACTCGACGAAGGAAGAAGCCGTTGGGACCACGTGAGAGGATGAGGAGGAAGCTAGCCAAGACGTCAGCAGCTAGAAGTATTGAGCGTTGGAGAATTCAAGGTAGGGAAGAGTAACAAACTCCACTCTTAATGTAAATGCTAATAGTATGCCTATAGGATAATAATAAACGGAAATGTCCTAGTTTGAATATAGGATGTGATTCACTAGATTAACCGCTTTTCAATTACAATAATAACCGGACGAGTCTAGTTTGCATATGGGATGTGATTCACTTGATTAATCGCTTTCAATACTTTGGGAAATTGCCGTGCTGGTAGATTGGCCATGTCGAGCCTTAGGATTGCTTGTTGAATGTACTTAATGATGTTTGTTTGTCCTTAGTATCGAGGTATGCTCCGTCATTAGGATAAGATAAGAGTCATAGTAAACTAGATGAATTATGACGTTTGTAATATGAATGGTTGACCTGTGTCATGATTGATTGAGTGAATGTTTGAATGTGAATTGATTGTGCTTAATGGTATGATCGGGTGAGTGATAAACCGATGGGACGTGGTTGGTAAGTCATGCCGGTAAGCTTGGTTTGACATGTGTGTGGTTGTATTGTATGTGATATGCATTGTGTGGATTGAGTGTGTACCCCGAGGTGGACATTCCGGGAAGATACCTAGTCCGATGTGCGGTTCCGGTATGGTATATGAGTGTGTACCCCGAGGTGGACATCCGGGAAGATACCTAGTCCGATGTGCGGTTCCGGTATGGTATATGATTGTGTACCCCGATGTGCGTTTCCGGGAAGACGTCTAGGCCGATGTGCGTTTCCAGTATGGCGTGTGATTGTTTACCCCGAGGGAGTATTTCCGAGAAGATATCTAGGCCGATGTGTGTTTCCGGTATGATATATTACTTGTACTACCCCGATGATCTGTGGTCCTTTGGGGACATTTCCGGGACCCCCCCAATGATATGTGTTCTTGGGAACATTTCCGGGAGCCCCGATGATATGTGCCTCCTCTGGACCGAGGGGCTTTCCGACATGATACTTTGGCTATATATGGACCTGAGTATTGTAGTTTAAATTATCTATGTTCCGTCACTTTGTGTTCTTCAGCTGTTTCTATTAAGACTAAACTGCCTCTCCTTGGATTTCCTTCGAGTTACTATTTTTATTGAGTATTGTAATTCTTTCTGGTCGCTAATTATGGTATCTTTTGGATAATAGTGTTATTTGAGGTTTCATTGTCAAAGTGGGGGTTCTTTTACCTTACTACTTTTTTCTACTAAGCGTAAGCTCACCCCCCTTTGTGTTTACTTTTGTGTTAGAGGTTTCTTTGCTGAGTAGGCTGTAGGACGTCTCAGGGCTCGGGAGCTCACTAAGGGTCCGGGTGTTCACCGTATTAGAGGCGTACCTTTGCTTTTTGTTTTAAACTATGTCGTTCTTCGTTCTAGTTTGAGCTTTTGACTCGTTGGTTGGAGTTGGATTGTATTTTTCTAGGAGATTATTTTATCAAAGTTTATTTAGTTATTTAGTTATTTATCTTTATTTCAATTCACGTCTCGAGTCCGCTCAAAACCGGTTTTGGGGCGTGACAACATCTCCCGTGGAAGCCACCCGACCGGAACCTCCTCCTCCTTGTGGAGAGGTTTCCTCCCCTGCTCCCTTGTTTCCTGGTTCCTTTGAGGAGTGCTCGGCCCAACCGATTTGGATCCCCCATTTATCAAGCCTTTCATATACGTCCAGTTTGTTCCTGGCGTCGCCTTCTCATGTTTCGCCCTCTCCATCCCAGATCTGGGGTCCGTCGGTGCCTTCAGCGATGGGCCCCTTTTACCTCCCACCACCGGGCATACTGAGAACAAATGACCCGCACAACAGCATCCAAAGCAGTGCTTAGGCAGATGTTCATATGAAATCACCAAACGAGTACGTACCTGGGAAACTGATAGACGGAACCAAAGCTGACTCTACAAAGGAACTCTGATGTCCGCTCTGATCCTGACCTTCATAAAATCTCCCCAGCACAGTCCGTCCTTATCCACATCCACGCCTTAACAAACACCTAGGGCATTCCCCACACGAAATCCCACATCCCTCGTCCATGCCCCCACTGGCAAACTCGACACCCGCGCCCATACTGAGAAGTGATGGAATTCCAGGTCCTGGACCTTCTTGTGGGTGCGTAGATCTGTAAATAATACCAGTGAGTCCCAAATCGACCAAGGTTCTCCCAGAAGGACCCTCTCCCTTTCCTTTGCAGTCTTGAAGAAGAAAGCTATAAGACTCCCCTCTAAAGGTTTGGCCTCAACTTTCATACCCCAGGCATCTTCCATTCTTGCTACCACTGACTTCCAATAGATCTTCTTAGTCGTTAGTACCTTGGCTGCCAACGCAAAACGATACAAGTTTCCCCGCCCCGTGACCTCCTGAACTGGCACCACCACCTCCCTGATTCTCATCGACCCCATTTGGGAACCCAAATCCCCCATCTGATCCCTTCTTGAAACCCATCCCATACCCGCGGTCCGAACGGGTTATAACCCGTACCTCGGACCGATTGGCCCCCACGGGTCGGGTATTACTCCAGGTCTGAATCGACTCGGGTCTGCCCAAAGTCCACCCGCACCCCCTGGCCCGACCCGGGCTGCAGATCCTGACCCGATCCTTCCCCGTAACGTGCATGTAAGAACCACCCCCGGTCGATCCCGATTGAACCAGTGTTTTTGGCGAAGTTTGACTTTCGGCCGGAAAAGTCATCTATGACTCCGGGAGTCATTCGGGACATTTCCGGGACCCAAAAAGCTTAGCCGTCGTTACGGTTAGCTTGGTTGGATCGTTTCCTTTCAAATGACTGTCTTTGCGAAAAAGTCAAACTCGGGTCAAACTTAGGCTATTTAACGACTAAACTTAATTAAATTAAAGGTGCTGGAAATTTTTAAGAGCAAGGTGGCCCCCATATGGACACTTGTCAATTGTGGCTAGAAGGAGAAGGAATGGGTCTCTAATGACCCATTTACCCTCACTTATGCAAAAAGGGAAGGAAGGGGACTTAAGGGTATTTTGGTCCATCCAATCTTAGGTTAAAGGGGCCATTTGGAAGAGCATTTCAGCACACTTTTGTTGCTGGCCAAAAATCACTAGAGGAGTAAGAGAGAAGAGCTCAAAAACTTGGAGAAGAAGCACGTGGAAAAAGGCAAGCTTGTGGGTGGATTTCTTCCCAAATCATCTCCAAATCACTCCATCTTCATCCCCTTTCCATCCTCAAGGTAAGTGAACTCTCACAATCTTCTTCCAATTACTTTTGGGTTATGGGTTTCTAAGAAAATTGCTTGAACTTGTTGGGTGTTGATGTTAGTGTTGTTAGATGATTGTTTAGTGAAGAAGTAGTGAAGGTTTTGGTTAGAAATGAGTTGTTTGTTGATGTTTGGAGGAAACCCATTATGGATATTGAAGTTTGAGGATTTTTGTGACTGATTTTGGAGCTTGATGATGTTAGAAATGGAGTTTTTGGAGTAGATTTTCGTAGAAACGAAGTTGGGGAAGAAGGAGTTGGTTCTGCCCAGATTTGGCACGGAAAGGGCCTCTGGTCAGCCCTTTGAGCGACACGGAGAGGGTCCCTGACCGACCCTCTGAGCGGCATGGTCCGGATCCCAAACCGGTCCTCTGAGTGGCACGGTCCGGGCCTTTGGCCGGCCCTTTGAGGGGCACGGTCCGGGCCTGGTTCCGGGCCTCTGAGGGGCACGGTCTGGGTTTGGTTCCAGGCCTCTGATGGTCACGGTCCGGGTCTGGTTCCGGGCCTCTGAGGGGCACGGTCCGAGCCGGATTCCGGATCTGTGGGCTGCCTGAATTGGGCCTTGTTCGGGCCCAATTTACCCATTTTGGCCCAAGTTTGTCATTAGGGGTACTTTAGGCATTTCACCTTAAAACCGACTTTGATTGTTTATTAATTCTAGTATTCAATTTATGTTCCTAGACCCTTTTCTCGAGCTTGGAGGAGGAGACTTCTAGACGGCTTTGGTGTTTGAGCGTTTGGAGAACTTTTGAGGTAGGGAAGAATAGTAAATTCCACTTTTAAATTTAGAATTTTAATAGTATGCATATAAGTTGATAATAACCGTATGAGTCTTAGTTTGCATGTAGGATGTGATTCACTAGAATAATCGCTTTTCAATTATGGGAATTGTCGTGCTGTAGAAGGGGCCATGTTGAGCCTTAGGATTGCGTGTTGGTTGTTCGTCCTTAAATGTTGATGCATAGTACACTCTTGATTAAATTAAGAAGCATAATATGCCATGGAGTTGTGATGAATGCAATATGAATGTTTGTTTCGTGTTATGATTGGTTGAATGAATGTGTTGAATGTGATATGAACGTTGTCTTGTGATATGATCGGGTGAATGATAGAACGATGCGGAGTTCTTGGTAAGTTGTGACGATAGTCTTCGTTGGTATTGTGTGGCGTGACTGGTATCCCGATGACGGGAAGATACCCGACCGAGGTGTGTGCCGGTCCGGTATGTGTGCGTTGATATTTACCCCGATGTGTGTTCTGGGAAGACATTTAGACCGAGGGGTATTCAGGTACGATGTGTTGTTTCACCCCGATGCTGTGTGTCCGGGAAGACATCTAGACCGAGGGACATTCCGGTATGATGTAGTGTTTCTACCCGATGCTGTGTGTCCGGGAAGACATCTAGACAGATGGACATTCCGGTATGATGTATTTATTTCACCCCGATGTTGTTTGTCCGACAAGACATCTAGACCGATGGACATTCCGGTATGATGTGTTTGCTTCATCCCGATGCTGTGTGTCCGGGAAGACATCTAGACCGAGGGTATATTCCGGTATGATGTATTTGTTGGATTGTGCGTGGTGATCGGATTGTTATGAGTACTTGTCTTTGTTGTGTGTTATCGAATCTGAGTAACATTCGTAGTGATCTTAGCTGCATAATGTCATGTTACTCGTTTACTTATTTAATTTGATGCTATTATCGATATTGTGTGTTCCCGTTGGTTTCTATTTAAAATCTCTATTTTAGTAAGAATCACCGTCCGAGTATTTATGGTAACGGAACATGAGTCCTTCTCTTTACTACTTTTTCCTACTGAGCGAAAGCTCACCCCTTCTGTTTTTACAGTTTTACAGGTTTCGATGGTGAGTCGGTGTAGAGGACGTCTCAGAGCTCGGGAGCTCCTCGAGAGTCCGGGATTTATTTCTTTATTAGAGACGTACCTTCTTTTATGAACCAAACTTGTTTTTACTTGTTGGATTCGAGTGTTTGACTCATGTTTGTTGGTTTTTGACCTTAAGCTTTCAGAAACTTTTGTATATTAAAACTCCTTTATTATTGTCTTTATTATTATTTAGTTATCTTTCTAGCTCACGTCTCGAGTCCGGTCGAACCAGATTTGGGGCGTGACAGTGTAGCCCATCGGGCCACGTCTCCCTGGCCGCTCCGTGTCCAACCCAGCCTGGTACTCCCTCCTTGGCCCATTGGGTCTGAGCCTGGCCCAAGTTGCCAGCCCGGCTTCGCTGCAGCCCCCCAGCCTTGAGGCCTGCCCGACCCACCCAGTCCAGGCTGACCCACCCGCCACGCATCTGCCATCAGGCCCGGGCCCACGACCCTGTTACGATCGTCGTCCAAAACCCTAGGAAGCACAGCCGCCGGCGCCTTCTCCTTCCGTAGCCGCCACGCCACCGCCTCCGGAGATTCAGAGGCCTCCGATCTCGATGTCGATGATATGACAATCGGAATCAAAGCCATCCCATCCCGGAGCGGCTCCACTGGATCTTCCTCCGACCCCGGCATCTCCTTCTCCACCAACGCCACCACCGCGCGCCGTACCGTCCTCTTCCTCGGTCGTGGGTCCACTGCCTGCAACCGGCGTGAAACTCGTACCTCATCCTGCTGCGCCGAGAACTCCATGCATCGATCCTCGTCCCTGCACGAAGGCCAAGCAGACGGAGAAGAGATCACCGGAGTGATCGACTCCTCCTTCACCCCTACCAGACACCCCTGCCCGTCCCCTTCCTTCCCCTCTGATTCCTGTGTCGTCCGCGGGCTCACCGGTCAATTATCACCCTCCCCAACCTCTCCTGGTGCATCATCGGAAAAATCTGACGACACCGATCTCCCCTCAGACGAAGCCGACTTCATGTTCGTGGATGAAAAGGAATCGAAAATTACAAAACCCTAGCAGAGAAGTTAAACCCTAACAGAGCTGCAGTAAAATGTCTTAATAATGGAACATGTTAGTGTATAATTATTAAAGTCTATAACATGTCCGAGTTGACTTTGGAATGGGAATTATAATATGTTCCATTGGAACATGTGTTTGATAAGTATCTATATTCAAAATCAGATTGAACCTCAAAATCTTATGAATATCTTAAAAATTAACTTTTGTTTACAATTTAGAACCTTCATCTCAATTTCTTATTTTTTTAATATAATAATCAGTACTTATCCTTGTGTTTAGTAAAATCAGTATCTCACTATAAAATTCAGATTGAGACCCCTCATCTAGGGATGGCAACGGTACCCAGACCCGACCCGAAAAAATCAGGCTGAGATTGTGTAATTTTACAAACAGACCGAGTCGGTTTAGTTTGACCAGGCTTTTACCTGGGGCCGGGCTCGGGATTGTACTACTCGGCCCGGACCTGGCCCGATAGGTACTAAATAAAATACACAAACTAAATATGTTTGTTAATTGTTACTTGTTTTATTTGTCTGAGATGATGAGATTGTTATAGTTTTTCTAAGAGACGATAATATAATGAATTGTGATAAAACTAGTGATTATATTATGCTTGTGGTCGTAAATAGTTATTGAATATGTTATATATTTTATATAAATATATTAAACTTTTACGCATCATATATACATTATTTGCCAATATAAATTAAGTAGCAAAACAAAATTATGGTTTCCTAAAAAAAAGAAATACAACTTTCATATTGAGCGGGTAGGGTAATACCCGACCCGATCGGGCCACAAACGGGCCGGGAAACAAGCGGGCCACTATCGGATCCCGGACGGGCTCGGGCATAGGGAGTGAAATAGGATCGGGCCTAGGTATCACAAAACCCGGCCCAGACATCTTATAAAATATCTCATTTATTTACAAATTACAAAAATAACTCATCCAGGTTTTTGGTAACTATCATACGAAAAAATCAAAATGAATCACCAAATCTTATAATATATCTTAAAATTCAAATTTATTTACCTCAAAAAAATATATTTACAAGTTACAACAATAATCTCATCTTTTACATTTAATACAATAGAGGAGAAATAAAATAAAAACGCACCCTTAATCTAAAAACTATGTGAATCCATCCAAACCATCCATTTTATACAACCGACCCCTTCCCTTGACCCCATACCTTTTTCTATTCGCTCTGGTTCGCTTCGGAGGAGGTCATCTACTGTTGCTGGCTTAGGCGTAGCTCCAATCTTGAGCGCTGACCATCCCCTGGTGGATGTGACCACCTATGGGCTGGTCGGCCTTATCGATTGGTGGTTTCTAGCCCATGTCTGTGAACTTGTAGAAGAAGAAAACTCAATATGCCACACAGGGATACCTGTTAGTAGTAATAGTACTGACATAGCCGTCGTTATCCCCATATTTTTGCCTTTGTCCGCTTCTATGAGGGCCAGGGCTCTCAGCCAATCCCCGTATTTGTTAGTTTTTTGGTCCACTCCCGATAAGGGAACCTTGCATGTGAGGGTAGTGTGGCCAAGCCGACTACAGTAGTGGTAAAAAGAGGGTAAATTTTCATATTCTAGCCGGACCAATACTGGTTCCGACTTCTCATCAAGTTGTAGCTTCAGGTGTCGTCAAAGTGGACGTGCGACATCGATCTCTAGGCGAAGTGCCAGGAAGGGGACCCGATTCGTTGGTGGATTTGGCGTAAATGGTGAGCCCAAGCCCACACTTTACACCTCATTCCCAATAGTAGAGGCTAGGAAGTCCCTCATCCGAGGAGTTCTTGCTTCCACTAGGACATCCAGGACTCTTACTGCCATACGGATGTGTCGAAAAATCAGTTGGTCCGGTTGGGTCCAGGGAGAGAGGGATGTGAACAAGAATACCTTTCCATTTATAACCCATGGCTCTCGTTCCATGAAACTTTTCAGGGCAGTTTGGGAGGGGGGAAGGCCATAATTTCAAATAGGGGTTGAATAACCAAGTTTTCTATATTCCAGGAGTGCGAGATATCTAAACAAAGAGCATGAGGGCTTACTTCGTTTTGTTCGAGTAATCTTCCGGGGAGCGCATATCGGGACCTAGAGTCATCCGTTATTGGTACCACTATTACTTTGTCATCGTCTTCATCGGTGTTCCGGCTGACTTTATTGACCGAAACCCTTGTAAGCTGGGCTTGGACTATTTCCAGACACGGCGGGGATGATTTGGAACATCATGACTCGGAGATGAGGTTGCATGTCTAGGAAAAGGAGAGATTTTTTTGTTTATTTTCCCAATAGTGGTTTGCATATTGGTCGATGTGACCAAAGTTGCATGATAGGGTTAGAATAAGCCCTGGTGGGAATGTGACGACGGTTGTAGGGATCGACGGAGTCGTTAGTGTGGTGGGGGATGGTTTGTCGAATGTCAGAGTCGTAGAGGACTCTGACCCAAATCAGTGCGAAGGTTGGCCCTAGGGATACATCTGAAGACATTGTGGAGGAGAAGAGGTAGGGGAGGAGGAAGAGGTGGATATGGAGGTAAGATCCGATAGACTCCGACAAGAAGAAGAGGATAAGAGACATGCAAGTGTCGTTATGATTCGCAGCCTCGAGAAAGAGAGAAGACAGTGAAAAGACGTGAGTAGAGAGAGCACAAAGGGCTCAAGACAAAGAAGATTTTTTATGATTTCTTCAAAGAGCATCCATAGTGGAGAGGCAGGGAGCCGGCAGGGAGCATAAAAGTAGGAGAGAAAATCCAAAAAATAAGAAAGAGAAAGTAATAAAATAATGTTGGCGGGGAGGTCTGGCTGGGAGCTCCACACCTCTTTTCAACGCTAGCGTTAAGAGTTTTTTTTTAATTCTTTCTTTTATTCATTCTATTTTAAACTTCTTTTTTATACAAATTCTTTTTTTATAATTCTTTTTAATACATTCTTTTATACCTTCTTTTTTAAAATTCTTTTGTTATATATATATATATATTAAATTTCTTTTTTATGTAAATTTTTTCTTATATAAATTCTTTTTGATACATTTTTTTGAATTCTTTTAAATAATTTTATATAAATTCAATCTTTTATACATTTTTTTTATAAAATTCGTTTTTATATAAAGTCACCATAAAAAAATTAATTTGCTCTTTAGTTCGCATTTCTTTCATTCACATTGTAATATTCCTTCAAATGTTATGTAATTTAATATATCGTCGTTGAAAATGTTTATTTATCGTAGTAATTTTAAAGTTTGAAAATGTTTAATTATTTAGCTGAACAGTCAGCACGAACAGGCTAGCATTATAGGAGTGTTGACTGTTAGTGCTGGTTGTAAGGTTGAAATATTAATTATTTTTTCTAACAATCAGCTTTATTACAATTTGTAGACTTTTAGCATTGTAGATGCTGTAAGAGCAGCTCCAACGGGTCGTGTCAGGGTGTCGTTGGAGGCGCTGGCACGACTCGCTGGTACGGCTCGTCGTGTCAAAGTGTCGTGCCAAGGGAGGCGTGCCAGTTGGTCGTTGCTGATTTCAGCAACGACCCGTCGCCGTGTCAAAGAGCTGTTTAGAGGAGAGAAGCCCATTTTGCTCCAAAAACACTTCCTACCATGGCTCCTTGACACTGCATCATTGGAGAAGCCATGTCAGGAATGTCAAGAAGTCAAAAAACACTTCGTGACACTGCTCGTTGATACTACCTAGTGTCTAACCATTGAAGATGCTCTAAGATCACCATACTCAAAAGGTCGGCTTGTCTCCTCCTCCCACTTGAGTTATTGTAATAGAAAAAATGTGAGTCTCCATCTTCTTGCACCATTAAATACTCCTTATAGCACCTGCAATAACCCACTAACAGAAAAAAAAATGGAGGCTTTCATAGGCAGCGGAGCAGATGGAAGTCAATCCAACGACCTGAAAATAGAAGTAAGAGCTTTCGACGAATCCAATGTCGGTGTTAAGGGTCTTGTCGACGCCGGAATTTCCAAGGTTCCTCGTATATTCCACCGACCACCCAGCTCCGGTCAACACCATCAGACACCATCACCAAACCTCACTCTTCCCACCATAGACCTCGCTGAAGATCGCTCCCGGGTCGTTGACCGGATTGGAACCGCATCCGAAACTTGGGGTTTTTTCCAAGTGGTCAACCATGGGATCCCGGCGAGCGTGACGGAGGAGATGATCGACGGAGGGCGCCGATTCTACGATCAAGACACGGAGGTTAAGAAGGCTCTCTACACAAGCGACCGGTCCTGACCGTTTGTGTACAACTCCAACTACTATATCTACGTGTCTCCGCATGCCAATTGGAGGGACACTTTTTATTGCTTGATGGCTCCTAATCCTCCCGACCCACAGCACGTCCCACAAGTCTGCAGAGAAATACTGTTCGAGTACTCGAAACATGTTAAGAAGTTGGGGACTTTATTGTTCGAGCTGTTGTCTGAGGCGCTTGGATTGAAGGCGAGTCACTTGGAAGACATGGGCATCGCCGAGGGACTTGCGGTGGGGTGTCATTGCTATCCCGCGTGCCCGGAGCCTGAGTTGACTTTGGGCACAAGTAAGCACGCGGACAAGTATTTCCTGACGGTGCTTCTTCAAGACCACATCGGTGGCCTTCAGGTCCTCCACGGCGAGTCGTGGGTTGACGTGCCTCCCTTGCCTGGTGCCCTTGTCGTTAACATCGGAGATCTTCTACAGGTAAGCTTATACCCAACCAACGATTTAGATCTCTTATTCTTGATATGGTACTTACGTTTTGTTTGTTTGTTTGTTTGTTTAATGATGTTGTTTTTAGTTAATCTCGAATGACAAGTTCAAGAGCGTTGAGCACAGGGTTTTGGCCAACAGATTAGGGCCAAGAATTTCAGTCCCGTCTTTTTTCTGCACAAAGTTTGGATCCAACACCAAGTTGTATGGACCTATCTCTGAATTGTTATCAGAAAGCAACCCTCCCAAATATAGAGACACTACTGTTTCTGAGTTCCTTAACCACTACGATCAAAGAGGCATCATCGGTACATCGGCTCTTACTCATTTCAAGATATGAACATTCATTTGGTGGGCATGGAACAAGGATTTGTAAAAGCATCTCAAGTGTCAAACTTGTCTCTTTTATTTTTATTTGGTTGGGTAGAGTTGAGAGTGTGGCATTAGAAAGTATTAGGTTACATGTAATAATGATGTCACATTTTCATAAATAAAGAAAATAATTACCTCTCATATTCATTCACACTCTACAACGACATAATCTTTCTTATTATTACTAAAATGTGCAGTATTTCATTAAACAAAATATTAAAAAAATAGAGTACATCATAGATTTTCTGACCACGAAGAACAAACTTATAACACGTATAAGGTTCGCTGATCTTTTCACAATATGACCGTCCTTGATAGTTTTGGATGAGATGCCACAGAAGCTACATAATAAAATTAAACGAAGTTGACTACGGCTGCTCAAGGTCTTGCCTAAACGCTGCATGCACAGTAGAGTGTGACCGAACCTGCTATCATCCACTTCTTCGAGAGGTGGCGCTCTTCTTAGGGACCCCTCATAGGTCAGTCCATAGAGCACTGGATTCCTTTCATTCCTCCATGCAGGAATGCTTTCCCGCCCGTTCTTGGTCCTCCTGGTGTTCGCCAGTAGAACCCTGTTTCACTCCCCCAACTCCTGCCTCTATATCAGACCCATACATAGTTCCAAGTCCATTTCTACCTATGTGCCCAGGTAGGGTCGGGGTGTTAGGCTTCCAGCTACCAGAGAGCCGACCGACTACCAGATTTTTCCAGCTCAAATCCACCGAGCGGGTCTGAGTGGCGCCCCAAGCACTCGCACCGTTAGGTGCAGTAGTCGAGGATACTATCAGGACTCTCCCCCGATACAATGGTTCCTTAGGTGCAGTAGGTGAGGATACCAGTTTCCAATCCGTCGGTATACCTTGTCGTCCTGATCCCGTTGATACTCCAGCATGGACGAGTCAAACCGCAGGGTTCCCACCGCTTCTCGGGGATACTCCTTGAGTAAATGCCCAATCATCCCACAGTTACAACAAAAAATCAGGTAACTTAAAGTATGTGAGAGATACCCAAATTCGGTTGGGAAATTCCCGAAAGCGGAGCAAGAGATAGTGGCGCAAGGGGCACTCCATCAAGTGCCAGAATTAAATTCGAATGGCTCCTCCCCAGCATGTGCCCCACTTGTCACACGGAACCTCGATGCTCAGCCCCAACACCGAGTCGATCGTCTCCCCCGTTGCCTTGGTTTACACCAAGGAATGGAGATCGTGAGCATGGGCCTAGAGCTGAAGCCGATCCAAAGCCGGAGGCTCCCTAGCCATCGAGTCCAAGTCCCCGAGGAGGTGAGGTCGTCCGTCAAAACACCAAGGTTCGTTCTTGCGGACCCACGTGCACGCCTCCTCCGACTCGAAGTAGAAGCCGAACGCCCTCGGTCCGATGTCCTTGATGACCTGGCACTCCGCAACCTTTCCCCATGCCTTGGTGATGACTTGGAGCAGCACTTCCTTCCGAGGTGGTTTGGACGCCCACAATTTTCCCATCATAGAAAATTGTTGGCGAGGCAACAAGGAGCGGCTCAACGATGCACACGGCATCACGGCCTCCACCTCCCCATCTTCTTCCAACGAGCAGGCCGAGAAGCCATCTTGAAGGTTGTTGAGGGTAACCTCCAATAGTGCCCCCGCCGGTGGAGGCTCCGAGGTGGAACCGGTGTTTCAGGTTTTGAAGACCCGTCGACGTCGAACAACTCCCGGAGGAATATCCAGAGCAGCAGGGACAATTGGAATGCGATCGAAGTTCGGAGTAAGCTCTCCCTCACAAAGGTCTATAGTACCGTTCATCCTGGTTCCTCCATCGGATGCTTCCCTCGGATAGGGTCTCGATAGCGTGGAGAGGAGGGAACCAAAACCGATTGAACGTCAGGCAAGGCCGTCGCAGCAGGAGCAAGTAAAGCCAGGGGAGCGAAACCAGGTGGAACCTCGGGGGTCAGAGCCTTAGCCGGCTTTACCACAGGTGGAGAGGGGTGAACCCTAGACGCTACGTCTATCAGAGTAGTTGTAGGTTGGAAAGGCGGAGCCTTAGGCTTGCTTGTAGAAGACGCAATACCTAGGGGTTTACTTGGCCGACCCCGACGAGGTTTGATCAAAGGGGTTGCGTGACCGAGAGAGAAAGTGCCCTCTGTAGTGGCCAGAGCAGATGGAAGAGGGATGAGGTAGAGAGCAGAAGATGTCATGGCCTGTTTGAGGGGCTTTCGATGTCTCCTTATCGTACGGGGGGACACGACGTCCGAGGAAGGACGAGGCGGCGGTACAAGTACCGAAGGCTGCGTTTGGGCGAACAGCGACGGGACAGGGCCATCAGAGGAAGACATGTCAATGACGGCGGTGGTTGGAGCAGAAGAATCCATATAGGGTAGGGTTTCTCGGGCAAAAAATCTCAACAAGTGAGAGAGGGTTTGCGTGAAAGCTATTACACTATCAGATTCCAGCGACATGATATTTCATTGTGTTGACACAAATGATAGATTGGTTTTTCTTTTATCAGAAAAATGTTTTTGTTGAATAGTCATAGGCTGAGGAGGAAATAGAAGATTACATACAGAAGAAGAGTTGTTCACCGATGCCTGAACAAACTTAACACTACATGAGATGAACCAAAAACAAAATAAATAACAGAGGAAACATTATATCCTACAATAGGAACGCCAGTTAGGACTTAGTGCTTAAGGAGTAATAAAAATGGTTGAGGATCGTTTCAAGTCGAGGATGTCCGTCGAAGAGATAGTGGAGCGGTTTAAGGTGAGCGGAGAGAAGCTGAAGAGCTGAATCCTTGACCAGTTATAGTTTGTTCGAGAAGAACGTTGAACTACGAGAAAGTCATAAGAACTAGAAGCCTAACAACAGGATCCTTGACCAATGAAGCTTTAGTGATTTGTTTGGAGATAGTCCCACTTCAAAAAAAAAAAACACTCACTTTCTCAAGCTTTGAGCTCACACAAAATGGAAATAACAAATCAAACCTATCTCATCATCGTATAATATTCAGTGGTTCAAACTAGAGTCACAAACAACTACCTGAGTTTTCCCCAAATCAAACAACTGCTGAAGTGTCACTCTGATAGTCACAAACAACTGTCAGAGTGACAATTTCCGTCCAAATACGATGAACACGGTGCAAAAATCAGTCTGGAAATCAGTTGTAAATAGATCCAAAACATATATGTACCTTCGAGTTCCTCTTCATGTATGAAAATCCAAATCAAATTTGAACAACCTAATCAAATGCCAAATCAAATATGAAAATAAAAGCCTAATTTCTACAAACAAAACCCAAATCGCTTTTGATGCTCAGTGGTTGGTCGTAGATTGAGTCGCAGGGGCAAAGGAGAGTTCAACTTCGTTCGGCCGTGGTCTCCTTGGAGCAGTTGAAGGCGTAGCGAGCTTTGGCTCGTGGAGAAGGGGTGGAGCTGGACCCGACGGTTGTTGTTAGGGGCAGAGATGAAGTAGAGGTTTCAGGGAGGTAGAGGACGTCGGATCTCCTCTGCGAGTAAGGGCCTGTAGGGGGAGCTCCATCGATCCAACCGGCTCTGATGGTGAAGAGAAAGAACAAAAATTAGAGAGAGAAATGAAAAACAAAAATAAACAAAATGGAAATTAGGGTTTTAATAGATAAGGTGTATTTTTGTCATTTAAAAAAAATATAGGGTCATGTGCTTCGCACATGACTATTTTCTCTTAAAATGGATGGAAAGTTAACGGCTGAATATGAAACTGTTATTAAATGCTTGGTTTAGGTATGATAGTGCAAATTTTTTTTTTTACTAGGATATTATACTGAAATTAAATGTTTGGTAGGGTATTATATTGAAATTTTCCCTTGAATCATCAACTCTTGCAGATAGGCTAGGAGTCACTCTCAGATTTTCCATGGGATAATGAAACAGGTAGTTGAGCAAATTGTGGTGGCTGTCTTCAAATACTGTAGAGAAAAACTTACATATGGCAGAGGCAAGGCGAATTTGAATCCCACGGTTCTCAAGGAAAGATTTAGACGAGATTTAGTCGAGTGCTTCCTACCAATCGAAGATGGTGATCTTTGGATTTCCAAAGAATAGGGGGCCAATCAAGCTTGGGGCCATCTAATTTCATCATAATAAGATTTCACCAAAAAAGCCTTAGCATCCTGGTTCCAGAGTATGAGATTATAAACATCAGAAGGCTTGAAAAAGAAAGATGATTAAGTAGTAAGGCGCATTTCTCTTGTTCATAGACTATGAGATTTTGTTGATACACAAGCTGTCACGACTGAAGCCTCCCTGTTATCTTCAACCAAGAAAAGGTGCATGTATAAGGTTGAGACTTGAGAGGGATCCAACTGAGTATCCAAGAATAAATGCAAAGGAATGAGCTTCCTCTGATGACCCATTAAGCAAAAACAGGTGGGTTCCAGAGTAGTTAACCACTAACCTCGAAACAAGATGGAAGGTAGTGAGAATTACTTTAATATTGTTGAGACCACGACCCGTGAGCAAGCTGATGTATTGATCCAGAACGGAAGGAGAAGAGACCTTGGGTATCAAGGTTATGAAGGACAAACTGAAACCTTTTCCAATTTGATGGAAGGTGTTCAAGAAATTAAGGTCTCACCGTAGGCTAGGATTTTTGGAAAATTTTAAGGGGAAACTATCTGAACCTTGGGCTTTGTCCCCATTTAGGCTCATGATAGGAGTTCCATAACAGATGAACTATGGGGAGAAAGTTTGGATGATCCAACCAGATATTTAGGAACATACTGGGTTTGGGGCCCTAATGTTTGATACCTTCATTTAGCACAATTGGCACGTGAGCTCGAACCGAACCACGTAATGCACTTTCCTGATAATGGGCAGAAAAAGCGATCGACAGATCGATCAGACGGGTCTAGACCAGAGTTGAAATTGCCTACAACTCAGAGCATGTACAGTAATGAGACTTAAAGTTTGCGGCTTATATGATAAATAAGAATAATAGTGAGCCTAAAACCCTTAATTTAGACTATTTTTCATAGTGGTGAGACTTATTAAGAGGCTCATGGTTATGAGTAAGTGCTAACTAGATGCTGAAATGATATTTTGCTAAATTTATTAAATTTTGATATAAATAGTAAATACTAATTTTATTTCAATAGATTTAACAAAATTAATTAATAATAAAATAAATTAACTAAATGGAAATAAACTTCAACTTTATTCATCCCTGAAATAATACAACCCCAAAAAATACAAGTTGAAGTATGTCATCCAACCAACACATCAATCATTCGCTTGTTAATATGAAACTTGATCCGACCACACGCTTCCTACAACTAAGAAAAAATTAATGTGTGTCGCTCCATCTCCTTGTCGATGAACCTTTTTTTTATCGGCTAAGTATTATTAATGAGAACCTATTCTTTAAAGTAAAGAAGAGGTCATGAGACTATGTCTCTCAAGAGGACTATTCAAAGGAACAATACATCACTTTCCTTGACAACCAAGCAAATATCCACCCAAATAAGACAATGGAACACAAGGTAACAACAATATCAACAAGAAACAAAACCTAATCCCAGCAAGAGGGAGTCTTCATCCAACAAAACAGCAACGAGGCACCTTCAGCAATCCTCCATCACAATTGCACCAATCCTCACACGATCACCAATTCTACGGACTGTAAGAAAAGGAAAACCTTCAGATCAGAGGGCAAGGCAACACCTGCGTTAGCTTGGGACTGCAGAGAAGACCGACTCAGGAACACCTAATTAAGCCCCTCACAAAACCCCAAATAGGACTTGATGCACAACTGAAACAGCTCCAGACGCACCACCCAAATTAAGACCTATCTAAACCAGAAGACCCAGTCACACAGACCTGTAGAATCTTAAAGGGAGAGCCAAACTACCCACTTTCAGAAGACCCAAGAAGCCAAACCCAAACTACTCCCCATATAAGGATCCTAACCTAACTCTCAAAACTAAAAACACCCTAAACCCATCCTAAACCTCCCAAAGAGCCCTTAATCTTAAGTTGAAAGCATAGAACAAAGCCACAATAAAAGAGATCAGAACTCCCCAAGGAAACTTGTTCCTCAAGTAATAAGAATAGAGGAGAAAGTAAACCAAGGAACCCAATCTGATGAGGTAACTTGTACCCCAAGGTAATGAAAAAACCAGAGGAAACCTCTGAATAAGAGAAGATACATTGCACTAAAAATCAGACACCAATCCTTGGCTTCAAGTCTACACATCCTGCTCACTTCAATCGTTTGTGAACCTTAACATGTCATGTTGCTGTATTTGTTTGTATTCGTTGAAGAGTTCATGTCATTTATTGCCAGCATCATACTTTTGTCCGCCTTGTTGGACCTTGCTCGGTCCTTGTCGACCGTTGCGTGCTTATGCTCTACCTTCGCTCGTTCCATGTTGGCCACTACATTAACTTTATCTTGGATACTCTTCCCCTTCCTCGTGAATTTCTTGTCCAATAGTTGTTTGGCAGGTGGAGGGCTACTTTGGTATGCTGATCTTTCGCTCAAATCGATGGATACCGAGTTCGGTTGGGACTCACCACCGAGAGATGTAATATCTTCATCATCAGTGGGAGGACGAGTGGGTAGGGTTGAGCTGTAAGCCCCAACTTCATCCAATTATTGTCGTCGTACAGAACTGGTCGTGCCTTCCTCTACGTAAACTTCTCCTCATATTTCAAAATTTCGTACCAATGATCGAGGTAGAAATTATTCGATTTTCCTTCCTTTTTTGTGTCATAGTACATCTGTTTGTCCTCGTTGATGTGCAATTGCTTGTTGTAACCGCTTCGATTTTTGTCCTTCATTTTCATCAAAATGTTGTGGTACCTCCACAACCGAGGTAACTGTCTGTTCCAATGGTTCTTTATCTACTTTCATCCGAATTCCGTATAACGCCCCATCGTTGTACTATCTGGAAATTGTGCCCTAGAAGGTACAACCATCTTGTTGGTTGCCCTTTGATGCGTCTTTAAACGTGCGTAGCCAGACATGTATGAGGTACCGATCCGCTTCAGGGTTCTATTTCCTTCTAAAGTAGTTTGCGTTCTTCGTTAGGAAGGGCCGATACAGGATGATTGAGACGACATCTGGGTGCCATTACTACCGCCATTGTTGTGATCCACCAACATCGGGGTAGCCATAATAATTAGGACCGGGGTTTAAAGGTGGGGGATGAAAGGGGGGTTGAAATTAATTTAACAACATTTATAATAACAAAAATTGATACTTAACATAAAATTTAGTAAATGAGATGAAAGATAAGTGGTCGAAAGTACCTGGGATGAATGAACCTAGGTTGTAACCAGATTGCATGTAAGGGTTGAAAGCACTTGGGTTGAAATCGAGTTGCATGAAAGGGTTTTTTGGAGTGTTGAGGTTCAACATCTGTTGAAAGCCACTAGGTTGATTTGTGTTGAACTGGACTTCATCCAACATGTAATCCTCTTGCTTTGGTGAAGACAACACCTAAGTCTCGTGGTTGGACATTTTTGATCGGATTTTTTGAGAGAGAAAGTTGAGAGAATTGAGAAAAAGTTGAGAAATGGTGGTGGTTTGATGAATGGGACGGAGTGTATTTATAATTGGGGAAAATTTAAATTTTTTTAGGTTATAATCGGATTTAATTTAATTAAAAATAAAAAAAGTTACTGTTTCAGACAATTTCTCTAACGGTCTGATGTTTTTTCCCACCGAGTTAACCACGTGTCTGCGTCTCATTGGCTTACTGTGCGACCTTTATATGAGTCATGACCCACAACCCATGCTTGTGAACCGTGAGTCGCAACTCGCGGTTCTGACTCACTAAACGTGGGTCGGGTGCACAGGTCGTGTTGTTGTAGGTGCTCTAAAAAGGGATGAGACAGGGACCCAAAAATTCCTCCCAACTGAAGCCAAAAATCTCGTTTTCCCGAAAGTGCATAGGGGGCATAAAGTTTCACTACTGAGTAGAGTAATTTGGAGTCCCCGAGAAGCCTAGTAATTAGGATATCGTTTGGTTCGATCAAATTTGAGGCTAACTAGAAGACAGAAGTGTCACATAGACTGATGAGGCCGCCTAAGGCTCTTGAAGAGGAGGAAATGACAAATTCCCAGCTGTTTTGAAGACCATAACTCTGAAGAAAAAAAATGAAGGGATTAGATCAAGCTTTAATTCTTGTAAGAGGATTATGTTTGGTTTGGAGGTTTTTATGATCATTTCTTTTGCACCGAGTGCTGACCTCTCACATTCTAAGAGAGAATGATCATAACTACTTAGGTTGAAAGAGGAAGGACCGTTTCCAGATGAGATGTGGTCGCCGGCACCGAGTGGAGTGATTCATGAAAAAAAAGAAGGGAAAATGTCATTTCCTAGCCCAGTTAGAAAGGTCATTTGCACATCCTAACCGTACTCCACCTTTTGTGACAAATCCTAACACAAAGGTGGTATTTTGTTACAAAAAGTAACATAAAGGTAGTATTTTGTTACAAAAAAGTAGCTTAAAGGTGATATTTTTTACAAATCCTAACCTCCTTTTTCATAATTATTTTACACGTGATTGGTATTTTTTTGTAAACGTGTACCACCTTTGTGTTGACATCTGTCACAAAAGGTGAAGCACGGTTAAGATGTGCAAATGACCTTTCCGACCAGGCTATGAATCAACGTTATCCCATAAAAAAACCACTTTTGGGTCCCAGCCTTTGGTGGAGAACCCCAAACCTTTATGTAAATCCCAAGCATTTTATGCCTCGAGCAACCCTCTATTAATTTTCACTTTCGGAAAGGGAACAATTTTATGGGAGGGTGGGAGAAAAAAGACCATGATGGGAGAGCAGGGAGCTCTCAAGATATTAGATTTACTTTTTCTTTGTGAGATTGGGTCCACTGGTGGATAGGTTTGTGGGGATAAAGATGTGGGCTGATGAACTTGGGATTTAGGCCTTTGGGACAGAAGGCCCTGTCGAAAGACAAGTTTAGGGGACCGAGAGGAGGTTTGTGTGTTATCGAGGGGGGATATGGTCCCGAGGAAGATAAGGTAGTCGTTTCATTATACGAGGCTGCCACGTGGCCCTTAGGGGTAGGCGATGGGACATGAAAGGGGACGAGTTTGATCTTGTCGTCTTACATATTTTCTGATGATTGCGGGGTAGGGGAGGGGTTAAGAGCCGAACATGCCTGATGTTTCGGCATCCCACTTATTCACGACTAGAAACTGAGCAATTTGTCTGAGACAGTGCTTCTAGCATGTGCTCCCGGTTGTAATGAGGATTTTTATCCTTATCCTTCGAGGTTGCTGTAAAGCCGTTGGATTATAATAAAAACATTGCACCTTTTAAGGAAATAGGAGAGACTGTCAAGAGAGAGAAGCTCCGACCTGTCGCCGGTGGTCATCTTCTCTTACTCTCTTCTTCCCTTTCTCTCTTCTCCCTGACCCTTTCCTCCTTCCACCCTTAGGCTACTCGGTGTTCTACCTCCCTTCTTACCTTGGTTTCTCAGATCTACTCCTCGGCGACCTTGTAGGAGTCGTTTTCTCGCTGTTTTGGTCATTTGGATGGTGTTGGCCACCGGTGGGTCTTGGTTTCTCCGAGATCTGAGAAAGGGGAGTTCAGATCTGCGAACAGGTACTCTCTTTCCCTTCTGTTTGCGCCCCCTCTTTCCTGACGCCATCGCCTCTCTTTTGAGGCCCTGGTCGTTGTCTCTCCCCCGTCTGGTCGACCGGTTGGTGTTGGCCACCGTCGGGATCTCCTTCTCGGAGATCGGAGAGATGGGATCTGGGTTTTCTTTGGTTGTTTTCTTCTTGGACTTCTCATCCCCTATCCCCTAGGTTACTTCCCAAACCCTTCCCTCATCAACTTCCTTTCCTGACCATGGTGGTGTGGTTCGGGGCTCACGGCCGGTGTTTTCCCGGCGTGGGTTGTTAAGCCTTAGGCTCTGTTGAGGTTGTGGGGGTTGGGTTTGGTGGGGTTTCATTTTGGGTGTGGTGGATGCTCTAGATCCAAGGGAACTTCCAGAGTTTTGGGTCGATGGTGGGCTTTTCCCGTCGTCGGGGCTCCTTCCTTGCTCTGTGTTTGGGTCCTTGCGGGCTGTGGGGGAAGTTGAGGTTTTGGGTGTGGTTTACTTTGTGGTGCTGAGAGGGTTTGGCTCCGTCGCTGTTGGGGTTGGCTTCTCGACGTTTGGATTCTACTTCTCGTCTCGGTGCTTTGACCGGTTGTTCGTTTGTTTTCCGGCCGTGTTTGGTCGTCGGTGCTTCAGTTCAGAGAAGAGGTTCAGGCGGTTGGGGTGTGTTTCTTCGGTGGCTCGGGGTTCAAGGTCTTTCTTCTCCTTCTTTGTTGATTAGGTTTTACATCTGTTTTGGGCTTGGTTGGCCCCGTTTGCCCCTTGTTGGGCTTGTTGTAGCACTTTTTGTTTTGGGCTTGGCCCTTGTTTATTTGAGCTTCATTTAAGTTATCAGGGTGTAGGTTTCTGTTAGACCCATGTTTGTATTGTGTTGGTTGGCTTCTAAGCCTTGTTCGTTGTTGTAATTTGAGGGGTAATACCCTCGGCCATGTATTTCACTTTTGAAATCTTGGTCTTTTATAAAAAAAAAATTGCTGATAAAAAAAAAATAATAAAAATATTGCTGATAAAAAAAACGTACCCAAAAATAAGTGTGCTTTGTTCTATTAGGATTATGAAAATTGTGGTATGCGCACGTGTATTGGTGTAATTTATTAGGTTAGGATAATTTGGGCCGCATGCAAAACAAATATGGGTTCTTGGACACCTAATTGGCCCATTGATCAATAAAAAAGACTTTTTTTTTCTGAAAAAAAAATATACACGGCCTTCTGATTGCGCCATAATGGCAGCAAATCAATTACACGGTTATTAGTTTTAATTTTGAGTAATCTTTTTTTTTTTGAAGAAATATGAAGTTATATATTATAAGTCAAAAAAATAACATCAATAAATATCAACCCTAATATCATGTGACTAAGAAAATAGACTGTTAAATAAAAGTTTATTGGCCGAAATGTTTCACTAGACTGTTTAGAAGGTGGTACTGTGATAGTTTTCGAAAAATAGGTACACCGAATCTGAACGGGAAGTTATGATAGAGCGGACTCTTTCCGGATACTTGACACCAATACTCTGCGAAGTGTTCCAGGATTAGACTGGGTTAGCGGTCGAGACTACCAAAACAATCGCTAAAGCCCGAAAGTGACAGTATGGACAGTCTTGTAACCAGGGACTGGAATGGATTAACTAGACTATGCATCCTCGCGAAAAACCAGTTGACGTCGTCCCCTTTCTGATGATAATGAGGGTCTATAAAAACGTATAAATTCTGGTTCCTGGTCTGATTGGAGAATATCACGCCAGTACTTGTTGGAATCGATGCCACCCTACGTCTAGTGAGGCGGTATTACCGGCAGACCCCCTATTGGACCACGAAGTCCTCATTGATCGAGGCGAGGGTTTGTTCCGCCCCTCGTCGGTTGGACTGTCAATCCATTTAACCTCGCAGGACCTCTAAGTCAATGCTCAGAGTTAGCGTTGGATCATTGAATATCTGAATAGTAACAACATGTAGGTACTTCTTGTCGCTGACTGAGGACCAGGTCTTGACGGTACATATCCTCTCTACAATCAGACGAACAATATTTGTGGATCGAAGGACAAAGCCCTTGATCCCGTCCCAAAAACAAACAAACAACAGCGACAAAAGTACCCCATATGCCGCTGGTCTCAAAACATTCAACCATTCAAAGCCGCTATCGTCCATGCTACACGATAGCTCTGTCGAGCTCCTTGTGCTCTCAGTCATGTGCATAAGAACATCAACCCCAGTCGTGATTACTACTACGAAAAAGGGAAACAGAGCCATAACAGTAACCATATCCATAGTCATGGCCTTCTTCTCCCTGCGGCGACCATATCTCAGAAAGTAATCTATCTTTAATTAGAAGAGGTTTTAATGAGATATTCATATAAAAATATTATATTTAACACATAAGTTAATAAAAGTACGTAAATATTTATATGTATGAACGTAATAATAGTTATTAATAATTAAAAATAAAATCCGCTTAACCCTCGATTAGTCCCCGCCCAACGCCCAGGACTGGCGCCTAGAGCCTTTTACAACCTTGGGCGGGAGGGAATAGAGGCTTAGCTCGTCCGATTGAATAACTGATCCTCGCAAATCGCGCACGTCGTACTATTATCCAAGACCCCGGTATCGACGAGTCCCCTTAGGTTTAAACTTTGTATCCAATATGTATTATTTTGGTTGAACTTTAGGTGACATTTACAGTGTTTATTGAACGTTTTGCATTACTATTATGTAATTTTCTTGTGCTCATTAGATTGTTTTATAGTTTCGTTTGCAGGTTTTACACATTTGGGTGTCCGATATACAACTCTTTTTGTCGATTTTGGGTATGACTAGGCCGACGATTTATGAATATTACATATTATTCATCACCGACGAATATAATCGTCAGTGATGAAACTTGGAAATTTCATTTCTAACGAATATAAGCGTTAGTGTTGAAATTTCAAACTTTCATCCTCGACGAATATATTCGTCGTAGTTGAAGTTTCATCTCCGACGATTTTAAAAACGTCAGTGATGAAAAAACTAGGTCGAGGTTTAGAAAAGCGTGGAATTTTCATTAGGTTTGACAAAAATTAAGGTATTCATGCCCAACGAAATTTGGTCGAAGTATAATTCCTCGGCCATGTTTTGACCGATGAATTCATTAACCTGGTTGACGAATCTGCTTCATCGACCAAGTAACTTTCTGGCGTGGTGTTTGTTTTGTTATGTCTTTTCTGCTCTTAGGATGTTGATGTCGGTTATTCTTGTCTATAATACAAACTAAACTTTTTCTACGGGTTCAAAAACGCCATAAAATTTACAGGATCCCAAACATATTTTGAAGCCCATGATACTTAATATGATTACTATCGATTAATATAATTAATAAAATTTATTTAACACCTGTTTCAAAATAAATAAATAAATAAATAAATACAATGTGTGTAGCATGGAAACATACAATATATCATCCCTGAAACACGCCGTGTGTACTGTGTTTGGTATAGTCTGTCCTACTAATAAAAAAAAATTAGACGAGCTTCCAAATCTTATGAAATATCTTTGAAATCAGATTTGTTTACCGATTTACAACCAGACACGCTAATCCCGCCTTCTTCTTTTTTATATAATAATCACCCACCATTCTTAATTCCCCCCATCGCATTATAACAAAAAAAATCTTGCCCGGCCCCTATTCCAGGTAAGTTAAATACTCCCTACCGCATCTACAAATGCAATAATCATCAACTGGAAAAAAATGAAGGCTTACAACGGCTCCTACGACAAGAAGATAGAAGTAAGAGCTTTCGACGAGTCCAACATCGGTGTTAAGGGTCTTGTCGAGGCCGGAATATCGAAGGTTCCTCGTATCTTCCACCGACCACCCGGCTCCGGTCAACACCATCACACACCATCACCAACGCCCCACATCACTCTTCCCACCATAGACCTCGCTGAAGACCGCTCCCAGGTCGTTGACCGGATTCGAACCGCATCCGAATCTTGGGGTTTTTTCCAAGTGGTCAACCATGGGATCCCGGCGAGCGTGACGGAGGAGATGATCGACGGAGGCCGCCGATTTTACGAGCAAGACACGGAGGTCAAGAAGGCTCTCTACACACGCGACCGGTCCCGACCCTTTGTGTACAACTCCAACTATGATATTTACGAGTCTCTGCACGCTAGTTGGAGGGACACTTTTTATTGCTTGATGGCTCCTAATCCTCCCGACCCACAACACGTCCCACAAGTCTGCAGAGAAATATTGTTCGAGTACTCGAAACATGTTAACAAGTTGGGAACTTTATTGTTCGAGCTGTTGTCGGAGGCGCTTGGACTGAAGGCGAGTCACTTGGAAGACATGGGCATCGCCGAGGGACTCGCGGTCGGGTGTCATTGCTATCCTGCGTGCCCGGAGCCGGAGTTGACGTTGGGCATCACCAAGCACGCGGACAAGTATTTCCTGACGGTGCTTCTTCAAGACCACATCGGTGGCCTTCAGGTCCTCCACGGCGACTCGTGGGTTGATGTGCCTCCCCTGCCTGGTGCCCTTGTCGTTAACATTGGAGATCTTCTACAGGTAAGCCCATACCCAACCAACGATATAGATCATCTTATCATTAATATGGTACTTACATTTTTTTTGTTTGTTTAATGATGTTATTATAGTTAATCTCGAATGACAAGTTCAAGAGTGTTGAGCACAGGGTTTTGGCGAACCGAGTCGGGCCAAGAATTTCAGTCCCGTCTTTTTTCAGCACAAAATTTGGATCCAACACCAAGTTGTATGGACCTATCTTTGAATTGTTATCAGAAAGCAACCCTCCAAAATACAGACAGACTACAGTTTCTGAATTTCTTAGCCACTACGATGAAAGAGACGACATCGATACATCGGCTCTTACTCATTTCAAGATATGAACATTCATTTGGTGGGCATGGAACAAGGATTTGTAAAACCATCTCAACAGTAAAGTTGTCTGTTATTTTTATTATGTTGGGTGGAGTTAAGAACGTGGCATTCGAAAGTATTAGGTTACACGTAATAATAATGTTACGTTTTCATAAATAAATAAAGATTATTACCTCTTGTATTCGTTCTCACTATATACAAACAAAATTGCACCCACCTGAGATGTCAGCCAAGTACCCGCGATAGACCCTTCTGGGTGGTTCTACACGACAGTCCCGATTTTTGTACACGGGAACATCCGGTGAGGGGGTGGTGGAGATCAGCTCTCTGCTAATTCGATTGTTGCCCTACTGCCACGGGAGTGGTGGAATTGGAGGCGGTGGACGCACCCATCCAGGAGCTCGAGTTGTGGAAGCTCCGGCGCCTTTGGTTCGTAGGAGCGCAACTGCTGGAGTCCGGGCAAGGGTGGTGCATGCATCTGGATGGCACGTCAAATCACAGGCGGGGGAGAAGCCTCGCTGGGAGGAATAATGCACCACCTGAACATCGGGGAGTGGCCCTGGGAGGGGTCCCTGGACGATGCTTTGCCTCCATCCACCACTATTACTATAGAGGTCCCTCTGGATCTCTGGTATCCCATTCCTCCTCCCCGCCTTCTTCCTTTGCCCATGGGGCGTCAAAATAACGTCTATGACGGTTATAGTATTCAAAGGTTCAGTGAACTATTGTTCGTTCATACTAACCTTTTATGGTCGAGGAGCATGTTCCTTGAGGCACTTCAATGTAATCGTTCTTAAAGAGTTATAATATTGAAGTTTGTCGTTCAAAAAACATAATTGCATAAATTCTTACTGCTCTCTCGTTTTCGTTGAGAAACTCGCCCTAACTCTAGCCCTAGCCCTAGAAGCGCTATGGTTCTTCCTCCTGCCACCGCCGCTGTCATGCACCCTGTCTAGTCGCCACATGGGACTGAGTTTGTCGGTCGTGCCGCCCTAGTGTCACTCTGTCCCATCCGGACGACTCCCTCACATACCACGCTTGGTGTGGGGGATAAGTATCGGTGGGGGTGGTTTCCTTCGGCCCCATCTTATCTCTCCTTCTCCCTCTTCTTGGGCTGGTTCAATCCTCCTGAGGTCTTGTTGGTTCCAATCCCTTCGATGTTGTTGTCGGCGGGACATTCTGGTTCGCTCAGGGTGACCCGGTACGGCGCCCTTGGGTATTTTCTCCTCCACGCTACGGGGTGGCCCAGTTCCGCCTGAACCCTAAACCGCCTGCCCGGGCTAACCATGACCTTGCTCTGGTGCCTAGGGTGGACGGAGTTAGGACTAGGGTTCCAAGGTTTGTTCCCCCTCGAAGCTTGGGTGGGGGGATTTCTCGGGAAGTGACGGTGTGCTCGGCATACTCCACGATCACGAAGATGCGGGTCCGGTTCCAATGCTTGATCAGTGACTCTTATGGGTGGAGGAGGAGGACGGTGGAGGCTTCTTCCACGTTTGCTCGGCGAGGCTGGGCGCGGAGGCAGGTTAGGTTCCGGATACCCTATGGTGGGTAGGGATGGCAACGGGGCGGGTTCAGGGCGGAGACCCCTCGCCCCGTCCCCGCCCCGTTCACTTTCTCCACGCCCCGTCCCCAAGTTGACCCCGCCCCGAATTGCCCCGTCGGGTTCGGGGATTTCCTGCCCCGCCCCGTTTAGGGGTTGTATTTAAAAAAAGATTAATTTTTTTTACAAAAAATTAATTTACTAAGTGGCGATCTATAATAAAAACAATTATAAACATTGTTACAAAGATACTTATACTAAACTTTAATTGTTTTGTTTAGTATAATTTAATTTTTATCTTTTAAAAACATTTACGTTTTTTAACTATTTATTAGGTAATATTTTTTATTAACATTTATATTAATATATTATGGGATAAATATATTTATTACACAAACAAATAAAAACCACAAGATCATGTTAGTTGAGTTGGTAGATTGATTTAATTACTAGCAAGAGGTTTAGAGTTCGAATCACCCTACCAATTTTTTTTCAGTAATATATGGAAAGACTAATATAATCGGGGCGGTTCGGGGCGGGGAGTACCATCCCTGGCCCCGTCCCGACCCCGGTCAACATCCCCGGTCAATGCCCCGTTCCCCGCCCCGATAATGAAAATCCTGCCCCGAATGGATCGGGGGCGGGGATCCCCATTGGGGTCGAGTTATTTTGTCATCCCTAATGGTGGGGATGTTCCCGGGCCTGATTGTGGTGTCGGTGGTCCTCCGTCTCTAGTCTCGAGGAGGGACGCACTGGATGGCGAGGAGGATGATTCTGCACGAAGGCCGGTTAGGACGTCGCCCCCTCTCCGGTATCCTCAGAGCCACCTTCCGACATATCGGAGGGGTCTACGGCGGCATACTCCGACGAGAGGGCCTCGCCCCCGTGTGAGCCGGCGGGAGTTCCAACCGTCCTCTCATGCTTGGATGGAGCAACGGTCACCCGGGGATCGCGAAGACACCGCTGCACTGAACGAGAATTTGGAGGGAGCTTCCCCAAGCACGCTGATATTGGACCCGATACCTAAGGCGAGGTTGTCTCGAGGAAGGGAAACCGGCATAACAATGGACCTGATACCTAACCTGTCATGCCCCAAATTCGGTCTTGACCGGACTCGAGACGTGAGCTTTGAACAAGAAATAATTTAAGTAAAATTATTGTAATAAAGCTTAAAATAATAATCTGCAATTCATAAATCGAATAAAAGAGTCAACAACTCTTAAGTAAACCGTAAAGACAGTAATTAGTTCAAAACAATGTACGTCTCTAGACCTACTAAACAAGACCCTCGCCAGCTCCCAAGCTCAGTTGTGTCAAGCTAGTACAATCCCCGCTCAACACCTGAAATACAACAAGGTAAGGGGTGAGCTTTTGCCCAGTATAAAAAGTAGTTAAGGTAATGAACATCGGCTCACCACCACGAGTAACAGTCCAATTAGGGCATACTAGTACATCATAACTAACTGCCAAAACGGGGTTCGTAGCCAAACTTACATCACACTCAAACGAACGCTTTCACACAATAAAACATTAACCAAACATCAAACGTATTACACACAAAAGCAACCAGCACACGTCCCGTACCGCAGTCCCCGAACTCCATCGTACCATATCGGAAAGTCATTGTATCATCTCGGACAGCCCCTCGGTCCAGAGGAAACACATGCGTTGGGGCGACCGGAAACGTTCCCTAAGAACGCATCTCATCGGAGGGCCCGGAAATGTCCCCAAAGGACCATAGATCATCGTGGTAGGAACATGACCCGTAGGCCCAACACGACCTGTAGGCCCAATATGACCCATCGGCCCGACCCATCGGCCCAATACGACTCGTAGGCCCAATACGACCCGTAGGCCCAATCACGACCTATAGGCCCAACACGACCCGTAGGCCCAATATGACCTGTAGGCCCAATACGACCCGTAGGCCCAATATGACATGTAGGCCCAATACGACCCGTAGGCCCAATCACAATCATCGGCCTAGATGTCCTTCACCGGCATACCCCCTCGATGTAGGCATCGTACCGGAATAACACACCGGGGGACCGCGCATATGTGGGACCACATCGTCGGCCTAAGTACTACCCCACACCGGCACACCCCCTCGGTGTGGGTACCATACCGGAATACAAATCCTCTTGGGACACACATCAAGATAATAGTACGCATCGTAATGTCACAGATCAAACACGGCTCATCAAGCCCAACAATCTTACCACAGTTACACGACACGTCGGTCTATCACTCACCCGTCCATATCACAACCAATGATTCAAATCATAACAGTCACGGCACACTTGCCCACGCATAGCAACAACATGTTACACCGAGTATAATATGCTTGACTCGTAAACTTATTGACACTAAGTCACACAACATGCATCTCAACAGATCAGGCATTTCGATCTGCACACAACCTACGGCTCAACGTGGCCATTCTACCAGCACGACAATTTCCCAGAATATTGAAAGCGGCTAACACTAGTGAATCACATTCTACATGTTACTAAGACTCGTCCGGTTATTTTTATAATATAAACGTTTGTTCCAATTTTATTATTACCTAGCATGCATACTAGTAACTTTCCGTAATTAAACTGGTATTCGCTACTTTCCCTACCTCAAGAAGAACCAACAGCTACGTCTCCTAGCTGCTGACATCCGGGCCTACCTCCGGTCTTCTCCACGATCGAGGTCCAAGCCTGGGTTTAACAAAGAGGGACGGTAATCAGTCCCGGTCCAGTCCATAACAGTCCTCTAATTTTTATCAGCTAAGTCCTTTAGTCTTTTTCCATTTTAAATCCTTTAAATCCTTTAATTTAAGTTAATTAAATTAAATAATAAATAATTGATTCTACCCGACCCGGTTCCGACCCAGATCCGACCCGGTCCAAAACCTAGACCCGGACCGAACCCAGGACCGACCCGGACCCGGCCCCAGACCCGACCCGGACCCGGCCCCAGACCCGACCCGGACCCGGCCCCAGACCCGACCCGGACCCGGACCCGGCTCTAGACCCGAGTCAGGCCCGGTCCAGACCCGAGTCAGGCCCGGTCCGGGTCCCCGAGTTCCTACCTAGGACATTAGCCATCCGTCCGCGATAAGGCCTCCCTGGGCGGTCCACCCCAAACCCAGTGGCTTTTGTACACGCGAAGATTCGGAAGGGGTCGGGTGGTGATCAGCTCTCTGCTGATTCGATTGCTGACCCCTTGCCCCGGGAGCGTGGTGGGTTTGGAGGTGGAGGACGCCCACATCCGGGGGTACGGGATGTTGAAGTTCCAACGCCCGTGACCCTAGGGAGCGCAACTGATGAAGCGTTGAAGAGGATGACGTCAGCTCCTATGTGGGGCGACAAGTTACAAGCAAGGAAGAAGACCCACCGGGAGGGATGATATATCGCCTAAGCATCGGGAACTGGCCCTGGGAGAGGTCCCCAGACGATGTTTTGCCTCCCACCATCACTACTGTTGACCTCTTAGAGTTCCGGTACCCCGTTCCCCCCCTCCCCATCGTCTTCTATCTTTACCCATGGTGCATCAAAATATTGTATGTGACGGTTCTAGTATTAAAAGGCTCAGTGAACCATTGTTCATTCATACTGACCTTCCGTGGTCGAGGAGCATGTTCCTCGATGCACATCAATATAATCGATTTTAAAAGTTATAATGTTGGACCTTTCGCTAAAAAAACATAATTGCATATGAAATTGAGGGGCTCAAAACCAGTATTTTAACGGTTGTGTTATAATTTGTTGTATAAAAATAGGATTGTATTTCTTACTTCTAGTTGTGCTATACAAGAAGCACAAGGTACAAAAAAAAAAGAAACAAAAGTATGATAGTAAAAACAATATCTACATATATGGAAGCAAGTATTTGATTGACTTTTAATTTTGTGATTAGGATCTAGATTGATCCCATCCCAAAATATCGTCATTACTCCCTCACAAGTTGGAGCATGGATGTTACAAATATCAACTTGAGAAGAAACTCATAAAAGCATTCACATCCCAAGCCTTTGATGAAGATGTTTTCGATTTGATGTTGAATGGAAATTGATTGAGGTCGAAGAACTCCAACTAGGAGTTGTTAAGGAGCGAAATGACAATCAATCTCTATGTGTTTCGTTTGTTCATTAAATACTGGATTGAAAGTGATGTGTATAGCTGGATGGTTATCACAAAATAGGGGAACAATCTTACTCTGATGAACTTGTAGGTTATTTAGCAGTTGTCGCATCCATACTATCTCACGAATGACTGTTGCCATGGCTCTGTATTTGGCCTATGTTGTTGAACAAGACGCGACAGTCTACTTTTTTGGATTGCCAAACGATCGGGGATGAGCCAAGGAACATTATGTAGCTAGTAGTAGACTTTCGAGTGTTAGGGCACTATGCCCAATCATCATCCCAATATGCTCATAATATTAAGGGGTTGTCAACCGAAAAGAACAACCCTTGCCCTGGGCTACTCTTGAGGTAGCAGAGAACACGAAATGCAACGTGTAAATGTGTTTGGCAGGTGATGAGTGGGGATGACTATGCGTCAAAACCCTCTTTTTACGTGCATCAGGACACGATCATCAAGCAATATATGTGACGGTTAAGTACCGGTCGATCCCACAGGGAGTAGAGGTATAGCTAGTATTTTGCTAAAACCTGGGGATGTGGGTTGTCGCTTCCACATCCCCGAAAGGGGAAATAAATGGAAAATAAAGGGCGAAAATTAAAATGGTTGTTTAAGTTTTGGCGAAATGTAAAATATGTACATGTTACCACCTAAGACACATAGCTTTTGATTCACACAAGGAGTCCGTCACGGGTACAAGTAAACACGATTTCCAATTAACGCATGTTTTGGTTAACGAATGTGTAATCAAATAATGCTTTCCTTTTTATTTTAGAATACTTAAGTTCCTATGTATGCGGTATCATGAAATCAACCGCATACTAGTCACGGGGAGAGGGCACAAGACCATTGCTCGAATGATATGCGAACCACTAATCATTGGAAAGCAATCGATCAATCCTCGAACGAGAGATAATGATATTGAATGCATGTCACTCTTGCTACAAGCTACCACAAGTAGAAATAGGTACACCACTCGGCGAATTGACTTAGCTACGCTTAGATCACTTCATGATTCTCGAATGCCATCAATAACGATGAACACCGAAAATAAAGTAGAACTAAATAGAGTATCAAATGACGATACTCTGGTACTACACAAGCATAAGAGGACTCAAAATAAATTGTCGAATCTACTTAGCTACGAATAGTTCAATCAACCTGACGACCGAATAAATCGATCATCAAGGAGAATAAAATAGAGCAGCGAATCACGAAGCTCTAGTAATACACAAGCATAAGTAAACTCTAAATCAATAAATAATCTATTTGCCTACGCCTAGTTCACTTCTCGAAAATTAAACACCACCGATCGAGATGGTTTTGGTAATCAAGTTGAACTACATAGAACATCGAATCAACGATATTCTGGTAATACACAAGCTTAAGAAAATTCTATAAACATGAAATATCATCTCACACTAGATCAAATCATGGATAGCTCCAAACATCGATATACATAGCGCACAAAACAATTATGGAAAATCCCCAAATCGTTCGGTCGACTTGAAACACACAAGAGCATCGAGAAAACACGACCTAACATATTCTTATCTCGTCAATAAGAAATCGAGACATAAACATGTCGGAAATCCTAGATAGTTCACTAAATGGATAAAGTTTGTATTTTTACTAACTCTAACCTAGAACTTGATATACACCCGAGAGACGAAATAGCTAGCACATGAAATCGGGTTCAAAAACATGACAAATCAAACACAACACAAAAATCACGCATAAACATCGATTAGCTTAAATATAGATGAATACCCATACAAGCAATTGGATGCTAATTAAGCTCAAAACCCCCAAATCATGCCAAAAACATCACCAAACTCAAATTAACCACAAACACATGCATCAATTTAAAGGAAATAAACACTTACACAACACTCATGACTAAATATTATAATCCAAGGTCATGAAATTCAAATCCTATGTGTCCAAAACTGACCCATAACCCAGTCCACCCGCCCCTAGTGGGTTTGCCCCCATGGATTACAGGGATGGGCCCGGGTTCAAAAATACCAAATCCGGAGTGAGCGGTCCGGGTAGCAGATTCGTGACATGGTTTCCTACATAACCCAGACCACCCGAATATGGTACAAGTCCAAGGCCTAAGGCCACATTCTTATAATTTTAATTACTTTTGCATATGAAGATGAAGATTGATTGCTTGAGATTTTGAAGATGATTACCAATGTTGTAATACAACATGTCGTAGTTTTGTGTTGAACGCATCTTTTGTAATCGTAATCTGTTTTGGGTCAACTTGACCTCTGTAAAGACCTGAGAATTTAATAGTTTAAATTATGGTTTGGAACGTCGCGGGTTGGAGAACGGATTTAATTTTGGATCGAATTCAAAAAAAGAGAGGGGAAAAGGGGATTGGGCCAGCCCAGACCCAATATTTGGGCCGAGCCAGACCAGGCCCGGTCAAATGAACCAGGTCCAGCCAACCCAATAAGCGAGGCCCGGTTGCCAGGCCCAAGCCCGCGCTACCTAACCCTAAACGCGACGCCTAAGCTCCTCACTTGTGCGCACGCAACCTGAGACATCTTCTTCCCCGCCTCTCTTCTCTCTCGAGCTCCTTCGTCTCCCTCCCTCTCGAACCAGACATGCCGGAGCTCCGAGCTCTCGTCTTCTCCTTCATCCTCCACCATCGACCGCCCCTCACTACTAGACGCCTTCAGAAACCCAGAAAACCCCTTTCTCTTTCTTCTTCTTCCTCGAATCGTGACGAACCAACACCGCCATCTTCATTTCGAACCTCGCCGCGCCTTCAACGGACAAAATCAGCGAAAATGAGCCTTTTCCCGACCTCGATTCACCTCCCACATCACCCATTGCCTGAGATTCATGAGCGTTGAGCTCGATTTGACCGAGCTTGGGGCGGAGAAGATCGGCCGGAGTCCTCGAGCTCCAGGTCTTCGTTCCCATGCCGGCGAGCGCCTAAATGCCGTCAGATTTGGACGGGGAGGCTCGAGACGCGTTCTGACGACCCAAACCCTCGTTCCTCCGAGCCCTGACGCCGTCGCCGCCGTCGAGAAAACCCCCGACATCGCCTCCACCGCCGTCCGTAGCTACGCCGGAACCCTAGCCGTCTCGCCTCCGTTCCCAACTCAGGCCAAGACTGAGCCTTGGGCTTGGGCCAAGACGAGGCTTGGGCCTTGGGCTCGGACCAGGGCAGACTGGGCCTGGACTTAGGTCTGGGCCGGACCTGAACTTAGGTCTGGGCCAGACCTGGACTTGGGTCTAGGTCGGGCTCGGGTCAGGTTCGGGTCCGGACTTGGATCCAGGTCAGTTCGGATCCGGTTTCTGGATTCGGGCCGGGTTCGGGTCGGACTCGGGTCGGGCCGGGTCAGGACAATTTAATTAATTTAATTAATTAATTGGTTTTAAATCAGGTAAATTCAAGGACTTATCGGACTTTTTAAAGGACTTAAATCAGATAAATTAGAGGACTGAACCGATAAATAAAGAGGACTTATCTGATAAAATTCGAGGACCGTTACGGGCTGGACCGGGACTGATTAATGTCCCTTTTTGTTAAACACAGGATTTTACCCCGAGCGTGGAGAAGACCGGAGTAGGCACGGACGTCAGCAGCTAGGCGATCCAGATAAAGACTGAGAGGTAGGGAATTACCTCGAAACCTTACTTTATTACGGACGTACTAGAATGCATATAGGGAAACGTAATAACCGGATAAAGAACTAGTATGCATGTAGGATGTGAATAACTAGCGTAGACGTATAAACTGTGAGCATTTACGATTATCGTCTTGGGAATTGCCGTGCTGGTAGAATCGGGCCATGTCGTGCCCGTAGGGTTGTTTGTTGTACGTATCTGCTTGGTGCTATGTGTTGTTTGAATGGATAATAAATAACGAACATGAAAACGAGTAGAGTTGAACTAGTAATGCATATTAGTGACTTGAGTGGCTATTTCCTGTTTATTTGATATGCTGAACTAGGGACGTTGGGGAATGAATACCGGTTAAGCCGGCGTGGTTACCACGTTGAGTGGGGTATCGGTAAGTGATGGTAAGTGCGTGATCGTAGTGTGAGTATTGATTGTGATTGTGAGTGCTTTGGTTACTTGAGAAAGATGGTTTCCTTACCTTCCGACCTTGATTCCGTGAAACGATGTGTCCCGCGAAGAGGTGGTTTCCCTACCTTCCGACTAGCACTCGGTAAAATGCTGTGTTGTGCCGCGATGAGGTTGTTCCGCGATGCCGCGATGAGGTTGTTCCGCGAAGAGGCGTTTTCCCTGCCTTCCGTGTATCGGTAAAACGTTGTGTTCCGCGATGAGGTTGTACCACGAAGAGGCTGGGCCTGTGTTCCGCGATGAGGTCGATTGCCTCTCCCGACTGTGTGTTGGGGAAAGTTGCGTGTGGCTTTGCCGGGCCGAGCGGGTTGCTCCCGAAACCGTGCATGTGTGTGAATTATTTGTGTTGATAATGCCTTGGATTTGCACGAGTGTTGTTGTGTGGTTGTGGCTATGAGTGGTTCCTTGATGTTTCCTTTGGTGTTGCCTCGGTGTGGCTTTTAGTGTTGAGTTCGAAGTTGGAGATTGTTTTTCTGTTGAGCGTCAGGGTAAACGGGTATTGTCTTTAAAACGATTTAAGTGTCGCTTCGGTTTATCAATTCTTTTATTGAACTTTAACCTTTGGAAATGCGTTTTTTGTAAATCTGTAATGAGGTGGTTTTCATGGCTTTTTCCTACTGAGCGTTAAGCTCACGCCTTACCGTGTTTTCTACACGTATTAGCTTTGATTTGGAGTAGAGGACATCACGGAACATGGGGCTAGCGAGAGTCGTGGTTTTATTTTATGTTTCTTAGAGACTTGCTGTCGTTTTCGACTGTTGTATTGGACTGAGCGTAGGACTCAGGGTTTTGGATATTCCGTTGGTTTATTTTATTCATATTTTTCGGATATTAATTACTTTTAAACAGGTTTCGTATTTAATTTCACTAAGTCACGTCTCGAGTTCGGTCAATACCGGATTTGGGGCGTGACAAACTCCCTATTTGACGTTTGTAATCCTTGAACCTTTGATAAAGCTTAAACAATGTATGAAGTTCTTATAAGAAGTGACCAAATTGAGAGTTTCTAATCACTCTTTAATGACTGTTTAATGATTTTTTGGATAATGAAAAAAATATTTGAAAGTATATGTACTACTACTTACAGTCAATGTTATCAATTGTTATCAAATTCGAATGGGTTGGTCCAACCCGATGAACCGGCCCATAATCCGGGCGGGTGGGTTCAAAAGTCCTTTTTTGGGCCCGAGACCAGGAGTGGGTTAAATTTTTTGAACCCGGTCACTCCGGGTCGGTTCAAAATTTTGGTCATGGGGCCGGGGCCCGCCCCATGGACACCCCTACTCAAGCATATCAAAAAACCGAGCTTTGTAACAAAATAGAGAAGAGTAGAGATTAGAACCGGGATTAGGTTGAGAAACAACAAATCCTACTGTAAATGATCCTTATGTTGTAATATGTAAATCAAAGAAATAACATGAATACAAAACTGTAACACAAGGATCAAGAAACTATAATACTGAATTTGGGGTTTAAGTATTCTGTAATATCAATTATAAAATTTTGTAACACGTTTGAACCTAATAGTTAAACCCTAAATCCGTTGTTACAATTTTTTGATCCTTATGTTACATCTCTTTGATCTTGATGTTCTTTTTTTACATTTTACAACATCATGATTCATTTACAATGGATTACATCCCTATAATATATACAATAACAATCAGGTATTAACCATCATATTCGATACAAACTACAAACCAATATGAGCCCTTGGATCGTGGAAATAGAAGACCCAAATTTAAACAAATATCATTAATGACAACATCATTAATGCATATATTTGCAATTAATTTTATAATCAATCTCCATACCCCTGAATTTCGTGGGCTGTCGGATCTACTAAATCAATGACCTAGATTTAGTTCGTAGTTTGTACCATAAAATAGGCTTGGACCCGAAATTTATATTATATATATATATGAGGACTTTCGGGTAAAAAACGAAATTTAGGTGCGAAATACAACCTTATCTGGGCCATTAACTTAGGGGATCAAACGACCACCAAAATTCAGGGGGGGGGGGGGTTGATTGTAAAATTAATTACAAAAATATGCATTAATGATGTTGTCATTAATGATTTTTGTTCAAATATGATCTTTCTATTTCTAAGATCCAAGTGCTCAGATTAGTTTGTATTTTGTACGACAGATACAAATTTGTACCTAATTGTTATCGTATATATATATATATATATAGGAACAATCAAGTACAAACCCTATTTTGGGTCAGAACGTAGCACTAATCTGGGTCATTGATTATCCAGATCGGATGGCCACCGAAATTCAGGGGGGTGGGGGGTGATTGATTACGAAATCAATTACAAGATATGCATTAATTAAAAAGATATTAAAAAATATGCATTAAATCTGGGCCATTAATTCTACGATCCAAGGGCCCAGATTGATAGTTCTACGTTCTGACGAAAGATACAAGTTTGTACCTGATTGTTATCATATATATATATATATATATTAAAATTTGAATTCAAATATGATATAAAATAATTAAATATAATTTTATTAAATAATTATATATATAGGTATATATATTGAAAAAATAAATATAAAATAATGTATTTTTTAAAAAGACTAAAGAGTTTTATCTATTTTAAAATATTTTATTTTTAAAAATATTAAATTAAAGAATATTAATACGTATTTGAAAAAAAAGAATTAAGTAAAATATTAGTAAAGGGTAAAAGTGAGTAGTTATGATTTGAGAATGAAATTGAGAAAATATGAGGGTATTTTGGCCACTTAGAAATGTTTAAACAAGCATGTATACAACCCCTATTTTTGGATTAACGTTTGCTATCAAATATAACATAATTTGTTGGTTTCTAACAGTTTTAGTTACTCTACAGTAAAAAAATATATATATGAAAAAAAGTGCTAATGCGAAAACGGAAGTTTATTCCTGCAGTTATCCATTTATTTTTCTATTACCTATGTTATCAACCTTTTGTTAAGAGCATTCAAGGTCATTAAGTAGGTGAGTGGCTGAAAGGAAAGGTTGATAAAATAAAGGGTTAATTGTTGAAACTTACCCTTATGTATTGGTCACGAACACTATGCTACCCTCCTTTTCAAAATGATATTTGCGCTACCTTATCTATTGGTCACGCGATTACGTTAGGAAAAATAGACGGTAAAATGCCGTTTTTTCCATTCCGTTAGTCATATGACCTCAAGTGTCATATAATGGATGGTAAAATGACGTTTTTGTCCCCTTAAGTATTTGACCTCTATATATTTTATAAGGAACAACAACGAGGGTGCAATGATAATGTTCCTTATAAAATGTATAAAAGTCACATAATGAAGGAAAAAACGTCATTTTACCATCCATTATATGACACTTGAGGTCATATGACTAACGGAATGGAAAAAACGGCATTTTACCGTCTATTTTTCCTAACGTAATCACGTGACCAATAGATAAGGTAGCGCAAATATCATTTTGAAAAGGAGGGTAGCATAGTGTTCGTGACCAATACATAAGGGTAAGTTTCAACAATTAGCCCTAAAATAAAATTAAAAATAATAAAACTATTTCTCTCTCTTCTTTTAATTAGGTTGAGACAAAATCATTTACGGTCCATTATTAAGCAACAGGTTAATAGGTAAAAATGATAGCGTAAACAAGGATTATAGAAGAAAATTTAAATGCAAACACAATAAATGGAAGTCGCATTTCATTGGAGATAATTAAAATGCTAACATATTAACCGAAATAAACTAGAATGAAAGATAATTATTCTTCATCGTCAAACTTATTTCAAATATGCTCGATGAGGTTTGCTTTCAATGCATGATGAGCACGTTGATCATAGATCATTTGGGTGTTTGCTACGATAACATTGGCCAGGACGAAACTTTCTTGCACGAATCTTAGTTCGTTTGACCAATCTTCATTTATTTGTTCATTATAGTCATTAGACGTTCTGCCTCGACAATCATGTGCATGATAACACATGCATTCGTGACTAGGCCGACAGAAGAGGGTTTTCACATTCGAATCGACCGAGTGATTATATGAAATCGATATTAGAGGACCCTAAATACTCGTTCCACATTCTTTCCGTAGGTTTCTTGGACTTCAGTAAATTAAGATGTATCAAAACAAGAGTTAATTATTAGTCAGACGGAAAATAGTCGTTGATATCGACGGATAAAGTCGTCGATAAGTTTACCGATGCAGTTATCCACCAACGTTTTCCCGCCGAATTTCTACTAACGTTTTGAACATATCCACCAACATTTACAAACCGCCGATACCTTTCTACCAAATTTCCCCCACCGACTGCTGGTGCTCTAATCTCTGACCCATAAAATCCATGTTTTATTTAAATAATCTTATTTCATATTTAAGAGCAAAATAGTCATTTTTTAAATATGTTTTGTGATCGTAATTTAAGGATATTTACCTTCTCTCAGCGTCAGATCAAGTTCGATCTCCCTCTCTTCTGTGAGCTCACTCACCTAGCTCTTGCCTCCTTGCCCTCTTTCCGCTTCTCCGGTGAGTTTTCTCTGGGTTTCCGATTGTAAACTTTTTCGGGTTCTTATGAGATTTGGTGGAAAATTGATTTTTATGAGAATATAGTGATGGGAATATAAGTATAAAGTGAAGTTATTTGGGGGTTCCGTGGGACCTTTTTTTATTTTGGTGTGGGTTAGCTTCAATTTGGGAAGATTGGGCTCATACTTCTCTCGATTCCTCAGTCAAATCGCGTTTTTATTTTTCTGTGAAAAAATTAATATCCATTTGCCTTAATTATTTGGTATGCTGGTACAAGGAAGACCCAGATGGTTGTTTGTATTTAGGAGACGTGAGCTAATTTTGTAATTAATTGTAGTAATTTGATGTGGTCTTCAAGCATCTGCCATAGAATGAAGAAATGGGTGTGTGCGTATTTATTTATTTTGCAGTAGTGAAAGTAATTTCCAATTTTAAAATTTGGAATATGGGTTGTTTTAAATAACATTTCATTATGAGGATTTTGTGTATTACAAGGCTTATAAATCTGATGTTTTTATCTGAATTAAAGAGTAGCTTCATGCTATGGCGGGCTACTTCATATATTCAGTAGTAATCCCCATAATTCATTATTAACTGCTGATATGATATATTCCCTGTTTTTCTCTGCATGACCATCTTCTTTAAACGATGCAATGAGATATCTTTATTTAAGATTAGCAATCCCCACAATTCAAAATTAACTGCTGATATGATAGATTCCCTGTTTTTCTCTGCACGGCCATCTTCTTTACACATGCAATGAGATATCGTTATTGAAGCTTCTTGCATTGTTATTAAGTCATTAATGCCTTAAAAGTGCAATGACACATCTTTATTGATTTTACTTCGTAGCTGGGAATACAGTTTTAGATGATTGATGCCGAATTGCATCATCAGGCCTTAAGTGGATAGTTTTATAGAAACCAGTATGTTGTTTCAACTGTTTGATTCTTAAAGGGTTGAAGTTCTCTAGCGACCTACTTTTCGAAGCCTATTGTTCTGCTTAAATGACTGTCCAACATAAAACGACCAGACACTGGCAATTGGAGGATGCATTGAGGTTTTTGATTGTTAGGAGTGATAGTGACATGTGATGAGGGAAATATCTAGCTCTGCTAGTGAATTATGAAGTTTATAATATATCCAAAGAGGGCGTTCACAGAATAGTTCATTTTTAAGTTTGTATATTGTTACTTGAACATAATTTTTATATAGCAATATATGCAATCAAATCGCATTGCAAGGCTGTGCTAGAATAATTTCATTTTAAATTGAATGTTAGCAGTGAGTACTTATTCAACTTCACAACCAAACCTCCACTTAGTATCATTCAGGATTCTCTTGTGGATATAAGAGTTGCTAATAATCTTATTGGCAGATGATCTTATATTTCTGACAGCTTATTAATCTTGTGCAGCATTTCAGAAAGTCACACCAATTGGATCTTATTGGTTCAACTTAAGCCCTCTGTAGTAAATCATTCAAAAAGAAGTTGAATCTACCTGGCTTAAGAGACAGAAGAGCCAAAGAGGAAAGGAGAAGAAGATGATTGGAGTAGGGAAAGCCAAGTTGTACTCTAATGTCCTTGACAAGCCCCTTAGCAAGGGGAAGCAAGAGGTTAAACAGCTCTAAGTTCTTATTAACCCTTCGATATTTTATAGAGGAAATGTAGGGAATAAGAGAAACACATGTTAGAATTATGTTTATCATCCAAATAGATTTGTAGGGTTATCCTGTTTTTGGTTTACTTTTTCCAAATTATATATAAGGTTTGGTTTAGCTTGATGGTTTGTATGATTTTTAATGTACACTGCAGGTCAGCTTGAGTGCATTTGCGTTCTTGTTTTCAGAGCTTGTACAGTACAATCAGACCCAGGTGGACAACATTGCTGAATTAGAAAGAAGGTAGGGATGATGGTATTTTAGATATTTGAATTACCCTTGATGACATTGTTTATGTGTTTCATTTCATAACCATAAATTTTATTTTTGAGAGAATGACATCTAGTTTAAGTTCATTAGGTCCCTGTAATGAAACATATGATATTCGAGATACAATTTATCTTTGTCCATTGTACTTATGGCTGCAATCTTGTAATTAATCGAATGTTGATTGGGTCTACCTTGGGAATTGTAATGTAAACATCCAGTGCAATTCACTTGCCAAACACACCTATACAGATTTGTTAGAAAACTATAGGCGATCATTATTTCCAAGTTTTCTATTTTTCAGTTATGTTTCTATGTTCTTAGGCTATGTATCACTATTGTTAAGTCGAGAAACAACTCTTCTGGAAACTTCTGGAACTGTTCCTCACGAAGGCCATTTTCTAGTCCATCGTTATCCGGCAACTTCTACTGTTTTTTTATGTTTTAGCATCTTGGTGTTCTCTTAATTGTCGTTGTTATATCCCCTATTAATAGTTTGCTTCGTCTTAGTGCGAATATGTTATGCTCTGATGTGATATAGTTGTTCAAAGTTGAATCGTGCGTCTGTAAAATCGGGATATAAGCCAATGGCTTGAGATCTTCTTAAGCTTTTTATAGCTAATATTGAGTATCCACCCCATTTGTCATCTCCACCCTATTTTTATTTTTCGTTCATAACCAGATCATTCCTGTTATGACACACATGTAGATGTTCAGTCCTACATGTGAGGGAGAGTATTGAAATTTTACAAATTATCAGTGTTCTTCGGCAACTATGAAATGTGAAAGATTCGGCAACTATGAAACGTGAAGGGTAGTATTGGAATTAAATTCTTGGTTCATGTGGAAGTCTCGTTATGTTATAAGGCTTGCTCGTATACGGGAGTGTTGGAAAACCAATAGATTAGTGAGACCATGAGTGTATTGGGTTAATTATGGTGTCTATTGAATTAACTATGGTGTCTCTTAAGTGTCCATGTTTCCTCTATAGGGATCCTCTACCTTGTACTAATCATCAAGTAATGATAATAATATTTCTATATCTCTAGTTTTACAAGATAGATTTTCCTTGTATCTTTTGGGCATCAATCTGATATCCTCTTTCTCGAATGGGCAGGCTAGAGGATGCAGGCTATGCTGTGGGTGCTCGGGTTTTGGAGCTCCTTTGCCACAGGGAGAAGGTACTACCAATTCGATCTCTACTTGACTTGCATGGATTGATATTGGATAGAAATATTAAGTGCAGTTTTATCCAAGTATGATTCAATTTTTTTTGAAATGAGAACGTATCTGAGTATGATGAACTCCTTTTACAGTATTAACAATTAATTAATAGTGCATACATGTTTACTATTCACTTGTATACAACGATTGTAAATAATGTCTACCGTACTGACAACATTTTAAATACTTGATCATGTGATTTTTGTTATAGAAGGGACATGATTTGATCCTTAAAGTTGTACAAAGACTGGCATTCTATTCTTATATTTAGCATTTCTTACTTTGATTGTTATACATGGATAAAATGTTTACATGAGTTGATATATATGTTCACTCACGTATATATAAAATCATTTTCATTAGACTTGCAGTAGTCATGTACTGATGCTTTATTGATGGGACAGGGAAATAGAAGGGAGACAAGGTTGTTGGGTATTTTGTCTTTTGTCCATAGCTCGGTGTGGAAGGTGTTATTTGGAAAGGTGAGTCATAAATTTGTATCCTTTTTGAAGTGCAAGAACTTGGAGTTATTTTCTACAATTTTAAATTATTAACATGCTAATAAGCATGATACTGTGCATAAACATGCAGTTCATATTCTTATCATGATTTTGAACTGTGTTAATAGGCATGATAAATTAGCCTAGGCATATTCTTGCCTTTTGCCTGTGTGTGTTTATTCTGTTCCATTTCTGTTATGCATGCTCAAAATATCAAGAACATTACCAGCCCTTCTTCATCATCTTAATAGGTTGCCGATTCACTTGAGAAAGGCACTGAACATGAAGATGAGTACATGATCAGTGAGAAGGAGCTCCTTGTGAATCGGTAACATCCTCTCATTTATGTAGTTTGTGGGCCAATTGCAAAAAAATGCCCTCTACAGCTTTTAATGTCGTACCACTATGCTCTCTTATGGTTGTAGATTTATTTCGATTCCTAAAGACATGGGGACATTCAACTGTGGGGCGTTTGTTGCTGGAATAGTAAGGGTATGTCCTCCACCGATATACTACTCATTTACATGATATCTTGCACAACTAAATCTATGATTTGCATTTTTCTCTGAAGGGTGTTTTAGATGGTGCGGGTTTTCCAGCTGTAGTAACAGCTCATTTTGTGCCCATGGAAGGCCAACAACGGCCTCGAACAACAATTTTGATCAAATTTGCTGAGGAGGTAAATTGTCTTTGCTATTGGTTTCTGTCTTATTCTTATTTACATACTCAATTTTCTCAACACTTGGCACCCTTCCTTTTCATCTAAACAGTATTGACATCTTTCATTTTGCTTGTGTAGGTATTAAGGAGAGAAGCAAGGCTAGGTTGATGATCTTGCCACCATTAACTTTTCTCAGGGTTCTGCAACAAACTTGCCGAGGGATGCTTGGAATTTAGTTGGTTTGTTAAAGAAATATGGATCTTGGTGGTCATTGTACTTAACCTAATTGAATTCTTGCATTTCATTTGTCAAGGAAACAGTGTTCTTGTTCATGAACTATGATTTACCATGAGGATGTTGATTGAAAGTTTGTATGATTTTGGTTTTCGTATGAACTATCAAAGGAAGGGTGATCATGGTCGGTTGATCGTGCCAGCACCCCTAAAAAAATCAAACCGGAAGTGCCGGTTGTTTCCTAGGATTTCAGACATCAAGTATAATGTGTGGGGAAGGATTGTAGGATGTGGATCAGGCTCAAGTGTTGAAGATTAACTCCTCTTTTATAACACTCATTCCCAAGATCAGTTCTCCACAAACTTTTGAAGATTATAGACCCATTAGTCTCATTTCAAGCACTTACAAGATTATCTCCAAAGTCTTAGCAGCTAGACTGGAGAAGGTGATGAATCATTTAGTCCATGATGTTCAATCAGGTTTTATTACTGGCAGACAGATTTTGGATGATATTCTTATAGCCTCTGAACTTATTCATTCCATCAAGAGTACAAGACAAGAGGTCATTGTTCTAAAAGTTGATTTTGAAAAGGCCTATGATCATATTAGTTGGGATGCTCTTCTACATATCCTTCATTTAATGGGGTTTGGCTCACTTTGGACTTCCTGGGTTGCTGAATGTTTAAAAGCTTGGTCTTCTGTCCTCATAAATGGTTCACCAACAGAGGACTTTTCTCTTCTGAGAGGTCTGAGACAAGGTTGCTCATTGTCCCCACTTCTCTTTGCTCTGGTAGCTGAATCTCTTCACCAACTCATGACTAAAGGAATAGCCTCTTTGGGATGTTTTCTGGCATTAGATGCAATGGTCAAGGACCCCTTATTTCCCATCTGCAATTTGCAGATGATACCTTAATATTTATAGAGGCTGGGGTACAACAAGTGGTAAATCTCAAACTCACTCTGAACTGTCTACAAAAGGCCACAGGATTGAAGATCAATTTTCACAAATCCAAAGTGTTATTGTTAAATCCCTCTTCAGTATCAGTGGAGGAGGTTTGTAACATTTTAGGTTGCTCAGAAGTTCAGCTTCCCTTCAATTACCTTGGGTTCCAGTTGGGGGCAAATCCCAGGAGGAAAAAGACTTGGGATCCTATCATTGCTAAATTCAAGAGCAAGTTGAGTCTTTGGCAAGCTAGAGCCAAATCCTTTGGTGGAAGGATCACATTAATCAAGTCTTCTCTCAGTTCATTGTCTCTGTACTATATGTCCCTTTTTCAAAGCTCCCAAGGGTGTGATTAAAGAAATGGAATGTTGGCAAATGAGATTTTTATGGAATGGTACCATTTCTAAGAAAGTTTTACATAAAGTGAGGTGGAACTTGATCTGTAGGCCTAAATCTGAGGGGGGTCTAGGCATTAAGAACTTACACCTCATGAACTTGGCATTATTGGCTAGATGGTGGTGGAGGTTTGCTGTGGAGAAAGATTCCTTGTGGAAACAATTTGTGTGTGTTAAATTTGGGTGGGATTGTGATTCTTGGGATCTCTCAAAACTAATGATCACTGATGGTGTATCTCTTTTTAGTCATATTCAATCTTTACTGGAATATCCAAATTTTGCAAAGGCATTTGGAGCTGAAGGCCTAGTGTGGACTGTGAATTCAGGGGATTGTGTGCTTTTTTGGGAGGATTCTTGGTTGTTGGAGATTCCTCTCAAAACATTATTTCAAAGGCTTTATCATCTCAGTACACAAAAAAATTCTCTTGTGTCCAATTTCTGGTTTAATGGAGATTGGATACTGATTTGCAGAAGAGATCTTAGGGGCTGGGAACTGGATTTATTCTCTGTGTTGTGTGACTATCTCAATGATTTCCATCTGCAGAATAATGGTGGGGATGCTGTTTCTTGGCTTCTAGATCCTAAAGGATTTTCAGTACAAAAAATGTATGAGAAACTTGACTCCAGAGTGGATCAAAAGTTGGCTTGGCCTGCCTTACTCTGGGCTCCTCTTCTACCCCCTAAGATAGCTGCTTTTTCATGGTTATTGTGTATGCAAGCTATCCCTACTAAATGTTTTCTCTTAGCCAGAGGTTTGTATGCTGATAATGTTTGGTGCCCTTTGTGTCTGGAGGATCCAGAAGAATTAGATCACCTGTTCTTGACTTGTCCTATGGCCAGTTCAGTTTGGGCTCTTTATTTAGACTGGTGGGGATTTAAAACTGCTATTCCTGATGATATTGTTCACTGGTTTATCTCTTGGAGATTGCTAGCTCCTTCTTCAGCCAGAAAACATTGGGACATTATTTTTTCAATTTGCATCTGGAGGATCTGGCTTGGTAGAAACTCTGTCATTTTTAGAGGCTCACTAGTTTCTCCTGATTTATTGTTACAACAGATCCAAAATGAGTCTTATCAGATACTTTGGGCTAATTTCAAAAGTGGCCAGTCCTTCTCCTTTCTGTCTTGGCTGGCAGGTCCTTGCTCTTGTTTGAGGAGGGCCTATTGACTTGAGAACTGTTACTTGCCTTACTTACTTCTGGTTTGGGGAAAGGGTGGGATTTGGTTGGGGTGGATGGGTACTGTGGTGAGGTTAGGGGGTGAGGTTAGGTTGTTGTTAACTGGTTTTGGTACTAGTTCTGAAGTGTGTGGGTTTTTTCTTGTTTCAGTTCTTAACCTTCTTGGAGTGTGGTTAGTATCCCTTTAGGATGAGAGGTTTTTTCCTACTGTTAAGATGATCATTATTGTTTTTTGCTGATGGTTTCAAGATGTTTTTTGGTTCCATTCTGTCTGATGTTAGCTTCAGTTTTGGTCTCTTTGGACATTAGGATTATTTGCTGAAGGGTCAATTTGCTGAGACAGTGTTGGAGGTTTTTAAGGTACTGTGTAGGCTCCCTTGGTGTTTCCTCAACTTCTCCTTTTGGTTGACAACTCTTTCGAAGGCATTTGGGACAAAGACCATGTCTTGTTCTGCTTCATTGGAGGGTCTGCTGATTCAGAGCTATTTTGCTGAGTTTTTGGGGGAATTCTGATGTGTGGGAGGTATCAGTTTATATCCTTGCTATGTTTGGGCTAGTTGCTGTGTTAGTTTATTTCCAGCCGAGTGGTAGCGTGAAGTGCAAGGCAAGTTTGGTTTAAATTCCCATTTTCATTTTGAAGTCACTCGGTTACTTGCAGTGCAAGTCAAGTATTGTTTGAAATTTGTGGGGCTTGGGGTTAAAGGACACTTGTGTTGTATAAGTTTTTGGTTCATTTAGGGTTGTAATTTCCGAGGGGACTCCCCTTGGCTGGGTCTTTCATTTCGAAAGCTTGGCTTTAATACAAAAAACTGCTGATCAAAAAAAAAAGTGTTGAAGATCAACAACTGTGATGGTGATCCGTATACAATGCACGCAAACTATCGATATCACCAGCATTTGCAATACAATCAATAAGAGCGACTTTTTCCGATCAGATGGGTGAGAAATCCCAATTGGGCTTTGCTATGGAACGAGGCCTTTTATAAATGCAAAACGTCTTGGGCTTCCTAAACTGCTAGTGGTTCTGCACATGTATAAGGGAAGACCAAGTTTCTGTATTATACATGAATATAACTGGAAACTAATTAAGATGAAGATCAGTATTCTTTGAGCTTTACAAAGTTATCCAAGTTCTAAAATATCTAGCATTATAATTCATTTCACATACCATTATTTCCCAGCATTCACTACACCAAAAATATCTATCAGGAGCAAGTCAAAATTCAATTCATATGTCATTCCAACGGGCATTAACAAAAACAAATACTCAAGTGACCTTTTCTCCATGAACTCACCAAAACTCTAGTCTAATCTTTATCAACGTCCTCCTTCTAACCCCCACCGACGACAGTTCAGGCTTCGACTAAGCTTACCACCGATGGTGGCTCCTCCTCCCTTCTCTCTTCTCTCTTTCTCAAGTGGGAGGTGTTTGTGTCCCTCCATGGGCACGTTCGCCACGAATCTGTTGGCTGGACGGTCAGTGTCGTGTTCTCTGCCCCTTGTAGGAGTCCTCTCTCTGATCCGTCTACCGGAGCTCGGTCAGGCATACGTTATTACGGTGTTGGCCAGCGGCTCCAACAGAGCTCGGGTGGTGGTTCCGTTCGGGGTCAAGGCTTGTTCGGGGGCTTTTCATCGGATTTTGGTTGCTTGACTGGAAAGGTGGGCTACTCCACATTATGGACGGCGTTACAGTTGCTTGACAATTCTTTGGATCTCTTGGCGGTGGTATTGAGGTGTTCTACCTCGTGCCCCGTCTGGTAAGGTTCCTCTCATTTCTATTGCTTTTTCGTTCCAATAGATAGCTATTCACTTTTTCTAGTTCAAGAATCGGGTGGATTTCACTGTTTCGTCGTTGGTTTGTTGGGGGCTTTGTCCGTTGTGGTGTTGGCCTTGACGTGTGGTTTTGGGCCTCTAGGCATTTTCTGAAGTCGTCTGGTTTTAGACTCTAGGGGCTTAAGTGTTCCGGTGGCTTCTGACCACAGAATTATCTCTATCGTTCAGTAGTATTGACTTTCGGTGTGTCGATGTCCATTTTACTCGCTAAGTACATGGTCCCAATGAGATAAATTTCTTTTTCCTTATTCGATTAAGTTTGGAATTTACTGTCCAGAGGTTTTGTGCTTCAAGTTTATCTTATTCGGTATTTCAGACCTCTAGTTTGTTCGGGGCTTCAATTTGGTTAAATTTGGGTTTTTAGACCTCAACCATTTGTGCTTAAAATTTGCTAAATCTAGGCTAATAGACTTCACTTCTTCTACATCTGATTTTTCTCCTTTTGTAGGGAGTCATGGTTTTAGGTTCATAACCCTTAGTTGGGTTCGGTCATTAGTTGTATGTCATTCTCAATTTATTGAAGCTTCATGATTGAAGTTCCGATATGAAATGCTCATTAAGTTGTATCTTTTATCACCTATTCTTTAGTTACAAGAGCAGTTTTTACAATGTGTTTTTGGTGATAAAAAAAAAAATATCATTCCAATTATTAGTTTTTCTTTTGAAGAAGAAGAAGTTCCAACTATTAGTTAAAAAATGTGGGGTTGTTTGACAAACTGAATTAAGCGTGTGTAGTCAGTGGTTAAGCGAATTACATGCACATATTCATGTCCAATTGCTCTTAAAAAAAGTATTGAACACTACAATTATTTAGATGCAAATTATGAAACGTTGAAAATTATTATATAGCTTATAAAAATTAGATGAAAATTGGATTCTGATTTGTTCACATTTTATTAAAAATAATGTTTACATGAATTTTTGTATACAGTTGTCAACACAACAAGTAACAAATGTCCAATACACTGTTGTGATGGAATAGTACATAATCAATCTGTCGAAACAAATGCCTAATACAAAAAGCCTCATGCTCAAGGTGTTTGGCTGACGGATCAAAACAGGTCGTCGGTGATGAAACTTCTAATACCGGCGATGTAAAAAACGTTAATATTGAAGGTTTCAACACCGACGTTCGTAACAGACGTTGGTATTGAAAGTTCGAACATCAACACCGATTATTGCTTTGCTTTGTTTCTGCTTCTGCTGCTACACATGGCCTGCTGGAGTGATTGGTTCTGAGGAAACCAACAGATGCTAAAGCAATTTATTGGTATCAGACAAAGAAGAAGAGGAAAATCTCCTAACCCTAGTATTATATTATTAGTGTTCATAAATTACTAAGAATAACTCTATATATGCATATATATTTTTGATCTGCGCATGCACTATATCGTTCTTATATATTAACCTAGATCCCATTACTAGTCAACTAATAGAAATACAAAGTGTTCATGTATCAGATCAAGTTTCATATATAAGAGAAAAACATTTTACATGTGTAAATAGAACCATTTATGTAATCAAGGATTAATTATAAGATATAGAAAAAAAATATGTGAGACAGAAATAATTGTATTATTTTCATTGAATAGAAATAGTAACTGTTAAAGAGAAATAAAAAGCTGAACCAAAATGATTCTCATATTCTTCAAAAGTAGGTTCATACAGTTGAAGTGATGTTCAGACAATTAGTTCCTATAGATCTTCATCACTTGCTATATACATAGCAGATTGATTTTCTAGGTAAATCAATCTACATATATACATATGATGAGAAAATATACAATTAATATATATGATAATTCTTCGAATACTTACCCCAAAAAACTAGGTCATCCATAGATCCATGCACGATCTGTACATATATATATATGAAAGCAGGTAATAAGGTAACAAGTGCAAGTATAAAGATGGAAACCTGTAATATCAAACCTGAATTAGTCAGCATGCATAGCTAGGGTTTTTGAGAAAAAGCAAGGTGTGAGGAATGAAGCCTGGTCCGAGATCATCAACTCCCTCCTCCATATGAATATATGTATATATATGATTCAAATATACATATAAAAAACAAGGAAGAGATTAAGGTGTAGGTAATGGATGGATCTTGGAGATGAAGATCCACTCAAGATCTCTATGTAGAAAATGAAAGAGAGGCAAAGAAAAACAAGTCTAGGGTTTGATATCATGAATCATGAGGCACTCAAGTGCTCATCTCATGAAGCTGAATCATAAAGACTATAACTAGACATGATGATACATATAACAAGAAGCTAAAGAAGCAATGATAGAGAGAATGATCTTGGATCAAACTTCATTCCAAACACCCTTTTTCTCACTCTTTGGTCATGATTCAACAATAATCAAGGAAAGCTGCAATACTATCACTCTCTTGTCAAGTGTGAAGCAAATGGGTTGAGAGAGAAGAATATAAAGGTGAGAGAGCACATGATAGACAGGTCACTGGGAGCATTTAATAATGGAAGGTCTGGTTGGTTTTGGGCTCATCATCTTGTCTTCTTCTAACCCCTTTTCCTTTTTCCTTCTTTATTTTTTTTTTACTAGAGACTAGTGAGAGCCTTTCTTACAGCATTTCATTGATGTAATCAATGAAAATGGTAAATAAAATAGAAAAGGGGAGCACTGAAAATAACAAAGACCAAAAAGGGATCAAGCATGGGAGGTAAAGGGGAACATAAATGGGCCTCCACTTACTCACTATTGCATTTTTCATTTCATTTATTTAGGCCACTAAAGTTGACAAGTCACAACTCACAAGAAAACTATAAAAGCTATAACAACAAGGAAGATATGTCCATCATGGTCAAGAACAAAGGGTCACACCAACCTCAGTAAAAAAACATTACTATAGTCTATAGAATATTCTCTTCAAATCATTTTATTATGATTTTTAGGAGGGATGAATTCTGCTACCATTATGGGCTTACATATACTTTATCTTCTTGTGAATTTCATATACAATAAAGTGCTGCCTTCTTCTTTGTTGTCATTTTTATATTTATTACATTGATATTGCTGCTTAATTAACATTTTTTTGATAAGCTTGAAAATTTACTAATAAGACCGAATTCTAAAAAGAAATCAGAAAACCCTGATTCAAGAAGAAACAGGGTGAAGACCAATAATAACAAAGGGACTCCACCAAAGGAGCCATAAGGCGTAGCCTTTTCGAAAAGAAAAAAAAAACAAAACCAAAAACGAAAACCCCACAAAGCCTCGCCTCCCGAAGTCAACGACTAGACGTCGCGTTCTTCTTCTTGGCAGCCAACTCACGAATTTTAGTCCATGCATCGGCACCCTGCGACATAGCTGCAACTTTAGAATTTCCATTATGGCCTTGCTCTATCTGTTTTCCAATGTCGACGGGACGGACATACCTTTCCCTATCTGAAATCTTTGGTTTTCACGTCATAGTATAAAACTCCGATAAATGTTTTGGGGGGCGGCTCACCCGCTTCGATGTGACGAGGGCATCCTTCCACGGAGATGCCACCTGCTGTACTGGCTGACCCGCTCCAACAACAACAGGTTCAATCAAAACAGGAGACGAGGCCTCCACCTGCTGTGGAGGTGGGCCTCCAGCCGCACCGAGAACATGATTCTGAAATAGCATCGGATGGGCTTGACTTAGCACAAGTCCACTTGATCCCAAAACAGAATTTGGCCCGCCTGAAATTTCAGGCCCAACAGTACCGGCCATGCAAACTGCACCTCGATCCCTATCCAGTATCACGCCGCCATCGTAGGAAATCAACGTGATTTCAGGAGATGATATCGCATCGCAACTGACAGGATCGAGACCAATCTCCAGAGGATCCGATTGATTCTTCGTTTGAAACTCAACGTCGGCAACTATGGGAGAAACCTTCCCAGCACCGACGGTGGCACCCAGCTCCGACAAAAAGCCGGACCGATCTACCCCTTCCAAGGTCACTGGAGAGCTAGGAACTTCTACAGCGTCCAACTCCTTAACAAGTTCACGGTTACTCTATTTCTGCAACCCAGAAACAGAGGCATACAAATCCGGCCGGCGAGTAGAGTATGTCCGGCGATGCCACGCTGTGGCTACAAATAAAATGTAACCGTCGATCTTAAACCCGTTTAAGACCTCGATCACCTTCAACGCTGCATCCATTGAATCGAAACGAACACAAACGAAATAACAATTGCTTCGGCTCGGTCGTTTGGGAACTCTAATGGATACAATCTTACCAAACGGGCTGAACACATTACGAGTCCAGTCTTCCGAAGATTCGAACGGCAAGCCATTCACAAAAACCTCGTCTTCTTGTTCAAAGAATCTGTCGGTCTTCACTGTCCGATGTTGACGTCCAACCGTTGAAGCCACCGGATGCACATCGGAGCCCCTCAGCGACTCCGTAATGTCGCATGAAACATCAGTCCCTACCACACCAGTAACAACTGCAGTAGTACCCAAAGGTGCTACAACATTAAAAGGAGGTGATGCAGCAGAAGCATACCTCCTCTTCTGTTTGCGACGAGTAAGGACACAATCCGAGACGGGAGCTGTCTCGGCTTCGCGCTTCGTACCCTCTTTCAATCCCTTTCGGATCTTAACCTTGGACTTTGATGCCCGGAAGCAGCAGAACCTTCCGAAATTGTTAACACGTGATTCAACGCCATCACGATTGATCCCAAAGCCACGGTCACCTCCGCCAATAACCCATTGACAGATTTTGATCTTCGGCGAGGTCAAGGTGTGGAGAGAGAAGAGAAAGGGGCATTTTTGGTTGAGAATGTGTCTGGATGTTTAAAAAACCACTGCTTGATTAACATTAATTTTAGGTGAAAAAAGGCCCTCTATTGCTCTCAACACTATCATTATCACATTCGGTATCTTCGATGACAACATGCACTGCTCTGAAACGGTGGTTTTCCTTTTTTTCTCTTTGTTGTAGTGGTCACGGACGAGTGCACCACTATCGGAATCTCGTCGACTCTGTGACTCTCGGCTAGGGATTGTGGCGACCTTGATGACTCTGTTGTTTCTCCGGGAGTTGGGTAGCTGAAGACCCGTCTCTATGGCGAAAGCTTGACGGATTGGTGGCTGGCCGCAGTCTGGCTAGACGATGCCTCGACGATCTTCTCTAGGTGCTCTATGGCCTCTGGTACCGATTTCCTTCGGAGAGGCTTTGGTACCAAATAAAAAGCGAGGTCTGCTCCGCAGGTTGACCAGAACAAATGAGTCACACATGGGGAAGCGGGACGTCGGAGAGGAGAATTATCCCGCCCCGACCCGATCGACTAGGTTCAGCCTCTCTCATTCGCCAACTCATAGGTTGCTCCTTGTAAAGCTAGCATAATCACCTCAACACCTTACGAGGCCTACGTATGAGACCAACATGTATTTAGATAATCTAGCATCCGAGTCGAGACATGGGTCGTCGTGTTTGGATTTACTTTATTTTTTTACATTTAGTTTACTGGTAGTTTAGTTTGGGTGTCTCAATACTTACTAATTCCAAATGTTGAGTATGTCAAGACATTAACTTGGCTCGTTTACTTTTATTTTAATTATTTAAGTCTCTTATGAGAAAATAATAATATTGGTTACTTTCTTCCTGAAAAACATTCATTTCAGCGTTGATATTATAAAAATTTATGTGATCATACCCTTATTTTTCTATTCTGATTTTTCAAACAAAATGGATTCATTACATCATGATTATATTTATGTGTATTCTGACATACCTTGTGAGGATTTATTAACTTCAGTTATTTAATAGTAATAAAAAGACGCATTTTTATCAAACAACAGATTATCGTTAATTTTGTATCAACGATATCAACATAGAAGACAAAATATTTAATTTATTCATATTTGTTCATCCCATTTTTAAATACTACCACCCCTTGGGTTTTAGATCTGTTTGTTCTCGACATCTCTCTTGTACTCGTTGTCGCCTCTGTCTCTCATACCCATCTTTCCACTTGGCGGTGCTCATGGCTTTAAAGGTCGTACTGTGCATGCATACCTCAAAAATGACGAGTAAGACTAAAAGGGGAACATCGATAACCACATCTACAACAAACTACTATATTTTCTTTCATATCTACAACGAACTGTTGGCATTTAAGGAACTCATGAGTTCTTTCGTTAAGCTCGCCGATGTACTCAAAGATACGTTCGACAAACACGGAGGGAAACCCCAACACAAATCCATATTTGCAGCACATCAACCTCCGCGATGAGTCGAAGGATCCCATCTTCCAAAAAGATGACTGAACCGGTTATATGAATAACATCATCTCTCCGCCGTCTACAAGCTTACATGCCTCTCCAGCTACACCATCATTGTCGGGAAGACATCTCATATCTTATCCATGACTACGTCACAACCTTGCCTTGTATATGAGGAATAAGGTTAAGGTTAGGGCGAGGGTTAGTTTAGATATTTTTTAAATTATATAGTCACGTGACAATACGTGTGAATTTATCATCCAAATTAACAGAAGTGTGAGTTTTGTTTGGATGAATAACAATAGATGAAGGTGTGTTACTAATATCGTCCAACCACTATGTATGGAATATGGACATTTTGACTGCCACATTCTCTCTCTAAAAAGCTCTCCCCAACCCCAACCCTAGCTTCCCCTGTCATCTTCTTTGGCCATCACCGGTGACAACGGTGGGTTCGGCCAATGTTGTCACTGTGGGCCTCCTCTACATCTTTCTTCTTCTCCTCTCAATTCCTTTGATTTTCTTGGTTCGGCTACAGATCTGGTTCCTATCGGTTGTTGTCTCTTTTTTTACATCTGGTTTTCAGATCTCGTCGCCATATCGAAACTGTCTTGTTGTCGTTCTCCCTACTTCCCTGCTTGCCCTCTGTGCTTTGTTTCGTTGTCGTCCCTAGAGCTTTGGGATTCTTTGAATCATAGAGAAATATTTGTAGCGTGTCCGTGATCCTCTAGACCAACTGGAGTCTCACCTATAATTACGGACGATGTTGGTCGACCACCTGGAATTCCATTTTTGAATGAGGAAAGTGATCATAGTCGCGTGGTTTCTGGGATCTCTGTTCCGGATTTGTCGCACTTGCAATCAGAAATACGAGTTGCGTAGGGAAGACGTGTTATGTGAAGGGGGTGAGTTAAGCAGGCTCAACCCTTAGCTAATGGCCATGTAAATGGGTCTAAGCCATCAGGTCCTGAACCCTTCTCAACACCTAGCCCAAAGTCTCTCTCGTCCCATTCAGGAGTTGGTTCAGATTCAAGGATTTCGCATGGGCCTGGAGTGAAATTGGGCTCGGGTACGGAAACGCAGGAGGACCCCGAGGCTGCTTTTAGCAATGCTCTGTCAGTCATTGCATGACCGTCTCTTCATAGCAATGTAACAGCTCAACCAAAAAAATATGGTCGTCCAAAGAAAGGACAGTCAAAGGCGATTTCCCCTTCAACTGTTTTTTATCAGATAAGAGCTAAGACATCTGTTGATAAATGAGGTAATTTGGGAAGCTTCATTATTGATTTCGTTAAGAAAGATAGCTCTGGTGATTGGAGTTATTATAAGAAAGTTGGAAAAAAGACTGTTGACCTTTGTTCTTTGGCACTCAACCAGTTCACTTCTCTAGATGTTCCACAAGTTGAGGAGGATATCGAGGATAGTCAGGACGAGGATTGCCCTGAACCGATTACAGGAAAAGCTCTATGCCCCTGTTTTGGTTTCTAATCGGTTTTTGTGTTTAAATCCTGGATAAGATGCAGGCAAGGAAGGCGTGATTTCTGGTTGCTCCCTTTCTTGGATTTATTCGGTTATCTGTTTTGCTCTCTGTAGCTGTTGCTTGAGGATCATTTTCTTGCAACGTTTTACTGTCTTGTAGAACGATTGTTTAGTATACAATTTCGCTTATAAAAAAATAAATAAGAAAAGGTTGAAATTTATGTTGGATCTGGTTCAATATATACAGTACAGATCTGTGTGATGTCTTTGTTTCATGGATTTCAATTGTTACCATCATCAAAGTATTCTACTTTCCACTTCCATTAGGACCCACAGTCTTCAATTTCCTCTTCTTCTTTTTCACAGTAATGTGCAGGTAGGAAGTTTGATTCTTTGAAAGGAGATTGAGAAACAAACGAGAGCAAAGGAAATATCTATTTGACCAAGTGTCCTCTTGGGCCCTAGGGTTTGGTGAGCAGTCCCCCATTGGGTATGGGCCCTACCCACTTTCAACATCTTTGTGGGCCCAAAGCCATCTGATTGGTACAATACAATTTTACATTTGAAGCACAAGACATCATGTTTAATTTAGGAGGATTTATATTTCCTAGCCTCTACTACACCCCATACTTAAATATTTGATATCTCTATCTCAAAAAAAAAAAGATATCTCTAATTTTTTGTTTCACTTATTACCTATGATTTTTCATGTTTTTTTGGAAACTAACATTTTCTATTTAATATCTTAATTCCTTTCAACTACATTAGAAAATGTCTAAAATAACCGAGCAATTATAATTTAAAGTTGAGATATAATAGAGAGCTAAGATGTATATTTACCAAATGTTCCCATTTGATCCCCTCCATATATTTACATGTATCTAGTCTGAGCTAGTTATGAGTTATATATTTATTGGTTTCCGTATAACTTTTCTTTTTTAGAATTGTTTTACAAGAAATTGGCAAGTTATTGGAATTTGACACTTTGATCCATGAATCATTCTACTTTGAAAATTAGGACAGTATGGACTCAACCAATTTACATAACGAAGATGAACTTCTCTCCCTGATAAAAATTTCAATCTTTTTCTTTAAATCTGTTGTTTTTTGCCTCATAATACTGGTATTTATTTCACACAAATAAGTCTCATGAACGACATGTGGTCCTAAGCATAACAGTGCCGTGATATTGGACAGTAAACATTAGTTTCTGACAAAAAGTGAAAAGTTAAAGGTAAAAAGTGAAACCAACGATCAAAGATTAGTGAGGGCAAAACTGGTATTTACTTAATATAAATAAGTGACGTGCACGACACATGGTCCTGGGCATAACAGTGTTGCGATGCTGGATAGAAAACGTTAGTTAATGAAAAAAAAACGTGACAAGCCATAAATAAAAAATAAAATCAATAGCCATATATAGTTAGGATTTAATTTTGGGGTATAATATTAGTAGGGGGCTAGGAAATATAATTACCCCTTTAATTTATGAAACCTCAGTTGCTTCTCTCAAAATCCTGAATTCTAGATCGATTGCTCAGTGCATAACTTGTGCAAATCATTCACAGTTCATATAACAAGAAGAAAGAAACTTAAGAGATCAGGTAAAGGATATATTGAAGCTGTAATGAACCTGCATAATTCAGTTGATCAAGAACATTCAAAGAATGTATAATTCACATGTACATGGTTGAAACCTACATATACATAGTAAGTAACATAATTCACTGATATATATGCATCAAGAACATTCAAAGAAAGTTTAAATTCACATGTACAAAGTTGAAATCTACAGAATAGTCTCACCCTTGATATCAAATATGTACCTTTGAAGGGTGAGGGAAAAAATAAACCAGTGTCAACAAAAAGCACTGAGCAGTAGAGCCTATGAAATTATTGAGTTACATGGAGGGTGAATAATGATCTGTACAGGACATTTGAATTTACAGCCAGAGAGCCTTGAATATTTTACATACTCAAGCTTTCAGGATTGGTTCTTCACAACCTTGACATTGCTATAGAGGCGCTTGAGATCCTTCATAGCTTTCTCTTCTATCTGGATTGACCGGAGAGAGGAGGGTGTGTCAATTTCTGGTTTGAACCAACGATTCACACCAGCAGGATCTGCTGGTGATACCTGACCGCTTGCAATGGAGAATCCAGCAGTTCTTGTCTTGGGTGTCTGAGAATGATTGTGGTGTTGCTTAACCTGATTTTCAAGAAAAAAACACAAGATTATCGCTCAAGTACATTTTGAACTTTTAAGATGTGCTGTGCATGCGCTTACCTGTTGTATTTGGATGTCCCTAAGAGATGGGCAAAAAGGATGAGGTGGTGTGGCAGAGGAAGCCCAAGGAGGGGTAGTCTCTGTGTCAGGGGGACGTGGTGCACGAGCAGAGACCACCGGTATGGGGTTTGAAGGCAAAAATGAACTCAAGGGGATTTTCCCATCACTTTTACCGTTACTCGTATGATCTTCTATCTGATCCTTGCCTTTCGTTGGCTTATAGCCCTTCACTTTGCTTTCCTCATTGAGAATCTCACGAAGTGAAGCATTTCCCTTCAAAATCTTGGCCCCGCCCCAAGCAGGGCCTTCACTTTTGGGTGCTGGTGGAGGTGGTGGAGTCTCTTCTTTTGGAGGATCATCAAGAGCGCCACTCAAGAACATGGACAGTCCACCTTTCTTGTTCTTCTTCTTGGATGCTGGTTTTGGTACTGAACTTTTACTTTTTGATGATTCTGACTTGACTTTCTTCTTGAAGGAGAAGCCAGAGTTAGGAGAATCTGGGCTGGACACATCATATATTGCATCTTCACCCTATCAATATCAGACAAGTCCCAGTTTGAAATGGGTCAGAAAAATGTAATGAAAGTGCCCAAATCACAACTTGTGAACAATCAAACCTTTATATTTGTATCTTGAGGAACTTCAATAGTCAAGAAATCCTTTGGGTTCAATTCAGAGCTTCCAGATACTGTTTCTACTTGAGATAGCCTCTTCTTGCTCTTCCTCCTCTCCTTCCTCGATCCCTCACTCTTTTTGTTGCCCTTTGTATCCGATGAACATAAAGATGGTGCTACTGGAAGACCAAGCTCAGCCAAAGAACTCTCTAGTGACAACCTTGTATTGAGCTTTGCAATTTGCTGGTCATCAAGAAGAAGCCCATTAGACTGCATTTCCTCAAGCATCTCAATCTGCTGCAACTTTTTTCTCAAGGCACGAACTTGTTTACTAACACCATTGCTCAGATCATCTCTGGGTTTTAAAAAAGAGTCCACTCTTTGATCACCTTCACTTTCGAAATTCGAGTTCTTCATGTGCTTTTCACGGGTTTTCAGTACCTCACTCTCACTATCCTCCTCTTCGCTATAAATAACAGCAGGAAAAGTTGCTGTTGGAGTTGGAAGCCTGCGGTAGCACCATGGCTCAGATGATCTATGGTCTAAGGACTTCTCAAGATTAGCTGCAATATCTGGTAGAGCACTAGCTATGGTATGTGATGCAACAGCAAAGATGTAGTCAAGGTTGCGTATAGCTATGTCCTCACAATGCTTCCTGAGATCATCTGCTCCAAGAGAATCTGCAACTTCAAGAAGCTGAACCGAGTTTCTTGGCTCAACTAGATGCTCAGCTGCTACTTTCTCACAGAGACTTTTTAAGCTTGGTACTTCCTCATCCTTTTGAACAGTTGGTAACACTAACACATCCTTTTGATCATCCTCATCAAAGTCTTCATCTAATTCTTCTACTTCATCGCTCAGATTCAACTTCGGCTTCTGGGGATGATCCTGGGACATGTTATGAGGAAACATGGGATGATAAAGAGAACTTACAATTAGCAGATGAGTTTCACCAACAGAAACTGAAGTAGCCCTCTTGACTCCATGAACCCGAGTGGCTACAGGTCGCTTGTCTTTGTCTTTCTTACCATCAATCATGTAAACATCACCTGTTGTTGTAGCTGCAGCAGTCCAAAACTTCCCAGCTGAAATACTGACTACACTTCCGCCACACAGTGAATATATCTGCACAGTAAGTAGCAAGCTCAGCTTGGAAGGATGGGAACTTTCAGAAGGAAGAACAGAATGAACCTGCTGGCATTTGGGATCAGAGTCTGAAGAAAGCCAATAAAACAATGCACCATCATCAGTAAGAGCAGTGCTATGCACCATTCCTGCTGCAATAGCAACAACATGTAATCGTTCCATACGATGAAACTTCAAAGTGGTTCCTCCACTTTTCTTGATGTTTCTTGCAATGACTACACGCCTTGGAGTCACAAGCCTATGGCCCCAAGTGAAGATCTGACAATGCAAAACAGTCATGATCCGAGAATCAAGACAAGTATGTAACTAAGGCTTTGTTAGTGAGTGGTTTATATTACCTCTCCATCTGCTCCTAATACAATTGTGTGATACTTTGCTGCAGCAACTTTTGCAAAGAACTTTCCTTTCAAATATTCAACAAGTCTTGGAGTGTAATTGGATGCAGAGTTTGAGGTACCGTAACCTAACTGACCCTCTCTATTGCAACCCCAAGTGAAAACTTCTCCAGACTCAGAAACTACAGCTGTGTGTTTATTTGCTGCAGCAACAGCAATGATTTTTGGCTTCATAGAACCTACCCTACGAGGTGTGGGTTGGGTATCCACAGAAGTGTAGCCAAGCTGACCCTCTGCACAATGTCACATGCATCAAAACATAATCAATATCACAGTGATGGCTCAAAGAAATGCTTGTTGCATACTCTTATTTCTTTCCCATTTTGTATTTGCATTCGACCAAGTGGGTAATCAGGTTATATTAAGTTGTTGGCATAAAATTTACCTCTATTGGATCCCCAGGTGAATACTTCACCGCCCTCTGTAGCAATAACAGTGTGATGTTTAGCTGCTGCAATTGCCTTCACCCGGCGGGATCCTAAACCAGAAGTGACCTGCCGAGGTGTAATTACTGCAGCTTGACCACTACAAAAGATTCAAATAAACTGTGTTTGGTATTGGAAAATGTGTTTAAAGGATTATATCGAGTTTTGTCATAAGTAAAAACGATTGAAAATAAAAATATAATCCTGGAATAGGAAGTTTCCAATGTAAAATCAGTAGCTTAACAAGAAAATGTTTGAGCTAACCAGAATCAACGCCTAAAGTTTTGAAACAAAACGCAAAGCAGCATTGCAATCAAAACTTAAGTCCTAACATGAATGTAACACTAATAAGCAAAGGAAAATCTAACTCAGCTATCCTTAAGTATGGACCTTTCTCAATCAACCACCCCTAAGATTTTAAAGTTTTTGGCAATCCCCCCAAGTGTTTTTGGTCTCAATGTACCCCGATTCGGTCAAGTTTTGGGGTCTGAAATGACGAAAATACCCTTTTTGGTTATTTTGCAAGAGGGTAATTTTGTCATTTCACACCTAAAAGTTGACAGGATTGGGGTGAAATGAGACTAAAAAACTTAGGGGGTTGTTAAAAACCTTTTTAACTTAGGAGTAGTTAACTGAAAAATGTGCATACTAAGGGTAATTGAGTGAAATTATCCCATAAACTAATATTGAAATAATTATCCTTATACCTGTGGATATCAAACTCAGGATGGCCAAGGCGGCCTCCTCTTCCAAATCCCCAAGTGAAAACTTCTCCACGTGCACTAACCGCTACACTATGGAACTTTGCTGCAGAAACAAACTTGATAAAAGAACCATGAAGCGAATCAATCTTGCATGGAAGCTTCTGTATGTGTGCATTCCCAGTTCCAAGTTGGTAGTTCACACCACTTCCCCAACTAAACAGCTCAGTAGCCACTGAACACATATAACAGCTCAAGTTATCTAATTCGCAACAGCTATGCGTATGTTACCAATCACTTCAATATAGTTCAGTAGAGACCTGAGTCTTGTCCAGTTCCGGTAACCTGGGATACAGGACCAGACAGGAGATCTATTGGTGTTCGGGACTTAGAGTCCTCCAATGTGACAGATGCGCCAGACTGAAGAAGTATGTTTGCTACTGCAAGATGACCGAAGTGTAGAGCCCTGTGGAGGCTACTCCATCCTGACTCGCCATCCTACAATTAAGATGATCCAGTCATGCAAAATGGTATTTTTTTGTAATCCCAAAACCCAAGGAACATCCCCTCCACACTAGATACTGATATTTTTACAAGGGTTAATTGCATATAGCTATTGCGTACTATACATCTTACGCACATTACTATCCTCAACTTTAAAATGCTTTCAAAAATTGCAGATAGCTCTTTTTTGCCAAAATGACAAAAAGGCCCATGAGCCTAATTTCAAAAAAAAACATTTTTTCGTTTTTAAAGAGTTTTATCTTGTAAGGAGTCTTTTTTCATCTACTCAACCGTTTTCTACATCTAACCAAAATGTTTTGGGTAGTTATGGAGTCTTTCTTGAGATTGTAAATAACCTCCTTTAATGAATGAAATTATTTTTTTAAGACAAAGCAAGGAGATGAAAAGATGGTGGAAGTAACACACCCTGGCATCTGGGTCAGCACCAGCAGCTAGTAGCCTCCTAACAATGGGAATGTTGTTTCTCCAAGTTGCAATGTGAAGTGGAGTAAGGCCAAAAGTGTTCCTGGAGTTAATATTGCCTCCATTCTTTTTCAATTGTGCCAATGCTACATCTACCTCAGCCAAAGACCCTTCCCTTACAACAAGCCACATATCCTTATGGGACCCATTTGACAAAAGCTTGCGACCATGAGACTGCAGATTCGGCTTTTGCCCTTGAGGTGAAACTAACACCTCGGTCATCTTTTATTCCAACTGAAGAACTCTTTAACTTTCAAAAATTGGGTCAGAGGTCAGGTTCTCCAAATCAGTAGTCAGGTGAGACCAACTAACAAGTAATTGTCTGGCCTTGACCTGCTCTAATACATGTTTCACTCTAGGGAGCTAGAAAACACTCAACAGATTGCCATTAAGATGCAGAATTTGAAAGGCCAACTCTGAGGTCATCAACATGATGTCTTTCAGTAAAAATGAACCAATTGCAGCAGCCAAACGCGACAGCCCTTCAAAATCTGAAAGGCATGGATAAATATCCGTATAAATAGTGAATCATGATAGCTTCACATTGCATTTGAGTTTCATTTCTTCAGTTTTGGGAAAACTCTGATGTTCAGAATGGAATGAAACATCTTATGTCAGTAGTATAGGCATGCCATTGCAAATAAACTACAAAAACATCTATATGTGGTAAAACAGACTATTTAGAAAAATAACAATAAGAGAAGAAGCAGAACAACACAAACAAACTAGAAGTTGTGTCTCAGATACATATATAAATCCCTTCTCTTCATAGAATTGGAAAAGGGAAAAAATGTGCATAGAACTTTGGTGCATTTCATGATCTGAATCGTCGTAGACATGATCAACAGAAATGCATAAGAATGGTACTTTGACATGATACCAAAATTGAAAAGGTGATGATCTAACCAAATTTACCAGAGAAAATCAGACATTGATTCAAAGCTCATGCTGAATCAGAGATTCTATTTCTACCAAACAATCCCAAATGCAGAAATCACAAACAAGATGAGAAGTTGAAGGATGCAAAACAATGTATGAAGCAAAAAGTCCGAACCCAGATCAAACACAGCTAAAACTGATCACCAACCATAAAACAAAACCGCACCCAGATCAGAAAATGCCACTTTGAACAAGAATTTCAGCAGGATAAGCCCCCGAAATTGCAATAACGATCCGGAAACACCTACCCCACCTAAAATGGTAGAAAAATCAGTACACCCATTAATGGCCACTCAAACAATTTCACAACAACATAAATCTCAACAGGATCGTCACAGGAGAAAAATAAAACGCTCTAAGCACAGATTCGAGAGAAGAAACATCACCTGGAAGAGAGTTACAGTGGCGGGTAAATAGAGTGAAATCGGAGGAAGGTATTGAGACAGAAATGGCGCATATAATTGAGGTGACGCTTTATGTGACGGAGGAGAATATGCCTAAAGCCAATGGCATAAACGAAGGACAGAGAGAGAGAGAGAGCGTAACGCAGATACGGAGACGGAAATGAAGAACTGGTTCAAGTCTCTCTCTCGCGAGTGAAAGGGTATTTTGGGCATACCAGAAAGTGATCTGACGACAATGACCTCGTCGCTTCCTGGAATTACGTACGTGAGAGGTTGGAGATTGGTGGGTATTCTCCACCTGGTAAACGAGCGTCGTAAATATGGACACGTGCCGGATTGTTATAGGCGGGAAGACGTAAGGGAATCCTAAAACGTTACCTCGTACACGGTTTTGTTAACCTTTGATTTAACCGTCAATTACGGTTAATTGTCTGGTTGAAGATGTTTAGGAAGACATTCCTATCCATTTATTTGAATTTGATTGGTCGGTTAGATAATGTATTACTCCATTGTTTCATTACTATTTATATGAATCAAGATCATAACTTTTTATACCATCCTTTTTTTTTAGAATTAAAACTCGAGTTGTTTTCTATTTATTAACATGAACAATTAAATGAAGGGTTGACTTTTGAAATTGCTTGCTGTCTTAATCTTTAGTTGCTCAATCTGAAATTCAACGATAACCTTCCAACTTCAAAAGCATCTAAACTTATGAAAAAAGACCTAGCAGTTGGATTTGTAGCTACTTGCTTCACATGCACGCAACATGTGCTTTGCCAAACTCAATATGCTAAGGTTCTATGATCGTTGGACGCAACCGCAAGTCCAACTCTCATTTTCTTGTCTTATTTAGCTACCATTTTTTTTGAGTGGAAAGAACATTTTATTTATTAAAAGCAAATAATATATAACGAGGAGGTCTCTTTTCGGAGAAGACCTCGTTCTTTTCGACTTCAGTCTGGCAACTCAGTTCCGCCTACATGGCGTCCATCCCCTCCCTCCTACGCCAGTCCGTTGCTTAAGATGGCCGCTGTCCCCCAATCGTCGTCTTCCACATATCTCTTAATCTCAACCACAACCACTCTTTTAACCTCTTCTGTCGCAAGCCTCGCCGACTACCGCTCCTTCCCGTCTCGGATCCCCTCGTCTGAGCAGTGTTAGCTGCCTCGGACCCCCTCTTCTAAGTAGTATTCGCCGCCTCGCAACCTCCATTGAAGACGTCATCGGTGTATATCCACCTCCTTGGCCTCCACCGAGACATCCTTCATGATCGCTATCCCGGTTCTGGATTATGATGATCGGTTGGTTTTATTTTACTTCACCTGTTTTGTTCCTTTTTGCAAGGTTCATGATTAGCGAGCGAAGATTCAGAGCTTCTACCCAAGGATTTAGGGACTCTTACCGGGAGGGATCCCTGAATCACATCTACCATCGTCGATCTCCTCCCGTTGAAACTGATGAAAGTAGGCTCGGTCACACTCTACAGAGTATGTAGCGTTTAGGCAACACCTTGAGCAGTCACAGTAAGTTTCTTCATATTTCCAATACCGTTTATAACAGTTATAATGTTAAAAGAATAGCCAACATATGTTACATGTCTGTTCTTAGTGAAAAAGGAGTGTTTCTTCCTGATGCACTCGTTTGTAGTTGAATTCTAAGTTTAATGAAATTGCACCTTTTAGTATAATTAAAAAAAGAGTAGGGGGAGAGTAGTGTATCCGAAGATGAACTACAACTAAACCTCCAAAAGAATCCGAAGTATAGACGAGTTTTTTGAGAGACTAAGCACTTGTTTCATCATAGAACAAACGAAAGCAAGCGAAAACTAAAAACAAAAACTGAAGACACTGACAACAATACGCAAAACAAAAAGTAAACCCAAAAACCATATTAGGCTCGACTTGAGCCCACCCATATAGCTGGAAACTTGTGGATCCGCCAACTGGACCACTAGGTGTCGGGGAGACGCACGTGGTATAAGGAGAGATCACGTGATATGGTGGAAAGACCCTAGAGTGGGGCGGGCTGCTCTTTCTCCGATGCAGCCCATCGCTAAAGGGCCTCATGTCCCCCAGCGAGGCTGATAATCAGCCCTCGCCTAAATTCCTTTCATTCCTCTTCGAACCCATCCTCTATGATCCACTTACTATATGGGGAAATTGTTTGCTCCCATGATCCTAGGAGAAGCACTAAGTTTTCTTCTAGGAGGGCGGTGGTTACCGAACAAGCCCACCCTGGGTTAAACATGATAGTGGACGTCACCAAGTATTCTTTTGTCTCCTCAACGCGGTTGAGGTGATAGGTTGAATTGGACGTCTCATCCAATGCAACCGTCTTAGGCATGATGGTGGGCCTAAAGTGAGAAGTCGAGCATCAAGGGGAGTCCAGTGATGATACTAGCATTCCTTCCATCCGTCATATTCCATGTGGTCTTCCCAACCCATCCCATAGTGGCGTGGCCAAGTAGGGTTTTGAGGACGAGTTCTATCCTAACCTGGAGACCAGAACAAGTTCCAAATAGGTACCTTCCCCCAATAACGAAACCACAATGGAGCCCATAGGCGACAGATCCCCCACTTCGGAAAAATCGGGGGGGGGGGGGGGGTATGCCTTAGAGTACGAGGGGGTGTGATGATCTGGTCGACTCCAATAGGACAAGAGGTCGAGAGCGGAACACGGAGATCCCGACCATCATCATTGTCTCTCGTACCTACGTTGTCGTGGTGGTAGAGATCACTGAGCGTAGATATCGAAGACGAGAGTCGTAATACAGAGGAAGGGGAGATGTAAAGACCCCCGAGACAGCAGCGACGCTTGATCATGGGTGTTGATGGAATGATGGAGCATCAATAACCCCATCTAACGACCAAAAGGTAGTGCCACGAAGGAGAAATGAAGGTAGGTGGTGGTGGTGGTCGGGCTGCGGAGAAAGCCTTAACTACAACGACAATGGTCTCCCTCATACCTAGGAAGGGCGGCGACGGAGGAGAGGGAGCGTATGGAACCGGTGGTATGACAGTCAGTGAGGAGCCATACTCCATAAGAAGTCGTTGGCCACCGAACGAGGGCATAAAACCCACGAACGGAGACGATGATACAGATCGACGATGGACTGTCATGTGTTCTTGCAAAGTTGCAAGCGGCGGACATAGCGGAGATTGGAGAGAGGAGACGGTGGAGTAATCATTAAGGCGTAGAGTAGGGTTAAAACAACTAGGCTTTAGCTCTCTAAAAAATTTACACACGGTAAATCCATGTAGCTACTATTTAATGGTTTATGCCATATTAATATTTTAAACATAATTGTGTCAAAATTCAATAACACGTTTAACACGGGCATAATTTTTTTGTGATACAACATGATAAAAATGACTCGTTTTTTGATAAGTGCAAGAAAGTTTTTATTGAAAGGTCGATCTCCAAGGTGGAGGAAGCCAAAAACAAAACTACGATTACAAAGTCTCCGAAGGAGAAACAGGGGCATACCCCTTAACAAAAGAAAACATCAACCGCCCAATACCAACCTATGTTTCTTTTGTCGCAAGCAACTCGAATGGTACATCTGCCAATCACAAAAAGAACGATCTCTCCGAATAGAATTCGAAGCCCACAACACACTGAACGAGTGGCTTTGAATTTTCCCAAAAAATATATCAGAGCTCTCCATTACCGAATCAAAAACCAAAGAGTTTCGGAGAAGCCACAATTGCCAACAAACTAAGTAGGCCACCCGAACCCAATGACGACAACAACCAGCCCGGTCGAAACCCTTCTAAGCTAATATAGACTCGGCCACAGATTTGGGGGAAACCCATGCAACACCCCACCATGTAAACACCCTGCACCAAATGAACCAAGCCAATTCACAATGAAACAACAAGTGAACCACGACCTCCATACCTCTTCTGCACAATCGAAAATACATGTTGTTAATTGAGATACTAACACCTCTAGCCTCTAGAAAAACGGACGTTGGCAAAGCCGAGAGAGCAGCTAACCACATGAACACTGAGTGCTTAGGAGGGATGCCCTTCACCTAAAGAATAGATGCCCACAGAACCTTTGGCTCTTCTTCATCACCGATAGGATTGAGAAACAAGTAGAAACTGAAAAATCATCATGGTTCAACTTATCACCACTGCTATTATGCTCCTTTCCCCCTTTTTTTTTTGTCATTTTTGGTGTCTCTTTTAAATTTTCGGCAATGCTTCTTAGTATGCCTCTTTAGACCATAGTGATAACACTCAACATTGGAAAACCGGTTCTTACTTTTACTTATGTCTCTACCTTTCGGATCTCTGCTCTTACTCCTCTCTCTCTTTGAGTAGTAATCATGACCTTCGTGTGTGAAGAGGAACCATGTGACTTTCTTCTCGTTTCTTCATTTAGAACACACCCCTTATCCATACCCATGGTAATAACACTATCTGGAGTCCAGTTAGACAATGACATTCTGTACTTCTCCTAAGAGTCTAACAAAGTACCCAAAAGCCACAAACCTTGAACCTCATCTTCAAACTTGATACTCATTCTTGAAAGTTGATTAATAATACCTTGAAAAGAATTCAAATGATCTGTCATAGGACTCCCACCCTAATACTTCAAACTCATTATCTGCTTAATCAGAAACAACTTGTTATTTCTAGTTTTTCGAGCATAGAACTGCTCAATCTTACTCCATAAAATGCGTGCATCTGTTTCTCCACTAACATGATTCAAAACAGTATCATCAACCCATTGCCTGATGTAACCACACACTTGGCGATGAAATAATTTACACTCACCATCAGCTTTACGCTTAGGCTTTTCTTCACTGAATACCAGCATATAATAATCCTTCACATAAAAAAGATCCTCCATCTTGTCCCTCCAAACATGATAATTCGAACCATTCAGATTAACCATTCTACTTTTATTAGCTTCCATTGTTTAACACATTCTCAACAAGCCAACCTAGCTCTGATACCACTTTGATAGGTAGAATAACAAATAATAACAGATAAATGCAACACAGTGGAATCAATTCTCCCACACTTGTGCAAACCTAATAGGAAACCAACAAATAGAGCAAATCACGAAACACAATGCACACAAGATTTAGCATGGAAAACCTTCTCAAGACGAGAAGTAAAAACCACGGGACCCTCTAGGCCTCTTGATCATCTACTATCAACAATAATGGGTACAACGTCTCTCTAGACGAACTAGAGGCATACACAATATCTCAACACAACCTAGTGTTGGAACTAGTAACAAAGCACAAGAAAGAAGAAAAATCTCACCAATTTGGTGGTACAACTTGCAGCTCGTATATCTGAAAAAGAACCGTCGAAAACTAAATTTCACCGTTCATTTTAAAGACCTATATGTGGAGAACATTCACTCCAAAAATCAGGATCATCGGACCTTGGATGAACCTCCGATCGGGATCTTGAAAGTGGCTGATCGGATAGAATTTGGGCAGAAAATTTGCTGTTCTTTTTCTCTCTTTGCTTCTCTCTTTCCCAACAATGGAGGCATCTCACACTCTTAGAGCATCTCGAATGGTTTGACATGACTAGTGTCAAGGAGCCATGTTAGGAGACGCTTTTTGGCATTCTCTCTCCTCCCTAACATGGCTTCCTGACATGGCTTCTCCAATGGTCTGACATGACTAGTGTCAGGGGTCATGTTAACACAGTTATAATAATGAAAAAAAGGACCCCAAATTTAATTAATACTTTTATTTAAACCCCAAAACACAACTTGCATTTTATTTAACCTAGTTCATATTCGATAATTAAAAACACAATAATTAAAAATAAGATAACTAACCTAATTCCTAACGACTCTAATGTGTAAACGTCATTTTCCATCGTCTTTGAGCATCTCCCACACAAGACGTTTTGTCCATAGCCCATGTTGGCTTTCATAATCACTCACGGTCGCATCATAGATTTCCTCATCGGTTGCGCCTTTCCTACAGTCGTTGAGACGACCCCGGTAAATAGCATAAAAAGCCTTGCACTTTTTGCTCATCTTTTGGAAATGATCCTTGATTTGCTTCTCCATCCGCTGTGGCCACGCTTCATCTCCGGTTTGAACGAAATCAAGGTAGAGCTTATTCCAATACTTGCCCCCGATCTCGACATAGGTGAGCCAATTCAACACCAAATGCATCTCCTCCTCTAAGGACCATAAAGGACCGGTTTTCCAAGAAGAATATGCTCCCGACATATCGAATTGAGAGAGAGAGAGAGAGAGAGATGTGAGAATTTGAGGGAGGCTTGAGGGGTATTTATAATTTGAGGGATGCTCCCGATCTATTTATAGATTAAAATCACTCGATGTAGATGCAACCTTCTTCCCCTCCCTCCTCGATTATGTCGGAGCAGAATAAGAAGGTTGTGTTGCCGGAACGGATTGGGAAGGTTGCACGTTCGGCACTTGCGACTCTTTCCATTGGGTGGTCGGGGTGTATGGAGGAAGCGGCGATGATTGGCTCGAGTTGAGGAGGTGGGTGAATGACGTGAAAGTGGTCATGACTTCGTCTTCGGTGTGTTGAGAATCGGCGTCGTCGTCAATGACTCGGATACGAATTGGAGGGCGCGATTCTCATCCATTGCGAACTGAGGAAAAAAACGAGAGAATTTGGAGAGGATTAGAGGAAATGGAGCTTGAAACAAGTGAGGGAGTGATTTTTTGCTTGGGGTGAATATGAATTTGTAGAAAAGTTTAGAGTTTTTTATTAAATCGTTGCCGACACGTGTCGGTTTCCTACTGGGTCGCCGACTAGCCGTTGAGGCTGAGACGACGCGTCGTTGTAGGATTCTGCAATGACACGATGACATGCCCCTTTGACACGACCAACCGTGTCAGCGAGTCGTGTCAGCGCCTGCAACGACCCGCTGGAGGTGCTCTTAGCTCCGATTCCAAGTGGCTAAATAAAACTAGGAACTCTAACAACTCTATTTGAGCTTAAGTTACCCCAAATTGACATTGGGCTTTTCCTTTACTGAAACAAGCCCAACAAAAGGGACGTGACAAAAAAAAAGGTATTCTTCTAAATATATACGGACAGACGACATGGTATAAACATGGATATCGTTCATCTATAAAGATGAACACACCAAAACAATCCACGTGTAGCAACATAAGTTGGGGTGATTTTACCAATTACATGGATCATATAACCGGATCTGGAACTAGAATAAAATGGTTCCCACCTTCCAGAGTCGATGCCGGTGAGTCTCAATTTAGGCTTGGAAAGTACAACAAAGTTCACTACTAGATTGTGAGATGAGGACACCTTAAGCTATGTGTACATGGAAGAAGATTGAAGACAAGGCAAGGCATAATGGCGCTTGTAGAAGAAAAGGAATACAAAGATCAGTGGCACATCATATATTCACGAGACCACAACACATGCACATGAGAAAACCTTGGAAGAAACCTAGTAAGAATCATTCTCTGGGTCCGAAAATGAAACCTATAAGAAACATCTAACACCTACAACCTCTCCATATATATACGCTCCGTTTCCTCTCATAAAATAAAACACATACTCATCCCAATCAGCATATATTTATGGCCAAAATGGGAAGCAGCAAGGCCGGAGCAGCTAGCCTCAAGCCATCTTATGAGAACTTCGAACCCTTCTCCAAATGGGAGAAAGAGGAAACCCGTCACATTCTTGTCCTCCATCTTCTCGGTACATACGGTCTAATAGTATGTTTCATTTTATTGAATAAATATTTATTCAGGTAATCAAACTTTAACGTAATATGTCACTTTTATTTATATCAGGTCGAATCAAAATTAATTTTGTTGGGTTTCATATTTGTTATTTATCGCTTAATCATAGTTGTCAATACTGAAGATGTATCCGTAATAGTTTCAGAACCAGAACGATGGATTTTTTGAAGACAATCCAAGCTTTTAAACTGTGTTTCTCTTTGAGTTAATAAATGAACGACTTTGGCTCAAAAAAACTCTACATAACATGACATAAAAGCTTTTATTTGTACATAGGTACATTTTTAACCGTTAGAGTTGTTGTTCTTTACGTGTAGAGTTCAAGAAGCAGCAGCTGAGGGTTCAAGTGAACAATCTCGGCGTCCTAACGATAACCGGAGAGCGTTCTTTGGACGAAACAAGAATCAGCCGATTCCGAAAAGAAACGAAGATACCGAACAACGTTAATTCAAATGAAATCCGAGCCAAATTCTCCTGCGGATTACTCCACGTCATCATGCCCCTCAAATCTCCTTCGTTGTCCGGACAAGATGGGAAATCGAAGCTGGAGGTGAGTCTCGATAGAGGGATTGAACAAACCGCCGGCGGGAGGGAGAAGCGCGTGGCCAGCAGATTTGCGGCGCTGTGTAAACCGACGGTGGGGATGAGAAGCTTGTTTCCGAGGCTGACAATGGACCGTCTGATAGCTGCTAAGGTGGCGGTGGCCGTTGCGGTTGTGGCGGCGCTCGGGGCTTATGCGGGTTACCAACTCCGATCTTCTCGTGGGGGAAAATAGTTTAATGTTTGTAGCTGTTCTTTGTTTGTGTCCGTCAGTGTATAAATTGTAATTGTTCTTGTAATTAACGAGCTATATTGCTTTACTATTCAAACGGTCAATATATTCCCTTGTCATGTGAAGAAATATTAAGGTTTCTCGCTGCTGTCCGCTGGTTGTGGCATTTTCCTCCTGTCGATTTGTCGGTGCCTTGTCAGACAAGGAGTCGATCCAGACCGTCAGTGCTTTGAATTGCGCCTCTGTCTTGGCCCGATCAGCAACATATGCTGTCATGAACTTGTCGAACCTCTGCTCTAAGGAATTTTGTGGCTCCATAACAAGCGGCTCTGATACCACTTGTTAAGGTCTTGACTTCGGGATCGCGTTATTGGGCCGAACACGCTGCTGTAATGGTGGATGATTTGAGCTCGTTTAGAGAGAGATTGGACCTCGTTGACACGATCTCGTTTAGAGACAACTCTGACCTCATTTTAGAGAACTAAATCTTACATTTAATTCTCAACTTGTTTATTTTATTTCTCTCTTGTTATATATAGCCAATGAGGTTTTCTAATCCTATTATAACCTTAATGGTAAAACTACCCAACTTTCCAAATCATAATACAACTGGTAAACTAAAGGCATTAATTAAAAGAAAACAAACCAATACCAAAAACCTTAGCCGACTATCCTAACCGGCAACACTTGGTGGTGGGCTTATCACACCTTGTATCGGTTCGTACGGTCCGTAACATCACTCCCCCTTACACATGACGCTTGACCTCAAGCGCATAAGATGGATCCATGTCCCTAGTGGTTCGCGGTCAACTCCGTCCTCGTCCTCGATCAATTCTAACCAGAAAACTTCTTACACTTGTGACCCGGACCGCATGCTGCCTCATCACGACGAACTTCGTCATCATTGATTTTTTCTGCGGTCAAAGTCTTGGTCTTCCTCGTAGTTTCCTTAGTGTTAGGAACTGGATTCTCAATTTCAGCAGCCGATAGATTTCGAAAAACATGCTTCTGTTGTTTAATTTTCACAAAGATAAAGATAGAATATGTACCTTTGTCCTCCCTTGACTCGCCATAGGTAACCTGTGACATGTGCAACCGCCTCCGATCATCAGGATTTACTTGCATTGTTCTACTGTCCTGTCGAATGCTTGCTTAACAAATTATAACTTATAAAAAAAATATTAATTAAAAGGAAACACACTAATATCAAAACCCTTAGTCGACTATCCTAACCTGTCATACTTGGTAATGGACTTATCCCACCTTATACCAGTCCGTACGACCCGTAACAAAAGTAGATCATGAAGTGTGTAGTAGTATAATACTCTTCCAAGCCCTAATCAGAATACATTATGGATACGGATCAGTGTCATCGTCTCGGAATCTCCATTGAGGTTGAGTACTATGCGCGCCCAAACCCCAAACTAGGGCCTGTCAACAAGATTACTGACTAACTACCAACATTATATAGTCACATTCAAAACACAGAATTACAAATAAAAAAAAGGAAATCCAGAATTCAAAGTCTTATTGCTAAGAATGAGTCCTAATTAACACAAGAGTTAACCATAACGGTCGTCATTACAACAATCTTTCTGTCACACAAAATTCTTATAGTCGAAGGTGAAAATATAACATTATTCATAATATATATATGGTTATTCTGGTCGACGTAGATATGGGAAACTCAGAGTAGGATCATAGCAGCCCCAGCGGCGAGCGCAGCAGCGAACATGTACGATGCGCCGCCGTGATGATGAGGTGCAGAACCAGTGGGTGTCGGTGCCGGCGAAGCTGTTTCTTGGACAAAAAGGGTCAATTTCTGGCCGTTCTTGCAGTGTTCGCCGAAACCGCAAAAGTACCACTTCTTCCCCGGCTTCGCCAGAGTGACGATGTCATGTCCGGTGCTCAGAGCATCGTTAGACGGCGGCTTCACGCACTGCTGGAAGTCCGTCGAGTTCGCTATCTTGAACACATTGTGAACCCCTTTCTTGTAATTGAACACTGCAATGCAATCAAGTAACATACATATATGTGTGACCAAATAAAGTAAAAACTTGACAATGATGGGTGAAGGTACAAAATGACGGTTGGAATATAACTATAATTAAATCTTCGATTTTCAGTTTGAGTTTTTAGTTAAGTTGGTTTTCTAACTTACGGACATGTTATTACTCATGGTATCAAAGCTTGCTACCTCACGGACAAAACCGTTTAATAATGATTTTACCTAGTCGATCTCCGAGGACGAATTCTTTTCCCTTGGCCCAAGCCTGGTAATCCACGCCTACCGTCCAGCCCTGGTCGTCTCCGACAATGAAGTCGGTCGCCGTGGTGATGGTTGGGAGCACAACGGCGATGAAGGCGGCGAGTACTAGGATGTTGCTGGTGGAAGCCATTGCTAGGACTTGTTGAAATGTTGTTTGTTTTGATTGGTTGAGTTGGGAGGCTATTTATAGTAATATTTTGCTCTACGATTGTATCGAAAACAGGCTGCGATTGAGAGCTTTGGGTACTACGAGAGTGTTGGAAAAGACAAGTTTGGACACAAGAAAATATGTTTGAATTTTGTGAAGACTCATGCTTGTTATTATATGGGATACATTTATAATGAGTTTGGCAAACTACTGTGATCAAGCCTAGTTTTTAACAAAAACCTACGGTTCTATGAGAATGTAAAACCAACGTTTCTTCTCTGTAGCTTTTGTCTCTAGGTGTTCAAGTCGGCCCCAACAAAATGCTTCCACAATTTGGTTTCTCACTACAATATTCTCAACGAAAAATAGATCGAATCCAATGAGAATCTAATATCTATGATTGTGAGATTATTATATTTGAACAAATGTATAAAATTTAAAATATATTTTATAAAATCTTGACAGAAACTGAACAAAGAATTGTTTTGGAAAAACTAAAATATGATGAAGAATTGAGCAAAAAAAACTTACCCCAAAAGCTTAGCTATTCTATTCTGCGTCTTTGTGGTTGTTTCACCGTTCTGATGCTGTTTCTGGTCGTTTTATCTCTAACAATTAGTATGTCGTCTTGTCAATCACGATTGATTCCTTCACCATCATCATCTACGGTTTTCATAAATCCGGAACGTATGAGGAGGGTGCATAAGAGAGCTTCGGCCTTTGTTCTCTCCACATCTCAATCCTCACTTGCACGTTCCTCTCTGATGGCAAGCGTCCGACCACCGACGAACTGGATCCTTAGGCCCTATCCGCCCACCCTCCATCCAGCGCATACCGGTCTTTTCCCTCGACCTCCGTCTCCGCTCACCCATCATCCACCGCATGCCGACCTTCTCCCTCGGCCTCGGTGTACAATGATCTACACCACCACGGTCTAGAAGACCTGTTCTCCAAAGCCCTCGTCGGCAAGGAACGAATGCATTGCATGAGGCTTCTATATGTGTTAGGGAAGCACACCCGAACTCAGTTGTTCCTCGTTATCCATCTCCCCAAATGAGGTCCATTATCCTGCCTAAAACGCTTGTATTTGTTGGGATGTCCAATCCAACCTAACCCTACGATCGTGCGGGGGATTCCGAGGAGGTCTGATGACATCCACCATCCTATCTACCCGGGAGTACGCACTTGAGCCGCCACCAATCATCCAGGAAGGTATTCATAGTTTCTCCTAGGGAACTAGGTACGGAAAAAATGGGAGGAGGGGCCGGGAGGAATGAAAAGAATTCAGGTGAGGACTGCGAAGAATCCTCGTTAGGGTCCATGATGCCTTTTTGCAATTGGCTGCATCGGAGGTCTGGCAGCCTACCGTATCATGAGGTTTCTCCACCATATCACGTGATCCTTTCCCACGCCATGCACATCTCCTTGACACCTAGAATTTCTGGTTGGTGGATCCACAAGTTTCCAAACTATGGTTGGTTTGCTCAAGTCGAGCCGAATATGGTTTTGGGTCAAGTTTAAGTCATAGTTTTGAGTCTAGTCATCCAAGTCTTAATTTTTTATTTGCTTTAATCTTTTAAGTGTAAAAAAAGTGTTTAGTCAATCAAAAACCCGCTTATACCTCGGGTTCATTTAAAGGATTAGTTGTAGTTTGTCTTTGGATATATTACTCCCCTACTCCTCGTCCAGTGTAATTTCATATTTTGAATAAATTGCTCCTTTCGCTAAAAAAACTTATTAAAACTTGCCAACGAATGTGTAACTGAGTATATAGACTCGATCGAGTACGCACACATATAATACACTACACATACAAGACCGACATTCCAAAACCCAGTAAACCGGTCATTACATCAAACTACAAATATATATCAAGAATCTGTAGAAAAATAGGGTCTTGTTTTGAGTGAGTTCGTGTTGCTCTTGCTCTTATACATTGATCATGCACCTTTAGTTATCTTAAGTTTCAAGATGTTCAAGAACAGGTACATTGCTCCGGTTTTTTTGGAGCTAAAGTTAGGGTTTTGGTTTTGCCTAGGAAAGTGAAAAGACAGTGTCGGTGCTATCTACTATTTTGTTTGGCAGTATACGTCTGTCTATGATGATTACGGAGTAGGCACTGAGGAGTAGCATAATGTGGACGGTTCTGTGTTTTGCTGCAACACCTACAATGACGACTGGGTTGTGGACCGGAGTTGATGAGTTGGAGGAGTTATTAAGGGGGTGGGGATCGTGATAAATCAAGGAGGTGATCGACTGAAATTCGTCGTGGCAGGTAAACTGTTATCTTCCAAGAGTATTAACAAAGCTATTTTCATTAATATTATGAAACGAGCTTGGAATGTTGAGGGCCTGACCATTGAATCCCTGGTGCCGGATTTGTTCGGCTTCTTCTTCCCTTTAGAGAGGTAAAAAAAACAAATTTTGGATATGACACCATGGTGGTTCAATAAGTCACTAGTTATTCTCGAATAATTCACTCTAAAAGGAAACCCAAAGCACTTAGTATTTGTGGTTACATCTAGATTGGCTATTTAGTTTTCAAGCAAGATGCTGTTTCAAATCTCGATTAACAAAGATAGAAAAAATGTCGAATCGAATGTTGTCGGACATCCTGTGCGTGTCTGTATTTGAAGATACTTCGGCTACAAGTATCCTATCGGTTTTGGTATTGTTATAGTATATGAAAACTTGAAGATTGAGCTAGATTGTGACGCTAAGGTTTAAGGAAACCCTAGGAAGACACGATTAACATAGATAGGAGTTATAAAAATCCAAGTGATACCCTTAGCTCCTTTCCGATCAATTGTTATTTTTACTCATATACATTTTTCTTTGTTTAAAGATTCAGAGCTCCTAAGCGTGTTGGACTAGCATGTTGGGAGACTGAATGTGTTTAACATAGGACAACTGTCACGCCCCAAATCCGGTTATCGCCCGGACTCGAGGTATGACGGGTAATAGAAGACGAATAGACAATAAAACAATATTTAAACCTTGAAAACCTCCAATAAGTACCTCAAACCATAAAATTTCGATACTAAAGCTCGCATCCATCAAAACGTTGTTCAAAACATGAAATAACCCTCAGGGGGTGTGATAATAAGTCTTACAAAAACTGTTCTTAAACCAAAGGGTATAAACATGAAGTCTCTACGGGACCCACACCGAGAAGCTCCCAAGCCTCTACTCCTCAATCAAACCTGTAGACACAACAAAGAACTCGCAGGGGTGAGCTTACGCTCAGTAGGGAAAACACATAACAGGATAGACCTTCAACTCAATAAGATCAACCACAGAGTCAACCACAATCATCTTAACAAACACAGGTAACAGATAAATCGACCAATGCCGTGGTACATGAAGTCTCCACCCTCCGATCCACATGATGTGTCCTCTCGGATTTTCCCTCAAATCCAGAGGAAACGCATAACATTGAGGCGACCGGAAACAACCCTTCGGGGCGCTTATCATCGGGATTCTCAGAAACGTCTCCAATGGATTTTATGTCCTCGGGAACCAAGTGTATTACTCCCATGGAGAGCATACACTTGGAAAATTTAATAATAAGCAGTTAATAAGTGAATAACGTACTCAACCGAAACACGAAATAATACAAGCTCAACAACCACCAATTCAATGCCATACTTGGCTCACTCATCACCAATTCACCACAACAAGCAACACACGGATCACGCAAACATAGTACACCAATCACACAATTCCAACTTACCGTTCACTTACCAGTTTCGAACCACCGGGGCATCGATCACCTGATTGCACCGCTCGGTACAACCAGTCATACTCGATGCTCCAAACAAGCATTCAAGTAAATCAAGTAATCAGTCGAATACAATCAATGAGCAAGTACGAGTACAATCAACCAATTATAAGAACCTTCAAGAGAGCATTTACCCATGCAATTCTACTAGTTCGTTAGACTCTTTAGCCTATCCACTAAACAATCAACAACCAAGCATGTGATCCTAACAAGCAACTAATCCGAGGGCTTTGCCAAGGCTCCTCTACCAGACAATCATATCCCAAGTATTTAAAGCGAAATACACTAGTGATTGGCATCCTAATCGGTCACCACTAGACACTTCCGATTATTAGAAAACGAAAGACGATTATGCTAGTTATTCGCATCCTATAGGCATAACTAGGACCTTTTCCATTTTATTAACCTAGCATGCATACTAAGCATGGTAAACGAGAGGTTAAGGATTTCCCTACCTCAAGGTCCTCCTCTTCAACGCTTTGATGACGTCCGGTGATCACCACTTTGCTCCTTCCTCGGTTCCCGGCGTGATCCTCGCTCCTCTAGCTCGATCCACAACGTCTTGGACACAAAGAAACACTAATTAGGCTCCACTTAGACAGTAAGAAAGACCCCCAAAACCCTTCCAAAGTTCAGCTGAAAACCAAGATACCAAAACTCTCAAGAACCCTCAAGAAACCCTCACCCTGGTGGGTCACGGATCTGGTCACGGATCCGTGACGTTAACCCTCACGGTTACCGTCACGGAGCCGTGACGAGTGCCGTCACGGACTCCCTCACGGAGCCGTGACGTCGCCCGTCACGGGATCCGTCACGGATCCGTGGCGCACCAGGGCAGTTTCGCCCTTCTTCAACCTCCAGCTCCAAAACTCCGAAAAACCACCCTTAAACCCAGAAATTTACCCCTTCCAACTCCCAAAACAGTCCAAATCCTTCAATACTCCTCTACCCATGGTAGGAATCAACACACAAACAAGCTTCCAAGGATTCATCAAATCAAACCCACTTCAAAATTTCCAACAACTATTGATTTCTCAACCAAAATCCAACAAGGTTCATCATCAACACCATCTCTCACCATCTCTACTCAAACCCAACATCATCTAGCACTTTTCACCCAAAACCCAAGAAAATAGATGAAGAGAAATGAGGATTAGAGAGTTCCATTACCTCTAGAGTGATGAGATGAAGAGGATGCTAGTGATTTTGAGGGTGGATGGTTAGAGGAAGACCCCAAATGACTCCTTCTTCTTTGATTTTCCTTCAAACCTCCATGGGAGCTCTCCTTCCTTGCTTCCCCTCTAAGTTTCGGCTACAACAAGAGCAAAGTGACTTGATTTTGCTTCTCCAATCCAATATAATACCTAGAAGAAGTAAAGACCTAAAGGCCCTTGAGGTAGATTCCTTTGTAGTAGCTTTTGGGAGGGTAAAAGGGGCAATGACCATCCCTTTTTCTCTCCTTCAACCAAAAGAGGACAAGTGTCCCTCCAGCTCATTTAATTTCCAAATTACTTTCCAACACTTTAAAAAAAAGAAGCTTTAGTCGATATAAAGTCTCGTTTTGACCAAAATTGACTTTATCCAATAATATACTCAAACGAAAGGGTTTTCTCCCCTGAAGCCAACTGTGATAATGGCTAATCCGTTTGGGTTCCGGAAAAGTCCCGAGTGGCTTCCGGAGTCACCGGTTCGACCGGAAGCGGGTCTTACAACAACATTATTGTTCATAAATACTATTCTTCACATAATGGGTGATTGTGTTGATCGGGTTGTGATTGCGTGATTGAAGACTCACGAAGAACCTCTAAAGAACAAAGTCTGAACCGAGACAGGCGAGAGCTCGAAGAGTGAAATCGAGAGAGGATCTCGGGTTCAGGGGGTCCTTGAGATAGGTTAGCACTTGTAATAATAACATAAGGTTTGATCAAGGATGATCTGAAACTTGTATAATCTGATTGATTACAATATAGTGAAACATTTTCACTGATAGAGTGCCCCCAGATGTAGGTGATGTTGCACCGAACTAGGTAACAAACTTGTGTGTCATTTTGTTTTTGTTTGTTATTATCGTTAATTACATACTGTTTTAAGCAAGGTGTCTGTCACCAAGTCTGAACATTGTGAGAGACATCTTGCCATTGCATCCAACCAGAATTTTCAGTATTTTCTAAAACCTCCTTGTAGATTCAGGCCACAAATCTACCATTCAAGGCTATGACAAGGAGGGTGGGAGAGATTGTAAGTAACAAAGTGGGGAAGTTCTTAACTACAGAATGTAATGAAGAGGGTAAGGCATGGGAGGATCATATACATATTTGGGTTCTATGAGATGTTAGTCGACCATCAAAGAGGAGGGTTAAGGTTTTGTTGGGTGAAAATATGGTGCCAACTTGGGTTCGGTTACACACATAAAGACTCTAATAAGACTTTTGCTATTACTGTGGAAGGCTTAGTCACATTGTAAGTGCAAGTTTGGGGAGGTTGGTCATGAACCTCCAATACTTCCTTATGGCTAATTCATGAATGGTGAAACGAGATGTCGCACGAGTATATCAGCTTGGAGGGTGAGTCGGCTTCTAAGCCCGCCTAAGAAGGAGTGAAACATGGAGTTGGTTCGAAAGATTTTCTCGGAGAGGGATGCATGCTTGATCCTGAGGGTTCCATTGGCTCTTGGGCAGGAGGTTGATTTTTTGTATTGGCATGGAACTCAGGATGAGAGGTATTTAATGAGGGCGGTATATAGGGAGATTTAAGCAATCAAAAGGAGATGGAGGTCAGACGAGCTAGATGATTTTTGGAGGACCTTTTGGATCCTACGAGTCCCACCCAAAATTCAGCATTTTCTTTGGAAGGGGGCAATGGGCTTGCTCTCGGTGGTGATGGCTCTTCGAGCTCGTAGGGTCGAATTGCAGTTGGGGTGTAAGTTCTGTGGGAATCCTGAGACGCACAATCATGCCTTATTTCTCTGTCCGACGGCGCGGGAAGTGTGGTCCAGGGTCCCAACGTTTCCTGTGGGAGAGATGGTCTTAGAGAAGGAGTGGCTTCGGGGGGTTCTGTGTTGTTTGTTGCAGGGAGGAGGCGAAGTTGTCTAGTGTGATTTGCTAGGAAATATGGAGGGCCCATAACGAAGGGTTTGGAGGGACCGTGGGACTTCGAGAGAGGCGGTGATCCGTTCGGCGTCAACATTATTGTCGGGGTGGAAGAAAGTTCATGATTATGTTATTCCAGGCCCAATGAAAATGATGCACTCGAGTAGGTGTTGGTCTGGGCCAATTCAAGGCCATTTGAAGATCAACGTGGATGGGACCATGCTGGTGGAGGAAGGAGGTGGTGGGGCTTTATCTGCCGGGATGGGTCAGGTCAGGCGATTGAGATCCAGTGCATGGTGTTTCCTAGACAATTGAAGCGGGAGCTAATTGAAGCTCTTATGGTTCGGGAAGTACTTTAGTAGATCCGAGAGGAAGGTTAGGAGGTAAGGGAGATTGAGTCTAATTGCTTGGGTGTGGTGCTAGTTGTTTCCAGTTCGGAAAAGTTGTTGTTCTTATTGGGAAGGGTAATAGATGATTGCAAATGGATCTTGCAGGCTTTACCAAGTTTTACTCTTGGTTATGTTAGGCGGGATGCTAATGCTGTAGCATATGGATTAGCACAAAATACGTACAATTGGGTTAATATTGTATGGGATCTTAAAAGCTTGTCGGGGTCACTCTTGGACCTTTTGGCATCTGATTCTGAGTTTTAATATACACTAACTTTTCCTCAACAAAAAGTTTTCAAGGTATTCAATAAGAATATTTACGTTTTATGATCAAAGATTATTTAAATGTCTACGAATTAAACAGATCATAGTTCTATTACATGTTTGTAAAAATTGGATAATGACATAAAAACGCTAAAGAATTGGTCAAATACACTTTTCCAAGCAAGTCCTCTTTGATGAAACATCAATCTTACTCCATTTTGGCCTTTGGATTACAGAGTGTATAGTTTTAACTCAACTTGCATTTAAGTAAAGTTGTGTGTTTAACTACTCTATAATCTAGAGGAGAAATCCGGTGAGAACCATGTTTTAACGTAGGAACCGCGAGAACCAATCTAAGGCATCCATTTTAAGAATGGATGGATGAGATGCAATTGAGTAGTTGACTGCAAAAAACAGCACTTTTTAATAAGTGGTAAGAGCTTTTTAGTAAAACTATCATATTACTTTTTTTTAATCAATTCACTAATTTAATTTTTCCCGCTTCGTTTGAACTCCGATTGGCTTCAAACTTGCGTCATTAGTTTTGTTTTTTTAAAGGGTTTTCTATCAAGATCAGTCATGAATATATTTTGAAGCACGAAAAAAAAATTCGGGGTTGATTTTTTTTTTAAATATGGGTAATTTTTATCAACACTTTGCTCTGAATTTATCAACACTTTTACACTGGTTTTATCAATACTTGACACTGGTTTTATCACCTCATTTTCCAAAACTGATCATGATTTTATCACCTCATCGCATGCTTTTTATGAACACTAGTTTTATCAACACTAAACACTAGGTTTATCATTCAATTACGTGTGTTTTATCACCCCCATCACATGTTTTTTTTTGAAGCACGAAAAAGAAAATTATTTCGTGGCTGTTTTAAAAAAAATTATATTTGGGTAATTTTTATCAACACCTTGCTCTGGTTTTTTCAACACTTTGCTATGGTTTTATCAACACTTTACACTGGTTTTATCAACACTTTACACTGGTTTTATCACCCCATTCTCCAAAACTAATCATGATTTTTATCATCTCATCACGTGCTTTTTATGAACACCAGTTTTATCAACACTAAACACTAGGTTTATCATTGAATTACGTGTGTTTTATCACCCCATCACAAGTTTTTTTTATCAACGTTAAACTCTAGTGTATCACACTTATAATCAAAATTGAACATGGTTTTTATCACCTCATTATTTGTTTCTTATCACCTCATTACATGTTTTTTTATCAACATTTAGCACTAGTTTGGTACTCCGATATAAAACATTTATTAGTGAAGATTTATCAACACTCAACATTATTTTTATCACCTTGATATAAATTTTGATTTTCGTGCTTCAAAATGTATTCATGACTGATCTTGATTTAAAGCCCTTGAAAAAAGAAAAATATTGGCGCAAGTTTGAAGTTAATCGGAGTTCAAACGAATCGGGAAATATTAAATTAGTGAATTGGTTAAAAAAATGGACAATTATCCACATGACATCATGCTATTACAATTATGCCTTTAGAGCATCCACAACCATCTCACCGGCACCTGGTGAGATGGTGCTGGCGGGGAGAATAAAAAACTATTTTTTGGCTTACAGCCAACACTCCCAGCCAGCGAGCCACAATGGTAAAGCCTTTTTGTTGGCTTATAGCAACCCTTTTTACTCACATTTTTGCTCCCCGCCAGCGATAAGTGCTGGCCTTAAGCTCCCAGCCAGCACTCCCCGCCAGCGAGCTCCCCGCCAGCTCCCAGCCAGCTCCTCACCGACGTTTTCTCCTCGTCAGCGTCATCTCACTCATGATTGTGGATGCTCTTACTTGTGTAGCAAAAAGATGAAAGCGGCGTGTATATGGGTTGAATTGGGGTGATGATGTGACATTTTGATGAGTGTTGGATCATACGTGAGTGTGACTATAATTGGTTCTCGCGGTTCCTATGTTAGGAGTGGTTCTCAATAGATTATCCCTCCTATTATCTATTCCTGTATTTTTCATTGTAAAATCACAAATAGGTCATTTCACTTTGAAAACTCGATCTTTATTCATCTCAAGTTGTTTATTTGAGTGCTCCATTTCCATATTTTTGTTGGGAACATAAAGTTACAGTCTTTTAACCATTGTTTGTAGTTAGTTGCAGCGTATTTCTATAAATAAGTAAAAAAATTTAAATTAAACCTGGCATTGTATTAATTATTAAAGGTGGATTTAAAGATTTTTATAAATCCAGGTCATTTGGATTTGGAGGATAACAGAAGAAACCCAAAGAAATTGGTATCATAATAGTTAATATCGTTGAGGTGTCACCATTATTTCGATGCTTTGTAGCGATCACATGTCTTTTTAAAAGGCACCAACTTAAGTTTTATTTTTTTTTCCTCATTATTATAATAATTTCTATATTTCAATCTTAAGAATTTTTGGAATGTCATTATCTAAAAATCATAGGAAAAATCAGAGCCGGATGATTCATATTTGCCAGAAAGGCTAAAGATACTGATACATTTGATTCCCAGAATCACAACACATGCGAGAGTCAGCAGAAGAGGAAGAAAATTGGAAGCAGATGAATATTTCGCCGAGAAAGGGAGAGAAAAATTGTTTCTGAGAAAAAAAAAATAGATTTATTTTTGCGGGATTTTGGGTGCATTAATACAAAAGCAAGCATTTTGACGGTTGTGCTGTTCTGGGTTTGGTGAGACTTGTGTCCGGCATGTAATTTTCCTTTCTCTCTCTTCTCTATTTGGTGTCGCACTCTCATGCGAACTTGCTCTGTTTCAGTAATTTGCTCATCTGATTCTGAAATTTTGGAACCGATTCAAGCTAATCGAGTCACATTCTTCGGTTTCTGCCTCCTCCAGATTTAGGGCTCGGTCTGGTTTTCTCCACCACCGATTAGAGCCGAGATCGATTGTTTCTTTTGGTTGAATTTGGGGGAGTGTTGTGTGGTGTTCTGATGAAACGGCGATGAGGTTTGGGGCAGAGATATGGAGGTTAGATCTGAGGGTGGTGTACATTTGAGGTGTGATAAGCTTCCGGTGGCGTCGCTGATCCCGCGGTCGCGGTTGCAGGTCTGGTTCATCCGCGTGTGCTCGACCATTTTGCTCTGGACCTGTGTGGTTCAGTTGGTGGCCGTCGGAGGGCTGTGGCATCCTCGGTTGTTGGCTGGGTTTTCCAATCGGGTCACCGGAATTGGTCCGCTTCCGCTCAATGTGCAGGAGGCTGTTCAGCCGCCTCGGCCTCTTCCTCCGGCAAGTGAGTTCCTTCTTCCATGTCAGATACACGTTTTTCCTATTGAATTGAGGTTGAGAAATGTAAATGGGATTGTTTATTGTGATAGTCTTTCAACTGTAACTAGGTGTGGCTACATCAGTGATTGAGCTAGAGCTTTGAGTTTTGAGCAAGATTGTTAGGGTTCTATCATGCTCATTCCGCTAAGAGTGTGTGCTTTTATTAAGATCTAAAATTCATGATTTGTGCTTGTAGACCGATCTATTGATCTTTATCTGGGATCTAAAATTTGTGCAGTGTCAAACTCACAGCTCCTTTTGCTTCCTTATCTTTTCCACAAATTAGGCATAACAGTCTGCCTCAGCAGGAACTGCAAGAACACTTATTTTGGAGCTATAGTATTATTCCATAGCCTTTTCATTTCTTTGCCCCAAACCTCCATCGATCAAGTTTGCCAGTTTCTCTGGAAAATTTCAGCCAATGAAATTGTATTAGCCAGAAACTTGATCCCGGATTTGCCAGTTTATTGATGAAGTTTCTGGTTGATACAATTTCATTGCATGTTTTTTTTTTTGTGGATCTTCATCTTCCCCAAGGGAAGTTACCTAATGAAACCCAAACATGTCCATCTCTTGGTTTTTCTAACTATAAGCAGGTTGTGTGCATTTGCAATTCTTCCTCTTACATGACAATGCACAGACTGTGAATGACCTGGCTAATTTATGATGATATCTTTTACAATGCATCAAGTATTAATATAAAACACTATATAATCTTTTTGGCATTTTTCTTCTCTCTTTCTTCGATGTTTTTTTGGTGACAAAATAAGATATTTGACACTTGAAAATTTGCAGGGAACTATACAAGTAATGGCTTTCTTATAGTCTCCTGCAACGGGGGATTGAACCAAATGCGTGCCGCGGTTGGTATTTATTTGATATGCTTTCTGAATGCCTGGCTTCATTTCCTGCATTAAGATAATTACTTGGTAGTATGGCGTTTCAGATATGTGACATGGTGACCATTGCTCGGCTCTTGAATCTCACTTTGGTTGTCCCGGAGCTGGATAAAAAATCTTTCTGGGCCGATCCTAGGTATATTCATTGCTTTGAGAATGGATTTGGCTCAAGCTTCGTTCTGTAGCAGTTTAAGTACCCTTGTAACTTGGAGTTTTCTTTGCAGTAACTTTGATGACATCTTTGACGTGAAACATTTCATTGATTCACTAAGAGATGAAGTACGAATCATCAAGAGGATTCCAAAAAAATTTAATAGAAAATATGGAGTCCAACCGCTTGAGATGCCTCCTGTTAGCTGGTCAAGTGAAAAATACTACCTGGAGCAGGTTTGTATGTCTATATTATGTGTCTATTCAGAAGCTAATACTACAATCTGATCTGTTGAATTTGATTCGATGGTGCAGATTCTACCACTTTTTAGCAAGAACAAGGTGATACACTTCAACAAGACCGATGCTCGATTGGCCAACAATGGCATCCCACTCGATCTTCAGAAACTCAGGTGCCGTGTCAATTTCCACGCGCTGAGATTCACCCCAAAGATTGAGGCTTTGGGCCGCAAGTTGATTCATATTCTTCAAAAGAACGGGCCTTTTGTAGCTTTGCATCTAAGATACGAGATGGACATGTTGGCTTTCTCAGGCTGCACTCATGGTTGTACCAATGAAGAAGCTGAAGAGCTCAAACGTTTGAGGTTTGGTTTGCCCCATTGAATATCTGATTATGCTATGTTCGGTTTGTATGATGATAACACAGTTATTGTATCAAACCCTTTCTTCAGATATGCATATGTTTGGTGGAGAGAGAAGGAGATAGTGTCTGAAGAGAAGAGGCAACAAGGTTTGTGTCCTCTTACACCAGAGGAGACGGCATTGGTTTTGCAAGCTTTAGGATATGATAATAACACACAAATCTATATTGCCTCCGGTGAGATTTATGGAAGTGAAAGAAGACTTGCTGCTCTAAGAGCTGCATTTCCTCGAATTGTGAGTTACTACGTTTATTTGGGTTAATTTTTTTTACTACATTTATGGGTTAATTGCAGATAGCTATTGCGTACAACACATCTTTTGTGCATAACTATTCCCAACTTCAAATTTTCACATCTAGGTACCTAAACTTTAAAAAAATGCATATATTTTTTTTCCGCTTGAAAATGACGAACATGCCTTTCACCCTATTCTAAAAAAATATATTTTATAACTGCCAAAAACATTTTGGTTGGATGTAGAAAACGGTTGTGTAGATGTAAAAAGGCTCCTTAAAAGATAAAACAATACAAAGCCAAAATAAATGGTACCTTTTGAGATTAGGGTCAAGGGCATTTTTGTCCTTTTTCACGAAAAAAGAGCTATCTGGATGTAAAAGTTAAAAGTTGGGGATAGTTATGCGCAAAGGACGTATAGTACGCAATAGCTATATGCAATTAACCCTTTATTTATTACATTGTTGCTTGTGTGTTTTCATCATAATCCTCGTGGATCTCAAACCTGATTACAATTTCAGGTGAAAAAGGAATCGCTGCTAGATCCAATGGAGTTGCAGCAATTCCAGAACCATTCATCTCAAATGGCTGCTCTGGACTTCATGGTTTCTGTAGCCAGTGACACTTTCATTCCCACCTATGATGGAAATATGGCGAAAGTCATGGAAGGTCATCGCAGGTAATGAGGATAAACTGTCTTCTAAAAATATAATAAGGCAAGACCATTATTTTTCAAAGATTATTGAAGCCATTTCTAATTGTTCTTTGTGCAGATATTCTGGGTTTAAGAAGTCAATTCTTCTTGACCGGAGAAGGCTTGTAGAGTTACTGGATTTATATCAGAATAACACACTCCGGTGGAACGAGTTTAAGGATGCTGTAAATTTGGTGCATGAGAAAAGGCAAGGTCAGCCAATTCGGCGCAGGGTTATCCCAGACAAGCCTAAAGAGGAAGATTATTTCTACGCTAACCCTCAGGAGTGTCTTTGTGAAGGGTCATCGGATTGTGATTTCTTACTAGGTTCTTCAAACTCGACCAGTCCATTGTGACTGCACACAAGTTTACACAGTTGAAATGTTCCATACATACTGCTACTGTGACTCAAGCTCACCAATTTATAGTTAATACTTACATTGTCCATGAGCAAATTCAGTGTCAGAATTGTTTGATGTTTTGTCTGAACTTACATGCTGAAACTGAAAGCTCTTGTTTCAGCCAAGTAATATGGTCCAATCCGATCCATGAGCCAAATCTAATAAGATCCTGATGATGACAAGTCTGACCCTACTTAGTACTTGCACAAATGATTTCACCTTCTTCCCCAACCAGACCAAGCTCCTTGAACCGCCTTTCATGGTAATCCTCCATCTCATGGAGCTTCCCTTCCTTCTCCTTGAAGAACTGATCAAGCTGTTGCAGAACCCTCTTCTCTCCTGCTCTTATCCCGATTGCCATCTTTAGTCTTCCTTGTACATTTCCTCTTCCCATTAACATCTCATCCTGAGACAAGTAAAAACTTTTTATCACCAATGTGGCAAAGCAACATGAACTGGTAAAGATGATGATTCTTTATTTACCTCTTCAATGGTGGTATGGTAATTGGAAAGAGCAGAGTTACACGCATCTCGGACTATTTGGCAGACTAGCTTCTCATTGGCTTGGCTTACAGGGTTCTCAAGGTGGCTCCAAATAGACTTTGTGAAGATGGGTTCCAAGAGAAAAGCATCCGAGTTCCCAAGTGCAATCAGGCGCAGATATGGAAGCATTTTTGGTGGAAGAGAAGGGCCCAAGAAGATGTCAAAGTGAGCAGTGTCACTCAAACCTTGAGACTCAGTAATGATCAGCTTGTCTGCTAGAAGTGGGTCTGATTTGGAGATCTCTAAGGTTATGGTGTATGCATGACGGTCTGAGTCCAACTCGATGAACCCGTAATCCATGGCTAGCTGAGCATTGCTCTTGTTCAGATCATACTGAATGAAGACCTACAAGAGCACAACTTCACTACCAAAGACAAGCTATTTGGTTCTTCTTGTGATATGCATATTTGGAAGCACTTGAATGAGAAATATGAGATGGGGGAAGTTTCACCTGCTCACCAGCCTTGACAGACATTGGAGCTCTCAAAGAAAAAAGAAGATCCCAAGAGAAAAGGCCTGCTGGTCCATTGATCTCCACAGCATTATCTTGCGTGGTTACACTGGAACTGTGATTGATCTGGTCAATGAACAAGTCTATAAAACTCAGTTACGTTAATGAGAACCCATCTATGATCTTCATAACATGCTTTGACCATGAAAAAGAGAGCCCATTTCATACATCTTGTTCCAAGGAATTGAAAGCTAACGTGAAGAAGGAACAGGTTATAGAGACCTTACCAAGTCTACAAGAGGCATCACGACAAGATTTTGGTTGCGAAGGCGCGAAAAAGCTCTTGATCTGATCATCCCAAAAGCCCACATGAACTCATCTGATGTTATTGGATTATGAAACAAATCCTTGTGAGGTAATATGACCTCTCGTTCAACTTTCACAAATTCACCCAAAACATATTCTTTCACACTCAATGTTGTGCTCAGCAGTTGAGTTCCTGTGTCAATCCACTCAAAACCCTAAATTCACAGACATAGTATCTCCAATTGTCCATTTTTATACAGCCTTATAGTCTACAAAGGATAAAAATGTCATCTTTGAAATGGGTTTGCAACACTAACCTTGCAGCTCAGCAAGCTCTTCCTTTGACCTGCACTGGAGTCACATTTCACAGAAACAAAAATCATCAACTCCATGATTTCAAGCCATGGAAGAGAAAAGTCAGATTTTGAAGCCAAACTCACCAATATAATGTGGAATCGGTGCAATCTGGAAGTATATCAAGGTAAGCCCGCCATGGCGTGTCGTCCCTGAGCTTCTCTCTGATCAGAAACAGAGCAACCGACACCCATGGCTTTAGCCCATCACAGACGCTCCCGATTTCCGAGTCCGCCACCGCATCTGGGTTTATCCAGAGCCTTCTGGGTACCTCCACCACGGCCTCGCCTTGCTCAATGTCTCTCAGAGCGACCAGCCCTAGGCCTAGCTCCGGTACGTAACCCGGCTTCACTGGAGTCTTAGCAGAGACCACCCCTTCGGCTTTGAGCCACTTCCAGAATGTCTCGACTGCTGGCGGCAGAGCTGCTGGTTGGGAATTATCCGGTGAACGGAGGGAAGCGGCGGTCAGAGGTCTCTTGAAATGGAGAGATGGTGATGGTGGGAGTGAAGAGAAGTGTTTGATGGTTTTTGAAGAACAGGGGAAAACAGAGGAAACAGAGATAAATGAAGTGGCCATTTCTCTTTCTGTATCTCTCACTGGATAGATTCAAGATATAGATGTGTATAGCTTGTGGCTGTGGATATAAAACCCATCTTTTAGAGATAAATGATCAGTCTCTGGACTCATTCACTTTCCATCAAGAAGCTTCTGGGCCATGATTAAGCCATGATCAAACTGAATTGTGGTGGCCATTTAAGAAATGGTGAATACAGGTCTAATTTGAAAACTTAATACTATCAAAATTCAAAACCATTGTGTATTACATAACAGTAGTGAAAAATTCTAGCTACAACACAACCTATTGATTGATTGTACAAATGGGTTGAAGGTTGTGTGTAATGTAATGCTCATGCCACTCTGTTCTCTGTAGATGGAAAATTCAAATGTTGTTTTCAGAGAGCAAATGATGAGTGCAGTGCATAAGCTAATCTCAGCAGGATGACTGTCTTTCCATATCCTACTTGGGCTCCCAGAAAATGATGTCACCTTGCTCCCCAGCCAGGCCAAGATCCTTGAGCCTCCTTTCTTGGTAGTATTCTAATTCATTCAACTCCAATTCCCTCTCCTTGAAGACCCCGTCAATTTGCTGCAGCACCCTCTTCTCCCCTGCTCTTATTCCAACTGCTATCTCGAGCCTAGCATCAAGGTCTCCTCCTTCCATCAGCTTCTCATCCTGCCCACAAAAAGTTCATTAAGCCACTAATGGCTCTGAGCAACTTGATAGTCAAAGCAAGAATGTGTAGTAGTTATAGTTGAAGCATAAGCACCATCTTGATGATGAACAAGGCTAAGTTGTACCACAATGGTAAGTTTTAGCCAACTTCATGACTCCTTCAAAGAGTCTTATGTGATGTGTAATCTCTTAGGTGTTACCGGTTTAATTTGCGGATTTTGACAACAGCAAGTCAATGCTATTGCTATTCTGTACATGGTTATGGTTCATAACTGTTGAAGCTTACCTCTTCAAGAGTAGTATGGTAACCAGAAAGGGCTGATTTGCAGGCACCTCTGATAACTTGACATATGAGCTCCTCATTAGCGTAGCTAATAGGCAACTCCAGGTGATCCCAGATAGTATTTCTGAAAATAGATTCCAAGAGAAAAGCATCGGTTCCTCCAAGTCCTACCAACCTCAAATAAGGAATCATTTTTGGTGGAAGAGGACTTCCCTGAACAATGTCGAAGCATTGAGTTTCACCCAAACCATTTGTCTCTGCAATGTCCAGCTTGTCCCCGATAAATGGGTCTGATTCAGGTATTGATAGTGTTAGGCTATATGCATTGCGGTTTGGTGTTGACTCTATGAATCCATAGTCCAGCGCCAGCTCAGCGTTGCTCTTATTATAATCGTACTGAATCAAAACCTGATCATAGGCAGTGGCTATTTATTTGCAAAGCAATGAGGCCTATAACTACTTGTTTAACAAAATAGATAAATAAACTATCAGTAAGTTGAGAAACCATTACCTGCTGACCAGCCTTGACAGGTATCGGGGATCGCAATGAAAAGATGAGATCCCTAGAGAAAAGACCTGCACCTTTAATCTCATATGCATAGTCTTCCGTTTCTATCTTGGGGCTGTGATTAATCTGATCCATGGGCAAGGTTTTGACAAAGTTAATTTAAATCATAATAGAGGTACTAACAGTAACATTGACGGGGATTACAATAGAGATATCATAGCTTCAAAGTTTGCTGATTTTGTTTATTTTATAGCGCAAATTGTTGAAACAAAGTAGGAAAAGCTTCATCAGCAGAAATTTGAAGGAAATACGGTAAATGGTAATCACTCAATTCTTTTCCAAACAAAGATGTTAAATATAGGCTGATAGATTCACATATAAAATAAGCTTGAAGCATATGGAGTCATGGACCATGATACCTCTCAATGCCTAGTTACAAAATGTGGATAAAGTTGATTTTAGCATATGTATTAATAAGCCGCTAAATGCGTATCTTGAGTGGTGATAGGTTTGATATTCAGACTTACAATATGTCTGCTTTTGCTACATCAAATGAGCTAGCATTGTACTTTGACAGTTTGTAGCACTAGCTAGAAACATCAGTGCTAGTTCATATACTCTAGTGCCCTATACCAGAAAACCAACAACAGGAAACGAAAGACCTTACCAAATCAGCAAGAGGGATCAAAACAAGATCTTGACCACGAAGGCGTGAAAATGCCCTTGATCTGAGGATTCCAAATGCCCACGAGAAATCATCAGCTGTTATAGTGTAAGGAAACAGCTGCTTGTTGGGGAGAATGATCTCTTCTTCCACTCTCCGAAACTCACTCTGTAGATACTCTTTCACACCCAAGGTTGAGCTCAGCAGTTGGGTTCCTGCATCAGTTCATACATAGTTCATTCTCGATGGCACAAAAGAAGACTTATTTCTGTGACACATTGTTCACATCTAGTTTTAAGTCGATTTTGCTTACTTGAGGATCACATCATAATCCAATCTAGTTACAAACATTAATTGACATCTGGATTAGCCCAAGAAGGAAAAAATATGAAAGTTCAATCATTGCACTGACCTTGAAGCTCAGCAAGCTCCTCTTCTGACCTGCACTAAACCATCAGAACAACACATTCATCAACCCCACAATTTCAAACCCCAAAATCAAAATCAAAACCAAAACCCCTAAACATGAACAAATCTAAGCCAAACCCACCAAAATATAGTCGAATTGGTGTCCTCCGGGAGTATATCAAGGTAAGCCCGCAAAGGCGAATCCTCCCTGAACTTCTCTCTGAGCAAGAACAGAGCAACTGAAACCCACGGCTTCAACCCACTACACACCTTGCCAATTTCAGAAGCCGCAACAGCATCTGGGTTGATCCAAAACTTCTTGGGTATCTCCAAAACGACTTCGTTCCGGCCAATGTCTCTCAGGGCAACCAGGCCAAGGCCTTCCGGGACGACGGCGGGCTTGGCCGGGGACTTGGCAGAGGATATCCCTTGGTCGGTGAGCCATTTCGAAAATGTGTGGAGGGCCGGCGGAGGAGCTGTTTGCGCGTCGGATTGTTGGAGAGAAAGAGCAGGGAGAGGTCTCTTGAAGTAGAGATGAGAGGGCTTCTTCGAGACGCTGGGAGAGATGGGTCTGAAGGGTTTGGAAGGAGAGGACAGAGCACAAGTGGCCATTTTTACTCTGAGATTGTGGTTGGCGAACAACAACGCCAGTTTGTAGATTATGGTTGGCGAAGAAGAAGCGGATAGAATTGGATAATATTTAAGTTCTAATCTCTGAAGACAGCATAAGCCCATTGGTTCTGGTTACCAAAATGGAAGACATCATAAGCCCATTGGTCCTGGTTACTAAAAGGAAGACATCATAAGCCCATTGGGCTTTCTCACAAAGGCCGAGCACACAAATGACGGAGATGGTAACAAGAATCAATTCAAGAAATTAGCGATTGGGTACTTCAGTTGATACCATTGATTTTATAATAGACTGTGAGAAAGATAATCATGTAAAAACGTATAATTAAACTATAAATATTTACGAAAATCAAGAACAAACTACTTGCATAGAGTCCCGAGGGGACATTGTGGTGGTCTAACTCAGTCTCTTATTTGGGAGGTCTTGAACTCGATCTTGATTAAGTGTGTGTGTTATATTTTAAATGTACACTATGTTATACTTTTTGGTTACATTATTTTTACGGTTTGAGTCCGTATTTTATTTGTTTGTCACTTACATTTTCATCATATGTGTATTTCATCTTTCAGTTACTAAATAAAATTAAGCATTTACTTAAAATAAACAAACTACTTCCGTAAATTAAAATCATCGTTTCTCATAACAATAACCTCAAAAAATGCATTTCCACTCAATATCAGCAAAAAGCAAACTTAATATATAATACATACTTATATAATTTATCAATAAAAATTCTAGCAGTAGATAAGATAAATTTTTCTTCTTTCACAAAATCTTATTGTGTCAACTAAAAGTTGATCAAACTGGTAAAAGAATTATAATAATGTTTGTATATCCTTATCATTAGGTAAATTACATTAACATACTCCGTATCATACACGTTTAACGGATAAATATCCCAAATTTATTTCGAACTAACATTTGGTAACAACATCCCCCTCCCCTTCCATTTATTTTTCATCAACTTTTAGGGTTTGGAGAAAGATTTAGGATTGAATTTATTGTTGAAGTTGGTTTTAAGATTGTAATACTACGGATAGTTTCAGAATTTCTAAAAAAATGAACAATAAATAGACAAAAAATAGATGAAATAAGGGATTGTTACTAAATATTAATTCAAGATATGTTTTCGTTACGAAATAATTTTAAAGTATTTATCCATTAAACGCATGTAATGTAATATAATACGAGGTATGCCAACATAATTATCCTTTATTATTTATTTATTGAAATTTATTTTATTACAATATGGAGAAACTTTCAACTAAAAGAGAAATTCAGAATTGACCAAATCTACCTCGGGGTTATAACCTAGATTGGGAATCACATGCACAGAAACAAACTCGGTATATATAAATGTTCAATAATATTGTTTTCATGCATGTGTGCTGTGTAGCATTCACGTAACATAAACCATATTTTAAGTGACACGTTTTGTTCATTGAGATGAGTAGATGACATATCATCATCTCTTACATAAGTACGTGTTGACGCCTTATGAACGGTTGACATACATAGCTATTTCATTTATTAATGCGACAATGGATGCGTTACCAAACTAGCCACATATTTGAGCAAATCTCATTCTTTCCATTGTATACAATACTGTCAGAAAATGGAGTGTCTATACCACATTTAATACAGTCATATATTTTGACCCACGTTAAAGTGTGGTTTCGTTTTTCAACTCCGTTGAATGCACTATGCACATGCCACTTTTTTCCTCGCAAAAAAACACTACATATATATCCCATGGATATAACTTATAAGACGTGTGTAGGGTACGTATGCATACTTCACATCATGAATTTTTATGTGTAATGTTTTTGACGAAGAATTAGTTTGGTTGGTAGCTAGTTACGAAAAATATGAGACTTGGAGTATACTCCCTAAAGTCAGCATTAAACTATGGTGGCCCAATAAACAAGGTCCACCAAATATAACGACATGTTAAGTGAGGGACAAATGTTCAACAAAATACATTTACATTAAATACATAGATTGTATACATAAGTACATACGTCTAGAAGTTGAATTACGACTTAACTTGAAAAATCAAACTACTTTATAAAATTTATCAAACATAATAGAAGGTTGAAAAGACATAAGGATTCTCTTATTCAACGATAACCCAAAAATATTAGATACATTCTATATCACTCAACTTAGTGTACAGTAGGGATATGACACCTTTTGTTTGTTTGGAACAATTCTAATTCTAAAAGGTATAATTCTCAATCTAAGACTAAGAAATAGAATCTCTCTTCGGAAACCAGCTGTTTAGTCTTTTATTTGCATTGTTTTAGTCAAAAATAAGCTTTATTATTATTACTATTATATACGTGAAGATGAAAGGTAGGGCTCCATTTTTGAATGCTGCCTAACCCAAAGACCGAAACCTCTGTTGTTAGAATAAAAAAGAAAACATAAATAAAATGCAAAAGGAGATTACAATATTGAATATTCAATGATTGGGCCCGCCCTTGTCCAAATCCGATACATATACATTAAAAGTTGAGCCCCTCATTGAGTTGTGTCGTAGTCGTACCGAGTGAGGGAGCATTTAAGTTGAGTGTCCAATTCTATTGACAGTCAGTTTCTGTTACTGACGATTTATCTTAATGTCTTTGATTTCTGCTCTCGGATCAGAAGCACATATTGACTTATGCGACTGCCCTATGCAATCATGGCACATTAGAGTATCAACAATAGAAAAGACATTGGTCAGGTAGTGGGAGTGCAGAACTTGTGCTGACTAGACAAAAGTCAGGGAGTGGGAATGTAGAAAAGTGGGTGTTTTGCAACAGAAAGGACCTTGAGATCCTGAGAGTGCAGAACAGTGCTGACTGGATTATTATTTGATATTTTCCTGTTTTATTTAATTCGTTATCAGAAACCGTTTAATTTAGTCATAATTTAAACAATTTTGGAAATAAATAATTAATGACAATCAATTATTAATAAATTCAACACGAATATAAATGAACTTCTAATTTTATTCAACCCATTTTAATACAACCCAAAACAAAATACAAGTTCAAGAATCATCCTCTGTTGGGTCGACATCTGGTGGTGGGGGTTCGCTTCGAAGATCATCAATTTAGGCTTGAAGGGTAGATATGAGTCTTCGCAGTTGGGACTTGCAAAACTTATGGTCTGCCATAGCCTCTTCGTCGTAGGAAGATGTATCCGTCCCCACCAGGGACTTGTAGTTGGCGAGGTTTGCTTCCCACTGTTGGGTTAATGTCTGTATCATGCGATACTTTTCTGCATGTTGTTCGCCACGTGAACGTTGAGCGTCCAACCGTGCACGTTCAGCCTCCATTCGTGTACGTTCCAGTTCGGCGAAGGCAGACATTTGGGCCGTGAGGACGGTCCCCTTCTTTGTGGCCTTCGCTGCCTTCTTCCCTTGCGGTCGGCGAGGGGGACTTGAGGCGACCTCAGGGGATGGGGGTGTGTCGCTGAGAGGGACCTGAGTCCCCTCGTAGTTCTCGCTTCCTCCCCATTCTGGTGGTTGGGACTCACCACTGAGATGTGTGCCCTCCTCCCCTGTGCTTGTGGGTGGGGTTGAGATGTAAGCCTCAGCCTCATCCAACCGCTGTCGTTTTTGGCGTACCTGACTGCGGACAGTTCCCATTGTGCCCTCCTGGGCACTGAACTTCGCATTGCCCTCGAGCCTCATGACCCAATGATCCAGGTCGAACTTTATTGGGTGGTCTTTCACCAATTTCCCATCATTCTCCCACATTTGCTTCGCACGTCTCAAGTGCTCTTCCTGGTTTGCGCCGCTCGGATTCTCGGTCTTGGACCTCTTCATATAGCCGAGCATCCTCCTTGTCTGGCTGGAACCTCTGAGCCAACGTTTCTTGATAGCTTCCCAGCGGCGATGTGGTAACATCCCTTGGAGTTGTATTTCCTCTGCACTTCGCACCAGAATGTGCTGCCGGTTTGAGAGTTGCCCTTGACGGCGTCTTTGGTAGTGCTCAACCAGCAAGTTATGAGGTGGTGGTCCTCCTCCTTCCTGAATGTCCGGCCCTCCGGATCTGGTTCTTCGAGTTAGGCTCGGGGTTGGGCTCGGGCTCGGGCAGGGGCTCGGGCTCGTCGTTGGGAAGGTCCGGCAGAGGATGGTTGGGGGGTTTGTACGTCGGGTAGTGGATGACCCTCGTAGTTGTAGAATTGGGGTGGCAGGCCCCATTGTGATGGCACTTGGAACGGTGGCGTCTGGAAACCTTGTGGGGCGATGCCCCATTGTGATGGCACTTGAAACCCTGGCGCCATTTGGAAATGTTGGGGACGGTATTGCCCTAATTAAAAAATTTAATACAATAAATTAAGTACAAAAAAATAAAATAATAAAATAAGTGCAAATAATTAATACAATAAATTAAGTGAAAATTGTAACACAATGTGTTAATATAATAACATAATCAAATAAATGAATACAATGCATTAATACAATAAATTAAGTAAAATTTTTACGTTACATAAGTAAAAAGTTTGCACTTACTTGAACTCGACCCTGGGTTCTAGTTTGGGGAGTTGGAGCGATTGCCCGTTAGAATGTCTCCGAAACTTCGTGCTAGTTCGTCCTCGGTGAATCCTACTTCGTCACCAGCTGACTGTGCACGAGACCCAGTGTCGCCCGACATTTTTCATAAGAATAATTGAAACGAGAGAGGAGAATTTGGGAAGGAGAGAGTGAAGTTGGATAGTTGAATTAGAAAGTGGTGTGAAAAAATGAGAGGAGAGGCGTATTTATAGGGTTTTTTTTGCTGATTTTTGAATTTAAAAAAAAAACTAGCCGTTACCTCCAACGGTCGGGACACGTGGCAAAGGCAGACGCTGCCAGCGCAGCAGAAGGCGCGCCGGCGCGTCCACCGCGCCCGGCCAGCGAGAGGGGATCAGGAGCGCGTGCAAGGGGAGCGGGAGCGCACGAATGGGGAGCGGGGCCGAGTTTTTCCGCCTCCACAGCGGAACGGCCAGCGCGCCCGGCCAGCGAACGCGACGACGCGGTGAGCGGGGCCGTTCCGTTGTGCCTGCTCTTAGAGCATGCACAGCGGAACGAGCCCGCTCCCTGATCCGCGTGCGTCCAGTCTGAGGGCCGAGGCGCGCTCCGTTGTGGGCTTCCTTTTTTGCGGTCCGCGTCCCTGAAACACCGGGCTCGCTCCTCGCTCCTCAGCCTGCGCTCCTCGATCGCGGGCCGGCCCGCACTCCTCGCTCACGCGCTCCTTGGCCACGATGGGCCTCTCTTGGGCCGACACCTGGCTTCCCACCCACGCTGACCTTTTTTTTTTTGGAACAAAATTTTTGTCAATTGTGGGATTCGAACCCCCAACCTCAAGGATTAAAGCCTTGTGTTCTACCATTGAGCTAGATGGGCTTTTGTTATTATGTTTCATATTAAAATTTAAAATCAAATATTCTTTTTAATAGATTATATATTATATAATTTAGTGTTGGATGATATTTCAAATAAAATAACATTTTTATGTAATATATATTTGACCATATTATCGTTTTTGTGTGTATTTATATCCGGTCCGACTCAAAGATTTTTCGTTATAGCAACTACTATGAATATTACATAGTTGACCATATTATTCCATACACATATTTTATTGATTTCTTTTCCATTATTAAAAAGTTCATTTTTATTCGTGTTAAATTTTTTTATTATTTTTTTATTGTCATTAATTACTTTTTCACATTTGTTTATATAATTTAAACGGTTTCTGATAAAGAATTAAATAAAACAGAAAAATATCAATTAATAATCCAGTCAGCATTGTTCTGCACTCCCAGGACCTCAGAGGTCCTTTCTGTTGCAAAACACCCACTTTTCTGCACTCCTAAGACCTCACTTTTGTCCAGTCAGCACAAGTTCTGCACTCCCAGGCCCTCACCAAGGTCCTTTCTGTTGTACATGCTCTTAAGTCTCCATTTTTCTTGAAACGTTTGGGCGATAGCGTTAGAGCAGAATATATATGGTCTAGAATTTTAGACATCACAAATCAACAAATCAACAACTAGATAGAAATGTAGATGATGAGTTTCTAGAACTACCCTCGTTCATGTAGTTGATTCTCTTGTAGATAAAAAATATTAATTTTTTTTACGATTTTGGTTTCCCTTTTAATTTTTCTTTATAAAAGAACATTAATAATATAAACGGAGGTAATTTCAAAAAATCTTCATCTATATTTTTATCTTGTAATTGATTGTGATGCTTAAGATTTAGAATTATGTATATTATGTATTAGTATAAATTATGTACTTACAGCGTATTAAGTCATATGTATTTATAGGCAAAGAAAGAACCTAGATTTCTAGTTAAGGTTTCATTATAATTGGTAATTACCATTTAATTAGAATAACACGAAATATAATAGTGATGGATTCCTAATTGACCATATAATATGAATACAATATTTACATTTAATGTCCGAAATAAGTATATTCTTACATATAACCCTCTTATTGTAAAATCCAAATCCGTCGTTAACTTAAAATCTCTCGTCTTCAACATCATCCGTTGCCCCTTGCTTTTCTTCCACCAGCGATAGCCGTGGTCTTCGGTCATGGTTGTCGTCGTTGGTGGCCCCCCCTTCCCTCTTTCCTCTTCCCGTCCTCCATCTTCTACAGGTCGCTATCGGGCCTTCCCCTTGCCTAAAATCTGGCTTGGAGCTTACTCCCCGCAGTTGAGGGTAGCTCGTCGTGAGTGGTTGTCGTCTCGTGTGGTGCTCCCAGTTGTGCAAGGAGACTATTGGTCGTCGTCTCCGACCACGAGTTCGTGGGTGTTGTTCTGTTCTATAAAGCAGATCTAAGATGTCGTAGTTCTATCTGTTCTAGTGGTGATGAGTCCGACGGGGTTATACTCTCGACTTTTCTGGTGTTGTTCTCTCTTTTCCCCTGCTCCACCCTCCTTTCTTAATTCGTGTTCACGACCAATTGGTTTTGTTGAAGATCTACTCTATTCGGGCTCGTCGACTATATGTCTTGTATTGAAGGAAGTTGAGGTCTCCGAAGACCTTGGCTCAGCTCGGGTAGGTGACAGATAATGGCCTTTATGGCTGAAGAATATGGTGCTCGGTAATCCGTTGGTTCCTATTGGTCAGCTTCTGGTGGCCGTCCGATGACTGTCTAGTTGTAGTGGTTGTTGCTCCGTTACAGTGCCTTGTTGTTGCTTTATGGTAAGACCTTAAGACTTTACCATCCTTTGATCAATAGTGGTCCAAAGAAGAGTGAGTTTTCTTGTGCTGTGAGGGTTCTAGCTCGGGGACACATCATATCTGGGCTCAGGGTCGTGGCATCTCAAAATTAGGCCTATGTGGCATGAATTATGGACATCACGACTTTTTCGTGAGGCGTGGTGGTTTCGGTGGCAGTAGTCTCAAGGAGTTCAATCCGATTTTTGGTGTTGGCCATCGAAGTTCCCGACTCTACTGTAGATCTGCTCCCTACGATAATGTTGGTGGAATCTCACACGTGTCATCGAAGGTGACTAGTTCCACTTCTGGCCGTGGGACGCGTTTCTTCATCATCTTGGGTGTTGATCGTTGTGGATCTGGTCTAGATGCGTCTGATTGTTCGTTTAGTAGCCTAGCGTACCGTTTCAGATCTGGTCGTATGACGCGTTTCTTCATTCTCCTAGGTGTAGATCGTCGTGGATCTAGTGGTTCGTCTTGGTACTGATACTAGTACTCCAACTCTTCTGCTTTTTACTGTGCCCCTCATTGTCCTTTTATCGTTATTTGCATAAAATTCAGTTTCTTCCTTCCACATGTGAGGCTAGGGCTCGCTGGTTTAGGGTGTTAGCAAATGGCGAGTGGTTTGTCCATTGTGCTTGTTAGCTATTTTTCTTCATATTCGATTTTTGGGTATTTTGTGTTCAGATGGGTAATACCCTCCAATCTATCTCCGTCGTTTGCGGTGTTGGCCGCCAATTTGTTAGTATCCGCCTTCCAGTCTCTGTAATAGGTCTATGGTCATGATGAGTCAGGGTGTTCAACTATCGATGGAAGTTGGTTGGGTTTGAGTCATTATCGTTTGAGCTTAATGGTTGGAAGATATGGGTTTTGACCTTGCTTTTTCTTGTGCGCTTCATGATAGGAAAATCAGGGTTTTAGATCTATTTTACTACTATGTTCTTAATGTTTGTAAAATTTGGGGTTTTAGACCTTTATCAATGTATCATCCCCTTGCTGAGATTGTTTTGAGGTTGAGCTTGTATTCCAACATTCGAGTTTGTTTTTGTTATTGGTTGTTGGTTTGTTTTTATGTGTTTTACCCTTACAGTTGGTTGTGTCCTTCTTTAATATTTTTTGGTATGAAGAGAGACCATTTTGTACTCCGTTCAAGGAAGGCGAACCAATGACCATGGGGATCTTGAATTCTACCTCCGTGAGGAATTTATGCCCTAATTTTGGAACCCTACCCTATCCTTCACCAATTCTACCAAGCCCTCCAATTATCGCAGACATGGCGTTGCTACAGGAAACCTTATTAACCGGCTACATCACGGAGGAGCAGCATCTCGTCATCGATATCCCTTATAGCCTAGTGGATCCAAGTATCCTCGCTCATCAGAAATTCGGTATGGTTGGTCGCCTACTAACATTCCGATCATATCAGAAAGAATCCATACTCAAAGTTTTCACACGGGCGTGGGGACGTTCGGACTGAGGCCTTATGGTTAAGGACCTCGAACCCGGTGTGTTCACCTTCTTTTTTGGTTCGAAGGAGGCAATGGAATAGGTTTGAGAGAACGAGACATGTTTCTACAATGGCTACCTACTTCTCCTTGGTGACATCAAAGGACCAACTTCAAAGGGAGCTACCCTGTATGAATCGTATCTAGTTATGGTCCAAGCACAAGGGCTGCGACCCCTGGTTCGAACTCAAGGCATGAGGGAAATCATTGGAACGACTCTAGGAGAGTCAGTGCACGTGCCCTATGATCAGTGAGATTTTTGCTGGAGAGACATTGTTTGGGTTCGTTTCTAGTTTTCTATAACTCGGTCTCTACGACACTCCTTGATCATGTGTTTCAAGGAATACCCAGATCTGATACAGGTGAGCCTAACATATGCACGCCTGCCCGTTTTCTACTTTAATTGTGGGAATATCGGGCATGTGGAACGATAATGTGATAAGTAACTCCCAGGGATACCCCGATTTGATACCACCCTCATTGAAAAGAAGCTAGACAAGCTTGGTCAGAACTTTGCCACAGATAGGAACCCTACGACACCACCATCCCTGGAGTGCCCGTCGGGTTTTGGTCCATTGTACCAGAATACCTTACCTAAGGAGTTGTCTCATCTAGGTAGAGGCACGATAGTATCCTTGAATACCTTACCTAACAACACAGTAGGTGGGGTACTCTTTGAGGATCGTATATGGGCCCCTTCGGAGGTGCGTTTGGTGGAGCTTCACGCTCCTCCTTGCATTTCATAAACTTCCACATCTGAAAAGACCGTTAAGAAGAGAGGAGATGTTGGGGAACCACGAGAAGAGCAGGCGAGAGCTGGTAAACATCCTCGGCAGAAGGAATGTTGAAAAACCAAGGATTCAGGGATTATGCCTGAGAGGGATCCCTAAATCGTCTATATTCTCCCATTACTACTATTGAGTTCAGGTTCAAATACTGTCACAACCAAACGAGTCCTTTTTATACGATCAAGCAGCGTTTGGGCACCAGCTTGAGCGGTCCTCGATAGTATCAGATTTTAGTTTATTTTCTATTTTATAAAATTAGTTTGTGGTGAATTATCATAGGGTCTATTGGGAGAGACCTTTTAAGAACCCGATCTGTGTACAGACTCTTTTAAATTTAATACAATAATTTTTTTGCTAAAAAAAAGTTATTGAAAATTTAATGATAATAACATTCGGTATAGTTCTTTGGGGACCAAATACATACAATTTTTTAAAAAGTTATAAAAGGAATAACATATATGAAAAAGAAAAATGTAAACAGAAGGTGAACACACGAAAAATATTTAGAGCATGTACATCATGGGGATCATGTGGTGACTACGATAGTTTGTGGAGGTGAACCCCTGTATTTGAGAGAGCACCACATTGAGAGGATCATGTATGGAGATCATGGTTTGTAGAGGTGCTGAGTGGATGGTGAGTGGATAATTAATTATGCTTTTGCTAAATTTATTAAATTCATATTTAAAACAATAAATACTAAATAAAATTTGATTTTTTTATAAAATTAATTAAATACAAAAATAATTAATTAATAAAATTGATTAAATAAAATGGGATAATTAAACTTTACATTTCGTTACTTCCCGAATAGTACATCAAACTACAATGCTTTTGGTACATCAAATTTATAAACTCATCTAACTACTCGGAGTTGTCGTCGTCGTATGACCCTTGTTAAGTGCCTCCAAACCGACCCCATATGTGCTCAATAAGGTATTGTTGGATTTTCCGGTGGGTCGCATCGTTTGTGACGCTGATTTGAGTACACACTCATTCTTGGTAGGGCAAGGGACCTCCTTGATGCCATCGTTGAGGTGGTGTCCAACCAGGTATTTCCGGAGGGGGTTCGAAATACAATTCGTCATCCCTTGCTTCGTACCGTTCACGTTCATCCTCCGCAATCATGTAGTGTAGAATGATACAAGCATGCATCATATCAGCCAAAGTATCAACATCCAAATATGAGCAGGCCTTGAAATTATGTGCCACCGGGCTTGAAGGATGTCGAAATCTCGTTCAATATCTTTTCGAGCACCTTCTTGGACTTTAGCAAACAATTTCTCTTTGTGAGTATAGGCATGGAGAATCGACTTCACGAACCGACTCCATGTGTTGTAAATACCGTCAACTAAATAATACGAGCGTTCGTAGCGATGCTCGTTGATCTCGTACTCCACATCGAGGTCACGACTATGGAAAGCGTCGTCGAATAAGTGGCCAACATGGAGGACGTTGATGTCGTTGTTTGAGCCAAGCATACCGAGAAACGCATGCCAAATCCATAAATATTGGGACGCTACCGCTTCTCATATAATGGTTGGGTCCCTGTGGTGGTCTCCCCAACCGAGGCTCATTGCAATGCGACTGGGCAGTTCTTTCACTCCCAATGCATGCAGTTAAGACTGCCAATCATACTGGGGAACCCTCAGTTGTACCCTGAATCGAGTAATCGTTGCATGTCATCCCGTGTTGGCTTCCGCTCGTATACCTCCATGAACACCTCAATAATGGCCTTACAAAAACGTTTTAAAATTTTGAGTATAGTACTTACCCCCATACGCAGGGTTTCGTCCAATGAATCGGCTAAGCACCTATACGCTAGCATTCGGATCACGACGGTGCATTTCTGTTGCGTCGATAACCCCAATCGCCTGAAACCGTCAACCTTCTGGACAAAGTACTCGGCATGCTCCCCAACCGCTTCCATAACCTGTTGAAATAGTGGTCGGGACATACGAAGTCGGCGCTTTAACATATCGGGCCCATAGATTGGGTTCTCGATGAAATAATCCCTCATCAGTTGGTTGTGGGCATCGAGATGACCTATGTGAATCTCTCGCTAGGAACCTTCCCCACTTTCGATCATTTTCCTCCCGTGTTGATTTGTGGCATTGCTCTCAGTACCATTATGTCGGTCCTCCGCCGGAGTCGTTTCCCTCAAGCACGAAGTTCAGCTTCCACCTCGAGACGTTCGACTTCGAGCTCCTCCCTCATTTGAGCCTCGTTGTCAGACATTGTTGATCGATATAAATGTGAGAACTTTGAGAGGAAAAGTAGAGAGAATTTTAAGAGAAATGCTGTGAGTTGGATGAATGGGGGAAGGGGTATTTATAGATATAGGAAAATTATTGTTTATATTTTTAATTTAGTATTTTGATTTAAAAAAGTAATAATAACCGTTGGAATCAGACCGTTAGTCAACGATCCGATTTTTTTTCCTTCTTCTTACCACGTGACAGGCTTTGATTGGGCAAGGTCGCACCACGCGACTCAAGAATCACAAACATTGTTTACGGTGCGCGAGGCGAATCACACACCGCAACTCGCATTAATGAGGTGCGTGGATAATAGTACTTGCAATGTAAATGTTCTTGTTATTCACCCAGGATTTCTAAAGGATTCAGGAGGCATTTACTGTTGGGTACAGTTATGAGTTATAGAATACGTGCTTAACTTATTACAAAAGTCAACATAATCAGATTCACTTTCCCACCATGAATCATGATATCCCATTTTTCTTCTCCTGATTGTCACATGGATTAGACAGCATTAATATAGCATATTCCAATGTATATAAAAAAAATACATGCATACAGCGGTTAATAGCATGAGTTAATTATTTCTAAAACCAGTCTTCTTTAACTACCTGATAAAAAAAAGCTCTTTTCTACCATTAGGTAAGGTCCTCTCTACCCTTTAGGGTTTACTGTCGCCGTCACCGTCCACCAAGCCACCATCACGCCGTCCTCCTCCTCATCTTCGTCTTCTTCCCCACCGTCGTTCTCCTTTTTTCATGCAATAAACCCTCTTCCACCAGAGATGGTCCCCCCAGTTTCACGCCGTCATCATGGTGAAGTGCACCCTAGGGCGCCATGGTCGTCGGAGAATCCTCCCCGACCTCGTCCCATAATGCTCGGCCCGCCCCTACCGCCTATGACCACGTACCGCCTATGACCACGTACCGCCGGGATGGTTGGATCATGCAGGGAGAAACTCCGAATCCGTTGTGGCCGTACCCGTCGCTCTGGATCAGAGCACCTCTGATGGAGCCGGACCGGTTCATCGAAGCCAGTCACTGGAACAACCGCCGGCGTCTGGGTTGGCATAATGACGGTCCCTTGCCAGGGCATCCATTACCGGGGTCTGGTCCCCGTCCCCCCACCGGAGCGTCCTGCCTCAATGCCTTATCTGTGGCCGTCGCCTCGGATGCCATGGCCGCCGACACAATCCAGGGGCTATGCAAACCTTAGGGGTGCTTGCAAACCCTAGGGTGCATGCAAACCCTAGAGGATATGCAAGCCCGGGGGACCGTGGTATCCCGTCTAGGGTTTTGGGCCCGCGTCCAGTGGTATCCAAACGATATGGAGGGGTGGCAGCACGACCTAGGTCGCAATCGCCGATCGGCACGAGGGAGAAGTCACCTAACCCTAGGCTGCCTGGAAGCCCAAAGCCCCGGGTGAATCGCTATGCACTGAGCGACTCACCTTTGGTTCCCCAGGGGATTCTGAGATTCACTACCGCCATTGGACTCAGACCCAGGAAGATCAAGACAGGACATAAGCCAGCGGCCCCGGAGGTACCAAATGAGCCCTTGTTGCTGCCAGACACTACTGAACAGGAACATGAAAGGGAGTTAAGGCCGGGGGGCTATAATCCCTCGTGGGATGAAAGATTACCCATGGAGGGAGTGAGAAGGACCGTCTCTGGGGCCTATACCCACAAACCCGGGACAACTGCAGACGGGAGGTCTCGGGGAATCCGCAGTCAAGGCTAAGCTACAACCTACTTTCATTGTTTTAGGTCGAGTAATACTTTGGCTAGTTAGGTTTAGTTTTGTGATTTATTTCTCGGTTGAAACGTTGGATCGAGGAACTCTTGAGTTCGGATATGCGAAACAAAGCAGACTATATGTATGGAACCATGTGCGCCCGACGGGCCACTGTCACGCCCCAAATCTTGTTTTGACCGGATCCGAGATGCGAACTTAAAACAATAAATAATAAAGTAATTTAATTGAGAACGAGGGTCTCAATATCAATTTAAAACTCCGAACATCCACACGAGTCAACAGCTCGGTAAAAGAAATAATAATAAACGAGTCAAAACGGTAATAAAAACTGTACGTCTCTAGACACTAGCCAAAACCCTCGTCAGCTCCCAAGCTCCGAGAATCCTGCTAGTACTGGTCCCGCTCAACACCTGAAATACAACAAGGTAAGGGGTGAGCTTTCGCCCAGTAGAAAAAGTAGTTAAGGTAATGAACATCGGCTCACCACCACGAGTAACCGTCCAATTAGGGCATACTAGTACAACACAACTAACTGCCAAACCGGGTCTTATAACCAAACTTACAACGCATTCAAACGACCACTTACACACAATAAAACATTAACCAAACATCAAACGTATCACACAAAAAAGCAACCAGCACACGTCCCGTACCACAGTCCCCGAACTCTGTCGGTTGTACACAGCCCGACTCCATCATATCATACCGGAAGCGCACGTCGGCCTAGATATCTTCCCGGAAATATCCCCCGTAGGGACACATATCATCGGGGTTCCCGGAAACATCCCGAAGGGACACATATCATCGGGGTAGAAACACGACACCTAGTGCCAAACACGACCCATAGGCCCAATACGACCTGTGGGTCCAAGACGACCCGTAGGCCCAATACGACTCGTAGGCCCAATACGACCCGTAGGCCCAATCACAACCGTCGGCCTAGATGTCCTACCCCGTCATACCCCCTCGATGTAGGCATCATACCGAAATAACACACCGGGGGACCACACATACGTGGGACCACATCGTCGGCCTAGGTACTGCCCCACACCGGCACACCCCCTCGGTGCAGGTACCATACCAGAATACAACTCCTCTCGGAACATACATCAAGATAATATCACGCATCGTAATGCCATAGATCAAACACGGCTCACAAGCCCAACAATCTTACCACAATTACACGACACGTCGGTCTATCACTCACCCGACCATATCACAACCAATGATTCACATCATATCAGTCACGACACACTTGCCCACACATAGCAACAACATGTTACACCGAATATAATATGCCTTGACTCTTAATCTTATTGACACTAAGTCACACAACATGCATCTCAATCAAGATCAGGCATTTCTATCAGCACACAACCTAAGGCTCGACGTGGCCATTCTACCAGCATGACAATTTCCCCGAATATTGAAAGCGGCTAAACTATTGAATCACATCCTACATTCACACTAAAACTCGTCCGGTTATTATATAATTGAAAGCGGTTATTCTAGTGAATCACATCCTATATGCCAACTAGGACCTTTCCGGTTATTATTATTTACCTAACATGCATACTAGTAACTTTCCGTAATTAAACCGGTATTTGCTACTTTCCCTACCTCAAGAAGAACAAACAGCTACGTCTCCTAGCTGTTGACGTCCGGGCCTACCTCCAGTCTTCTCGGGCGAAGTCAAAGTCTGATTTTAACAAGTAAAGGTAATAATCAGTCCCTGTACAATCCGAATCAGTCCTTTATTTTAACAATATAGTCCTTTAAATTCCCCATTTTAAATCCTTTAAATTAATTAATTAAGTAAATAATTTTGTCCGACCCGAATCCGACCCAACCCGGATCCAAACTTGGTCCGAACCCGGAATCGGACCTGACCCGGACCCGACCCAGACCCGGCCCAGACCTAGGTACAAAACCTGGACCTGACCAGACCCGGGCTCAGCCTGGGCCGCGACCTGGCATGGTCTGGCCCAAGGCCCAGCCTGGATCTGGCCTGCCCCAAGGCCCAGCCTGGTCTGAGGCCCGAGTCTCGGCCTGGCTTGAGCTGGAGACAAAGAAGGGCGAGGCTAGGGTTTGCTCCGCCGCCGGCGGCTGCGTCAGGGAAGCTCAGAGGGCAAGTAGAGCTAGTCGGGAGGGGCGTCAGGGCTCCGACGTGACCATGACGATGACGGTGGTGGCAGACGCGCGGTCCAACACCCCTCCGTCTCAGATCTGACGAGGGAAGAAACTCTCGTCGGCGTGGGAGCAGCGACGGAGCTTGGGATTCAGGCGGTGAAGCTCGCCCAAATCGATCTCGGCACGATGTCTTTTCAGGTGGGGCGTCATCGGGAAAGACGAACGGGACGAGAGAGAACGAACCCGTGCGGTGTTCTTCGTCGTCGGCGCGATTCGAGCTCGGGAAGACGAACCAGAGCGAGGAACTCGGCGTCCAGATCCGTCGCCGTCGTGGTCTGCTTCGTACGCGAGAGGGAAGAACACGACAGTGGGGAGGCGGCTTCAGATGCGAGATAGAAGGAGAGGAAGAGAGGGAGATCGAGAGAGAGAGAGAGAGGAGTCTAAGAGCGGCGGTCTTGGGAAGTGTGCGCGAACGCAAAGAAGATGGGTGAACAGTAGGGTTAGGGAGATGGGTTAGCCCGAATTGGGCTTGGGCTTGACTTGTTCCGGGCTTGGGTGCGTGCAGTGCGGGCTTTGGCCCGGTCCGGTTGACTGAGCCCAAGTCTGCTTTGGCCCAGGCCTGTCCCCTTTCTCCTTTTTTTTGTTTTTCTTTTGCATTTGTTCCAAATTTCAACCCGTTTTCCAACTACGACATTCCAATCGAACAAATTTAAATATTAATTCCTTTAACCGGGGCGTTCTTTACAGCCACGGCCGGTTGGGACATAAAGCTGGTATCCGAGACTGTTATGTCCCTCCTTGTAAGCACGACATGAAATCGTAATACAACTCCTTCTTTCCCGTTTCAAAAAAAATTATTTCTAAAACCCTGCCTCAGCAATGAAGATTTAAGATATATATATATATATATATATATATATATATATATATATATATATATATATATATATATATATATATATATATATATATATATATATATGGAAGCAATCAGGTGCGAACCCCTCTTAAAATGCGAACCTGCGAACTCAACAACAACATGACATGTGTCGCGCTTAGAAATGCTCATATTTTTTCCTCACCAATTTTATTAATTTAATTTTTCCCGCTTCGTTTCAACTCCGATTTAATTTTTTTTTGCGCCAATATTCTTATTTTTTCAAGAGCTTTCTAACAAGTAGTGGATTGCATATATTTTGATGTGTTTTTGAACACGTGTGTGGATGTGTGAATATGAGTGCGAAAAAGTGTGATGTGTTTCGCAAATTTAGTGTATATGGTTTGCGGATTTAGTGTATATGGTTTGCGGATTTAGTGTATATGGTTTGCGGATTTAGTGTATATGGTTTGCGAATTTAGTGTATATGGTTTGCGAATTTAGTGAATAGGGACATTTTGCTCTATTCTCATCTAATCGAGTCAAGGCATGGAAGTTCTTTGCTGGTATGTTGGGAGCATTTTTCAAACAAATCAATGCACTGAACATCAAGAAGATGAAGATATTACAAATCAGCATAATATAGTATATATATTTATTATGGTATTAGACAATTAATATGATGATTTAAGTAACTGACTTGGTGTTACAGGGGTTGCCAACTACAAGCAGTTTGACATTTGGAGATGCAACATCATTGAGAGCACTGAATCAATAAATATACAATTTTGAGCAACACACATATAATATATATATGGACACACTATAAATAACACTAAATTCACAAACCATATACACTAAGTTCGCAAACCATATACACTAAATTCGCAAACCATATACACTAAATCCGCAAACCATATACACTAAATCCGCAAACCATATACACTAAATTTGCAAAACACACTAAATTCGCAAACCATATACACTAAATCCGCAAACCATATACACTAAATCCGCAAATCATATACACTAAATCCGCAAACCATATACACTAAATTTGCAAAACACATTACACTTTTCGCACTCATATTCAAACATCCACACACTTCAAAAACACATCAAAATATATGCAATCCACTACTTGTTAGAAAGCTCTTGAAAAAATAAGAATATTGGCGCAAGAAAAAATGAAATCGGAGTTGAAACGAAACGGGAAAAATCGAATTAATAAACTTGATTATAAAAAGGGGGGGGCATTTTCTGAGCGCGACACATGGCACAATCTGGTTGAGTTCGCATGTTCACACCATAACTCATGGTTCGCACCTGATTGCTCTCCTATATATATATATATATATATATATATATATATATATAAACACTACTCTCTCGACTCGCGTGTCTCATTCTAGGCTGTGTTTTTAATCCTAATTCTATTTTTATCATGTGATTGTATCGTTGCCTACCTCTTTCTTATTTATCGTATTACCATTGATCGTTTTCAACATGTCCATTTCATCACCTGCCGAGAAAACGTTCCTAACTCCTCTCATAATGCTTTCCGAGACTTCAAAAAGGGTTCATCTGCTCAAAACTAATCAGGAAGAAATGCAACCCTAAGGCGGCTTCTCCTGTTTCCCTTATCACGCCGCCACCTACATCAGCGCTGCTCCTCCCACCTTGCCTTTCATTGGTAAGCGTTATGGTTATGATGGGTTTTTCTCCAGGGCTTGCAATGCCGGGGACTGCCTGACTAAGCCGAAACGTGATCGTCCTGTTAAGCTTTCCGTTCACAAGCGGTCGTCCATATCTGGATCACCATCCCCAACCATAGATTGTAAAACCCCACTTATTTAAAAAGGGTATGATTTTGAAAACCGAAATGTGAGGGTAGGAACTTGCAATGTTGGCTTTGTTGAAAAGAAAAAAATCAAAAGGGGGGGGGAAACTTTTTTTGGACTGAGTAGAGATTGGGCCACGCTTGGGCCCAATCAGAACCGAGCCCAACAGCAACTCTCGCAGCCCAAAACTCACGCGTATCTAACCCTAATTCCCATCGCTTCAGCTCCCATTGTGCACACGTTTCCCCAGGCTCGTCTTCCATCTCGAGCACCTCTCTCTCGCGTTCCCTCTTCGCGCACCAGAGTCACAACCCGCGCCGTCGCCACACTCCTTCTCCTTCCTCCCTCACTCTCACGCAACCAATCTTTGCCATCACTAGAAACTCGCCATAAATCCCTACGAGTTCGACTCGAGCCTTCATCGTCGGAACCACGCGAGTTCGTCGGAGAACGACTCGGTTTGAGCTTCCCGAGCTCGTTTTTGCGCGGTTCGTGTGTTTTTCCCCTTTCTTCCTCTCCTCCCGACCTCGTCTTGATCGAAATCGTACTGTTCCTAGCTCGATTTGAGCTTCTCTGGTCGGAACCCTCGCCGGCGACCTAGCAAGCCCCAGATCTGAGCCGGGGGCGGGTTTGAGTCGTGTGCGAGCCTCTACCGTCCCGGCCATGACTTCGCCGTCACTCTGGTGCCTTATCTGCCCTCGCTTTCCCCGTTTCGAGCGTGCCTGACGCTGTCGACGGCGGCCAAAAAAGTCAAGTCTCGCCGGAGCTGTGTACAGCTCAGGTATGAGACTAAGCAGGCCTTGGGCCAGGTTCTGAAATTGGGCCGGATGGCTGGGCCTTAGGGCCTGTTGGACAAACTCGAATCGAAAAACCTTGGGCCGGCCCAGGTCTGGATGGGTTGTGGAACCGGACTCGTATTCGGGTCTAGAATCGGGTCTGGACCGGGTCTGGTTCGGGTTTTAGGTCGGATCCGGGTCAACCCGGTTATGAAGAAAATTATTTTTGAAATCAGATAAATTAATTATTTAATGAATTTAATTTGGACGATTAAAGGACAAATTGTACAATTCAGAGGACCCTTGGACAAATACCGGGACTGATTGGACCTTTTATCTGTTAAACCCAGACTGGACTTTGCTCGAGAGCTTGGACTTCGCCCGAGAAGACGGAGTTGGCCCGGTCGTCAGCAGCTAGGAGTATTATTAGAGGAAGACCGCAAGGTAGGGAAAGTACTAACTCCTCGTGCATTTCAATACTTAGTATGCCTATTAGGTTAATAAAATCGGAAAGGTCCTAGAAATGCATATATGATGCGAATAACTAGAATAATCGTATTTCAATTACTAATAAACGGACGTGTCTAATATGCATGCATAGGATGTGAACAACTAGTTTAACTCGCTTTCAATACTTGGGAAATTGCTTTACTAGTAGAAAGGCCGAGATGAGCCATAAGATTGGTTGTGGTTGCCTCACATGCATTATTGCTTAGTTTTGACATAAATTAAGGGTCTAATGAAACTAGATAAATTGTATGCTTGAATGATCGAACAAATGCTTGAATGATTGTATGATTGAATGAATGCATGAACGAATGAATGATTGAGTGTAATTGGTTGTGCTAAAAGAGTATGATCGGGTGATTGATAGACCGATAGAACGTGGTTGGTAAGTATGCAGGTAAGTATAATTGTGGGTATGAATCCCTTGTGATGTGTGTTTGATTGATTGATCCTGCGGGATATTGGTTGTGGACCCTGCGGGGCATTGTTTGGTTGATCATGCGGGATATTGATTGTTGGACCCTGCGGGGCAATGATTGGTTGATCCTGCAGGATATTGATTATTGGTGATTCGGTATAATACCTACACCGTTGAGGATTCCGGTGTAGGGTAGTATAATGATTATTGGTGATCCGGCATGGCACCCACACTGTAGAGGATTCCGGTGTGGGGTAGTATCATAGCCGATGGATGATTTACCCTGTGGGGGATGGTTATTGTTGAATGGTACCTACACCGTTGAGGATTCCGGTGTAGGGTGATATAATGGTTATTGTTGAATGGTACCTACACCGTGGAGGATTCCGTTGTAAGGTGATATAATGGTTATTATTGAATGGTACCTACACCGTGAAGGATTCCGGTGTAAGGTGATATAATGGTTATTGTTGAATGGTACCTACACCGTTGAGGATTCCGGTGTAGGGTGATATAATGGTTATTGTTGAATGGTACCTACACCGTGGAGGATTCCGATGTAAGGTGATATAATGGTTATTGTTGAATGGTACCTACACCGTGGAGGATTCCGGTGTAAGGTGATATAATGGTTATTGTTGAATGGTACCTACACCGTGGAGGATTCCGGTGTAAGGTGATATAATGGTTATTGTTGAATGGTACCTACACCGTTGAGGATTCCGGTGTAGGGTGGTATAATGGTGATTGTTGATACGACATGGTACCTGCACCGTTGAGGATTCCGGTGTAGGATGATATAATGGTGATTGTTGATACGGTATGATACCTACACCGTTGAGGATTCCGGTGTAGGGTATTATCATAGCCGAGGGAGTGTTATCTTGTTGCATTCCGATGATCTATGGTCCTTTGTGGGCATTTCCGAGAATTCCGACGATAAGCGTCCCTCAGGGATTGTTACCGGTAACCCGATGTATGTGCCTCCTCTGGACCGAGGGAAAATCTGATATGACACGAGTCCTCTTGTGGATCGGATTATGGGATCCGATATGACACAAGAACCCATTCGTGGATTGGAGTATTGAGGATTTGAGCTGTTGGTGTGATATTCACTTGATTCCATTTTAGTAGTTATCAAATCTTTAAATCGCTTTTCACTTATTCTCCTGAAATTCGTTGTTATCTTTAAGAATGTGATATTAATCTTATCTTGCTCAGTTTATAGCGTCATATTGATTTGAAGTATTAACTGTAATATGTGTCGTCGTACTAAAGTAGTTTTCTTACTAAATCGAGGTTAAATTGTTTATGATTTTTCCTACTGAGCGCAAGCTCACCCTTATTTTTTTTATTGACTGTTTATACAGGCGTGCTTGATGAGTAGTGGACTCGAGGCTCGGGAGCTTCTGGAGAGTCGGGGCATTATGGTCTTAGAGATGTCATTTTGATCAGCGTAGTGAACCCCATGTTTTACGTATTCCTTAGAGAGCCTCGACTCCTAATTATGATTTGGAACATGTTACTCGAGTATTTTATCGGAACCTTTGAGTATTTAATCGGTTTTTATTATTCTTTTGTTATTATTTAATTATCAACTCAAGTCGCGTCTCGAGTCCGGCCAAAACTGGATTTGGGGCGTAACATAGATGATCATGTTTATGTGGTTAAGGTGACAGCTAGGGTTCTAGTCCAACCTATCTCAGTGTCTCCTGCGATTTCATCACCCCTACCGCCTTCGATGTGTGTCTTCTAGGATGGCTTCTCTACATGCTTTCTCACTGAGGAAGAAGAGATAGAGGTTCTGATGTCGTACACTCTAGCTGACCCTATAGTCATGGCCCGACTCTAGTTTGGCATGGTGGGACGGATGCTATCTCCCAACCCACCCCAAAAGGACTCCATGCTCACGATCATCACGCGAGCATGGGAACAATTGAGCTTGGGTTTGGTGCTCAAAGACCTAGAGCCAGGGACCTATGGCTTCTACTTCATGTCTCAAGAGGCGAGGTCCTAGGTTCGTAATAACGAACCTTGGTGCTTCAATGAACATCCACTGATGCTCGGAGAAATCTTGGACCCGATGACTTGGGACCTTCTTAAGTTGGATCAGATCCAACTATGTGTGCATGCTCGGGGAATCCAGCCCTCTGTCCAGACCAAGGCACTGGAAAGGTCATCGGCGCTATAATGAGGTAATGCGTGTATGTCCCCTATGCCCAATGTAAACTGTGTTGGGACGGAACAGTCAAGATCTGATTATGGATGGAACTGCATCAACCCCTCCGTCGCACCATATATAATCATGAACTGGGTTTAACTGTTTGAATTAATGTTTCTAGTGTGATAAGAAAATATGCTTTTTCTTTTTCAAAGCACATATGACGTTTCTTCTGATTTCCTTTCCTTTTACGGAAATAATTAACCGCCTGAAAGACTTGACTGCAAAGTCATTCCCTTAACAATTGTAATTCAACACAATTGAAGAGTTCCTGTGTGCTTATAATTCTAATCCAAATATTAGTTAAATAACCAGAGTTTGATGCGAAATTAATTTCATAATGTGCCTTACAAAAACTTCCATATTGCAATGTAAGGACGCGACCATGAGAGTCAATGAAGACAAATATGTCCTTTGATTTCTTCAATTAATCTACCTCTTTGTTCATCGTATCAGTAAATTCATAAGTTTGAAAATAAGACAACGAAAAGATATTCCAATTCGTAACCATATTTACTTTCGTTGCGGCAGCCGTATATATTCATGACGAATGCGATGCTTATACGGAGTGTTGCTATGATGACGTTGATGTCGTACCAGAATGATCTAGAGGAGGACCGACACCTGGTTTGAGGTCCAACGTTGCGATTTTCGTCTACCATATATGTCGTAAATTCAACGTCGAAGATATCATTTGACCCCAAAACTGTAAAATATCTCGTGCTCTGAAAAGGACGTGAGAACCCAAACAGGACCTACACGGGCAGTGACGTAAAAGCGACAACGGAACCGAGAGATTAAGATTCAACGCGTGATGGCAACAGTGAGTCATTTACATATGGGGATTCGGCAGAAAACAAATGAATATGGACCCATACACGTATATGTATTGATTCCCATTCACATTTGTTTGTTTCTATACATATTTTGTGATTGAAATAGAATCCACATACACGTGTACGTAATTGGTCGGAACACACGTAATGCTGATTTCAAGTCTTTGAACTGCGTCTTTGTTTCAACCCTATTGACTAGGAGATATATGAGATTTGAGCTGAAATCCGCTAAAAACCGCGTTTAACGTGCGAATCGATCCACGCTGTCCAGCAACGATGATCAACCGCCCAGATCAACTGTCTCCCACCTTCCTAAATTTCGTGTTTCTTATACTACAAAGGGTAAGACAATAAATTCCCTTCCTAGCTTCTTCTTCCTCTTACAGTGCGATCGCGATCGCAGACGCACAAAACTTGAGCTGATTTCACAGTCTTCTCTCAACAAAACACCGACAAATCAACAGCTCTCCATTCCTTTGATCGATTAACGTAGAGTCAAATTCGAGCATTACAATTTGAAGATTCAGCCGAAATTCATAAATCGTGCTCTGTTTTTGCTTCTCCACTGCAAATCGCAAATTCAATCCTTTTTTATCGCCTGATCAAGCTCAAAAACAGGTGAGAATTATCTAATAACTTGCTTCTATCATCAGTCAATCACAGGATCGAAAAACCAGAAAATATATGTCGATTTCAAAAAAAATCTGAAAACGTGCTCTGTTCTAGGGTTTATCAAGTATGTTGTTAAGATTTATCGACTATTTGATGTGAATTAACCTCGTTTCTCAACTAATCAAACGTAAACAAGTACATTTTGAGATATACTCCAGCAATCGTTGTTTATATCTCAAATTCGATGAACAGAAATCAAATTCTGATAACTCTTGTTCTTTAATCAATTGTTATCGGTTGCGTTGATAAAAGTACACTTTGTTGTTGATAAATCTAACGTCAAGCATTGATAAATTGTCTATGACTGGACGTTCCTGAGTTGATGCTCGTTCAAGGAACAAGTCGTGTTACTGGAATGTATTGATAAATCTTTATACTAACATTGATAAATCGTTCTAGTAGTCTTGATAAATCTTCAAACTAGTGTTGATAAATCTTCCAACTAGTGTTGATAAATCTTTCTTGCAGTGTTGATAAATCTTTCTTTCAGTGTTGATAAATCTTTATGCTAGTGTTGATAAATGTATGTTTTAGAGTTGACAAACTAACTGTCTGTGACCTTATCATTCCTGAGTAGATGATCGTTGTAGTCACACGTCGTGTAGTAGTTAGCATTGATAAAATTGCATTTTATTGTTGGTAAAAGTTATGTTTAGAATTGATAAATGACTCTGACCAGGTCCCTTCCTCAGTTGATAAGTCCAACAATTGTGTTGATAAAACTGGCTTACAGTGTTGATAAATCTTTCATGTTATATTGATAAATCTCTCTGACCAGGTCCCTTCCTGAGTTGGTACCATGGATCTTGACGATGCTTGCTTTGGATTCGAGTATGAAGATGTGGATCCTGTTCAACAACCTGTGGTCACAAAAAACGTGTGGATTCCTGAATGTAGTGTTGATTTAAAGCCTCGAAAGGATATGAAGTTTGGTTCCTTGGAGGAAGGTATAATTTTCTACCAAACTTATGCATTAAATAGTGGGTTTGGGACACGTCGAGGGCCAGAGAAGAAGAAACCAAGGAGTAACACAATCAATTTTAAATACATGTATTGTGCAAGAGAAGGAGAAGCATTTGTCGATGATACCGAAGGAGAGACCAACGACAAGTTAAGAAAAAGATATAGAATGTCTACACGGACAGGCTGTATGGCGAGAATTTCTTTGAAACACACTGAAGATGGTTATACGGTGTATGAGTTTAGAGAAGACCACAATCACCCACTGCAATGTAAGCGTGATTTGCATTATCTGAGATCAAACAGGGATTTAACACCAAGGCATAAGCAATTTATCATAGATTGCTCAAAGGTTAATTTGGGAGCTACAAAAGCATTTAACCTTTACAGCCAAATAGTTGGAGGTCCTACCAACGTAGGAGCGTGTCCAACTGATTTCAGAAACTTCCAGCGGGATCTGAAAGTTTACATTGGAGAGAGTGACGCTCAAATTACCATTGACCAATTCCACACTAAAGAAGACTATTGTAGTGACTTCTTCTTTGAGTACAAAGTTGATGCTGGTGATCGGCTAAGCCACCTTTTCTGGGCTGATTCGATGTCGAGGAAGAATTATGAGCTATTTGGTGATACGGTGTCGTTCGATTCAACCTATAGATCAAACAGGTAAAGCATGTTGTATAACTTGACAATCTGCATCAGTTTGATTGATAAACCCTGCATGTAAGGTTGATAAATTGTATAATCACTGTTGATAATTTATTTATCCTTGCTGCTTATGTTTTTGTTTGTTTAGGTACATGATGGTCTTTGCACCATTCACTGGAGTAGACAACCACAACAAGTCGATCATCTTTGGTGCTACTTTGTTAGCCAAAGAGGATGCCGAATCTTTTGTTTGGTTATTCCAAACATTCCTCAAAGCTATGAAGATGAAAGAGCCAAAATGTTTCATAACAGATCAAGACCCAGCGATGAGAAAGGCTTTTGAGGAAGTGTTCACACAAAGTAGGCATCGACTATGTATGTGGCACATAATGCAGAAGCTTCCTTCTAAGGTAAGTCCTGTTTTGAATTTATGCATTTGTTAGTGATTTATGGTTGATAAAAGTTAACATTAGGAGATAAATAATTTGTTCGGTTGATTGTGAGACAAATTTATACATTATTATTGCAGGTTCCTCACAATTTATACCACGAGACAAATTTCAAGAAGAAATTTAAAGCATTGGTGTGGAGTAACTACACCGAAATAGAGGAGTTTGAGCTGACTTGGAAGGCTTTGATGGATGAATTCCAACTACACGATCACACTTGGTTGTCTTCTATGTTTGATATACGGGATAGATGGATCCCTGCATATTTTAGGGGGCTAAAAATGGGACTATTCCTTAGAACAACATCAAGACCAGAGAGTGAGAACAGTGCATTTGGTCAATTCACTAACAGGTACCTTTATTTTTTGATTGATAAATGTTTCAATGAGGACTGATAAATTCTGCACTCTTGACTGATAAAAATATGTGTGGAGACAGTAGTTTTTTCTGATGATATAATTTATTCTGTTATGATAAATATTTCAAGAAGAACTGATAAATTGTGAAGTCTTGACTGATAAAAAATGTTGTTGTTCAGGTGCCTTACCTTGGTTGAATTCATGTGGCGCTTCGATATAGTCGTTGAAGGTCAGAGACAGAAACAATTACAGCTGGACTTCCAATCAAGCACCTTAGCTCCCAATTTCATGGTATTATCTGAAATTGAAAAGGACGCTTGGAGGATTTACAGCCGCTCAATCTTTGACATCATAAAGAAAAGTGTTGTGGGAACAACCTTCAGGTGTGGGATCATAACCTGTGTTGGAAAGGATGGAAATAAGATATATAACATCGCAAACAAACATGGGGACAAGACGTTTGTTGTTGTGCAAAGCTTACCTGGGAACCATTGCACATGCACTTGCATGAGATTTGAAGGATTTGGCATCCCTTGTATGCATATTTTCTTGGCAAGCATCTATGGTTGATCAAATACCGGAGAGCTTGATCACGCAAAGATGGACAAAGGATGTACGCAAGAATGCTGAAAACTCTGCAGATTATGAAGAATTACAACCATCTGCCTACGGTGAGTGTAAGAAGATTATTGCAGATATATGCTCGATGCTTCAATCTTGTGCCCTCCATCCAGCAGTGAATGCTGCAAAGTTGAAGGAATTTGCAGAACAAGTAAAGGACTTCAGGAACAAGTTGAATGATGACGAAGCTGATGATTTTGCATCAACCACAACACAAGAACTTCAGACTTTGACAGGTCTTTCTAAACCTTCACAGGTTATTGTCAAGCTACCCCACATATCAAGGACAAAAGGTTGTGGAAAGAGAATTCAATCAGGGATGGAAAAGTCTATTGAAGAAGCTAAGAAAAGGAAGAGGACTTGCAAAGGATGTGGTCAACCAGGTCATGACATCAGAAACTGCTCCCAAAGAAAAGATGGCTGCAGTGATAAAACATTGAACTAGTGTTGATAAATGTAGCACTTAACGTTGATAAATACTTTCCACCTATTACTGACTCTATGAATTACAAGGTCATTCAGTACTGATAAAACATTGAATTAGGCTTGATAAAGTCTTCAAGTAAAGTTGATAAATCTGTTTTTTAATATTCCTAACTCTGATTTACAAGGTCCTTCAACATTGAATATGTACACAAATTTAAGGGTGATAAAAGTTGTAACAAATGTTGATAAAAGCTTAGTACATCACTGATAAAGGACCTTCGAAAGTACTTACCTATTGCTATTCAAAATAGCCATCCACAACAGTGATAAACCATGAACATAGAATTGATAAAACTCTTTTATATATGTGATAAACCTGGTACATAAAACAGATTGATAAACCCTGTCATTTCACATGCTTAAAAACATCTATGCACATTTAGTATCATCTGTTTACCAAAAAATGCTAGAGTCATAAGAAATTTGCAACTGATTACATCCTTTTTACCAAAAAAAGTAACTGCACAAAAGACCTAATGCTTTATACAAGTGCCTTGTCCAACAGTCCTATATAGTTCTTTCTGAAGAAGCAGGAGATAGCTCATCCCCTCCACTTGATTGATTCCTCTGACAGTAGCTCCTCAGCTTTACCTCGTTCATGATCTTTGCGGTGTTGCTTGGATACGTGCACAATTGCATGGCATATCGATGCCTCAGCTTCAATAATTGATCAGCCTATATACACAAAAAAAACCACCCCAATTAATTAAACTACACACATAAAAACACATGACTTAAAAAGAACTGCACAAGATAAAAATGTTAGCTTACATTGTTCTTTGACATAGGGAAACCCCAAGTACTTCCAGATTCACCCATGTACCTCTCCATGTGAAACATGCAGTAGATGCCACAGTCAACCACATTATCACTGTTGCTCCAATCTAGCTTCAAACCCTTTCCACGTCCATTTCTGATTCTCATAGAGAGCGTAGCATCAAGCCTTTCAAGGAACATCGAAAACCTATTCCTCTGTCAATGATTAACGGAAAATACGTACATTAGAAACACAAAAATGTATGTAAAATTAATAACTAAAATCGCAAATAAAAACTTACCAAATTGGTGATTCTGTTCCCGTATTTGCCTCTAAAGTTAGTCCTCTGCAAGTTGTCGAGGACAGCCACTGTGTGTTTCTTCATGTCGAAACATACCAAGTAATAGTGAGACTTTGCATGAACTGGGAAAAACACCTGCCATAGAAGAACAAAGAAGACAAACATGGTTACACAAAACACAAACCTAATACTATAAAAATGATACATAAGCCTGAAAATATGTGGGAGATCCTTACCAAATCCACAGTAGTGAGATTGACATCCGTGTACCACTCCAACTCGGTTTCAAGATCATCACGCCAGTTTTCTTTCTTCAGATCAATCAAGGATGACTAATGATAAAAAACATGTAAAATGATAAACACATTCCCACCTTAGTATTATTAAAAAAAGACAAAATTCACATGAATAAAAAACACTCACGCTTGCAACTGTTGTGAAGAAAAACCTTGAAGGTTCATCCGGTGTTCTCTTCTCCTCCATCAAATTCATGTAAGCTACCCATGCATTAATAACACCCACCATTACTTCTGTCCCAACTTTCATCGACTGTAAATCATTTTTCATCACACCTATACTGCCATCCATGATTTCAAAAACCATTTCCCTTAAAAAAAACACAACACATCAGTGGTGATAAAACTATATGACATTGTTGATAAAACTAGCAGATAGAGTTGATAAAAATGAAACACATGGTTAACAGATAAAAAACAATGGTATACACATCAGTGGTGATAAACCTATATAACATTGTTGATAAACCTGGCAGATAGAGTTGATAAAAATGTAAAACATGGTCAACAGATGCAAAACAATGTTTGCTAATGCTATATACATCAGTGGTGATAAAACTATATAAGATTGTTGATAAACCTAGCAGATAGAGTTGATAAAAATGTAAAGACAGGGTTAGGACAATACCACTGGTCTTCTCTATCGTCTTTCAGCAGCCATTCCATCCATAGTTGCTCCTCTTTTGTCAATGGAGCATTCAAATCTGTTTTCCTAGTTGATGGCCCTGCCTTTATAATTTTCTTCGTGGTTGGCTTTTTACTACTACTTCGCGATTTCTTCTTTTCTTCTTTCTCTTTGCCCTTCTCTGTCCTCACAACATCTTCACATGCTTCCCTCCCTACATCAACATCTCCACATGCTTGCCTCCCTATGTCAGCAACATTTTCAAGACCGAGACTGAATGTAGGCATCCCGCGACCTTGTGGCTCGCCTACATTGGCCTCCTCGGCATCCGCCACAGACGTGATATTATCATCACCTTTTCCTTGTTCGACAACATTGTTGCCTTCAGCTTCTTCAACAGCATTATCACCTTTCCCTTGATCACCAGCATCATCGCCTTTCCCTCCCACACCACCTTCTACCTCAACGTCACAATCTCTTCCTAACTCCACTACCGGTTCAACCCCATCCTCGTGCTCCTCAACAACAATATTATCCCTTCCAAGCCTAACAGAACCAGCTTCTGCCTTCTCTCTCTCTGCTACACAATCTTGGCCATCGTTCTCCTTACCGCTACCCTGGCTATTCACTTTAGTTGCAGCATTAAATGCTGCATCAATAGCCTTTATCACATCAGGATGCCTCCACCAACGATCTTGTGATGACTCTTCGATGTTGTGCTCTGATGGGGCCCCCACCATCTCATTCACAGCATCGTGAAGCCTCCTGACGGTGATATTGTCAGAAAACTTTGAAATGGCTGTTCTGATGCTGTCCTTAAAAAGGACATAGCTATCAGCGAGATGCACTGCTTGTTCTGCCAGCTTTACGATGAATTCCTACACATTACAAGAATACAAAAAATGTTACAGAAAAACACAAAAACTTATGACTTTAACACAAAAAAACTTTGAACATACCTTTTTTCCCAGATCATCAATGACATCTTCAACTTCCTCAGGTACGTATGGGTCTTCCTCTATGTAACCTTCCCCGAATGACCCGTATTGCTTTTCAAGATACTCCCGATCTTTCAAGTCATCAGATGTCCACCCAATGAGAGAAGGCTGGGCCCTCTCCATAACTCTCTTCTCGAGCACAACCCGATCAACATAGTATAACTACATAACACCAAACAAAACAATTTAGAAACTACTGACAGTGAAAATATATTTGTTTATCAACACTACATGCATAAATTATCAACCTTATTCAATACTTTTATCAATGCAACAAAGATGATAAAAAATTAAACTAACCATGAGAAATGTCAAAGGCCCAGCATAGAACTTCTCTCCCGTGGCTGACTTATCCCATTTTTTTTTGCTTTCAATCAGACCATCAATGACAAAGCCACACCAGTCATATTCTGGGATGGCATTTACTTTGTCCATTGTGTACAACACATAATTATTGACATAGCTCCCACTCGTCACTTCAACCATCACAGTTGAGAATAACACCGCAAAATTCCACTTGAACATTTCTTCATCTCCTCCTTTGTCTCTTCATCACTTCAATCAGAGAAGAGATGCTCACTCCAAAAACTGATTGAACATTAAACTGCCGAAGCCAACGTGCAACAAGTCGACAAAAATCAGACCTCTCTGGGATGATCGCTCGTGCGCCATAGGGGATCCCTAATGTTTCCTTCACATTTTCGCTGCTGATGTGTAAAGGTCGGTCTTGCGATAGCTTTATGCAAAGACTCCCGGTATGGATATTACTCACAAGCCAAAACCCAAGGGCTTGTGGTAAGTCCTTCACCTCCAGCAGCAAGATACTCCCAAACCCCATGTCCTGTACTGCCTTCTTCTGCAAATCACTCATTCCCTCCATGAAATTGACCAAGGACTTAGGTGATGTCCTGACCTTCAACCTCCGAAGACCATCACCTCTTACACGAACCTGATCCTTCTTGGTCCTCTTTGGAATTGGGTTTGCAAGAGCATTGGCCTCCGGCTGTGGTCTCTTCTTCACAGGACCTACGAATGCTTCCATAGATGAGCTTTGTCCTGCATCCTTTGTCGGATTAGGAGCAGGAGCAGCAGGAGCAGTAGTTGCAGATGAGCTATTTTCTGCTACATCATTTGCTGGGTTCGGAGGAGGAGCTATGACTGATCCCTCTGCTGGATTACGAGGAGCGGGCATCAACAACTTTTGTCCTGCATCCTTTGTTGGATTAGGAGCAACAGTCGCGGATGAGCTCTCTCCTCCTACAACATTGGCAGGATTCGGAGGGACTTTGATCTTGATAACAGGACGTTTCTTCGCTTTGACTACACAACACATTCAAAAACACAAAAAATCACCAATCATACTAAAAGCATATAATAAAAACAAAGTTTAAATTATTCTAAACCTTTTACCTGGGATCAAGTCCTTCAGGAGAAGTGAATCCTCATTCGATCTAGTCTTCACCATTTCTCTGAAACACAGACACTTATACATAAGAGTGTGAGCAAATCAAAGCTGAGTGTGTTTGATAAACCTAGATCACAGTGTTGATAAAAGCACAGGACAGTTGTGATAAACACACATAATAAGACTGATAAACACAGATCACAGTGTTGATAAAAGTACAATACAGTTGTGATAAACACAGATACTAAGACTGATAAACATACATCATAGAGCTGATAAAAAAACAATGCAATGTTGATAAAAATGAATACAAATGTTGATAACTCACAGAGTTGATACTTATTCAATACTAAAAAATATAAGTGATAAATCTATCTCACAGAGTTGATAAATGTGAATGTCAGTGTTGATAAAACACAGATACACCACCTCTCGCATGTTCAACCCTCCCCAATTCAAACTTCAAAATGCATACTAAGCTTCACTTCAGTCATGAAAACATTCTTTTACTCAACCAGAAAACACATTGTCATGCTTACCAATCGTATACAACCACAAAACACATTATCTGAGATCAAACTTCGAAATCAGTACATGCTCACAGACATATCATCAAAAAATCAAAATCGACACGCATGCAAATGAAAATGAGACAATCAAACGCAGAATACAAGAGATTTACAAGTTTTAGACAAACAAAATGCACAATCAAACACAAAACCAAGATCAAACATCAACGCACATGCAGTTAAGTTGAAAAATAACTAAAAACAGAGCACAAAGCTTTCCAAACCCTGAATATATGTTCCTCCCTCCGGAAATCGCATACAAAAACGCTTTGAAGTAACAAAATCAACTATCGAACTCAAAAACTAGGTCAAAATCGACTGGATTTCAAAAATAAATCCCTAAATCAGTGAAGCTTATCACAACAGAAAATGATCAACACAATGAGAATCGGAGACCAAACCTCAATATGATGCGTAGAACTCAACCGGAACTTTGGATTTTGCTTGAGATTGACGAAAAACACGAAGAAAACCGCACAAAAATGACGACCGAGCGAGAAGAAGAAGCTGAGAGCGAGAGCGAGTGCGTGCGTGCGTGAGAGTTGTGTCTGATAGATAGGAATAGTCGCGTAGTGGAGAAGAACAAAATGAAATTACGATTCAACCCTCACAAACTAAGGAATATTACAAAAATGCCACCGAATTGTGCTGTTTTTTTTTCTAACAGAAGTCAACAAGTCAACATCCTACTAATAATCTCAGCCATCCATTTGTGAAATGAATGGCTTGGATTGGTTCACACAGTTTTTAGGTTAAGCTATGGTTTCTATTTGATTTTTTCTCTATGAGATTTCATACTTTTTTTTATAAAAAAAACGGGTAACCGGAGAATGAGGAAAAATCAAATAGAAACCACTACTTAACGTAAAAACTGTGTGAACCAATCTAAGCCATTCATTTTAAGAATGGATGGATGAGATGCAATTGAGTGGTTGACTTGTTGACTGCAAAAAAACAGCACTTTTTAGTAAGGGGTAAGGACTTTTTAGTAAAATCATCGTATTTTTTTTTTACCAATTCACTAATTTAATTTTTCCCGCTTCGTTTGAACTCCGATTGGCTTCAAACTTGCGCCATTAGTTTTGTTTTTTCAAGGGCTTTCTATCAAGATCAGTCATGAATATATTTTGAAGCACGAAAAAAAAAAATTATTTTCGGGGTTGTTTTTTTAAAAAAAAGTTAAGTCTGGGTAATTTTTATCAACGCTATACACTGGGTTTATCAACACTATACACTGGATTTATCACCTCATTTTCCAAAATCGAACATGATTTTTATCACATCATCACATGTTTTTTTATGAACAATAAGCACTAGTTTTATCAACACTAAACACTATGTTTATCATTAAATTATATGTGTTTTTATCATCTCATCACATGTTTTTTATCAACACTAAACTCTAGGTTATCACTCTTATTTCGGGACTGATTTTAAAAAAAGTTAAGTCTGTGCAATTTTTATCAACACAATACACTGGGTTTATCAACAATGAACACCAGTTTTATCACCTCATTTTCCGAAATCAAACATGATTTTTATCACATTATCACATGTTTTTTTTATGAACACTAAGCACTAGTTTTATCAACACTAAACACTATGTTTATCATTAAATTACATGTGTTTTTATCATCTCATCACATGTTTTTTTTATCAACACTAAACTCTAGGTTATCACCCTTATTTCGGGGCTGATTTAACAAAAGTTAAGTCTGGGTAATTTTTATCAATATTATACACTGGGTTTATCAACACTATACACTGAGTTTATCAACACTAAACACCAGTTTTATCACCTCATTTTCCAAAATCGAACATGATTTTTATCACATTATCACATGTTTTTTTATGAGCACTAAACACTAGTTTTATCAACACTAAACATTATGTTTATCATTGAATTACATGTGTTTTTATCATCTCATCACATTTTTTTTATCAACACTAAACTCTAGGTTATCACCCTTATTTTGGGGCTGATTTAAAAAAAAGTTAAGTCTATGTAATTTTTATCAACACTATACACTGGGTTTATCAACACTATATACTGGGTTTATCAACACTATACACTGGGTTTATCAACACTGAACACTAGTTTTATCACCTCATTTTCCAAAATCGAACATGATTTTTATTACATCATCACATGTTTTTTTATGAACACTAAGCACTAGTTTTATCAACACTAAACACTATTTAGCACTAGTTTGATACCCCGATATGAAAAATTTATTAGTGAAGATTTATCAGCACTTAACATTGTTTTTATCACCCCAATATAAATTTTTATTTTCGTGTTTCAAAATATATTCATGACTGATCTTGATTTAAAGCCCTTGGAAAAAGAAAAATATTGGCGCAAGTTTGAAGCTAATCGGAGTTCAAACGAAGCAGGAAATATTAAATTAGTGAATTGGTTAAGAAAAAAATGGACACTTGTCCACATGGCACCATGCTTTTACAATTATGCCCTTGCTTGTGTGAGAAAGGAAGAAATTGGCGTGACTTTTGGTGGAATTGGGATGATGATGTGGCATTATGGTGAATGTTGGATCTAAATGGTGTATGGCTAGGATTGGTTCACACAGTTTTTAGGATAAGGAGGGTTTCTATTAGATTTCTCCTCACCGGAGAATTTTCATTAATACCCAAAGGTAATCAAACAAAATAGGACGTTACCGCCCCGGGTTCCTGATTTATGTCTGAGCCGACCGTACCTGGCCCGACGCTCATGGACCCATAATAGTAGCCTTCTTGACATCGAAGGCAAAAACTCAAGACAACTCCTTACCAGCGTCTCAAAACAGCGAGACATTAAATGAAAAAGCCTAAACGACCTAACTACCCAAAAATTTATTCGACCTAAAACAGAAAACAATCAGAAAGTAATGCATTTGGTGCAGATTTCCCGAGACTCCCCGGCAGTAGTAGCCCTGGGTCTGTGGATATAGGTCCTAAAGTGACCATTCCACCCCGCCGGGTCCTATCATTCGTCCTGCGGAGGGTCAAGTCCCTCCAACTGCAATCCAGCTGCTCCTGCATGAACCTCTATCCCCGATGCTTGACCCTTTGCCGGTCCCAGCGGGATCCACTGCTCTCCGTCCAGAGGTGACACTAGCGGTGACACCATACGACTGAGAACCCTACCAGGATTCCCTTTTTCAACAGGAATCCAGAGCATCGGCAGCGGCGACACAGGGGATCCCAGGACGTCCACCCCCGCCCCTAGTTGGGCTCCGATCGTGCCCGCCCCTGTCTGTCAGCCGACTTCGTCGCCATCCGGATTTTGAGGGGAGATCGGCCGATCTCCATATCGGTAAGGCTCGATCATATGCCAACCCAGCATTAGATGGGTACGCCATGGTGGCCCTCGTAGAAGGTCTGGCCGAGGGCGTTGCAGACGAATGGGGCAGTTGTCCGACGATGATGAGATGAGGACGTCGGGGTGGAAGGTCGACGCGAGCGGTTGGGTAGCGTTGGAGCAAATCTGGTTACCTGGATCCATGGTGCAGAAGTGACCGAAGTTGAGACGAAAACCGACTCCGATCAAATGAAAGACGACGGTAGAGACGAAACCCGAAGGTTAGAAGAGAGCTTGAAAGCCGGGGCTTCAATGGTGGAAAAAGGGGCTTCACGGGGGGGCTGTGGGGGGTGGGGTGCGCATAGAGTTATAGTTCTTGTATTCACATCTGAATATGAGATTACAGTATAGATAAGGAACAGCCGAAGTATACGGACCAGACGTTAGGGTCCGACTCTATGGGTCATAGTCATTCACATATCTAACATTATTTTGCCGCACCAAGCTTTTTTCAATTTTGTAAGTTAGATTCTGACTAAAAGTAGATTTTACTTATATGCTGAGACATTTGTCTTTACATGTAAGGTTTTATTCGGCATACAACTTCAAACTTGATCTGCTACCAAAAACTATTTAATATTAGGACATATTCCGTGCTATGTGTACCCAAAGCATCACAATCATAACCTCTTCTGATTGGATAACACACTACTGCAGAACACAATTTATTTTTTTGAGCCGAAGGTACAATTTTATAACTTGGAAACGATTACATTATCGTGTCTTGGGGAACAGACTCTCCGATCACCAGAATGTCAGTATTAGCGAACAATGTTTACTGATTCTTTTAATATCAGAACCGTCACAGACAATATTTTGACGTCCCTTGGGCAATGAGATACTTTGAGTATCATAACTATCATAGACGGTATTTGGACGATCCTTGGGCACTGAAAGAAGACGGTGAGGAGGAATAGAAGACCGGAGATCCAGCGGGACCTCGACGATAAAAGTGAAGGTGGGAAGCAAAGCATCGTCTTGGTCGGTCCAGTCCCCGATGCTCCCCTCCCTAGAGTACTCCTTAATTCTCTGATCGGTAGGTAGTGATCCTGCAAAGAAAAACTCAAACAACAAAAAAGAGCCTTTGTCGATTAGCCATAGCCATAATTGTGAAAGGGGACGAGGCGGTTGCGGCGGTGGAGGCCAGGGCGAAGGACGCGCCGACTGCTGCAAACTAAAGGACGTCTCTAAGGATGGTTGCGGCATCAGAGACGGTGCCAACATCATATGCGACAACAACTGGGGCGGCGGCAGCATCAGTGACGACGACTGTAGAGACGGAAACCCCCGGTGCAGAGGGGAGACCAAAACAAAACGGGAGGTACTCCGTTGGTCGCGGGAGACGGCCAACTACGTGGTGGCTAGAGGCGGCTTGAAGGAGACCCGAGCAGAGAAAAGCGGCGCATGATCCGAATGGGAGGTGCAAAGGGGAGATTGGGAAGAAGGGAGAAGAAGAACCATGGCATAGACTATGGCAATTGCTATAGCCATAGCCACGGAGGGTGGGCGGCAACATGGCTCTCAAAACCCTAGCAGAGCACAAATTGTGAGTTCAAAACACATTTTAATAGGTACTATATTCAAATATAACGTCTTTTAAGTAAAAGCTTGAGAAATGCTCAAGTATGTACCACTTCTTAAGTAAACATTTGAGAGACGCTATATTATACATCATCTTTTCAGTTTCACTTAAGAGACGCTACTTATTTTAGCGTCTCACAAGTTTCTACAGCAATACCGGTCAAACTAGCATCTCTTAGCTCTAGAAACTTATGAGACACAAGTAGCGCTTTTTTTTTATCAGCGATGAATAACAATAAAAACCAACCTTTTAAGGAAAAAGGAAGACAAGCTTTGAGAGGATTAGAAGTAAAACAACAAGGCATTCCATATGGAACCTCAAATACAAGCATAAATAGAAAGAATGGGTTTAACAGAGCATATACTGAATTTTCCGAATATTAAGCAAACTAATATATCAAAACTAAAGAAAGGCTGGGTCTAATAATGCCTATATTCGAATTTTCCAAACCTGAAGCAAACTAGTAGTGGGAAAGAACACCCACAACAACAAAGAGAAACAGAACCGAAACAGAAAAGTTTAGAAAATAGGTCTTGAACCCAAGTAAACTAACATGAAGCCTGAGAAGAGTAAAGAAACCAAACAAGTAGAAAACAAAAGAAGAAAAAGAGAAAACAGAACAACATTGTTACAACCCAGCACACACCAAGAACCACCTTCTTGTTCCTACCGGAGCACCACCCCATCAATACATGACCACGAGAGAAAAGACGAAGCCAAGAAGGCCAGATCCTCACAGGGGCCAATACCTTGACCGTGAGGTTCCGAACATCATGGTCATGGAAGAAAGTCATATTGGGGCAGTCCGGAGTGGAGGAGTGAGAACCCATCTCTTCTTCACAGGTCAATACCCCGCGACAAAGGAGGAGTAAAGCCCAAAGGAATAGAGGTAGTAGGCAGTGAGGAAGAAAAAAAACCCCGGTAGATCTGGATGCGAAGGTAACAAGAATGCGCCAAGTTGTTGCTGGTGAGCAAGGGAACAAGGTAGAAAATGATTCGTGACAATCAAACCAAGAAGAAGACTGAAAGTCTCCCACGATACATATATGAAACCGAGCCAAAAGCAACCCATCACCACAACATACCAAGCATATATACATTAATCTCACCAGGGAAGGGGAAGAAAGGACTCCCACGAACAAATCTGGGAGGAGACTCGGGCAACTGAGGCGAGCGTCAAACACGACGAAGCGAAAGGAGGAAAGGGAGGAGTTGAAACGAAGAAGGAGAGAAGAGGGAAAGGAAGGAAGGTGGGAGAGAAAGGAGTGCCGCCGAAGACTTCAACGAGAAATAGTGAAGCCGTCGGCGACAAGGAAAAGCTAGGGTTGGGGCCGATCTTGGTAAAGTTAGAGAGAGGGGAAAGTGTTTAGAGAGAAGTTACTACACCTCTCAGTTAGTTTCCCCACATTTGGAGCCTCAATATACAAGTAGCGCTTCTTAAGCACTCATTTAAGGCGCTACTTAGAGCATGTACACCAAGGGGATTACATATAGGGGATCAGGATTCAGGATTCATGTGGTGACTAGGATGATTTGTGATGCGAACCCCTGTAACTGAGAGAGTTCCACATCAAGGAGATCATGTATGAGGATCATGGTTTGTAGAAGTGCTGAGTGGATGCTAACTGAATAATTAATTATTTTTTTGTTGAATTTATTAAATTCAGATTTAAAACACTAAATACTAAATAAAATTTGAAAAGTTTGATAAAATTAATTAATTAAAAAATGCAAAAATAATTAATAAATCAATTTAATCAACTAAAATAAATAATTAAACTTGAAATTTCATTACTCTCAAGCACGAAGTTCGGCTTAGAACTCGTCCCTCGTTTGAGCCTCGTCGTTGGACATTTTTGATCAAAATAAGTGTGGAAATTTTGAGAGAAATGTTGGTGGTTTTATGAATGGAGTGAGGGGTAGTTATAGGTGAGGAAAAATGTTTATTTATTTATTTTTATTTTTTTAAAATGGGCCACGTGTCGCCTTGTGAGTGGCGGCCAATGAACCACTGTTCAAGAACCAGCGACTCATTATTGTGAGTTGCGGTTCACATCGCAACTCGCGACTCTCGAAAACGTGATTCGTGGTTCGTGAATCACGCTCGCCACATCGTGCAACTCGCGAACCGCGAAACACTTTTTCGCGAATCGCGAGTTGTGATCCGTGAGATAAATCGCTTGATGTCATTGCTCTTATTATAACGTCTTGCAAATTGTTATTCAAGAGACACTTTTAAATATAGCGCCTCTTATGTAAAATTTTACGAGATGCTACAATAAGTAGGGCCTCTTAAACTTTCACTTAAGAAGCGCTACTAATTGTAGCATCTCACATACTTAAGAGGTATTGATGTGGACACGAAATGCATCAATTATATTGTTTTAGCACACTATCTGAACTTTTCAGTCTCACTTATATTGTTTTTGATGCACTTTTCTTCCTATATATGCAGTGCCACTCTTCAGGGGTATTCTCGGAAGTGAAAATGAGCGGAATTCAAGCGAAAACACCAAGTAGTCATCCTGCGGAGGACTTAGAGGGTTTCCACGTGCCAGTCTGTGGCGGATCCATAAACGGACCGTGTCCAACCCCGCGGCGGACTCATAGATAGTATATCCCCCAACACGCAGCGGGCTTGCAGGAATTCTGTGTGCGAGCGCCGCTACCCTCATTGTCACAATGTCGTTTGGTAGACAGACCGTTTCCCAGTTCATCACGGACCCAAGCACAATCCGTGTGGCGGTCCACGACACACAATTGAGTTGATTTTCTAGTTCGTTTTTTACCGCTTTAAATAGATAAGTTCGATGTATTTTAAGGGGTGGTACGAGTTTTGAGTGAAAAATTAGATTTGGTAAGTGCTAGGGCTTAAGAGTTTGACGGATAAAAGTACATGAGAGTTAAGATTGAAGTAACTTGGATATTCACTCATTGATTCAGTATTTTGTATCATATCTTCTTCTTCTTCTTCTTCTTCTTCTTCTTCTTCTTCTTCTTCTTCTTCTTCTTCTTCTTCTTCTTCTTCTTCTTCTTCTTCTTCTCCTCCTCCTTCTTCTTCTCCTCCTCCTCCTCCTCCTCCTCCTCCTCGAGCTAAATCTTTTCTGATCTAGGGTTAGGAAAAGTAATGTGATAAATCAGTTCAATGGGTTTGTGTTTACTCTATTCAATTTGTTTGTAGATTAATATTTTCATAATTCACACTTAATACTTTGTCAAATTGATCACTTGATGAATGATTAGGTTTTAGCATTTGATAATTTTGAAATGAGAATTGTTTAAAGGACTACGGATTATAGCTCGGGTTTAAATCTAATCTTTGATACAGTTAGGTTAACACGAGCGTGATAGTTATAGGATTATAACCCCAAAAGGTAGAGAAGTTTATGAATCATAATGATTTATGTGTCTCTCTACGCTTAGATTAGAAATAAGTAGGTGGTTATATTATAATAGGGTCCTAACTTAACCGTGAGATATTTAGGATTAGTTGAGAGAACTTTTGTTGCAATTAAACTAACCTTGTCTACACATATAAAAACGAATCCTTGCGAATTAATTGTCCTATTGTAACCCCACCAAAGTCTTAGGTCGCTTTTTCCTCTGAATTTCACATCTACTTTGATATTTGTCTCTTACTTGATCGTGAATTATTTTACTTTACAGTTCAAACTGTTATTTAATAAAACCAAAACCATATTTTTTCCAAAAAAAACTTAAGTAATTACCTTAATTTGAGTGCTTGCTTTATTGCTCCCTTGGGTACGATAATCAGAATTTAAATCGAAATTACTTGACGATCGGTGTGTTTGTCGCACCCTTTTTTGTGAGTTAATTCTCAGGCCGTCAGATACGATAAGATTATTTATGTGTAATTTTGGAAGATTCCAACAAATGAAAATGAATTGGAATTTTAGGAAGGTATGATTTCTTTGACTATAATAGATAAATTTTAGTTGAAAATTTGTGAAAATTGTTTTACTCGATTTAAAATGATGTTAATCAGTTTAGAAAAATTAGTTATACGTTTTAGGTAATTAATATTATGTGCATAAAAGATAAAATATATGGCGTATGTATTGTTCATGATCGGGTTATTTATTTGAAATTGTTGATAAGTAATTAATATGTCGTATGTATTGTTCATGATCTGATTTTTTAGCATATGAAGGGATTTTATTAGATAGAAAAACGTAACATACAATGGATATAACTAGAAAATAAAAGAGTTAGACTGAGTTTTATTCCATAGACATTAAACGCTAAGTTTATAACAAATTGCATGGTTAAACCAGGGGTAGTAGTGATGAGACCAGTGCCTCGAGAGGATAGGTAGATGTTCTGACGTTGGTAGTTGTCAATTTCTGTCTCGACCTGAGGATGTCCACCGTAATGGATACATGGAGCTTGAGGGGATAACTGGCATCCCGGGAGTAACCCAGGAAGTGGGGGAAATATGGGGTCGGTTGTGACTCGGCCATGGAAGGGTGAGGTGTGCTTCCCTACACACACCCGGTGCTGGTGAGGCCACTCAAGGGCTCTAGCGAGACCGCTTGATGGGTCTCACCTTGATCGTAGTCGAAGTCATTGTAACCACTATTCTTCCCCTATGCTGGTCGACCGCTAGAATGTCATGGAGGGCCTCCGAAGCATACATGAGCCTTTTTCCAACCAGAGGCCCCCTAGGTTAAGTTGGAGGTACTATATCGCCTTTCTTCTCCTGGTCCTAAGGTTCTTCCCCCTAGGGGATGACAGGTTGGAAAGAGTGGACACAATGCACCCCGTCCCTACTGGTGACGGTGTCTTAGACAGAAGATCTTGGACCAGTGATGGGTTGAGGATGGACCAACATGTAGGCTTCGGTATGAGAGAATGGCTCAGGCTTGGGATTTCCTGGTGGACTTCTTGCATTCCCGTCGGTGGCTGCTGGGTGGTGAAATGCAGGAGGAGATCGAAGGTGCTCTGAGCAATGATCTGTCAATCAATGTGTGACCGTCCCTTCAAAGCAATGTTATAGCTCAACCAAAACGACGTGGTCATCCAAAGAAGGGACAATCAAAGGTGATTGCTCCTTCAACTGTTTTTTTATCAGACAAGAGCTAAAACTTCTACTGATAAAGGAGGTAATTTGGGAAGCTTTATTGTTGATATTGCTAAGAAGGATAGCTCGGGTGAATGGAATTATTGCACGAAAGTTGGAAAAAAGCTTGTTGACCTTTGTCCTTTGGTGCTCGACCATCTCAATTCTTTTGACGTCCCGCAGGTGGTTGAGGAGGACGTCGAGGATAGGGAGGACGAGTATTACCCTGAACCGCTTACAAGAAAAGATCTAATCCCCGTTTCGGTTTCTAACCGGTTTATGTGATTAAACTCAGATAGGACGCAAACAAGGAGGGCGACAATTTGATTCTTTTGTTTTGCTGTCCTGGTTGGGTTTATTTTGTTAGTTGTTTTACTCTTTGTAACTGTTTTGGTTTGAGGAAAATGTCCTTTTAGAGGATCGTTTTTTGTAGTGTTTTACTGTCTTGTAGAACACTTGCTTAATAAATTTTAGCTTGTAAAAAAATTATTTAATTATTTTAATAATTATTTTTTAGTACAATAATTCATACATATGAATTGATAAATAAATTTGGAATAAAATATTTTACATTTAATGAGATAGATAGGGAAATATGGATGAAATTGGATGAATTTACATGATAGGTAAGTGTTATTAAAATTTGTTACAGACTGTATTTACAGTGAGTTGAACAGGTGTTTAAGTAATTTTGTGTTTTTTTTATCGACAAAGAAAATTTAAGTTAAACCTCTCTCAAGGAGGAAGAACAGTACAACCAAGAGAGTCTAGCTACAGCCTCCCCAACAAACACAGACTACAACAAAGATTACAACACTTGAAGTTATGAATGGGTATGCAGGCCTTGAAGCTATGAATGGGTACGCAGATCTTGAAGCAATGAATGGGTACGCAGACCCTGAAGCTATGAATGGGTACGTAGACCCTGAAGCCCCACACCGGGGAAGACCAACAACCACAATGAATGGGAATGCAGACCCTGAAGCTATGAATGGGTACGTAGACTCTGACGCTATGAGTGGGTACGCAGACCCTGAAGCAATGAAAGGGTGCGCAGACCCTGAAGCTAATACAAAGTGCAACGAACAAAGAGAAATGTCTAAATACCCAAATTTTACAACCGTTAAGATCAGAACAGTGAACTAGGTGTTAAACCCTGATTTTGCTACCATGAAGCACACTAAAATAAAAAGGTAAAAACCCAGATTTTCCAACATTAAGAACGAACAAAACCGATAAAAACCAAAACGACTGTCAAAGAAAGTAGAACACCCTGTCTCATCAGGACCATCAAACAGTCACACAGACTGTAAACAGTCACTAACAAGTCGGTGGCCAATACCACAAACGACGGAGACAGATCGAACGGAAATACCCTCCAGAACCCACTATACTAAGATCGAAACTGAGGGAAAACTGCATAACGACACTAATGTCAAACTACTCGACAGGGGCCAACACCCTAAACCGATTACTCCTACCCACAAAGTGGAAAGGAAGTAGAATATACCCGACAGAAGACGATAAAGGTATAATGAGGGGAACACTAAACTAAAGCAGGCGAAATAGATACCAGTAAGCCTCGTCGAGCCACCAGGTCCACGAAGATCAACACCCGAGGGGATGAAGAAGCGCGTCCCATGACCAGACCTGAAAAGAAACGACGAGCAACAGAGAAAACCATCTAAAGTGTCTAGGCCAGAACCACAACAATCCAACAAAAGAGGTAAAGAAAGCGTCCCACGATCAGCTCTAAAAAAGAAACCTCCGAAGTTACGCTCGAACCTCCATCACACCCCTCAAGGAAAACAGCGGAGTCGGGTAATCCGGCGGCCAACACCAAACCCGACCCAACATCCTTGTAACTGCAGCTTCCGAAGAGCAGCTCCAACAAGGCGGTAGGAGGAGGAAGCTGACAACAAAGGCCGGAGCAGGGGAAAAAGTAGCAACCCAGGTCCGGCGAGAAACTCCCAAAGCCGACTAAAAGCAGCATCAGAAACGATGCCACACCGGTGAGAGATGACCTAACAGCAATCCGGCGAGAGGCCACTTTCGGCGAGAGAATGTTGAGCAGCAAGAACTCCGACCACAAAGGTCCGACCCGGATCCACCTAACTCGGAACCACCAAACCCGGAACCACATGACCCGGAACTACCTGACCCGGATCCACCTGACCCGGAACCACCTGACCCGAATTCAAACGACCCAGATCCACTTGACCGGGGACCATCAAAACCACCCACGGCCAAGAGAGACATCGAAGAGACGAGCTCCTTTGGTCGGAGTTCGACGAGCAGACGCCCAAGGCGAGGACCGAGCTAAACAAAGGACCAAAGCCTCCGTTAGATATGGATGGACACGAGTAGATCCGGGCACCTCTAGTAGCGACGAGCAAGAAGGGAGAGGGGCGACGAATGCCAATTCCTAGAGCAGAAACCACGACGAGCTCGAAAAAAAGCTCGGGATTGACCCAAACAACGCTGGGAACGGAGAACACGACCGGCCAAGAGAATCCGAGCAGGGGAAGAAAAAACAAAACAGAGGAAGGGAGAGGTAGCAGAGGGAGGCGAGAGGGAAGGGAAAAAAGCCGGAGGGGGGACGGAGGAGAGGGGAGAACAAGGTTCTCAGCGGAGACCACCATGATCGGAACCATAACCGCGCTGGTGAAGACAAGGAAAAAGAGTGGGGCGGCGACTAGAGTTGAGAAAGAGAAGGGGCAGAGAGAAAAAAGGGGGGGGGATGTAATTTTGTGTTAATGAACATTAACACAAAATTATGTTCATTAACATAATGTGTTACAGTTCCCTTAAGCGACGCACCAGACCCTCCATTCTTCTCCCCTGGTTCTGTGACAAGCTTGGTAGAAGTAGACACACCAAAATCTAACATCAAACTCTTCGTCTTGAGGGCCAAATTTGAAAACAAACGGCTCGTACTTGATGAATTTTGTAGTCAAGTTAATATGAACATTCTCATTCTCTGATTAGTGAGTCGCTCCGAGTGCCGAACTCCTGCAAGGCTTGATCGTTGCCCGGAAAAGACGTCGGAACAGGAGTCTCGGTTCACTGATCTCCTCATCCTTTCTCCAGTACATGATTCATGGCTAGTGACCTTCGAAGGAGGAATGAGGTGTTATCTTTTCCTCATTCTGTACTGTTTTACTCATAGGGTTTGAGTCATATTGTCGGCTCGTCTCGCCGGTACCCACGGAGAAGAACGTTTCGAGGGTTGGAGGGTCTCGTATGGCCAAGGGAAAGACCTCGGCCATTGGTGATCCTCTTCAAACCAGGCAGAAGAAGCACCGGGCTACTTCGAGATCTGATCAGGCCATAAAGAAGAAGGAGGAGAAGGTGTCTATCCCAATCTCTACTCCGACCTTAGTGTCAATTTCAGAGGTGGAGGCAGTTAAGGAGAAGATATTTTTTGTTCCTGCGAACAAGGTTACTCCAAATGCGACCACTAACGAGGTTGTTCTGCTGGAGAAGCCGGAAACGGGAACGATATCCCAGATGTAGGGTGTTCCAAAAAGCAGAGCACGAGTACTTCGTCAATCAGCTTGGGTTCTTCAGGAGTTTGAGGTATTCGTGTGCAACATGCCTTTTGAATCATCCGACGAGTGGGTTCGGAACGTTTTCAACCTTTTGGTGAGATCGTCTCCTCATCCATTTCACACCGGCCAAATCGATTTGGCAAATATTTTGGGTTTATTCGGTTTCGGGAGAAGGATAGGGCAATCAAGGCTGTTGCTAGCTTGAATGGGTTAAAAATCAACGGGTACATTCTGCTCGTAGCCTTAGCTCGTCGCTGGAAGGTCTTGCGGGAGATGATGAACCCAAAACAGAGCATGGGTGATATTGAGTTGGGTCGCCAGAGCATTGGTGAATTTGAGTTGGGTTGTCGTGAGCACTCCCTTGAGTGAAGGTGCGACACAAGCGGGCGACCCCCTGACCGGAGACTTGCCGGAACTTGCTCTTCGTGGTGTCGACGCCAGACTTCGGGTGAGATTTGTGACTCTGTCATTCACGAACCTTCGAAGTTCGAATCCCAACCTGTTTCGGAGGGCTCGGGTGTGCTTGGTGATTTGGGCGTGATCTCTGGGATTCATGATGCGATCGCCTCAGTTGCAGAAGGATCTAATGAGCGTGTTTCACGTGATGAAGACGTAGTTGCGAATCCTAAGGCTACAGTTATGGATCCTAGTGGGTTTGGGCCTACTGCACCAAATGGGCCTGAGTATTTCTAGTCTATTCTTGGATCAGATCTGGTTGAGGTTGTGATTAGTAGATTCAGGGCCGGGTTCTAATGGGTCGGTTCAATCACCCGTTGTGGTTATTTCGGGAGACACTGTGTCTCACCAGGTGGACAATAGAGATCAGGTTGGGGTTCCCCAAAGTAGTTCGTAGAAGGAGGTTCTCCTGCAACCTTCAAATCCTAAACCTTTGAACAAGGGCAGTCTTTCGAAGCGGCCTTCTAGAACTTCGAACCATCTTAGGCAGCATCCCAAGTTCTTAGGGGATTATTATACCGTTCACATCATACCAACCCATTCTAGGAGCCGGGAGAGAGTTGTAAATCATGTGGACGTTAGGAAGCAGATCTTACAACACACTCAAGCTGTTCAGCTGGCTCATGCAGCTAAAGCTTTTGATGATACGACCTTGACCTCGGAAGATAATGAGTGGGTCACTGATGGGAAATTTCGTGTCATTTTTTGTCTTGTTTCGAGTTTTTTTCCCCCAACTCTTTCTGAGAGCCCCCTGTAATGATTGCCTTTGGTTAAATCCTATCTAGATCTAACTTTTTTTAATAAAATTTTTCGTGCTTATCTAAAAAAAACATAATGTGTTCAACTCGCTGCAGAATACAAAGGCAAAGAGTGTGCTGCTGCGGTACACACAGGTGGATGGCCCATCATGCTATGTAATACTCATACGTTGTATGATGATTTAATCGAGTTCAAATCTTGAGAGATTAGGTTGAGTTATACTAATGGCATTCTCCAGGCCAACACATACATGTATGGAAAATGCTTCAACACCCAATTCAGAGATTTTGACACCACCAAATGCTTCATCCTTTTGGCCTGAGAAATGATGCGTGGCCCTTAGATATTTATTTCAAATTTTCAATTTTCTCCTATATTTTTCAATTTTAATTTTGTTAAATAAATGTGTTTTTGATATTTCACATAACTGATGGTGTGATACAAGTTTAATGTGTACGAATAACATGATACATGCCACAAAATTATGATCATGACATCTAATATCTTTTTAGAGACAAGTATACGGAATAATGTAAAATAGTCGTACAGTTAGGTTTAAACGGTTGGTCTTTAATTTGTGGACACGAAGAAGGCACGATGGGGAATGATATGTAGAGAAGAGGATGAGAATATATTAGATATTAAGAATTTAATGGAAAAAAAAATTCTTTTTATTATGCAGTTCTTTAGGTTTTTTTTATCTCACAACTAAGATTCGGCTTTGCGACTCATGGAGGTGACCACAAGGTCAAATGGATCCAACACCAACGACAATCACGCATCGAGCGACGAGGAAGGAACCGGACGGTGAGTTTGTCTCGTCCATGGTCTCCTCCGGCGTTGTCTCGCGAAGGATCGTGGTCACCTGGCTCGTTCTAACGGGTGAAAGGAGGTGACAAGATGCAGGGAGGACCAGAGATCACTTTCTCGGCCAGTAAGGTGGTCGAGAACGGGAACCAGAGTGGCAGGATCTCTGGGAGTCGGAGTTCGTAGGGGATTCTCTTGGACAGGCCTTACGGGATCGTCAGACGAACGCCGGCGACGGGCCCTAGATCAAGGGTGAGGAGGACGGTGCAGCCTTCAGCGGGGACTGCTCGGGGGAGGTTACCTTCGGGTTCCCCTGCTCTAGATTTTCTAACGGGGCTGGCCACCATGCAAGGAGCCCACTGGACGACGAAGGTCGTGGTGGAGGAGGAGCCGGTGGAGGCTTCAGAGTCTGTGGTGGACGAGGACGTCGATATTCTGATGACGTATAGAGGGAGATAACCAGAATCTCTGGTGGTCCATGACCGGGTGGAGGCCGACGATCGTCAAGCCGGTCATAGGGCGGCGGCAACCTGGAAACAGTGAGAGGGGAAGGAGCCCGCTAGGGTTCTGAGTGACACCGGAGAGGAGATGGCCGGACTGTTGCGTTTGGCCGGGAACGTATGAACCTTGGGCCGAGCAGAAGGAATGGAGCACGGGCCGTGGAGCTGGGCCGGGCTCCCTTCACCTCGGGCCACAGTTGAGACATGGACAGAGGCTCGGTGGGGAAGGGTCGGGTCAACCCAGACCGTATGAGGCGGGTTTGGGTCGTCTCACTCTTGGGCCTCAAAGGAGGGATGAGTTGGGCCGACCCATAAATTGGTCAGAAGAGCCCAGGCAGGGATCGATGACGGCGTGGCCAGGGCCGGGTCAAGGCTCCCGGGCCTGGGTCGGGTCGGGTCAAGGGGGTGGACCACCAAGGTTCCACAACCAGGTCGGGTCCACTAGATCGGACGGGGCATCTACAGTGGTGGGGTCTCTAAACACCCTCGCCTCGCTGAATGATTTCGAGGTAGTCCGTAACCGATAACCATGACGTCTCCCATGGCGAGAGGAAGAAAAAGGAATTGTACTCTAGTGGCTAGGGTTCGAAAAAGGGAGCGCATTTCCTTTTTTAAAATAATATTTTATTGTAGGAGAGTTTTAGAACCATTTCTCCATAATCAAAATCTTGGTGCTGTTTGTTTTCACATAAATAAGTGAGTAACGCTCGTGATTAAAAGTGTATTGATATGATGACCAATTCGAATGTGTACTTCACACACTTTAAGTATAGAAATCTCCATCCCAAAATGGCCCAACCCCAATGTGATGTGATGGAATCATGTTGGGTTACAGACTTACAGTTTGAGGGATGGAAACAAGTTGAAAGAGCGTAGATCGGGTTACCCGCCTCATTGTCGTTCCTACACAGTCCAGTCGAGGAACACTTGAAGTCCCCACTACTGTTAAAATAACGTTTTCAATATGCTGACAATACGCGGTCCTTCCGACCTAGTCAACAACTCCTGTTCGTGTCTGCTAATTTTTTATTCGATACGAAATGATATGCAGGAAATTTCCAATTAGGTAAAGGTTTAGACTTTATTACTTTCCACTCACTAATCCACCAACCAACAAACACCACCTCAATTCACCAAAACGGTCTATATATACACATTCTAAACGCTCGTTTCTCCCCAAAACCAACCCAAGTCTCACACCAAATCACTAGCCATGAAGTTTGGCAAAGAGTTCGTGTCTCAAATGGTGCCGGAATGGCAAGAAGCCTACATGAACTACAACCACCTAAAGAAGCTCTTGAAAGACATCGACGTTCAAAAGCAGAGGAACCGGCCCGCGTCGGCGCCCACCCTGGTCCGCAACATCTCGCGGTACAGGCCTTTCAGCGGCCTACTCCACCGACACGAGATCGAGCCGGTGGAGCCGGTTCCCTTGTCGCCGGACCTTGAGAGCCAGGCCATTCTTGTCCACGCCGTGAACAGGGCTGGATCCAAGACCACCCGCTACGAGACCACCTTCCTCATGACCTCCGAGAAAGGCGGAGAGTACGAGCTCGTGTACTTCAGGAGGCTTGACGACGAGTTCTACAAGGTCGAGAAGTTTTATAAGTCCAAAGTGGACGAGGTTCTGCTGGAGGCCGAGGAGCTCACCAAGCAGATGGACGCTCTCATTGCTTTCCGGATCAAGGTCGAGAACCCCACCGGCCTCTTCGACCGGAAAGGAGAAATGGAGCGCCTTTCTTCCAATGTCTCCGCTTCTACGGCCTCTCTCTCTGCTTCTGCTCCCTACGCCGCCAGAGCTTCAGCAAGCAGTGAGTTCTTAAAAGGGTAAATTACAAATATTTACTCTAAACATGTAACGTTTAACTGATATTTTTTTTAAAGTTTTTTTCTCTGATCTACTCAGATATTTAGTTATATAACAAATAGTCCAAACCGTCAGCTAATATGACGAAAATACCCCTAACTATATAATTTACTAATTATTTAAAAATAAATATTTAAAAAATCACTTTTGTTATATTTATATATATACGTACTTATTAAATCCCCGAAACGTCAGAGTCGGCCGCCAAAGTTTCTAAAGGATTACTGTCTCTGAAAAGGGTGGATCGGTTCTTTTGTGTTCTTTATTGTTTTTGGGTTAGTTTGTTTCGGGTTTTGTTCCCGTTTTTCGGGCCCTTAGCTCTTTTCTAGAGCTCCCTTGTTATCGTTGTTTTCTTTGCCTCTTCCTCTTTGGAAGGGGTTTTTTCTTCTTTAATAAAATTTTCGAGCTTATAAAAAAAAACATACTTATTAAATCACTTCAGTTTTATTTAAAAAAAAATCATTTCAGTTTTATTTAAAAAAATCACTATGGCCATTTTCGTCATTTTAGCTGACAGTTTGGACTATTTGTTATATAACTAAACATCTGAGTAGATATTAGTTAAAAAAAAAACCTTTAAGATAAATATCAGTTAAACACTAGAAGTTTGGAGTAGGTATTTGTAATTTAGCCTCCTTAAAATATCACAATTTTGTCTTCTTTTACTTTGTTTGGTGTTATTGATCCTGTGAATCTGATATATACTATTTTGTTGACAAATGTTTGTTTATTTGGTTGAGTTTATAATAGTAGTTCAAATTTTAACATGATATCAAAGTTTCAGTAGGCACGACCTTCCCCACAAACTAGTAATACTGATTTCTTTTACCAAGTTTAGTAGTTTGTCATTTTAATATGGCAATAGAGTCTAATGTATACTGACTCTCAGGGCGGGTTCACGTGCGGATGGATTCCATCGATGAAGATTTGAGCATTCACAAGTTGTCCCTAGATGACCAGCAACAAAATGAGAACAAGAGCAACCAGAAGGTGGGGGTGCAGAAGATGGAGCTAAGCATTGTCCCCATTCGGACACCAGCTATGGAAGTATTAAACAATGTGACATTCCACAACCATTTGGAGACTCCTAGGTCCACCATAAAAGGGTTCCTCAAGATCCCCAAGCATACTGAGCTCAGTTTCACCCATGAGAATCTCAAGAGGGTTGAGGACAAGCTCAAGAGGGCCTTCGTCGAGTTCTACCAGAAGCTTCACCTCCTCAAGAACTTCAAGTAAGGATCATGCCATTCTGCTACCTTATTTGGAATCACCCCGATTCGATGACTAACTTTTTTTTTGTAATGGTCAAATGAAACAGCTTCTTGAACACAGAGGCGTTTTCCAAAATCATGAAGAAGTATGATAAGGTTGGTATATTAAAAGATTAAATTCGATTGAGAATTTTCTATTTGGTCTCTCACACTTATAGAAATTTGGTGTAGATTACTTCAAGAAACGCAGCAATAGCATACATGAATATGGTGGACAACTCCTACCTAGGAAGCTCCGAGGAGGTGCCTAATCTAATGGAGAGGGTCGAAAATGCATTCATCAAGCATTTTGCAAACTCGAACCGAAGCAAAGGCATGCGAGTTTTGAGACCAAAAGCAAAGAAAGAAAGGCACACGGTCTCATTTTCCATGGGTAAGATTCATATTCATCAGTTATATATCGGATCAGACTTCCACAACCAAAACGTCAACCTTATTAGTCATTCTTACCCTACATATATACATGTTGCAGGCTTCTTTGCTGGTTGCACAGCAGCACTCATAATCGCACTGATCCTGATGGTTCGTGCCCGACACATCATGAATCATCCTGGGACATCCGAGTACATGGAAACGTTGTTCCCTCTCTACAGCCTGTTCGGCTTCGTAGTTCTGCACATGCTCTTATACGCAGGGAACATATACTACTGGAGGAAATACAGAGTCAACTACACTTTTATATTTGGTTTCAAGCAAGGAACCGAATTGGGCTACCGAGAAGTGCTGCTCATGAGTTTTGCTCTTGCAGTGGGTGCACTCGTCTGCGTCCTCGCCAATCTTGACATGGAAATGGACCCCAAAACGAACCAGTACCAAGCATTCACTGAACTCCTCCCTCTCAACCTAGTCTTTGTAAGTTCATCAAATTGATCCTTAACCAAAGTTTAGGAGACGTAACATGTACTTATATTATATGTTTGTCTTGTCTTGTTTAGATTGTGTTCATTGTGATGTTCTGTCCATTCAATGTCCTGTACCGGTCGAGTAGATTCTTCTTCTTGAAGTCTCTGCTTCGCTCGTTACTAGCCCCTCTCTACAAGGTCACGCTCCCGGATTTCGTGTTGGCGGATCAGCTAACCAGCCAGGTACAAGCCTTCAGGAGTTTTGAATTCTACATTTGTTACTACGGCTGGGGAGACTACAGGCACAGGAAGAACACATGCTCCGACAACGATGTCTTCAATGTCTTTTACTTCATTGTCGCCGTCATTCCTTACTGGAGTCGCCTCTTTCAGGTACTTTTACTATTAGAAGACTGATAATTGAAGGTTCAATTATGTTATATTTTGACATGTGCTTTCACAGACAAGTCCGTTTTACAGATTTAGAGGTGAATTATTTAGAGGAGAAGATGAGCCTATTACGAAGAAAGATAAAGACTGACCTATTTTGATAAATTTGATAAATAGAGAAGAAATTAGTTATTTTTGTAAAGAGTAGTGTTTGACCCTTATCCGTGAGATACCAAGCTCTGATACCATATTTAAAGACCAACTCAACTAAAAACTCAAGCTGATAGTTTAAGACTTAATAACGTTATATTCTAACATTTACTTCCTTCTTCTCGGTTTATTGATTGGTTTTGATCTTCGTTCGGGTATTTAAGTATGAGGTCGCTGGTTTCAGTGTATCAGGCGGCTAGTAGAGGAGAAGGACGTGATGCAAGGATGGAATGGGTTGAAGTACTTCTTGACGATTGTGGCCGTGTGCTTGCGGACTGCTTTTAGCCTCAACAAGGGTCTCCAGTGGGAAGTGGTTGCTTGGGTTTTTTCCATTGCTGCGGCCGTGTTTTGCACGTATTGGGACTTTGTCCATGACTGGGGGCTCCTCAACAGGAAATCTAAGAACCGGTGGTTGAGGGACAGGCTTCTTGTACCCCGGCATAGCATTTACTACGGTGCCATGGTAAGGACAAACATGTTTACTATGTTACAGTCTCGCTTCAGTCACATAAAAATTGTGTCATTATTTATTCGTGTACATCTTAAGATGTCTAGTTTACACGTTTGTAATCATTTATATATTTTAGCCGTGAGACTCTGATAACAGATTACATGTGTTGTACGTTAACGTTTATCAATGTTCGTACAATTATTATATGTCTAGAAGTTTAAGGTATGGTGAATTATGGAATTGGCAGGTGTTGAATGTGTTGCTGAGGTTTGCGTGGTTGCAAACTGTGCTGGAGCTCAAAGTGTTCTCGTTGCATAGGCAAACCTTAACCACTATCGTGGCAAGTCTTGAGATCATTCGTCGTGGAATTTGGACCTTCTTTAGGTAATTGATTTGCAAACCCTAAAACCTTAACCATAATAGTTTCGTAAGTATCATGTCTTAGCATTTGGTTTATTTGTTTTTTTTTCTTGGTGGAGCAGATTGGAGAACGAGCATTTGACCAATATTGGAAAATTCAGGGCATTTAAATCAGTGCCTCTACCGTTCAATTATGACGAAGATGATGATAAAGAGGAGTGATGGAGTTTACAATAAAGATGTAGTTTCCTAAGAAAATCTGCTAATGGTGATGACTGGTGACACTGATATTTTGTAAATTACGTATCACCAAGAACAAATAATCTTTATTTTGTTTTGTTGTAATAGGAATCATGCAGTCTATGTAATCAGAGAGTTATCTCTGCAAAAGTGCATCTATTCGATAATCTTATTTGTGTGAGTGAATACGAAATCTCAAAGGATCGAGTACATTTTAGGCGATAAAAAGATTTTGGGTTAAATGTCGAAACATACTTAAAAGTATTGGTCACGAACACTAGATTATCTAACGTTTCAAAATGACAAATGCACTATCACAAGTATTGTCACGCGATTTTGTTAGTAAAAACAGACGGAATATTCTATTGTCTTTTTTTTTGACGAAAAGCGGGAGGCATTAATTTTATATATCAATCAAAGCGATATACGTACAATATGATAAAAGCGCACAAGCAAACGATAAAATTACAGACTCCAAACTAACGAGCCTATAATATAATATCACCGAAACTCCCTACTAGAACGCACATATGACGCCCTAGAACGTACAAACACGTGCACGTCAAAAGTGCAACAAAGTGCACACCAAACCGTGCCACATACGGGCACACCAAACAGTGCAACAAGTGCACACCAAACGTGCAACTAGTGCACACCCAATCTGCATCAAGTGCAGTTATTAAAACACTGTAAAAAAAGACGAAAGGAAAAAAACCTAGCCGAATCAGAGTCGCCACCGTCTGACAAGGGACCTTGACCCGAGGAATCCAGAAAACGCGAGCTCCAGATCCCCGCTAAAGGTAACCGTTCAGGCCGGATCTGCAGCGTGACGAGTCGCCGGAGCTGCCCACCACCGCTCAGACCCACCTTGCGAGTCCGTTGGCACCAAAACAGCATCAGTCGGAGACGGACACAGACACCGGAACACGAAATTCCGGCGCCGGCCCCGCCTTGAGAGGAGAGGGGGGAAAGGGGGGTACGGGGGGTTGAAGCCGGAGGAAAACGGAGCAGAAGAACAAGAGGACCTACCGGCGACGTCCATGGTCGCAGACCATGGCGTCGCCGGCAGGAAACAAATATCTCAAAGGGGCGGGGGCGCAGCTAGGTTTGAAGAGAGGGGTTTGCGTCTGCTACTCTATTGTCTTAGTTATATAACACCATGTGTCAGTTAGTAGAGAGTAAAATGACTATTTTACTTTCATTCATTTAAATCTTATGAGTTTAAAAGAAAAATTACAATTTTATCTTCATGGAATAATACGTATATTAAAAAAATTATAAAGGAAAGATAAATTTAATAAATAAAATTATTGAATGAAATGAAATTAAATAATGATTATTAAGGAACACAAGCACGAGTGAAATGCAAAGCAGAGATCGAAGAGCCAGCTCTTCTCTCCTTCCCTTCTTTTTGCTCCGAACTCCTATCCCCAAATAATATGTATTGAAATATCGTCTCTAGTTCGTTGCCAAAGGAGGTTTTAGGTGCTCAGAAGGGGGGTGTTGACCATATCAAAAAGGGTTCATGAGTTAAGAGGAAGTTCGTCGGTAAAGTTGATCCCGCCAGCAATGAAGCCTCTGGTTCTGTGATCAACAAAGGCGCTTCTAATTCGATGGAGATGTTGTAAGCAACTGAAATCAAGAACAACGGAAATAATAAAAGAACAATATTATACTTACAACCAAGTCGATAGGTTGTTTGTGTAGGAAGTCCGAGTCCAGCAGAAGGCTGTTTCCTTAAGACAAAATTGCCCCCTCTACGGCACTGAAGGTTGGAATGGGCAAGTGTCTCCCAAGATAAAACGGACATAAACCACTAGCGAGTGCTTCAACTAGTGGAGTCTGGCGACCTAAACCCGACTTGTACTAAAACTATAGAATGTCAGAAGAGAAGAAGAATCGAAAAAAGGAAAATGATTTTTCTGTCCCCTCAACACCCTTTAAATAGTAGAAAAGGTGCCCTTTTAGAAAGATTGCGACTCTTTGACCAAAGGACATGTCTGTTTAAAACTTGATCAGACTCTTTCACCAAAGGCCACGTTGATTAAAAACTTGACCAAATGTAAGATAATGAATCTTGACATAAAGTTGGAAAGATTAATTGCTGAGTCTTGCATGCAAAAAGATAGGATTTTTGTGAAGCTCAAAGCTCAAAGCTCAAAGCCCAAAGCCCAAATCCCAAAGCCCAAGCCCAAGCCCAGCCCGGACCGATTGCGATTGCGATGAGCATTCTGATGGACGTTATCCTTGTCACAAGTGAGTAGGTATCAAAATAATACAATCCTTCCTTTTGTCTGAATCCTTTGACCACAAGTCTAGCCTTGTGTTTGTCTATGGATCCATCGGTTTTCAGTTTCTTTTTGAAAACCCACTTGTATCCCAATGGTTTTATACCGGGGGGAAGTTCCACTAACTCTCATATGTGGTTTTGAAGAATAGATTGCATTTCACTATTTACTGCTTCTTTCCAATAGAAAGCATCTGGTGAAGACATTGCTTGTGAATAAGTTTGTGGCTCATCTTCCACCAATAATGACACAAAGTCGGGTCCGAAGGAATTAGCTTTCCTTTCCTTTTTACTACGCCTTGGTTCTTCCATGATATGTTCCTCATGGCTGGATTGACCTTCCGGTTCCTCAATGTCATGTGGTCTCTTTTGAGGATGTGATTCATTTGGCTCTTTCCAAGGGTAGATGTGTTCAAAGAATGTAGCACTTCTAGATTTGATTATGGTATCTACATGGATATCCGGAATATCCGATTTATATACCATAAATCTGTATGCACTACTATTATGTGCATACCCAATGAATATGCAATCAATAGTTTTTGGTCCTATTTTGACCTTTTTAGGCTTAGGTACTTCCACCTTGGCCAAGCACCCCTACACTTTCAAGTATTTGTAGGATGGAGGTGTTCCTTTCCATAGTTCGTATGGAGATGTAAGCAATTTCTTATGAGGCATCTTGTTGAGAACGTAGTTTGTCGAGAGTATGGCTTCTCCCCGTAGGTTATCTGGTAAACCATAACTTAATAATCATCATTTCCTTGAGTGTTCGGTTTTTGCGTTATGCAGTTCCGTTGGACTGAGGTGAATATGGTGCTGTAGTTTGGTGTATAATACCGTTTTGAGCACAAAAAGTTTCGTAGGGATATTCATATTCTCCTCCTCGGTCGCTTCTTAAAGCTTTTATTTTCTTGCTTAGTTGATTTTCAACTTCAGCTTTGTAAAGTTTGAAGGTTTCAAAAGCTTCATCTTTACTCCTCAATAGGTACACTTGACAATACCGTGTACAATCATCAATAAAGATAATGAAGTACCTTTTTCCGCCTCTTGTTTGACACAATTCAGATCGCAAATATCTGTATGTACTAAGTCAAGAGGTTCGGTGTTCCTTTCAAAAAAGTGTGTAATAACCACTTTCGGTCAACGCCAGTCAAACCTGCGAAAAACAGGAAAAATAAAAAATTTTAAGACAGACATTTAACTTAACCTAAATTGACCCCGAGGGTCATACCGGACTTAAGTTGACCCCGTTATCGACCAAAATGAGTTCCAGGGGACTCAGGGCAACTTTCTAATCAATTTGGGAAATGTTGACTTTTTGTTGGAAAAGTCAACCGAGCGACGTTTTGGTCCATTCGAGGACCGTTTTGGATCCAAAAAGCTTATCCGTCGTCGCAGCGATCTTAGTTGAGCCGTTTACTTGTAGCCCGCCAAGTTTCGTAATTTCTTGGGAAAAGTGCCCGTTCGGGGCCCGAAACGTCCGATTTCCGCGAATCTTATTGGAAAATATCAACTAGATATTTTCAAAAAGGTGTGGGGCCCACCTTGCCACTTGTCCAACACTTGGTGGTGTTAGTTTTGGGGGGGAAATGAGTGGTGAGGGAGAGAGTGGCCGGCCACACTTAATTAAAAAGAAAAAAAAAGAGAATTTTAGTTAGTTGTTTGAAATAGAAAGAGAAGAACAGAGTTAGAGAGAGAAGGAGAAGGAGAAGGAGAGAGAAGGATAGAAGCTAGGGTTTTGGAGTTCATCCAAACCTTGGATCGATTCAAAGCAAGAAGAAAACGTCTTCCCCTCGTCTTCCTCTACGGTTTGTACTAAACCGATCGTCGTTTCGTTTATTTTCAAAAGCTAGGGTTTCGTTTTAATGTTTGGGTTAGGGCTGTATTGAGGTTGGGGAGGTGTTGGAGACGTTTTAGAGGTGTTTGTGGGTTTAATTGCACGTTTTCCGGTGACCGGAGGCTCAGGAGTAGCTCCGGCCACCGTGGGTGGTGGCCGGCCTGCCATGGGGTGGCTGGCCGGAGCTGGGACCACCCAGCACCATGGTGGCCGAGCCCCCCCCCCCCCCCCCCCCCCCTTGAACCCTAGGGAACGGCCAAGTAGGTTGGATGGGGCCCACGTGCTCGGGTGCTCGCCCTTTAACGTTCGGGTGGTTTAAAATGTTCCCCGGACCATTTATCCTTAACCGAATCGAAAATTGGAATTAAATTGGAAAAGTTGGAATTAACGGGTTTGAGAAACTTTAAACGTTAATTAATTGACTCGGAAGTCGGAACTCGATTCCGTCAAGTACATTGGGTTCCTTGAACTATTCTAAGACCGTAGAAACGAAAACGGGGGCTTTTGGAGCCCCGGAAGGCCATTTACAAAACCCGGGCTGATTCGCCATGTCGGGCGAATCGGGCCTTTACGGGTCCTTTATCGACAATGTCGAGTAATTGGGAAGTTTGGGAGTGATCGACATTGTCGGGGTTACGTTTGGGCGTTAAGTATATTAAATTTCGGTTTATTCGTACTAGTTTAAAAGTGCCTTAAATTTGTATTCTTTTAGATCGTGCTGCGGACCGAGGCAAAGGGAAGCTCGGTGAGTGACTGGAATCACATTGAGGTTTAGTGGAGCGCTTTTGGAGTTGTATACGAGGTAGGGAAAAGTAGCCGGATCTCGGCCCTGACTAGGGAAAGTTGACTGTAGAATTGCATGTGACACCGGGGTGTCGTGGGTTATATAGGTTATCGAATATTAGAAAAGCATGTTACGAGAACTTAGAAATTATTGGAAAGGCATGTGACACTTAGTAGTGTCGTAGGAGCAGAGAACTTAGCGATATTAGAATTACTGGAGGCATATGACCATGCCCGGAGGTTGTTTGTGAAACTAGTGATCTTAAGACTGTTGGAGGCATCGAGCATGACGGAGGTTGTTGTGTGTTATTATTGTTGAGTTTTGGGTGGCCTTGAGAGCCCGTGGTATTATTGTTGAGTTTTGGGTGGCCTTGAGAGCCCGTGTTATTATTGTTGAGTTTTGGGTAGCCTTGAGAGCCCGTGTTATTATTGTTGAGTTTTGGGTGGCCTTGAGAGCCCGTGTTATTACTGTTGAGTCTTGGGTGGCCTTGAGAGCCCGTGTTATTACTGTTGAGTCTTGGGTAGCCATGAGGGCCTGTGTTGTTATTCTTGGAGTTGAGTGGCCGTGAGTGCCCGTGGGGTTGTGAACCCGTACTTTACCGTTGGTGTCTTGGGTGGCCATGAGGGCCCGTAGGGTTGTTGAACATGTGTTTGGTTGTTGGTGTCTTGTTGGCCTTGAGTGCCTGAGGAGTTTGGGACTGGTGTCGTTACTGTCTGTTGAACCTTGTTTGTGATTCTGTTTGGTTACTGGATACTGGTGGAGGTTGTGTGGTGTAGCTAGCCTCCCGACTGGGATCGGGAGAATCAGAGATGTTGTGGGCTAGCTCCCCGACTGGGATCGGGGGAAAGACGCGCGAGTGTGGCTAACCACCCGAATGGGATCGGGTGAAGCGGAGAGGTTGTGGGTTAGCCTCCCGACTGGGATCGGGAGAAGTTGCGCGAGAGGTCGACCGCCTGGCCCGACTGGGATCGGAAATGGCGAGATACAGAGATGGTTACTGAGCAGCTGGTATGCGATCCTTTGTGATCTTGTTTGGTGTGCGATCCTTTGTGATCTTGAGTGGTGCGTGGTTGTCAGTCGTGTCTTTGGAGGAGGTCGTCAATCGTTCTTTGGGGTCTACATCACGTGTCCGAGTGTTGAGTCAGTTGAGGAAAGTATTGGCCGTGTGTGTGTCTTTTGAGTCGTGGTTGGTGTCACCGCCTTTGTCTGCTAAGTATGCCGTAGGCAGTCTGTTATCTGTGGTGGTGAGCGAACGCTCACCCCTAGCTGCTTTTCCCACAGGTACCGTTCGCAGTCTGGACTAGGTGAGCTTCTGAAGCTTGAAGAGCTTGAAGCGGGTTTCTGGGTGTTTTGAGTCTAGTGATGTGTACCTCGTTTTTGTCCAAGTGTTGGGACTAATATTTTTGAGATGTAAATATTATTATTTTGTTGAACTAAACTGCCTTTTAAAGTGATTTAATGAAAACAGGTTTCAAGTATTGTAACTTTTTAAACGTTCGCGTCCCTAGTTCGGTTCGCTGAAATTGGGGCGTGACAGCTTGGTATCAGAGCTCGAGGTTTCACACCTCGGACTGCACGTCAATTAGGTGGGAGAGTCAAGTCAGTAAAGTCCCTTCGTGCGTTGGGTACGCAAGTCGGAACTCGTGTGTACACCCGTTAGGATTTGAGTCTTGTTTTGTTTTGTTTTATGCTTGTGCAGTACCGGGTTACTGGCACATTGTTTCTGTGTTGCTGCGTGAAACGTTTTTAAACTGTCGCGACTCGACTCAGGAGCGCTCCTGTGGTCGAGCGTGACGGTGTTGATATCAAGTGGCTACAACGTAGTTCTGGGACTCCTGCACGGGGTTGTAACTACCTGATGTCAAGAAATGAGATTTTTAATGGAGTGGAAAAAGTTTTAAAATTGGTTGGCCCTGTGGGCGTGTGTGACTTTGGTTGGCCTAGTGGGCGTGTATTGTTGTTACTCGGCCGTGTTGGCTTGTGTTTGAGGTCGGTCTTGAGTGTCGATTTGGTTGTTGTTGTTGTTGTTTCGCTGTGTGGTTGGGTTGTCGTTGCGTGTTTTGGTGCACGTTGGTGCTGTCTCTTTGAGGTTTCTTTTGCTAATACTAATATGTAAATTATTAATAGCGTGAGCGGCGTGACGTATTAGTGATATACACGCTAGAGTAAACTTAGACCGTGTGAACGTTAGCGTATTTGAACTTGTTGTGTTTATTTAAGTTCGCAAACTGAACGTTTGCGTGTATTCGTACAGAGGATACTGACTATGGCTCGCGGTAGACGCGAACGAGCAGCGGGAGAACAGGGTCAGGCGCTCACGCAAGGCCGGCGGGGACGGTCAGCGGGGACACCGGGAAGGGTGCCAACCGTTGAGCCCGCCGAGTACGCGGAAGCGCAGGGCACTCCTGTTGGAGAAGACAGAAGAAGCGACGTGGGGACGTCTGCAGGCACACCCGGTGTTCCGCCCGTCGCAGACCCTCCCGTCATGACTGCCCTGGATGAGCTGACCAGGACAGTGCAGAGTTTGGTGGCGGTCATCGCCAACCGAGAGTCGGCTTCACCAGCACCTGAGGCAGCCGCGGTTCTAGTGAGACCCGGTCAGACAGAGGATCATACATCCCGAGCACTACTGGACTTCTTGAAGCTCGGGATACCTACTTTTGTCGGGGAGCCGAACCCCGACCTAGCCGAGAGGTGGCTAGAGCAGGTCACGCGAGACCTAGATACATCGGGTGTCGAGGACGGCCGTCGCAGACTGTCCTTCGCGGACCATCAGCTGAGAGACAGCGCCTACCACTGGTGGGGGCGTGTGAAGGACATGGTCGGTTATGACTACAGCATCTTCCAGACAGTTTTTCTGGAACAGTACTTTCCCGAGTCGGCTCGGTTGGAGCGACATCGGCAGTTCCTAGACCTGGAGCAGGAGGGGATGACGGTAGCAGAGTACGAGGCCAGGTTCACAGCCTTGGCCAGATTCGCGCTGGAGATGGTGATGACCGAGCAAAACCGTTGCCTGCGGTTCCAGGGAGGACTGAGGCTGGGGATTCGGAACCAAGTTCTCGCCTTGAGGCTGCGAAAGTATACCGATCTCGTGGACACCGCGACTACAGTGGAGCAGGGTGTCCGGGATGCAGCCAGGGCCTGTGAGGTCCGAAAGCGGCTGATCAGCTTTGCAGGGCCGTCCGACTCACGAGACTCGCGGAGACAGAGGACCACGGGGTTCTTCCAACCACCGACTCATCAGGGTGGAGCGAGACAGAGGGGGTCAGTGGCAGCAGTTGGGCCAGTCGCGTCAGAGAGGGCGCCGACGTGCTTTACCTGCGGGCAGCGAGGCCACTTCCGTCGCGAGTGCCCGATGGAAGGAGGGCCTACAGTGCTGCCAGCGGCCAGCCGGACAAGCTAGGGCACGGAGTCGAGAGCCAACGAGATCGGCTGTTTTCGATGTGGCCGGGTTGGGCACACCAGTGCATGATGCCGTGAGCCGTCGAGGGCTGACCGCAGTAGTCGCGGATAGTACAGTCGCCCAGGGGTCGTCCTCGTTAGAGTCAGCAGTCCAGACCGTCACAGCCTTCTACGAGCGCACCGATTCCGAGACAGCAGCAGAGTCACGGGCATTCAGCGGCCAGCGCGCCGGGTCAGAGGCAGCAGGCCTCGCAGGGGAGAGTGTATGCAGTCACCGACTCCAGAGCCCCAGGACCTAGCACGTACCGCGAGACCATCCATGGTACGTGTTTATTGTATCATTTATGGGCTTTATTCTTGTTTGATACCGGGGCGTCGCACTCTTTTATTTCGTCGGGTTGTGCCGAGAGGTTGTGGTTGAGCTTAGAGCCTTTGAGTCCACCCCTATGTTTGAACACCCCAGTTGGGGGTGGTGCATCGTTGACTAGAGTATGTCGTGCCTGTGAGATTAGAGTCGCAGACTGTCCTTGCCCTGATGATCTTCTCGTGCTGGGAATGACGACGTATGATGTGATCTTGGGTATGGATTGGATGTCGAGGTACCGAGCCAATATCGATTGCTAAAGACGACGAGTGACAGTGTCAGTGGGTGGTACGAAGGTGACGTGTGTTCTGGGTAGTAAGACCGGGGTCCTCCTGTCAGCGTTGTCTGCAGAGGAGGAAGTATCGGCTGTGCAGAGCCGAGAGTTACCACGAGTGGTATGCGAGTTCCCCGATGTCTTTCCTGAGGAGTTGAGCGGGTTGCCACCGATTCGTGAGGTGGAGTTCGGGATTGACCTGGTGCCGGGAACGACGACGATATCGATGATGCCTTACAGGTTTGCGCCGGCAGAGTTGACTGAGTTGAAGCGTCAGCTAGAGGAGCTTCAGCAAAAGGGGTTTATCGGTCCGAGTGCATCGCCGTGGGGAGCACCAGCACTCTTCGTGAAGAAGAAGAGTGGAGAGATATGGATGTGTATAGATTACAGGAAGCTGAACCGGGTTACGGTGAAGAACTGATACCCGATGCCTAGGATCGATGAGTTGTTCGACCAGTTGAGAGGGGCGACCTACTTCTCGAAGATCGATCTGCGATCCGGTTATTATCAGTTGCGAGTCTGTGAGGGGGACGTCACAAAGACTGCATTCCGGACACGCTATGGGCACTACGAGTTCCTAGTGATGCCATTCGGACTGACGAACGCACCTGCAACGTTCATGGACCTGATGAACAGCATCTTTCGGCCGTACTTAGATCAGTTTGTGGTGGTGTTCGTAATCGACATCCTGATCTATTCGTAGAATGAGGCGGCGCATCGGTCACATCTGAGGGTTGTTCTGACACTACTGCGCGAGCATCAACTGTATGCCAACCGGGAGAAGTGCGAGTTCTGGCTCTCTGAGGTGAGATTCCTCGGCCACATCGTGTCCCGTGATGGTATCCTAGTCGATCCGTCGAAGATCGACGCAGTCTCGAAGTGGGCACGACCCACGAGTGTCTTCGAGATCCGCAGCTTTCTGGGTTTGGCAGGCTATTATCACCGATTCGTCCAGGATTTTGCACGACTAGCCGCACCGATGACTCTGTTGACGCGCAAGGGAGTCGGGTTTGCGTGGACAGAGGACTGTGAGCGTGCATTCGCGGAGTTGAAGACTCGACTGACTACAGCTCCAGTGTTAGTGGTGCCTGAGCGAGGAATCGGTTATGATGTCTAATGCGATGCGTCCGGAGAGGGACTGGGCTGCATACTGATGCAGTTAGGCAGAGTTGTCGCTTATGGCTCCAGGCAGTTGAAGAGGCACGAGCGCAACTATCCTACCCACGACTTGGAGCTAGCAGCAGTCGTGTTTGCGCTAAAGAGCTGGCGATATTATCTGTATGGCGAGGGGTTTCAGGTGTTCTCGGATCACAAGAGCCTCAAGTACATATTTTCCCAGCGAGACCTGAACATGCGTCAGCGACGGTGGATGGAGCTACTCGAGGAGTACGACTTCGAGCTACACTACCATCCGGGCAAGGCGAACGTGGTCGCCGACGCCTTGAGTAGGAAGTCGGCTCCGAGCCTCGCCAGCATATCAGTCCGAGAGTGGGACATGATGGGGGAGCTGAGCACGTTCGGGCTTGAGCTGGAGGAGATTACTGGCGGCGTGGCCGTGTGCTCATTGGTGGCTCAGCCCTCACTGCTCGCCCAAGTGTTGGAGGCGCAGACGGAGGACGTCGAAGCGTCAGAGATCCGCGAGAGAGTCGTCAGGGGTGCCGAGGTAGTAGGCTGGGAGAATAGCACCGACTGGGGGTTACGGTACCGCGGGGGGCTGTTCGTACCGGTTAACTGTAGAGACGACGTGTTGCGAGAGGCACATCATTTGCGTCTTACAGTGCACCCGGGGGGCACCAAGATGTACCATGACCTCAGACGGCACTACTGGTGGCGCGGGATTCGTAGTGCAGTCGCAGAGTTTGTGTCGAGATGTCTCGTCTATCAGTAGGTGAAGGCCGAGCATCAGCGTCCCGCAGGATTGTTACAGCCACTCCCGATTGCTCAGTGGAAGTGGGAGCATATTACCAGGATTTCGTGTGTGGACTGCCGAGATCACCGAAAGGGAACGACGTCGTGTGGGTGGTAGTCGACCAGTTGACCAAGTCGGCCCATTTCCTGGCTATGAGGATGACTGACCCAGTCGACAAGTTGAGCGGCTTGTATATTCAGGAGGTAGTTCGACTCCATGGGGTTCCGGTGTCGATAGTGTCTGACAGGGATCCCCGCTTCACGTACAGGTTTTGGCCGAGTCTGCAGAAAGCGTTGGAGACCGAAGTTCTACTCAGTACCGCACATCATCCCCAGACAGACGGTCAGTCCGAGCGCACTATTCAGATCTTGGAAGACATGCTGCGGGCATGTGTGCTGGATTTCAGGGGATCTTGGGAGACCCACCTGCCGTTGGCCGAGTTCGCCTACAACAACAGCTTCCAGGACAGTATCGGGATGGCACCGTTCGAAGCATTGTATGGGAGGCCGTGTCGGTCGCCAGTGTGTTGGGCAGAGGTGGGGGACAAGAGTTTGCTGGGGCCAGATCTTGTCAGAGAGACGACAGAGAAGGTCGCACTGATACGCGATCGGTTGAGTACCGCGCAGAGCCGGCAGGAGAGTTATGCCGACAGGCGACGTCGACCTCTTGAGTTTCCAGTCGGGGATCACGTGTTCCTGAAGGTGAGCCCGAGGAAGGGGCTGGTGCGGTTCAGACGCAGCGGAGGCAAGTTGGCTCCGCGGTACATTGGCCCGTTCGAGATCTTGGGCAGAGTGGGAGCAGTGGCCTATCGTCTGGCGTTGCCACCGCAACTTGGGAGAGTCCATAACGTCTTCCACGTGTCCCAGTTGCGGCAGTACAACGCAGAACCCTCCCACGTCATTGAGTGGACAGTTACCGAGGTGGCTGATGATGTCTCCTATGAGGAGCGGCCGGTTCGGATCATAGACACAGGAGAGCATATTCTGCGGGGAGGCAAGATTATCCGCCTGGTACGAGTGTAGTGGAAACATCACTGGGCTGAGTCGACGTGGGAACGCGAGGACGAGGTTCGCGCGAAGTATCCCGGCCTGTTCGACTCCCGAGGTACGTCTTTTTTAAATTTCGCGGACGAAATTCCTTTAAGGGGGTAGACTGTAATAACCACTTCCGGTCAACGCCAGTCAAACCTGCGAAAAACAGGAAAATTTAAAAATTTTAAGACAGACATTTAACTTAACCTAAATTGACCCCGAGGGTCATACCGGAATTAAGTTGACCCCGTTATCGACGAAAATGAGTTCCAGGGGAGTCAGGCAACTTTCTGATCAATTTGGGAAATGTTGACTTTTCGCTGGAAAAGTCAACCGAGCGACGTTTTGGTCCATTCGAGTACCGTTTTGGATCCAAAAAGCTTAGCCGTCGTCGTAGTGGTCTTAGTTGAGCCGTTTCCTTGTAGCCCGCCAAGTTTCGTAATTTCTTGGGGAAAGTGCCCGTTTGGGGCCTGAAACGTCCGATTTTCGCGAATCTGATTGGAAAATATCAACTAGATATTTTCAAAAAGGTGTGGGGCCCACCTTGCCTCTTGTCCAACACTTGGTGGTGTTATTTTTGGGGGAAAATGAGTGGTGAGGGAGAGAGTGGCCGGCCACACTTATTTAAAAAGAAAAAAAGAGAATTTTAGTTAGTTGTTTGAAATAGAAAGAGAAGAGAGTTAGAGAGAGAAGGAGAAGGAGAAGAAGAGAGAAGGATAGAAGCTAGGGTTTTGGAGTTCATCCAACCCTTGGAGCGATTCAAAGCAAGAAGAAAATGTATTCCCCTCGTCTTGTTCTACGGTTTGTACTAAACCGATCGTCGTTTCATTTATTTTCAAAAGCTAGGGTTTCGTTTTAATGTTTGGGTTAGGGTTGTATTGAGGTTGGGGAGGTGTTGGAGACGTTTTAGAGGTGTTTGGGGGTTTAATTGCACGTTTTCCGGTGACCGGAGGCTCGGGAGGAGCTCCGGCCACCGTGGGTGGTGGCTGGCCGGAGCTGGGACCATCCACCACCATGGTGGCCGAGCCCCCCTTGAACCCTAGGGAACGACCAAGTAGGTTGGGTGGGGCCCACGTGCTCGGGTGCTCGGGTTTTAACGTTGGGGTGGTTTAAAACGTTCCCCGGACCATTTATCCTTAACCGAATCGAAAATTGGAATTAAATTGGAAAAGTTGTAATTAACGGGTTTGAGAAACTTTAAACGTTAATTAATTGACTCGGATGTCGGAATTCGATTCCGTCAAGTACATTGGGTTCCTTGAACTATTCTAAGACCGTAGAAACGAAAACGGGGGCTTTTGGAGCCCCGGAAGGCAATTTACAAAACCCGGGCAGATTCGCCATGTCTGGCGAATCGGGCCTTTACGGGTCCTTTATCAACAATGTCGAGTAATTGGGAAGTTTGGGAGTGATCGACATTGTCGGGGTTACGTTTGGGCGTTAAGTATATTAAATTTCAGTTTATTCGTACTAGTTTAAAAGTGCCTTAAATTTGTATTCTCTTAGATCGTGCTGCGGACCGAGGCAAAGGGAAGCTCGGCGAGTGACTGGAATCACATCGAGGTTTAGTGGAGCGCTTTTGGAGTTGTATACGAGGTAGGGAAAAGTAGTCGGATCTCGGCCCTGACTAGGAAAGTTGACTGTAGAATTGCATGTGATTCCGGGGTGTCGTGGGTTATTTAGGTTATCGAATATTAGAAAAGCATGTTACGGGAACTTAGGAATTATTGGAAAGGCATGTGACACTTAGTAGTGTCGTAGGAGCAGAGAAATTAGCGATATTAGAATTACTGGAGGCATATGACCATGCCCGGAGGTTGTTTGTGAAACTAGTGATCTTAGGACTGTTGGAGGCATCGAGTATGCCGGAGGTTGTTGTGTGTTATTATTGTTGAGTTTTGGGTGGCCTTGAGAGCCCGTGTTATTATTGTTGAGTTTTGGGTGGCCTTGAGAGCCCGTGTTATTATTGTTGAGTTTTGGGTAGCCTTGAGAGCCCGTGTTATTACTGTTGAGTCTTGGGTGGCCTTGAGAGCCCGTGTTATTACTGTTGAGTCTTGGGTAGCCATGAGGGCCCGTGTTGTTATTCTTGGAGTTGGGTGGCCATGAGTGCCCGTGGGGTTGTGAACCCGTACTTTACCGTTGGTGTCTTGGGTGGCCATGAGGACCCGTAGGGTTATTGAATCTGTGTTTGGTTGTTGGTGTCTTGTTGGCCTGGAGTGCCTGAGGAGTTTGGGACTGGTGTCGTTACTGTCTGTTGAACCTTGTTTGTGATTGTGTTTGGTTACTGGATACTGGTGGAGGTTGTGTGGTGTAGCTAGCCTCCCGACTAGGATCGGGAGAAGCGGAGAGGTTGTGGGCTAGCTCCCCGACTGGGATCGGGGGAAGGACGCGCGGGTGTGGCTAACTACCCGACTGGGATCGGGTGAAGCAAAGAGGTTGTGGGTTAGCCTCCCGACTGGGATCGGGAGAAGTTGCGCGACAGGTCGACCGCCTGGCCCGAATGGGATCGGAAATGGCGAGATACAGAGATGGTTACTGAGCAGCTGGTATGCGATCCTTTGTGATCTTGTTTGGTGTACGATCCTTTGTGATCTTGAGTGTTGCGTGGTTGTCAGTCGTGTCTTTGGAGGAGGTCGTCAATCGTTCTGTGGGGTCTACATCACGTGTCCGAGTGTTGAGTCAGTTGAGGAAAGTATTGGTCGTGTGTGTGTCTTTTGAGTCGTGGTTGGTGTCACCGGCTTTGTCTGCTAAGTATGCCGTAGTCAGTCTGTTATCTGTGGTGGTGAGCGAACGCTCACCCCTAGTTTCTTTTCCTATAGGTACTGTTCGCAGTCTGGACTAGGTGAGCTTCTGAAGTTTGAAGAGCTTGAAGCGGGTTTCTGGGTGTTTTGAGTCTAGTGACGTGTACCTCGTTTTTGTCCAAGTGTTAGGACTAATATTTTTGAGATGTTAATATTATTATTTTGTAGAACTAAACTGGCTTTTAAAGTGATTTAATGAAAACAGGTTTCAAGTATTGTAACTTTTTAAACGTTCGCGTCCCTAGTTCGGTTCGCTGAAATTGGGGCGTGACAGAGTGAAAGGACGATCTTGTCATTTTTGGTTCAACACAAACGTGAGATTTTTCTTCTGGATTAATCCTAAATTTATGAATTGCATCCAAGGAAATTAAACGACGAATTGTATCAAAGTTAACATGACCTAGTCTAGCATGCCATGTATTAGAGGACTCAACGATATACACAGAAGAACCCACTTTATTATTATTATTATTTACAATAGTAGGTACAATGGGCATACCGTTCATTTTGAACATGCCCTCATTTACATATCCCCTTCCCACTTGTACATCATTTTTCGAGAGAACAAACTTATCAGATACAAAAACTATTTTGAAGCCATTCTTTGTCAGCAATGAGCCGGAGACCAGATTCTTTCGGATATCCGGAACATAGAGAACATTGTTCAGAGTAAGTTCCTTTCCGGAAGTCATTTTCAGCACTATCTTCCCGGTACCTTTAACCTTTGAAGTGGATGAGTTACTCATGAAGATATGGTCTTCCTCAGTAGCAGCCTTGAAGGTGGAGAACATCGACTTGTTGGCACATATGTGTCGATTAGCTCCAGTGTCTATGAACCATTCCTTAGTGTTACCGACCAGGTTGCATTCAGTAATCATAGCACAAAGACTCATATCAGAGAGGTGCTCAGTGACATTGGTCTCGTTCTTTTTTTGCTTCTTGAAGTTCTTCGGTTTACGACACACATCAGCTTTGTGTCCCTTGATTTCACAATTGTTGCACTTTCCCATGAACTTCCCAATCTTCTTCTTGATTGGACCACTATCAGTATGCTTCCTCTTGTGAGAATTTTTCTTCTCAATTACATTGGCCTTTCTGACCATGTTGCTTCCATAGGTTTTCTCTGACTTGTGGTTGTCCTCTTCAATCCTCAGGCGAACAATCAGATCTTCCAGCGACATTTCCTTCCGCTTATGGTTCAGGTAGTTCTTGAAGTCTCTCCATGTTGGGGGTAATTTCTCAATAGCTGCAGCCACTTGAAATGACTCGCTAAGAGATATACCCTCATCATGGATGGTATGGATGATCAGTTGTAGCTCCTGTATCTGACTGAGAACCGTCTTGGAGTCTATCATTTTGAAGTCCAGAAATTTGCCAACAACGAATTTCTTCATGCCAGCATCTTCCGTTTTGTACTTCTTTTCCAAGGATGCCCAGAGATCCTTGGCCGTCTTGTATCCACTGTAGATACCATAGAGCTCATTCTCTAGAGGCTGAGGATATAGTTCCTGCACAGATAGTCAGAGTTCTTCCAAGCGTCGAAAGCCATTAATGTATCTTTGCCAGACTCATCGTCTATGACATGAGGCTTCTCGGTGAGGAACTTGTTGACGCCAAGAGTGGTCAGCCAAAATAGCATTTGTGGCTGCCATCGTTTGAAATCCATGCCGTTGAACTTCTCTGGTTTCTCACCATGAGGAGACACAACCATTGGAAACACCGAACCAGCAGTAATGCTTGGCGTTGGTGGAGATGTCAGTGGCGGGGTAGATGATGAAAATAAGTTCGATTCAGTAGCCATAAATCTGGTTTTAGAGGGAAAAAACATATTAAGATATTTTTCCAGAAACCAAAAGTGTTGGAGCAAATTTTTTGTCTTAAGCTTGTAGGCAACTAAAATCAAGAACAACGGAAATAATAAAAGAACAATATTATACTTACAACCAAGTCGATAGGTTGTTTGTGTAGGAAATCCAAGTCCAACAGAAGACTGTTTCCTTAAGACAAAATTGCCCCCTCTACGGCACTGAAGGTTGGAATGGGCAAGTGTCTCCCAAGATAAAACAGACCTAAACCACTAGCGAGTGCTTCAACTAGTGGAGTCTGGCGACCTAAACCCGACTTGTACTAAAACTATAGAATGTCAGAAGAGAAGAAGAATCGAAAAAAGGAAAATGATTTTTCTGTCCCCTCAACACCCTTTAAATAGTAGAAAAGGTGCCCTTTTAGAAAGATTGCGACTCTTTGACCAAAGGACATGTCTGTTTAAAACTTGATCAGACTCTTTCACCAAAGGCCACGTTGATTAAAAACTTGACCAAATGTAAGATAATGAATCTTGACATAAAGTTGGAAAGATTAATTGCTGAGTCTTGCATGCAAAAAGATAGGATTTTTGTGAAGCTCAAAGCTCAAAGCTCAAAGCCCAAAGCCCAAATCCCAAAGCCCAAGCCCAAGCCCAGCCCGGACCGATTGCGATTGCGATGAGCATTCTGATGGACGTTATCCTTGTCACAAGTGAGTAGGTATCAAAATAATACAATCCTTCCTTTTGTCTGAATCCTTTGACCACAAGTCTAGCCTTGTGTTTGTCTATGGATCCATCGGTTTTCAGTTTCTTTTTGAAAACCCACTTGTATCCCAATGGTTTTATACCGGGGGGAAGTTCCACTAACTCTCATGTGTGGTTTTGAAGAATAGATTGCATTTCACTATTTACTGCTTCTTTCCAATAGAAAGCATCTGGTGAAGACATTGCTTGTGAATAAGTTTGTGGCTCATCTTCCACCAATAATGACACAAAGTCGGGTCCGAAGGAATTAGCTTTCCTTTCCTTTTTACTACGCCTTGGTTCTTCCATGATATGTTCCTCATGGCTGGATTGACCTTCCGGTTCCTCAATGTCATGTGGTCTCTTTTGAGGATGTGATTCATTTGGCTCTTTCCAAGGGTAGATGTGTTCAAAGAATGTAGCACTTCTAGATTTGATTATGGTATCTACATGGATATCCGGAATATCCGATTTATATACCATAAATCTGTATGCACTACTATTATGTGCATACCCAATGAATATGCAATCAATAGTTTTTGGTCCTATTTTGACCTTTTTAGGCTTAGGTACTTCCACCTTGGCCAAGCACCCCTACACTTTCAAGTATTTGTAGGATGGAGGTGTTCCTTTCCATAGTTCGTATGGAGATGTAAGCAATTTCTTATGAGGCATCTTGTTGAGAACGTAGTTTGTCGAGAGTATGGCTTCTCCCCGTAGGTTATCTGGTAAACCATAACTTAATAATCATCATTTCCTTGAGTGTTCGGTTTTTGCGTTATGCAGTTCCGTTGGACTGAGGTGAATATGGTGCTGTAGTTTGGTGTATAATACCGTTTTGAGCACAAAAAGTTTCGTAGGGATATTCATATTCTCCTCCTCGGTCGCTTCTTAAAGCTTTTATTTTCTTGCTTAGTTGATTTTCAACTTCAGCTTTGTAAAGTTTGAAGGTTTCAAAAGCTTCATCTTTACTCCTCAATAGGTACACTTGACAATACCGTGTACAATCATCAATAAAGATAATGAAGTACCTTTTTCCGCCTCTTGTTTGACACAATTCAGATCGCAAATATCTGTATGTACTAAGTCAAGAGGTTCGGTGTTCCTTTCAAAAAAGTGTGTAATAACCACTTTCGGTCAACGCCAGTCAAACCTGCGAAAAACAGGAAAAATAAAAATTGCCCCCTCTACGGCACTGAAGGTTGGAATGGGCAAGTGTCTCCCAAGATAAAACAGACCTAAACCACTAACGAGTGCTTCAACTAGTGGAGCTGGCGACCTAAACGCGACTTGTACTAAAACTGTAGAATGTCAGAAGAGAAGAAGAATCAAAAAAAAGAAAATGATTTTTCCGTCCCCTCAACACCCTTTAAATAGTAGAAAAGGTGTCATTTCAGAAAGATTGCGACTCTTTGACCAAAGGACATGTCTGTTTAAAACTTGATCAGACTCTTTCACCAAAGGTCATGTTGATTCAAAAAGTTGACCAAATGCAAGATAATGAATCTTGAAATATAGTTGGAAAGATTAATTGCTAGGTTTTGCATGCAAAAAGATAGGATTTTCGTGAAGCTCAAAGCTCAAAGCCCAAAACCCAAAACCCAAAGCCCAAGCCCGACCCGGACCAAACGGACGGCGACGACGGCGCGCATGTGGGCTCTCTCCATTACACATTTGTGGTGACCCAAGGCCACAACCTTTTTCCAATTGTCAAACTTTATAACGTGTATGGAAAAGTGTAATGTGGGCAATATTCAACGTATTTCCGTAAACATACATCTTACGTTCAAGTTCGCAATGATGTGAACGTAACGGATACATGTGTTGCCGAAATTGATGATCGGGACAAGACGATATGGATGTCGGAAAGTGAGTTGTCCAACAATCCCCCACATTGAATGGATATTAGCGGTTTTCTTCCTCAAGCTTTTGCGCTGATACATAGTTCACTGGTTTGAGTACAATGAAAGAAAGTTACCACATTGGGTGAAGTAGCTCGAGGCCTTGAACTTTTCTAGTGACAGCCTATCGGACTTACTAGCAAATCAGTAGAGTTGATTGTCTTTGAAATGTAAGCTATGAGTGTAAGCCTAGACAATAGACATCACACAGTTTCCTTCTAAATCGGTGTTAGATCTCTGTATGTGTTCGTTTTTTCCATGAACACCTGCTTGACTCCTGAATGCGTATAGATATCCGGCATGATCGATATCTATTGAAGCGGCCCCACTTCGCATTCACTATAGTGATTCTATCAAGAGTACCCCGCAAATACCCCATTGTGTACTAAGCATACACAATATATGGTGCACTAACTTATCAGAGGAATGAGGAGGATTCGAGTACTCCCTAGTGCCTCGAAGTTTGGCTTCTCCCCATAGGTTATCTGGTAAACCAAAACTTAATAAGAGAGCATTCATCATTTCCTTGAGTATTCGGTTTTTGCGTTCTGCAATTCCGTTGGACTGAGGTGAATATGGTGATGTAGTTTGGTGTATAATACCGTTTTGAGCACAAAAAGTGTAATAACCACTCCCGGTCAACGCCAGTCAAACCTGCGAAAAAACGGGAAAATTTAAATTTTTTAAGACTGACACTTAATTGAACCTAAAATGACCCAGAGTGTCATACCGGACTTAGGTTGACCCCGTTATTGACCAAAGTGAGTTTCGGGGGACTCAGGGCAACTTTCTGTTCAATTTGGGAAATGTTGACTTTTCGTTGGAAAAGTCAACCGTGCGACGTTTTGGTCCATTCGAGGACCGTTTTGGATCCAAAAAGCGTAGCCGTCATCGCAGCGGTCTTAGTTGAGCCGTTTCCTTGTAGCCCGTCAAGTTTCGTAATTTCTTGGGAAAAGTGCCCGTTCGGGGCCCGAAACGTCCGATTTTCGCGAATCTGATTGGAAAATATCAAGTAGATATTTTCCAAAAAGGTATGGGACCCTCCTTGACACATGTCCAATTTGTGGTGGTGTTAGTTTTGGGGGGAAAAGATGAGGGGACAAGAGGTGGCCGGCCATATAGGGCAAAAAGGAAAAAAAAATAGAAATTAGAGTTAGTTGTTTTAGAAAGAGAAAGAAGAGAGAAGAAAGGGAGAGAAGGAGAAGAAGAAGAGAGGGAGTTGGGCTTGGTTGCCATTATTCACGTCATCCCACCTTTGGATCGTCTCAAGGCAAGGAGCAATCTCGTTCCCCTCGTTCTCCTCTACGGTATACACCGAACCGATTCTCGTTTTGATTAATTTGGGGAAGTTAGGTTTTTGTAAACTTATTGGTTTAAGGTGGTTTTGATGTAGGGGTAATTGTTGGAGACGTTTTAGAGGTGTTTTGAGGTTTGATTGAACGTTTTCCGCGGAAAGGGAGCTCAGGAGGAGCTCCGGCCACCTTAGGGGGTGGCCGGCCACCACCATGGTGGCCGAGCCCCACATGAACCCTAGGGCCCCCGGCCTAGCTTGGCCGGGTGGGGCCCACGTGCTCGGGTGATCGGGTTTTGTGTTCGGGTGGTTTAAAACGTTCCCCGGACCTTTTATCCATAACCGAATCGAAAATTGGAATTAAATTGGAAAAGTTGTAATTAACGGGTTTTAGAAACTTGAAACGGTAATTAATTGACTCGGAGTCGGAATTCGATTCGGTCAAGTACATTGGGACCCTTAAATTATTCTAAGACCTTAGAAACGAAAACGGGAACTTTTGGAGCCCCGGAAGGGCATGTATAAAACCCGAGCAGATTCGCCACGTCGGGCGAATCGGGCCTTGACGGGTCCCTTATCGACAATGTCGAGTATTTGGGGAGTTTGGGAGTGATCGACATTGTCGGGGTTAAGTTTGGGCATCAAGTTTAATGATTTTCAGTTTATTCCTGCGAGTTGTTAAGTGCCTTTAAAATTGTGTTCTTTTAGATCGTGCCACAGACCGAGGCAAGGGAAAGCTGGGTGAGTGACTGAGATCATCACCGGAGCTCGTTGGTTGGCTTTTGGGAGAACACGCAGGAGGTAGGGAAAAGTAGCCGGATCTCGGCCCTGATTAGGGAAAGTTAACAGTAGAATTGCATGTGACACCGGGGTGTCGTGGGTTGAGTAGGTTTATTAAAATATTAGAAAAGCATGATACGGGAACGTAGCGAATATTGGAAATGCATGTGACACTTAGTAGTGTCGTAGGAGCAGAGAACTTAGCGTTATTAGAATTACTGGAGGCATATGACCATGCCCGGAGGTTGATTGCGAACTTATCGAGATTAGGAGTACTGGAGGCATATGACCATGGCCGAAGGTTGATTGTGAAACTGTTGATATTAGGACTGTTGGAGGCATTGGTTATGCCAGAGGTTGTTTGTGTAATTGTGTCTTGGGTGGCCATGAGAGCCCGTGTATTACTGTTGTGTCTTGGGTGGCAATGAGAGCCCGTGTATTACTGTTGTGTCTTGGGTGGCCATGAGAGCCCGTGTACTAAGGTTGGTGTCTTTGGCTGGCCTGACCGAGTTAGTGCCCGTGTGGTCGTTGAACCCGTGTCTTTACCTTTGGTGTTTTGGGTGGCCATGAGTGCCTGTGGGGTCGTTGAACCCGTGTCTTTACCTTTGGTGTTTTGGGTGGCTATGAGTGCCTGTGGGGTCGTTGAACCCGTGTCTTTACCTTTGGTGTTTTGGGTGGCCATGAGTGCCTGTGGGGTCGTTGAACCCGTGTCGTTACCTTTGGTGTTTTGGGTGGCCATGAGTGCCCATGGGGTTGTGAACCCGTGTCTTTACTGTTGGTGGTTTGAGTGCCCGTGAGTGCCCGTGGGGTTGTTGAGCCCGTGAGTTACTGTTGGTGTATCTTGGGAGGCCGTGAGTGCCTGTGGGGCTGTTGAGTCCGTGTTTTACCTTTGGTGTGTCTTGGGAGGCCGTGAGTGCCTGTGGGGCTGTTGAGTTCGTGTTTTACCGTTGGTGTGTCTTGGGAGGCCGTGAGTGCCTGTGGGGCTGTTGAATCCGAGTTTTACGGTTGGTGTCTTGGTGGCCATGAGTGCCTGTGAGTGTCGAACCTGTGTGGTTACTGGTTGTTGAACTTGCTTGTGATTGTGATTGTGATTGTGATTGTGGTTACCTGAGGTTGGGGGCCCGCTTCATGAAACGGGGGTCCACGAGCACACGCGTCTGCATGTTCAGACGGGGTAGGGGGCCCGCCCGCCAATAAAGAGGTCCTGGTCGCGCGTGTGTGGTTTGGGTTTGTGAGCATTCTTTGGCTGGCTTACGAGTTAGAGTCTCGGTAAGTTGCAAGCATTCTTTGGCTGGCTTACGAGTTAGAGTCGCGATAAGTTGCAAGCATCCTTCGGCTGGCTTACGAGTTAGAGTCTCGGTAAGTTGCGAGCATTCTTGGGCTGGCCTGACCGAGTTAGAGTCTCGGGAGGGTGCGCGCGTTCTTGGCACTGAGCAGTTGGCAGCTGGTTTGCGATCCTTTGTGATATTGTTTGGTGTTGCGTAGCTTTCTTTCTTTTGAGTCCTTGGAAGAGGTCGTGATCGTTGTGTCGGGTCTACTTTACGTGTCAGGGTGTTGAGTTGGTCAAGGAAGGTAATAGTGGGTGTGTGTCCAGTTAGAGTACTTGGGTTGGGGACAGTGTTCCCCGGTGTTGACCTTGTTATTGGTGTTACCGTCTTTGTCTGCTAATTATGCCGGAGTAAGTCTGTTATCCGTTGTGGTGAGCGAACGCTCACCCCTAGCTACTTTTCCTACAGGTACCGTTCGCAGGCTGGACTAGGCGAGCTTCTGAAGCTTGAAGAGCTAGAAGCGGGATTCTGGGTTTATTTGAGTCTAGCGACGTATACCATGTTTTTGTCCACTTGTTGGGACGTGTTTTAAGTTGTGAATATTATTTTGTTGAACAGTTGGTGTTTTTAAAGTGAATTATAAAAATGGTTTCAAAGGTGGTTATTATTTTAAAACGTTCGCGTCCCGAGTTCGGTTTACTGAAATTGGGGCGTGACAAAAAGTTTCGAAGGGATATTCATATTCTCCTCCTCGGTGGCTTCTTAAAGCTTTTATTTTCTTTCTTAGTTGATTCTCAACTTCAGCTTTATAAAGTTTGAAGGTTTCAAAAGCTTCATCTTTACTCCTCAATAGGTACACATGACAATACCGTGTACAATCATCAATAAAGGTAATGAAGTGCTTTTTTCCACCTCTTGTTTGACACAATTTCAGATTACAAATGACGGAGATGGTAACAAGAATCAATTCAAGAAATTAGCGATTGGGTACTTAAACTGATATAATTTGATTTTGGGATAATTCCATTTTAGTACCCTAAAATATTCGGATTTCGTTTTTAGTACCCTAAATGTTTTTTTGTGCCACTACAGTACCCTAAATCTTCATTTATTCCATTTTAGTACCCACCGTTAACTATTTGTTGATTTTTGGATGGCACATGCCCCAATTTTTTTCAAAATGACAATATTGCCCCCTTTCAGACCCTAATCCAATTTCCCCTCACGCCATAACCAACCTCTTGGGCTACTCTTCTTCTCAATCTCTTCCCAACTGAATCTCCTCACCCACCCATCTCCAAACCCATCCCCAATACGACCCTTCACCACCTCTCCCCTACCGGCCCTAAATCTGCAAAACGCGAAGCAACCCATGACAATTTTTGAGGTTAGATTGAGAAGCTTGCGATCTTGCCGGTGGATTTTCCGGTGAGGGTGAACCGATGGGGCCTGGTTGGAGACTTGGTTGGGTCAGATGCAATGAGGCGAAGCCGTTGGAGGCTTGGTTGGGTCAGAATCGCAGCGACGAAGAACCGGGTCGGGCTGAGCGTTGTTCATGGGACCGAGCAGGGATGGAGCTCGAAGCTCAGACGAAGTTCGCCGGATCTGTCTTTGAATGAATTTTTTTTGTCAAAAGTTCTGGTATGGATATCGGACAAGGATGAATTGAGTGGTATGAAAGTGTTCTATGCAATTTTGCAGGTAAGCACTGTCGAGGAAGAGAAATATACAGTAGTTGGAGTTTGAGTTCAATTTTGCAAAATCAAAATCAAAATGGAAGAACAAGATCTGCTTAATGGAGTTGGGTTTGAATTAAACTCTTCTTTTTTATCAATCAAAACAAGTTGTAATTTAGGAGCAAGTGTGGCCATTAATGAAGATTTGGGTTGCTTGTGTGAGAATATGCAGCTCTTGGGAATTTAGTGAAGAAAGAAGGTGTGTTTGTAGAGAAAAATTAAGGAAATGGTGTGTGTTCGTAGAGAAAAATTAAGGAAGGAATAAATGGTATTTTGGACAATGGCAAAATTTTGAAAATTGGATGTAACATGAGGGGTATTTTGGATATTTTATGTTCATTGGATGGAAAGTTAACAACTGGATGGAAAATCAGATGTTGGATACTAAAACGGAATAAATGAAGATTTAGGGTAATAGGGTGGCACAAAAAACATTGAGGGTACTAAAAACGAAATCCGAAAGTTTTAAGGTACTAAAATAGAATTATCCCTTTGGTTTTATAATAGACTGTGGGAAAGATAACCATGCAAAAACGTATAATTATAAATAACTACACAATAAAATATTTACGAGAATCAAGAACAAGCTGCTTTCATAGACCATGGTGGTCAAACTCAGTCTCCTAGTCGAGATATCTTGAGTTCGATCTTAGTTAAGTGTGTATTTAGTATATTTTAAATGCGTATTGTGTTGTACTTTGTTGTGTACATTATGTTTTACGGTTGAAGTCTGTATTTTATTTGCTTGTCACGTACACTTTTATTATATATAGGTTTATCTTACGGTTGATGAATAAAATTAGGCATTTATATTAAAAATAATAAAATACTTCCATAGATTAAAATCATTGTTTCTCATAACCATTACCTCAAAAATGCATCTCCATTCAATATCTGCAAAAAGCAAACTTTGTTGTAAAATCAAGTTTGATCAGAACCAACACCAAGATACCAATGACCCAAGAATAATAAGAAGGTTGGTGTCTACGGGTTGGTTACCAAGCAAGACAAGAAAGAACACTTGAGAATTAGAGAGTAGAGAGAATTTTCATTAATTTCTTGAGAACTTTCCTACAAGATGAGAGTGTTGGATGTGTGTTGTGGTGTGTTGGATGATCATCTAATACAAGGGATTGACACCTCTATTTATAGGAACCAAGAGTACATGAGGTAATGCCACATATACTACACACATGCCAGTAGTGGTGCCATGTTGATTGTGGTGGCCACACATCGCATACACATGCCATTTCCACAACACTCCCATTTGGACACCACAATGTGCTTCAAGTTGAAGTTGCCTCGTTAAAAACCTCCTCAGGAAAACCCGGTGGGATAAAACCTGTAAGGAAAAAAGTGCAACACACAAGATGTGCTTGATGCCGCCTCGTTAAAAACCTTTCCAAGAAAACCCTGTGGGATAAAACTTGGATAAGGGAAAAAGAGTACAACGCACAAAACTTGTGCCCCCCTGACTTCAGGTAGTGTGCTTTGGCTGTTTGGTTGAGTCGACAGATCCTGATCTTGGATATTAACTTGTCAATAAGTGGATGTCAGAAAAGTCATACCGAGTAGAGTGTTTCTTCCATTTACTCACTTTTGGTGAGCTAGACGTGCATAACAACTACCTCACTAAAAACGTTTCCAAGAAAACCTTGTTGGACAAAACTTGAATAAGGGAAAAAGAGTGTAGCGCACAAAAACATACCCCCCCTGACTGTTGCCCTCCCTGAAGACCGACTGAGTAATTTCGGTTGCTTGCAAAGTCGACTCATATTATCTTGTACACCAATTTTCTCGAAAACAAACTAATGTTTCCTAAATTTAAACAAATCAAACCTGCAAGATTTTCACTTTGTGATTTTGATTGACGTCAATCTCATGACTCTTCTAGAATTCATGATACTCGGAATTCTGAGCAGCTAATGGTTGCAACCAAAACACTGAACACTGAAAATTTTTCTTCCCAAGTTATAACTCTCCCGGGACGCGCTTTGCAAATCTTCCTTTTTTTTTTCTCAAAACCGATAAATAGTTTTTGAGCTCAAAACTGGCTAGCACATTTACTGCGAATTTTCTGTCAGGCCTTGTACATCATAATGTCTCAAATTTAGATATGGTACTTTAGGACCAAATATCTTTTCATTTCTTTGAGACAAATGAGATCATCTTTAGGATCTAAATATCGATCGATCGTTTGAATTGTAAAACCCCACTCATTCAAAAGGGGAATATTTTGAAATTTGAAACGTTTGGGAGTTTTTTTGCAACAAATGAAAATCGAGAAGAGAAAAAAAAGGGGGGCTTAAGCTAATCCGGACGGACCAAGACCGAGCCAGGTCACCCTGCCCAGCTCCTTCTTCTCGCGCTGGGCCAGGTCTCAGGCCCGTTTGAGGTCCATCTTGGTTCGGCTCGCGTATAAAAACGCGAATTAGGGTTTCAACCCTCATTTTGGTTCTTCTCCTCTCGAAACTGAACTCCCTCTCTCTCTCCACACCCTCCCCCCCCTCGCTTCTCTCCCTCGTCGAGCCCTCTTCTCCCGTCATCTCCGCCCAACGCTCCGACACCCTCGTCCCTCGCTGACACCAGACCGCCGGCGATCGTTCTCTCTCCCTTCTCTCGATCCGAAGCTCTCTCCCGAGATTCCACCGCCTCCGACCTCCCTCGTCCCGTCTCCTCGCGTATTCGGGTCCGACGAGACCCTCGCCGTCCTGGCGCTGCTCCGGAAGCAGGCGCGCCGGCGACGGTTCGTCGCCGAAGAGTTCTGCAGAAATAGGGGATCGTGTTTCCGGCGAGATCCTCGCCGTGAAGGGTCAGATCTGAGGCGATAACTTTGCCGTGCTCAGCCTTCCGGATCCGTCGTCCCTTTCTCTCCCTACAGTGAGGCTCGGCCGGCGTTGGACTGTTAGTGGCCGACCAGAACGCAAAACCGATTCTCTCCCCCCTTTTTTCTTTAATTTGTTGATTCCCGAGAAAGTATTTTGGATCTGGACGTTTCTGGGCAAATCCGTTTAAAAACTGGACTGGAATTTGTGAGCTTTCAAAAGAACAGTGAAGAACTGGTTTTAGAAAAAAATTAGAATCTATTTTATTTTTTAAAAAAGAAAATCAGTTTTAAACAAAAAGGGTTTGAAAATGAAAAGGAGAGGTATTTAATTTGAGAGGTGGTTGAAAAAGAAAAGCAGATTTGGAACGAATTAAAAGATGATTTTCGGACTGTCGAAACGGATTTAGGACGGGTTTGAAAGCGGAACGATAAATCGGACACCTCTGAAATCGGGCCTCGAAACCCATGCCTCGGGATCCGTGCATTGGGAACCGTGCTCCGGTAAACGTGCATCGGGTTTTGTGCTCGGGTGCTCGAACCGATTCGTCGTAATCCCGCTTTCATCCCGTTCGAGTTTAAAAGGCAATATACTGAACTTATTTTGGACCGTACCTGATCTGACCGTAAGTTTGAACTGTTAAAAACCCAGACTTGGACTTCGTCCGAGAGCTTGGACTTCGCCGAGAAGACGAAGACCACTACGGAACCCGTGTGAAGAACGGAGGAGAGACTGATTGACTTTACAACAGAGTGTTATTAGAGGAAGACCACAAGGCAGGGAAAGTCCTAACTACTCGAGCATTTCATTACTAGTATGCCTATTAGGTTAATAAAACCGGAAAGGTCCTAGAATTGCACAGAGGATGCGAATAATTAGAATAAATGTATTTCAATTACTAGAAAAACGGATATGTCTAGCAAGCATGCCTATGATGAGAATTACTAGTGTAGCTCGCTTTCAATACTTGAGAATTGATTTACCGGTAGAGAGGCCGTGATGAGCCCTCGGATTAGTTGTGTGTTAGCTTCACATGCTTGTTTGCTAGTCATTATGATGATCAAGAGTCTAATGAAACTAGACCAAATACATGCCTGAGTGCTTGAACGATCGAATGCATGCTTGAATGTTTGAATGTTGAACTTGAATGTCTGAATCTTTGGTTGATTGTTTGAATCGTTGATCGAGTATGACTGGTTGTGCCAAGGAGGTACGATCAGGTGATCGATTGACCGGTGGAGAGCAGGTGGTAAGTAATGGTAAGTGTAATTATGGGTATGAATTCGTGTGGTGTGTATTGATGAATGTGTGTGTCTCTATGAAGAGTTATGGACCCTGCGAGGCGTGATTCTGCTGGATATTGGTTATGGACCATGCGGGGCATTGATAGGATGATCCTGCGGGATAATGATTATTGTTGACACGGTATGGTACCTACACCGTTGAGGAGTCCGGTGTAGGATGAGATAATGATTATTGTTGATACGATATGGTACCTACACCGTTGAGGAGTCCGGTGTAGGATGATAGAATGGTAACTTGAGATTCACCCGAGTGTGTGCGTCCTGCAGGAGCATTACCTCGGTTATGGTCCTTTGGATCGAGGGACAATCCGACATAACACAAGGACTATTGTGGATCGGAGTATGGAATCCGACATGACACAAGAACCTAGTGTTCCGGAGTATTGGGATTGAAGTTGTTAGCGTGATATTCACTTACTCTCGTTTTAATGGTTATCAAATACTTGCAGTACTTTCCTTTTGATTTCTCATAATACCGTTATTCTTAAGAATTGAGTATTATTTCCTCTTCAGTCTTTTCATAATATGTTATTGGTTAATGGTATTAACTGCATCTTGTGCGACCATGCTAAGACCCTTTTATTACTAAAATGAGGCTAACCTGTTTATGATTTTCCCTACTGAGCGTAAGCTCACCCCTATTTGTTTTACCTGTTGTTTTTACAGACGCGATTGATGAGTAGTGGGCTCGAAGCTTGGGAGCTTCCGGAGAGTCTGGGCTTGTTTAGAGACGTCTTGGTCATTGTATTGAACCTCATATTTTATTTGCTTATTCGGAGCTTGACTCTTATTACAGTTTCAGAAACCATTTTATCGAGTTATTTGATTGGAATTAAACTTTGAGGCTTACTATTGTTGAAAGGTTGCGTTTTATGTTATTATTTTATTCTCAACTCAAGTCACGTCTCGAGTCCGGCCAAAACCGGATTTGGGGCGTGACATGAATATCAAGTAGAACACGCTTTAGGCATTTCTTAGCATATGAATATTTATGGATCCATTTGAAGTGTGCTCGATCTTCAGGCTGAGACAATACTTCATCATCAAAGCTTTCATTTGAAAGTCTTTCTTTAGACATATTGTAGTTTTCAAGGACCTCTTTAGGAGTCCATATATTATCGACCCACACTGCTTACTGAGTACATGGTTTCTCATACCATGTCTCATTGCCTCATGCAAATTAAACCATTTAGAGAGTCATTTCTCTAGATAATCATAAATCCTTTGGGGAATGGCATTGCTTTTGGCAATTTAAGTTTACATGGGATTTGCTTCAGGCAAATTGCAATGCTTTAGGCAATGCAAGTCCTTTAGGGACTTTTATAAATGTTGGCACTTAAAGTACCATTAGCAGTGGGTACGTATATCAAATATATCATGGTGATCACACAACACAACTTTATCAAAAGTTGGCTTCAAGTCATTTGAGAGAAATACCTGTATAAGGTGTGCTTTATATTCCGCATCTTTGTTTCTCATTCATCTATACCTAGCTGGGAAAACATCCTTCGATGTTTTGATCATGATTTTGAACATTGGACATTATGCCAATAAGTCAATTCTTATGGAATGACATTTTCTCGTATTGGCCAAATATGTCTTTAAATGACATTAGTCAACACCACGTGGTTCAATGTCAAAGTCATCTACCATTTCAATCATGTTAATAGAAATCCATTTATCAATTGAAATCGATTTTCAATTCCATGATTTCTTTTATGTGTGAGTAATTCATGTGAATTTCCTCATTTCTTTTCTATTTCAACTTTTCAGGAGTATTAGAGCCTTTCGACACTTCCGGGTCGATTGGTTCTTCTGGAACCGTCTCTTGTGGTTCTTCTGGAACCGTCTCTTGTGGTTCTTCTAGAACCACCTCTGGTAGTTCTTCTGGAACTAACGCTTATTTTATCATGTTCATGATTTCCCTAATGGAATCAATATTCTTTGATCCAAGTAGTCTCTCACGCTTCTGGCATGTACAAGAGGAGCCATTCCCCGCTTTCACAAAGCTTTTAAATCTTTGCAGGCATCTGGCCATGATCTGATTATTTTTATAAATGCGTCTAGCGTTTGGTCTGCAACATTTTTCAAATATGCGAGCTTGTGTACTTCAGGTACATATGATTAGACAAAAATAATTTCCAAGAACATTTCATGACTTACTTTAAGAAGGACTTTTCTCTTCACTTCAAGGTGAAGGATATCGTCTCAACAATATGAAACTAATAGATCATGATATAAATATCTTGTCTTTTAGGGACTCAAGATACCATAAGACCATCTTCTAAATGCGGCTCGTATAAAGTATCAAGATACCATAAGGCCATCTTCTAGATGTGTCTCTTATAAAATAAGTATGATCATATATATCCTCATGAATTCTCTACATGAGTAATTGAAATTCCATACTAAAATTGTCTTTAGATGGTTGACCATTAATTTATCTTGTGAACAAGTTGTACATGATATCTCATTGAACATTAGGATCTTCCGGCCCTTTAATGAATGTCCACATGAGTTCTCAACAATCATACGCATCATCGTTAAATATCTTGCCTAATGAACTTCGGGTTCATAGTCGCGTAGGTTTCAATTGTTCTTATGGTTGTATAATACAAACATGATGATAGAGCTTGTAATTTTTCAAGTAGATACTTTTCACCATATTTATCACTTCTGTTGATATAGAAAAAATCAGTCTCATTTGGGGTCTCAACATGACATGTATGTCGTTAACACTGGGTAGATGCTTCTGGATCTACTACAATATTGAGTAGATGCTTCTGGATCTACTTTCATATAGAGCATTAATGCTTAACTTCATTGTAAATCTCAATGACATGGTAGCTCTTCTAGAGCTCTTAATAGTAGTGATGCACATGTCATTTTCATTTTCGCTCATGAATGGATCGCTTGAGGGATTCATATATAACTTGCGAAATGAACCATGAACATATCGGCTACATCATTATATAGAGTCGTCTGAGACATTCAATTCATTGAGATCTTCCGGATCTAGGTCATCAATCAGACTTTATCTCTACCACCCTTTTCTTTTTCCCTTGTTTGATGTTTGACATAAAGCTATCAAAATATTTGGTCATGGAACATGTAATCGACCAATGATTTCTGTCATCTATTATATATAATATCACTTATGGGAGTTTAGGTTTATATGAACTTCTGACCATATAAACTGTAAGAGTTCATCTTGATTTATAGCTTCAAGTTCTGTGAAAGTTTAAATCGGTATGAACTTCTGGCCATACGACATTTAACAACACTACACATATTAAGTTCTCATGAAATGAATCGTTCAATACATCTATGTAAAATTCTATGAAATGTTAAGTATATATGAGCTTCTAGCCATACGACATATAGCGATGGTGCACATATCTATTCCATTTGAACGATTGTCCCAATGAACATATCTTTAACAATTTTGGAACTTCAGGTCCAAAATACCTCAATATTTGTAAACTTTGGGTTACAAATATACAACATTTGAGTCATCACAATTAGATATATAACCGCACAATGAGCGAACTCGTGGGGTGAACATAATAAGAGTAAGTAACAATAAGATATAAATATAAGTATAACCACACATCGAGCGAACACGCCTGTGGTTTTGTCTTGTGACTTTTAATACAAGTTACATGCTTCAGGTTTGTGGTCTATATTTTGCCTTTAATGCCATCTTACGGGCTTCGGGCCCGTGGCTTATCAATCGGTCATAAATACAAGTATCAAGCTTCAGGCATGTGATTCATCATTTGATCGTAAAAAAAGGCAAGTACCAAACTTCAGGCTTGTTATTTATCATTTGGCTGTATAGGCAAGCATCAGGCTTTGGGCCTATGATTTATCATTTGGTCATAATATCAAATATCAGACTTCGGCCATGTGATTTTTCATTTGGAGCTTCTGGTCTCAAATGATTTAGTTTCGATAGAAGATCGTTTCACTTCATTGATACATGGAGTAGTCCATATTAAAAAAGTTCGACATCCTTAACATGGATTGAAACCTTTATATATCAAGGTATTTCAATATGAACGTATCAACATTCATCATACACGACCTCAAGTCGTTGGTATGGATTATTTGGAACTTCCGGCCCAAAGTACGTCATGTCGCTGGTATCATGTATTTGGAACTTCTGGTCCAATATACCATCATATTTGTAAACTTCAGGTTACCGTTATTCGAACTCAAAAATTCATTCATAAAATGATCATGCGACGAGTGAACTCATGAAGTAGCCAAATTACTCATATAACCTGCATAAAAAGATTGCTAGCTTTAGGCTCTAAGCCAAGCTGCATGTTACATGCAAGTAGTTTCTGCATCTTGAAACTTCAGGCCCAAGTGCTTCGGTTTCAACAAGTCTTAAATTCAAGTCTTTGATGATAAGAACACAAATAATAAGCATCAAATTTCTGATGTAAAAGATTCAATAAAAATTGGCGATCACAAAGAATACTTATTCGAAAATCATCCAAATTTCCGATGTGAAAGATCCAATGTAAATTGACAATCACAGAGCATGCTTATGAGGAAGTCATAAATTGAACATGCATAAATAAGCATGACTCAGATATAAATAAATTCATGAGAATATGAAACTTTGATACCGAATACATAGGCGTCTTGGAGACTCAAGCCATACATCCTCTTTTGATTTTCTTCCTTTCCTTTGTGTTCTTAAACCAATTTGGGACAAGAAGGATTGCTGAATTTTCTGCACAGTTTTGGTCCGACCAGCCACTTTCAAGAGCCCCACCGGAGGTTCATCCAAGGTCCAATCAAGCTGATTCTTGGAGTGAATGTTCTCCACATATGTGTCACCCCCCAACTCCGGTTTTGACCGGACTCGAGACGTGAGTTGAGTTGACAATTAAATAGTGACCAAATAATAGTAAAACCGACTTAAAGCCTAAATAAGTTCCGATCAAATCCTCAAATGATAGGTTCCAAATTGTAAATGGGAGTCAAGACTCTAAGTAATGTACGTGAATTACAAGGTGAAGTACAAATGACCAATATCGTCTCTAATAGCAAATACCCAATGTCACGCCCCAATTTCAGTAAACCGAACTCGGGACGCGAACATTTAAAATGATAAAAAATTTGTAACCTGTTTTAAATCAACACTTTAAAATCGCCATTTAATTAATCAAAATAATATCTACAACTCAAAAACGTCCCAACAAATGGACAAAGTACATGGTATCCGTCACTAGACTCAAAAGGTAAAACCCAGACCCCGCTCTTAGCTCCTCAAGCTTCGAGAGCTCACCTAGTCCGTCCTGTGATCAGTACCTGTAGGAAAAGCAGCTAGGGGTGAGCGTTCGCTCACCACCATAGATAAAAGACTGACTACGGCATACTTAGCAGACAATGCCGATAACACCAAAACCAAACTCAACACCGGGGAACACTATCCCTAACCCAAGTACTCCGACTGACACACACCCACTGTTACCTTTCTTGACCAACTCAACACTCTGACACGTAAAGTAGACCCGACACAACGATCACGACCTCTTCCAAGGACTCAAAAGACCACCACGCAACACCCAAGATCACAAAGGATCGCATACCAGCTGCTCAGTAACCTCCCTCACGCCCTTTACCAATCTCAATCAGGTCAGGCGGTCGACCTATTGCAATTCCTCGACACAAAGTCGGATCAGGCTGTCGACCTATTGCAATTCATCGACACAAAGTCGGATCAGGCTGTCGACCTATCACAATTCATCGACACAGAGTCGGATCAGGCTGTCCCAATTAGCACGACGGTATGAACAAGCCTCCGCGATACCGTAACTCCCAATTAGCACGACGATCCCAGCCCTCGGCGTCAACACCACCGACAACTCTCTCTCGGATCTCTGTCGTCTCGACATCCACCGACTGTGCTTCTAACCCCGGCCAAGCCGGGCGGGCTGGCCCAACAATGAGCACATGGTCACGCCACCGGTAACCTCCTCTAGTTCAAGCCCGAACGTGCCCAGTTCCCCCATCATGTCCCATTCTCGGACTGATATGTTAGCAAGGCCCAGAACCGACTTCTACTTAGGGTGTCGGCGACCACATTCGCCTTACCCATATGGTAGAGTAGCTCAAATCGTACTCCTCAAGTAGCTCCATCCATCGCCGCTGGTGGATATTCATGTCTCGTTGGGAAAAGATTCACTTAAAACTCTTATGGTCCGAGAACACCTGAAAGCGCTCGCCATACAGATAGTACCTCCATCCCTTTAGCGCGAACATGACTGCTGTCAATTCCAAGTCATGGGTAGGATAGTTGCGCTCATGTGTCTTTAACCACCTGGAGCCATAGGCAAACCCCTTACCTAACTGCATTAGCACGCAACCCAGTCCTTCCTTAGACGCGTCACCATAGACCTCATATTCGACCCCGCGCTCCGACACCATCAACACTGGAGCGATAGTCAGACGAGCCTTCAGCTCCGTGAACGCACGATCACAATCCCCTGTCACACAAACTCGACTCCCTTGCGCGTCAAAAGAGTCGTAGGCGCGGCTAGACGCGCAAAGTCCTGGACCGATCGCCGATAATAGTCCGCCAACCCCAGAAAGCTGCGGATCTCGAAGACACTCGTGGGCCGCGCCCACTTCAAAACCGCGTCGATCTCCACCGGATCGACCAATCTACCGTCACGGGGCACAGCGTGACCGAGGACTCTCTCCTTAGCGAGCCAAAACTCACACTTCTCCAGGTTAGCATATAGCTGATGCGTGCTCAACAAGGTCAGAACACCCCTCAGATGTTCCTCATGCGCCGCCTCATTCTGCGAGTAGATCGCGATGTCGTCTACAAACACCACCACAAACTGATTTAAGAACGGCCGGAATATACTGTTCATCAGATTCATGAACGCTGTAGGTGCGTTTGTCAGTCCAAAAGTCATAACCAAGAACTCGTAACGCCCACAGCGTGTCCGGAATGCCGTCCTTGCCACGTCCCCCTCTCGGACTCGCAGTTGGTAACATCCGGATCGCAGATCGATATTCGAAAAGAATGTCGACCCTCTCAACTGGTCGAACAAGTCGTCAATACTCGACATCGGGTATCGGTTCTTCACCGTAACCCGGTTCGGCTTCCGGTAGTCGATGCACATCCGAAGCTCTCCACTCTTCTTCTTCACGAAGAGTGCTGGCGCTTCCCACGGCGATGTGCTCGGCCGGATAAACCACTTCTCCCGAAGTTCCTCGAGCTGATTCTTCAGCTCGGTCAACTCGGCTGCGCGCGAACCTATACGACGCCATCGATATCGCTGCCGTTCCCGGCACCAGGTCAATCCCGAACTCCACCTCACGAACTGGTGGCAACCCACTCAACTCCTCAGGGAAGACCTCGGGGAACTCGCACGCCTCTCGCAGTAACTCTCGGCTCTGCACGGCCGATACTTCCTTTACTGCGGAAAAGTCGGCAGGAGAACTCCGCTCCTACTACCCATAATACACGAACCTTTTGTGTTGCCTGTTGACACCGTCACTCGTCGCCAGTAACAGTCGGTATTGGCTCGGCATTTTGCCAGCCAGTCCATTCCCAAGATTACGTTAAAGGTTGTCATTTCGTAAGTATCCTTCCCACGGATACACGCACAAGCTCAGTTGTTGCCGATCCTCACGGATCCTTGCAGTCTCTCTAAGACCTCGCTCCACCACCGTTGTCGTGCCTACCAACTCCGAACATACCCGATCCTCGGGGTGAGGACTTGATCCAGCGTCGGATAATGTTGGACATTTCCGGTATGGAAGGCATGAAGGCGATGAGCGAATCACGGGACCTCGTCGGAAATGGCCACGGGCCATGTTCCAAGAGGCCCATGAAAGGCCCATGCAACCAAGGCCCATGGAACTAATTAATCAAGTCTTGATTAATTAGTACTAAGTAAGCAAGACAAGGATTAAGGTGTTGGTGATTCACCACCTAACCCAATCTTGTCTTGCCATACTTTGTCCTATTTACACCTTACTTGACACCATACTTGTCCCATGCCTTTAGTTGGACAAGTATGGGTTTTGTTATGTTTAAGTCATCTTTTTTCAACATAACAAAGACAAGACAAGAATAGGAAACACATTTTCTCTCCCTCTTCCATGGCCATTTCGGGTTTGGCTAGTTTCCTCCTCCATTTTTGTGTTCTTGAGTCCTCAAAGAGAAGAACTACGTGGCTTTGATTCCCATGTGGATACGTAGGCGTCTTGGAGACTCAAGCCAATCATTCGTTAACCGGTGTTCTTGTTTTGGTAAGAGATAGTGCTGAATTTTTCTCTTGTGAATCCATTCTTTGTTAGTTGTTTCATGGTTTTAATCGTCTCTTGGTTTTTATTGATTTTCCGCTGCGAGTTGGTCCATCTCCAACCCTACCTCGAGACCCAACAGTGGTATCAGAGCCGTGCTACCTTCGGGATTCACAAGACGGTGTTCAAAGTTTCGGTTTTGCTTGAAAGTTTCGTTTTTTGGCATGTTGTTTTGCTAAATTGTTTGATAACATGTTTTAAATTCTTGTTCATGGATTTAATGCATGTAAAATGAATTTTTGAAAATTATTTCAAATCTGGAAATTTTGAAAAAAAAAATTGATTTTTCGGGTCTCGGGAGCGGGACTCTCGGGGAGCCGAAACCAGGACCGAACGGGGCTCCGTTGGACGGAGCTAGGCCAAGCATGACCATTGGATGGTTGATATGCCAAGGCTAAACCGTTTTGTTAGTTATGACAAGTTTGGAACCGTCATGACGAACTCGAAGATCAAATGTTCAAAAGTTTCATTTTTGAACGGTTTCGATAAACCGAGCATCAAAAATTTTCGAAACTTGGCTATTAATTAAAACCGGAAAATCACATGATGTTTGATAACATGCTTGTTTGATAACACGATGTGTGATGTGATGTTGGCATGGTGTACATAATAGCCCCGAGCTCGATTTAATTATGTATCGCTTTTCACGGCCTGCGAGCCGTTAGAGTTAGCGTGTAATTATTATTTCAAGGTGTGGTCGTCGAACCACTTGTTTGTAATATTTATTTATTCCCGACCTGCGAGTCGTGTATTAAATTGTAATATTTTACTCAAGACGAAGAAAGGGTGAAAAGGTCATTTGGTGGCTTTTCGGGTGTTGGCATCGGCTTGGAGTCGGTGGAGCTCAAGAAGCTAGTGGGAGTTAGTTTAGGGGGCTATTATGTGCACATTTATCATCCCCACACCGGAATCCTCAACGGTGTGGGTACCATACCGGACCACCAATAATCACCCCAAACACACACAAGAGACTAACATGCCAATACGTCATACAACCAAGTTTAGCAAATCACAATTCCTTCACAACACACCAAGAGATCCATATACCTTTACGCTTACCGTTATACTTACCTCTAACGATCCATCGGTCTACCACTCACCCGATCGTACCATTTGGCACAAACAACTACACTCAATCATTCATTCAATCATTCAATCATTCAAGCATCCATTCAAGCATTCAAGCATTCAATCATTCATTCAATCATTCAAGCATACGACTTATCTAGTTTCGTTAGACTCTTAATTCGTCCTGGAGACTAAGCAAGCAATGCATGTGAGGCAACCACAACCATTGCATTTATGTGCACATTTATCGCTTTATGCTTGGTTTAGTTTATGCATGATTAATTCTATGTGTTTTAGAATTGCATGCTTAACTTTATTTACCGAGCATATCACCTCACATACAAAGATAAAATTGGAATTTTAATCCTTGTGTGTGAACCCTTAGAACCGTCATTGCATTGGATGTAGTTGACGGGTTCAAAGGAAGAATTACATTGGATGTAATTTGAGGCATCATTGCATTTAAAATGTAGTTGATGTGCTCATCGCATCTAGGATGTGCCAAAGTTTTGAACACAACTGGACAAGTAAAAGCGGGTCATGTCCGATACCTCCCAATCATCAACACCTTACTACCTCCCCGTCCTATGGGTGTCACGCCCCAATTTCAGTAAACCGAACTCGGGACGCGAACGTTTAAAATAAGAAAGCACTTTGAAAACAATTCCATTAAAACATTTTACAATACCAGTTTAGTTCAACAAAAGATAATTACAATTCAAATAAAACGTCCCACAAGCGGACAAAAAGGCGAGGTATCCGTCGCTAGACCAAAAGTAAAAACCCGGACTCCGCTCCTAGCTCCACAAGCTTCGAGAGCTCACCTAGTCCGTCCCACGAACAGTACCTGTAGGAAAAGCAGCTAGGGGTGAGCGTTCGCTCACCACCACGGATAACAGACTGACTACGGCATAATTAGCAGACAATGCCGGTAACACCAACAACAAACTCAACCCCCCGGGGATCACTGTCCCCAACCCAAGTACTCTGACTGAACACACACCCACGGTGACCTTCCTCGAATGACTCGACACTTGACACGTAAAGTAGACCCGCCACACGATCACGACCTATTCCAAGGACTCAAAGGAACCACGTAACCCCGAACAAGATCACAAAGGATCGCACACCAAACAAGATCACAAAGGATCGCAAACCAGTTGCTCAGTAACCTCCCTCACTCATGCGCTTTGCCAAACCACTCAGGCCAGGCGGTCGACCTGTCTCACTCATCTCTCTCACTCATGCGCTTTGCCGAACCACTCAGGCCAGGCGGTCGACCTGTCTCACTCACGCACTTTGCCGAACCACTCAGGCCAGGCTGTCGACCTGTCTCACTCACGCACTTTGCCGAACCACTCAGGCCAGGCTGTCGACCTGTCTCACTCACCTCTCTCACTCACGCACTTTGCCGAACCACTCAGGCAGGCTGTCGACCTGTCTCACTCACCTCTCTCACTCAGGCAACCACAATCACAGTCACAATCACCAACACAATCACAAGCAAGTTCGACAACACAGGCACTCTGTCACGCCCCAATTTCAGTAAATCGAACTCGGGCCGCGAACGTTTTAAAAACATAAAAACACTTGAAACCTGTTTTCATTAAATCACTTAAAATGCCAATTTAGTTCAACAAAATAATAATTACAGTTTAAAACACGTCCCAACAAGTGGACAAAAGTACACGGTATCCGTCACTAGACTCAAAAGACAAAACCCGGACTCCGCTCCTAGCTCCACAAGCTTCGAGAGCTCACCTAGTCCGTCCCACGAACATTACCTGTAGGAAAAGCAGCTAGGGGTGAGCGTTCGCTCACCACCACGGATAACAGACTGACTACGGCATAATTAGCAGAAAAGCCAGTAACACTAAAACCAAACCCAACACCCGGACTACAGTCCCCAACTCAAGTACCTAACTGACCCATAACCCGTTACTTTCCTCGACAGAATCAACGCTCGATAAAGTAATGTAGACCCGACACAACTATCGACGACCTCCTCCAAGGACACGACAGAAAGACTACACAACGCCAAACAAGATCACAAAGGATCGCACACCAGCTGCTCAGTAACCAATCTCAATCAGGTCAGGGTTCGACCTATCGCAATTCCTCGACACGAAGTCGGATCAGGCTGTCGACGTTTCGAACTCGCAATTCATCGACACTAAGTCGGATCAGGCTGTCGACCTTTAGAACTCGCAATTCATTGACACTAAGTCGGATCAGGCTGTCGACCTTTAAAACTCGCAATTCATCGACACTAAGTCGGATCAGGCTGTCGACCTTTAGAACTCGCAATTCATCGACACTAAGTCGGATCAGGCTGTCGACCTTTAGAACTCACAACTTCAGGTAACCACAATCACAATCACAGGCAAGTTCAATCACACAAGCACTCAAGGCCACTCAAGACACCTCAACAGTCAAGACTCGGGTTCAACAACCCCACGGGCACTCACTGCCACTCAAGACACACCAACGGTCAAGACTCGGGTTCAACAACCCCACGACACTCACTGCCACTCAAGACACACCAACAGTCAAGACTCGGGTTCAACAACCCCATGACACTCACTGCCACCTCAAAACACACCAACGGTCAAGACTCGGGTTCAACAATCCCACGGCACTCACGACCACCCCAAAACATCAACAGTAAGACACGGGCACTCATGGCCACCCAAGACACCAATTTAAATACACGGGCTCTCATGGCCACCCAAGACACCAATTTAAATACACGGGCTCTCATGGCCACCCAAGACACCAACAATTAAATACGGGCTCTCATGGCCACCCAAACTCAACAATAAATAACGCGGGCTCTCAAGGCCACCCAAACTCAACAATAAATAACGCGGGCTCTCAAGGCCACCCAAACTCAACAATAAATAACGCGGGCTCCCAAGGCCACCCAAACTCAACAATAATAACGCAGAACAACCTCCGGAATACTCGATGCCTCCAACAGTCCTAAGATCACTAGTTTCACACACAACCTCCGGGCATGGTCATATGCCTCCAGTAATTCAATTATCGCTAAGTTCTCTGTTCCTACGACACTACTAAGTGTCACATTCTTTTCTCTTAAACGCTACAATCCCGTATCATGCTTTTCTAATATTCGCTACATTCCCGTATCATGCTTTTCTAATATTTAAATAAAACTACTCAACCCACGACACCCCGGTGTCACATGCAATTCTACTGTTAACTTTCCCCAGTCAGGGCCGAGATCCGGCTACTTTTCCCTACCTCCTGAAGCGTGTCAACCCGATAATTCCCGCTTAGCCTCCTATTTCCACGGTAGGCGACACGGTCTACAATCATTACAATTAACACACTTTTTTAAGTAAGCAGGCGAAACCCGAATTTAAAGAATTAAACGCCCAAACTCAACCCCGACAATGTCGATCACTCCCAAACTTCCCAATTACTCGACATTGTCAATAATGGGCCTGGAATGGCCCATTTCGCCCGGCTTGACGAATCTGCCCGGGAATGGGAAAACGTCCCTCGGGGCTCCGAAAATTTCCATTTTCGTTCCTAACACTCCTAATTAAATCCACGCGTTTCAACGCACTTGGCGGAATCAAAATCCGATTTTTTTCACGACTTAACCCCTATTTCCCTAATTCTCAATACAAAAACTTTAAAAAAGAAAAATCATGTTTGCTTCATGATTTGTCCGAACCACACTTCAAGAACAAAATGTTAATAACACTTTTAAGAAAGCCCTCAACCACAACACTTTCTTTGGCAACTATCTCCTTAATTTATTGCTAAAAAAAACCTTAAACCATTAATTACCAAGATGGGTGTTTCTATTTCTATTTGTATTACTATTACATGGCGTGTCCTCCAGATGGATGGGTGTGTATGATTTCTCTTTGCTTCATAAACAAATTCAAGGATGACTCATATTTGTGATTTGGAAATCTAAATTAAATAACCAAAATTGTACACATGGGTTCATTTATTACCTGTTGCCAAAAACAGTTGCTTGTCGAGAGAAGGAATGGAGAGCACAAAATCTCCAAGAAAGTACCGCAACTCAAAGTGGGAACAAGACCTCCCCTTTGCCGCCGCCTACTAGATCTCACTGTGAAGCCGCTGCTCCTGTCTCACAATTTTATCCACCCTACTGCGCTCCACTATTTTAAGCAGCAACCAAAAGTAAATGGGCTTAAATGAATGGTTAATGGGCTTGGTACATGGGCCCAAACCATTAGCCCCCTTTTATTATTATTTTTTTTGCCAAACATTACACATTCAAGGCCACTCAAGACACCTCAACAATAAAGACTCGGGTTCGACGACCCCACGGGCACTCACTGCCACTCAAGACACAGCAACAATCAAGACTCGGGTCCAACGACCCCACGACACTCACTGCCACTCAAACTCGACAATAAATAACACAGGCTCTCAAGGCCACACAAACACAACAATAAAATAACATGGGCTCTCAAGGCCACCCAAACACAACAATAAATAACACGGGCTCTCAAGGCCACCCAAACACAACAACAAATAACGCACAACAACCTCCGGCATAAACGATGCCTCCAACAGTCCTAAGATCACTAGTTTCACAAACAACCTTCGGGCATGGTCATATGCCTCCCGTACTCCTAATATCAACAAGTTCACAAACAACCTCCGGGCATGGTCATATGCCTCCAGTAAAACAATTATCACTAAGTTCTCTGCTCCTACGGCACTACTAAGTGCCACATGCATTCCCGTATTCGCTACGTTCCCGTATCATGCATTTCTAATATTCGATAACCTAAAATAACCCACGACACCCCGGTGTCACATGCAATTCTACTGTTAACTTTCCCTAGTCAGGGCCGAGATCCGGCTACTTTTCCCTACCTCAACTGAAGAGCAACCGCTACGCTTCCTAGCTGCTGACGTTCTGGCTCGCTACCTCCGAGCGTCACTTCGATCGAAGCCGGACTCTAAAGAGAACACGAAAGCCATAGATTAATAACGGTTCCACCGTTAAACTAAAGGTTACGATTAGTCTAGTTTAGAACCGACAGTTGTCCCTTAAACTCGAGCGGGATAAAAGCGGGGTCACGGCGAATCGGGTTTGAGTACCCGAGCACCGAAACCGGTGCATGCGAGTCACGGTCCCAATGCACGAATCCCGAGGTCCGATTCAGCGGTCCGCTTTTGTTCCCTTTTTAACCCAGCTAGCAGTCCATTTTACCCAGAAATCCCGAGTCGTTCCCAAATCCGATTAATAACCCTTTTTCCAAGAAGAACGGTGTTTATTTTAAATCAAAAACCCTTTTAATTCAAATCTGTTTCTGTTCCGATCTTTTGAGCCAAAATGAATTAGGTTCGGTTTTTGAACGACCGTTCCTAAATCCCGTTTACAAGTTAGATTCACAACTCCTCGATTTAAACCGTTTTTTTTTAAAACCGAACGCTTTTAATTCCTTTTCATTTTAAAACCTTTTTCCTTAAGTTTGATTTTCCATTTTACAACCCTTTTCTTTCCAAAACCGTGATCAAATCTAACCCGTTTTGCTTTGTTTTACTTTCCTTTTTAATTTCCAATCCGATTCTATTTTAATCGATTTCTTTAACCGGTTTAACAGATTTTAGTCGAATTCAACATATCCAAATTAACTTGAAACGAACAGCACGAAACCGATCAGATTTAGGGTAAATACGGGATAGAACATAAAGCGGGAAGACGTTATTGAAACGGATCCGGCCACCGGCGAAGCCATCGCCGGCGACCAAACTCCGTGGTGAGACCTCTCACCGAAGGGAATTAGAGGACGGTGGCGGGTGGTGGAGAGCGGTGGTGGTGGTGGTCGTGGGCGCGACGGGGCGCGGCTGAGGGTTTCCCCTCAGATCTGACTGAAACCGGGCGTAACTCGCCGGATCTGGTGAGAGGACGGCGAGGCTCGGTGGTGGGGTACCGGCGACGGCTCGGGACGAGGGAGAGGGTGGTCGGAGACGGCCGAGCTCGGGCTCGGGACGGCCGGAATCGAGAGGGGCAGCGGCTTGATGGTGGCGTGGCCTTGAATCGGACGAAGGAGAAGACGGAGGCGAAGGGGAGGTCGGAGACGGCCGAGCTCGGGCTCGGGACGGCCGGAATCGATGGCCGGACTGGTGAGGGAGGTGAACGAAGAAGAAGGCGTGGAGGAGGGAGGTGGGTTCGGCGATGGTGGTGGTGTTCGGGTTGGACAGAGACTAGAGCGAGGGAGGGAGTGGCCGGAGGTGGGGGGAGGTCACCGGAGAAGATGGAAGAGAGAGGATCGGGTTCGGATAGGAGAGGTCGAAGAAGACGAAGCAGAAGGAGTGGGGGAGGGTGAGGGTCGGCTGGTGTGAGAAAGAAGGAGGAGTGGATTGAATGGGTTGAAACCCTAAAAAGGGTCTTTATACCCTGGGCTTGGGCCGGGTCTGTTGGCTTGGGCCGGGTCTGCTGGTCGGGTCCGGTCCGACCCAATTTTTTTTTTTTTTGAAGCGGGTTTTACAATGGGTGTCGTGCGCATTAGCGGAGCATCTATGGGGAAGCGGGGTAGTAGGTTTGGACGACATATGTGGGTGTCGTGCGCATTAGCGGAGCACCTACATAGTGACGAGCCATAGTTGAAAATTGGTGGACCCGACTACGATTCTCAGCCTGAGGTTGAGCTAGGGTAACAGATAGGGTAAGTCGTGTACATAAGTACATACCCTAGCCAGGAGTCACATTGGATGTGATTGGATGGAGTCCTACCTACATAGCTCGATTAAGTGGTGAGCATTAGTTCAGCTTAATCGAGTGAATCAAGGATCTTGGTTTCAGATTCTAAAGGTTTAGAATCGATTGTTGGTGTTTAAGCTTGATCTTCATAAAATTTATTCAGTTTACTGATTGAATTTTATCTATTGTAGATCAAATGGCAAATTCAGCGAACATTAATAGTTTGTCATTAAAAACCATTCTTGACAGGATCAAGCTAAATGGGACAAACTATTTGGACTGGTACAAAATTTTGAGGATAGTCCTCAAGTCTGAACGCAAAGAATATGTCCTTGACAAGGCTGTCTCTAAGACCATATCAGAGTTACATGAAGTGTCATTAATTGCTGAGAAGAATATATCAGGGATCTGGGATCCAAGGATATTCTGATGGTCAACAAGGGAATTGGAAGTGGCAAGGGCGGGGCCCATGCGCACTTGGCAGGAAAGATGAGACACATGAGAATGTCTACTTCTACTGCCAATAGCCTGGTCATTGGAACCGGGATTACAGGAAGTTCACGGCTGATCTGAAGAAGGGCAGTGGGACTGCGCCTTCATCAAATAGCGTGGATGATCTGAAGAAGGGCAGTAGGACTGCGCCTTCATCAGGAAACCTGGATGATCTAAGGAAGGGCGGTGGGACCGTGCCTTCATCCGGTATTAACTCTATAGAGCTACATCTCTCTACTTCCAAAGATTCATGGGTATTAGATACCAGGACTGAATCTCACACATGCACTTATATATGGTGGCTGAAAGTAGGAGAGGTTTGGAAAGCACGAAGTGGACCTCAGAGTTGTGGCAACTGTTGTAGGATCCATGAGTCTTGATTTGCCAAGAGGCCTTCTCTTAGTACTGTATAATGTATATTGCATACCTACTTTTAGTAGGAATATTATATCTGTATCCGTGTTTGACAAGGAAGGATATAATGTTAATATTGGAAATGGAGTTTTCAATGTTCTATGCAATGATATGTTTTATACCAGTACTGACTTGGTTGGAGGATTGTACATATTAGATATGGGTAACAATGCCTCAAGTTCTATATATTCCGTTAATACCAAGAGGTCTAAATCCAACGATTTAAACCTAACTCTGTTAAGGCACTGTCATTTAGGTCGCATAAACAAGAAGCACCTATCAGCATTTCAGAAGTGCGGACTTTCAGGTTCATTCGAATTCCATTCGATCGATAGGTGCAAGGTTTGTTTGATGGGCAAAATGACTAAAGTGCCCTTTTATCGATCGCGATGAAAGGGCGGGTGAATTATTGGGGCTGATACACTCGAATGTGTGTAGACCAATAAGTTCACTTGCCAGGAGGGGTTTTAACTACTTTATCACATTTACTGATGATTACAGTAAATATGGTTATGTCTATTCGCTGAGACATAAGTCTGAACCTTTTGATAAATTCAAAGAGTTTAAGACTAAAGTAGAAAACCAGCTCGACAAAGGTATTAAGGCACTTCGATTGGATCGAGGTGGAAAATACTTGACCACAGAGTTATTAGATCATCTAAAAGAGAATGGGATCCTTCTGGAATGGACTCCTCCTGGGACACTGTAGATGAAAGGTGTAGCCAAACGGAGAAATCGGACATTGTTAGACAATGGTCCGTTCCATTATTAGTTGGACTGATCTCCCAATCTCTTTCTGGGATTATGCTGTAGAGACGACCGCATTCATAGTGAATCGGGCTTCGACGAAGGGTGTGGAAGGGACACCATTTTAAAATGATATGGGATGATGCCCGCTTTGTCCTTCCTAAAGATTTGTGGTTGCGAGGCTTATGTGAAAATTTTGGTTTCGACTAAGCTCGAACCAAGATCTGAGATATGCACCTTCGTGTGGTATCCCAAAGCAACAAGGGGATACTACTTCTACAATCCCAGTGAGAACATGGTGTTCATCGCATGGGGTGGGGTCTTTATGGAAAAGGAGTTTTGTTTCCATAGACGTCATTGGGAGGACTGTGCATCTCGAAGAAATTCAGGATGGTACAGATCTGTCTAAACCAATTGGCAACCCAGTAGAAAGAAGCCAGAGATTGTCGTAGAGTAAGAACCAATTCCTGTTACAATTCCGGAAGGTCCAAGGCGATTTGAAAGGATCAATCTTCCTCCTCCAAGATATGGTATCCGGAGGTGACAATGAAGTCATGGTGGATCACGATGATCCAGCCACCTTTCAGGAAGTCGTGGATGGGCCCAACTCCGAGTTATGGCTGGGAGCCATGAGGGAGGAAATGCAATCCATGTCGGACAACCGAGTCTGGGAACCGGTTGATCCCATCAATGGTGTGAGGACCATCGGATGCAAATGGATCTTCAAGGTTATAGGCATGGATTGACTATGAGGAAACCTTCTCCTTAGTGGCTATGGTCAAAATCGATCCAAATTCTCCTTGACATAACTGCGTATCATAATTACGAGATATGGCAAGTCGATGTCAAAACCGCTTTCCTAAATGGAAATTTGACTGAGTACGTTTGTATGTCTCGGCCCAAAGTTTTTGACGATCCGAAGAATAAAGGAAAGATTTATAAGTTGTTGAAATCCATTTATGGATTGAAATGAACTTCTCGGAGTTGGATCCTTCGTTTTGATGAAGTTGTAATTGGATTTGGCTTAATCAAGAGCGAGGATGAATCTTGCGTTTATAAGAAGGCTAGTGGGAGCAAGATTACCTTTCTGGTTCTCATTGAAAACGACATCCCAACCTTGCATGAGACTAAAGCTTGGTTGAGGAAGTGTTTTTCAATAAAGGACTTAGGCGATGCTTCTTATATCTTAAGGATTAATATATGTAGAGATCGCACCAAGAGGGTCTTGGATTTAAGTCAGGGAACCTATGTGAACAAGGCATTGAGTAGGTTCTTAATGCTCGATTCAAAGAAAGGACTCTTACCCACTAGTCATGGCATTCATCTCAGCAAGACTCAGTGTCTTAAGACACCTGATGAGCTGAAAAGGATGATGAAAATCCTATGCGCCTGGGGGCAGGATCGATCATATATGCCATGACATGTATGAGACCAGACGTCTCGTAAGCCTTATGTTGTACCAGTAGACATCATTCTAACACGGGGGAAAGATGATGCTGAACTAGTCGTCGAAGGATGAGTAGATGCTAGTTTTCCAAGACAAATCCAGATGACTTTAGAAGTCAATCAGGATATGTGTTTACACTGAATGGCAGAGCTTTAGCTGGGACAGCGTAAAGCAAGATATCATTGTTGAATCTACGACAGAGGCCAAGTACATGGATGCTGCAGAGGCAGCTAAGGAGGCTATGTGGATTTGGAAATTCATGGCAGGGCTGGGTGTAATTAAAAACCCATCCAGCCCGGTGAATCCATCTTGCGACAACACAAGGGCCATTGCGCAAGCTAAAAGCCTAGATCGTATAACAAATCCAAACATGTACTGCGGCGTATCCACCTCATCAGATAAATACTGAACTGAGGTGAAGTGAAGATAACCGATATTGCAACAGATGATAACATAGCCAACCCTTTGACTAAGGCAGTGTCACTGCCTGAACATATTAGACATGTAAAGTCGATGGGGACATATTGGAGTTTAGATTGGAACTAGGGCAAGTGGGAGATTGTTAGTCTTAGTGCCCGTAGTTCAATCCTAAATGTCCAAATGTACATATCATCGTTAGCAATAAAATTAAAGCGGCTTTATATTACTTATGTGTTGGAGTAATATATCGATGTGTGCTCTGATCTATGCCCACCATGCGAATAGAACCATAGATCGAGATAGATCACACTCGATGGGTCCCTAGTCAACAAAGCTTCACTAGAAGCGACTAGTATGAAAGATGGCTCTTTATGGCTTACGTTCTGTTAGTCATTGGAATGGGATTCCGGAGTCTGATCATAGATATCATGTGGGACATGATATTGGACGACCCGCCCTGAATATGTGTCATAGATTAAGTCATGAACATATTCAGTGTTGTAGCTTGTTATGTATCCTTAGACCAAGGAGTCTTTGTGATCGCTATGTAGTCAACAACTGAGTTTGACCTGAGCCTAACGTTGTCCGTAACAGGGCTTCCATAACGGCCAGGATTGGCTTGGGGACGGGCTACATGAGTGACACGAAAGACGGCTAAGGGATTTATCCCTCGTACTAAGGTATGGGAAAGATATCGGTTCTCGGCCGCTTGATCGAGAGTGACTGGAAGAATATCATGGCCATGCACATGATACTGGGTATCATATCTTCAGTCATCTCACATATCAAGGAACGGTGATTGAGAATAATAAGGATGACGGCTCTATGCCTTATCTCAATCAGGATATCGGAGATAAAAGGATAATGACAGGGACGACGGAAAGGTTAGAATCGACAGGGTCGATTCGTTATGTAGTGTCAGGCAATACTAAAGTCTCGTTAGTTGCCACTTAAATAGGATCAAGTAAAATGGGATTTTACGTTGATCTATTGACATGCATAAACCTAAGGGTCACACCGGAGGATGAAACTCATTGACACATTTATGGAGAATGGCCAAAAGGGAGTTGTCTCGGGACATGACCAAAACTGGGTTTTGGGTCATGTGCCCGTAAGTGAATAGGACTTTACGGATCGAGACAAGGCTTGGAGTCTTGGGATTGATCGCGTCGGATAATGTTGGACATTTCCGGTATGGAAGGCATGGAGGCGATGAGCGAATCACGGGACCTCGTCGGAAATGGCCACGGGCCATGTTCCAAGAGGCCCATGAAAGGCCCATGCAACCAAGGCCCATGGAACTAATTAATCAAGTCTTGATTAATTAGTACTAAGTAAGCAAGACAAGGATTAAGGTGTTGGTGATTCACCACCTAACCCAATCTTGTCTTGCCATACTTTGTCCTATTTACACCTTACTTGACACCATACTTGTCCCATGCCTTTAGTTGGACAAGTATGGGTTTTGTTATGTTTAAGTCATCTTTTTTCAACATAACAAAGACAAGACAAGAATAGGAAACACATTTTCTCTCCCTCTTCCATGGCCATTTCGGGTTTGGCTAGTTTCCTCCTCCATTTTTGTGTTCTTGAGTCCTCAAAGAGAAGAACTACGTGGCTTTGATTCCCATGTGGATACGTAGGCGTCTTGGAGACTCAAGCCAATCATTCGTTAACCGGTGTTCTTGTTTTGGTAAGAGATAGTGCTGAATTTTTCTCTTGTGAATCCATTCTTTGTTAGTTGTTTCATGGTTTTAATCGTCTCTTGGTTTTTATTGATTTTCCGCTGCGAGTTGGTCCATCTCCAACCCTACCTCGAGACCCAACAGTGGTATCAGAGCCGTGCTACCTTCGGGATTCACAAGACGGTGTTCAAAGTTTCGGTTTTGCTTGAAAGTTTCGTTTTTTGGCATGTTGTTTTGCTAAATTGTTTGATAACATGTTTTAAATTCTTGTTCATGGATTTAATGCATGTAAAATGAATTTTTGAAAATTATTTCAAATCTGGAAATTTTGAAAAAAAAAATTGATTTTTCGGGTCTCGGGAGCGGGACTCTCGGGGAGCCGAAACCAGGACCGAACGGGGCTCCGTTGGACGGAGCTAGGCCAAGCATGACCATTGGATGGTTGATATGCCAAGGCTAAACCGTTTTGTTAGTTATGACAAGTTTGGAACCGTCATGACGAACTCGAAGATCAAATGTTCAAAAGTTTCATTTTTGAACGGTTTCGATAAACCGAGCATCAAAAATTTTCGAAACTTGGCTATTAATTAAAACCGGAAAATCACATGATGTTTGATAACATGCTTGTTTGATAACACGATGTGTGATGTGATGTTGGCATGGTGTACATAATAGCCCCGAGCTCGATTTAATTATGTATCGCTTTTCACGGCCTGCGAGCCGTTAGAGTTAGCGTGTAATTATTATTTCAAGGTGTGGTCGTCGAACCACTTGTTTGTAATATTTATTTATTCCCGACCTGCGAGTCGTGTATTAAATTGTAATATTTTACTCAAGACGAAGAAAGGGTGAAAAGGTCATTTGGTGGCTTTTCGGGTGTTGGCATCGGCTTGGAGTCGGTGGAGCTCAAGAAGCTAGTGGGAGTTAGTTTAGGGGGCTATTATGTGCACATTTATCATCCCCACACCGGAATCCTCAACGGTGTGGGTACCATACCGGACCACCAATAATCACCCCAAACACACACAAGAGACTAACATGCCAATACGTCATACAACCAAGTTTAGCAAATCACAATTCCTTCACAACACACCAAGAGATCCATATACCTTTACGCTTACCGTTATACTTACCTCTAACGATCCATCGGTCTACCACTCACCCGATCGTACCATTTGGCACAAACAACTACACTCAATCATTCATTCAATCATTCAATCATTCAAGCATCCATTCAAGCATTCAAGCATTCAATCATTCATTCAATCATTCAAGCATACGACTTATCTAGTTTCGTTAGACTCTTAATTCGTCCTGGAGACTAAGCAAGCAATGCATGTGAGGCAACCACAACCAATCCTATGGCTCATCTCGGCCTTTCTACAAGTAAAGAAATTTCCCAAGTATTGAAAGCGAGTTAAACTAGTTATTCACATCCTATGCATGCATACTGGACACGTCCGGTTATTAGTAATTGAAAGAAGATTATTCTAGTTATTCGCATCCTATATGCAATCTAGGACCTTTCCATATTTATTAACCTAATAGGCATACTAAGTATTGAAATCCACGAGGAGTTTAGTACTTTCCCTACCTTGTGGTCTTCCTTTAATAAAACTTCTTGTTTTTGACATCCGAGCTAGTGGCCTCTCCGTTTTATCACGGTTCCAAGTCCTCGTCTTCCTTCAAGCTCGGTCTCACGGTCTTGGACCACAACAATACTAAAATTAGTAACTCAACGGAGCGTTCCTCAACTTAAATTACAGAACGGTCCTCTAAGAACAGAAATGAAGCCAAAGGAATGATCTTGGAATCGAATTGGACTAAAAAAGGAAGGGTTTTGGTTCTGGAGCTCAGGCCCGGAATATGGCCCGTCCAATATCACCTTCCGGCCCGGAATACGATCCGAAACGCTTCACAAGTCGTGCCGGAACCAGACACGGACCGCGTCACAGACCGGCCCGGTATCAGACACGGACCGCGCGACGCACCGGTCCGGAATCAGACACGGACAGTGTGAGGTACCGTGCCGGATTCAAGCCTGTTCCGCGTCGCGTACCGATCCGGTACTTGGCCCGTTCCGTGCCATCTGCCGTGCCGGCACATGGCCCGTTCCGTGCCGAACCAGCCCAGAACCTTCCCCTTTCTTCCCCAACTCGGATTCCACGAAAATCAGACCAAAACCTCCATTTCCAACTTCTCCCAACTCCAAAATAACCAACAAAAACCTTCAAACCTCAACACCCTCATTGAGTTTCATCAAAACTTCAACCAACACAAACAAAACAACCTAAGTTCACTAATTCTTCTCCAAACTACAACCAAATGATCTAAAATGTTAAATGACCCAAAGCCCATTTTCAAGTTCTATCCACTTAAAGTCTTCAAGGAGGGGTAAAATTTCATTTATGCTCATTTTCTTCACATCCAAATCTCTAATTCCGTGTGGCATTGTTGGAGCCACTTTCTTTTAATAAAAATTCCAGCAATCCAATTTGATCGGCAAAAGTCGATAAAAAGTTCGAGTTTGACCAAAAGTTGACAGTTACAATATTATAGTCAAACTGAAGGAAATGACCCTACTAAGCTAACCGTGATGACGGCTAAGCTTTTTGGGCCCTAGAAAGGTCCCGAATGACTTCCTGAGTCATCAATTGACTTTTCCGGCCGAAAGTCAAACTTGGCTAGAAATCACCGGTTCGACTGGGATCGGCCGGGGGCGGTTCTTACAATATGGTTCTTCAAAGTGACCGGTGGAATTTGGATTTTTACGGTTTGTTTTAGTGATACACGAGCTGAAAGTTGAGCCACTTGCACAAGATCGTGTTGATAACGTGTTGTAAAACCAAGTTTGATCGGAACCAACACCAAGACACCAATGACCCAAGAATAATAAGAAGGTTGGTGTCTATGGGTTGGTTACCAAGCAAGACAAGAAAGAACACTTGAGAATTAGAGAGTAGAGAGAATTTTCATTAATTTCTTGAGAAGTTTCCTACAAGATGAGAGTGTTGGATGTGTGTTGTGGTGTGTTGGATGATCATCTAATTCAAGAGGTTGACACCTCTATTTATAGGAACCAAAAGAGTACATGAGGTAATGCCACATATACTACACACATGCCAGTAATGGTGCCATGTTGATTGTGGTGGCCACACATGGCATACACATGCCATTTCCACAACAAACTTAATATATATTATGTCCTTACATAATTTATCAGTAAAAATTCTAGTAGTAGATAAGACAGATTTTTCTTCTTCCACAAAATCGTATTGTGCCTATTAAAAGTTTATCAAATTGGTAAAAGAATTATAATATTGTTCGTCAATCCTTATTATTAAACTGGTAAAAGAATTATAATATTGTTCATCAATCCTTATTATTGGGTAAATTACATTGACATACCTCGTACTATACGCATTGAAAGGATAAATATCCCAATATTATTTCGTAACAAAAATATATCTCGAATTAACACTTAGTAACATCATCCCCTTCCATCCATTTTTAGGGTTAGCTTTAGGTTATGAGAGATATTTAGGATTGGATTTATGGTTGAAGTTGGTTTCAGGATTGTAACACGGATAGTTTTGGAATTTCTAAAACAGTGAACAATAAATGGACGGAAAAAAGGATGAAATGGGGGAGGCTGTTACTAAGTGTTAGTTCGGATGTACTTTCGTTATAAAATAACTTTAGGGTATTTATCTGTTAAACACATGTAATATATGAACGTAATTTATCCCTTATTATTTATGTATTGAAATTTATTTATTACATTATGGAGCAACTTTCAACCACAAAGGATATTCAGAATTGACCAAATCTACCTCGGTTATAACCTAGATTGGGAATCACATGCACAGAAACAAACTCGGTATATATATGTTTAATAATATTATTTTCATGCATGTGTAACATTCACGTAACATAAACCATATTTTAAGTGACATGTTTTGTTCATTAAGATGAGTAGATGACATATCGTCATCTCTCACATAAGTCTGCGTGGACTCCTTATGAACTGTTGACATGTATAACTATTTTATTACATTTATTACTACGACAATATGGATGCGTTACCAAACTATCCATTTATTTGAGAAAGTCTTATTCTTACCGTTGTGTAACATACGGTCAGAAAAAAAAGAGTATATATCATAGAGGTTAAATCGGCTACAAACCACTCTTAACCTAAAAACTAAAGAATCAATCCTAGCTACACACACTTAAGATCCAACATTCATCATGATGCCACATCATCATCTAATTTCACCCAAACTCACGCCACTTTATCATTTCTCACACAAGTAAGGGCATAATTGTAAAAGCAAGGTGTCATGTGGACAAGTGTCCATTTTTTTCTTCACCAATTCACTAATTTAATATTTCCCGATTCGTTTGAACTCCGATTAGCTTCAAACTTGCGCCAATATTTTTATTTTTTCAAGGGCTTTAAATCAAGATCAATCATGAATATATTTTGAAGCAAGAAAATAAAAAGGTATATCGGAGTGATAAAAATAATGTTGAGTGTTGATAAATCTTCACTAATAAATGTTTTATATCGGATGTATCAAACTAGTGCTAAATGTTGATAAAAACATGTACTGGGGTGATAAAACTCATGTTCAATTTTGATAATAAGTGTGATAAACTAGAGTTTAGCGTTGATTAAAAAAACATGTGATGGGGTGATAAAAACATATGTAATTTAATGGTAAACATAGTGTTTAGTGTTGATAAAACTAGTGTTCATAAAAACACGCGATGAAGTGATAAAAATCATGTTCGGTTTTGGAAAGTGATGTGATAAAACTAGTGTCCAGTGTTGATAAAACTATTGTAAAGTGTTGATAAATATTACTTAGATATAATTTTTTTTTGAATCAGCCCCGAAATAATTCTTTTTTCTGTGCTTCAAAAAAAACATGTGATGGGGTGATAAAACACATGTAATTTAATGTTAAACCTAGTATTTGGTGTTGATAAAACTAGTGTTCATAAAAGCACGTGATGGTGTGATAAAATCATGATCAGTTTAGGAAAATGAGGTGATAAATCCAGTGTAAAGTGTTGATAAAACCAGTGTAAAAGTGTTGATAAAACCAAAGCAAAGTATTGATAAAAATTACCCATGCATAATTATTTTTTTTGAAATCAGCCCCAAAAAAAATCGTGCTTCAAAATAGTGATCTTGATAGAAAGCCCTTGATAAAACAAAACTAATGGCGCAAGTTTGAAACCAATCGGAGTTTAAACGAAGCGGAAAAAGTTAAATTAGTGAATTGGTATAAAAAAAAGTAATATTATAGTTTTACTAAAAAGCTCTTCCCATTTAGTAAAAAGTGCTGTTTTTTTTTTTGCAGTCAACAACTCAATTGTATCTCATCCCTCTATTTTTAAAATAGACGGCTTAAATTGGTTATCTAGTTTTTAGGTTAAGACAGATTGTATTTTTTTTTGAGGTAGAAACGGTGATATTATAAATTTAAAAGTATTTTGGTGTCAGCGAATGCAGGAATCACCATACATAGTATCCAATCTATCAGAACTTGAAAGACAAACGCAGAAAAGTAAATTTTGCTCTTAGGCATAATGGCGGTCGGAGAGATGGGACTGCGGCAGCATCTAGGAACACCGATACAGTATACTCCAACCATAAAAAACTGATCGAACAGATCATATGATAAACGTACACAGATTGTATCTGATTTCTCCTCGTATACCACATATAATACCAGAATTAGCAGTCATATATTTTGACCCACGTTACATCGTTTTTCATTGGAACTCAAGCAACTAATCACTCTCTTCACAACATCAACAAGCTTACTTGGAAGTCAAGCAACTCTCTCAACTCCATCAACAAGACCTTTCCTTATCCTTACTCTCCATCTGACTTATCAGCAAAATCAAAGCCAGGTATACATCTGGTATGATGCAATCTCACATCTGTATCAGAAGACTACTCGACAAAACTCAAGATCTCACTGAAGGTGCTGCAACTCCCATTCCATTTTGCAATCGACAATTGCAGTACACACACTCCTCACACATTGAAGATAATGCTCAATTCTCATTGCATACTTTGGTTAAGCAAAACTTGATTTATTTTTTATGCTTGTCCTGTTATTTTGTATGCCGTTTCTCCCAAACTGTAGTCAGTTAGAGAGATTTTTTGTAACCTATTTTCTACCTCAGAAGAGGGTTCTTATAATATGCTTTCGTTGATCAAAAAAAAATCTTCGTTGATTGCACATGCAACTTTTTTTTTTCTCGCAAAAAACACTGCATATACATGCCATGGATATAATACGTATTTACGTACGTATACATCACATCATGCATTTTTATTTTTTGACAAAGAATCAGTATGGTAGGTAGCTAGTTACGAAAAATATGTGGCGTGGACTATACACCCTAAAGTAAACATTAAACTGTGGTGGCCTATTAAACAAGGTCCACCAAAAACATTAGATATCTTTTATATCATTCAATTTAGTATACAATAAAGATATGACACATTTTGTTTGGAATAATTTGAAATAATATAATTCTTGATCTAAGATTAAGAAATAGAATCTTAAGTCATCTTTCTCTCGAAATTTCAGTAGCGGCGCTCTCCCTAGAACCCATCTAGGGTTTCGTCCCACAACCCTTAGGGGTACAATCTATTGTCGCCGATCATCTCTTGGTCGACGTGGTTTTCGGTCTCCACTGCTCCCCGGCTCCTCTCTGCGGCGTCCTCTCCCCGTCGCAGCGTCTCCAACAGCCCGTTCCCAGCTTCTATTCCAGCATCGTCGATCACCTCCCGTGTCCCGACGTCTTTCCACGTAGTTCGGCCTACCCCTACTCGCCGATCACCTCCCATCAGCACGCCGACGCCCAGGCCGACGGCCAACCAAGCTCTCCGGTTACTCCGACAAGGCCGACTGCTCCTCAGCCGCCGCTCTCTCCTCACCAACCCTGTCTCGTCCGAAATTATCCATGGCAGCCGACCGCTCTCCCCGCCCGTCTCTGCTTGTCACGCCCCAAATCCGGTTTTGCCCGAACTCGAGACGTGACTTGAGATGAGAATGAAATAATAACATAAAATGGTTTTCGAAACTGTAATAAGAGTCAAGCTCCGAATAAGCAATTAAAATATGAGGTTCAATACAATGACCAAGACGTCTCTAAACAAGCCCAGACTATCCGAAAGCTCCCGAGCTTCGAACCCAGTACTCAACAATCACGCCTGTATAAACAACAGAGAAAACAAATAGGGGTGAGCTTACGCTCAGTAGGGAAAATCATAAACAGGTTAGCCTCATTTTAGTAATAAAAGAGTTAAAGCACGGTCGCACAATATGCAGTTAATACCATTAACCAATAACATACTATGAAAAGACTAAAGAGGAAATAATACTCAATTCTTAAGAATAACGGTATTATGAGAAATCAAAGGAAAAGTACTGCAAGTATTTGATAACCATTAAAATGAGAGCAAATGAATATCCCGCTAACAACTTCAATCCCAATACTTCGAAACACTAGGTTCTTATGTCACGTCGGATCCCATACTCCAATCCACAATAGTCCTGGTGTTATATCGGATTGTCCCTCGGTCCAAAGGACAATAGACCATCGGGAACCGAGGTAATGCTCCCGCAGGACGCACACACTCGGGTGAATCTCAAGTGACCATTCTATCATCCTACACCGAACTCTTCAACGGTGTAGGTACCATTACGTATCAACAATAATCATTATTCAGCCGGATCATCCTATCAATGCCCCGCAGGATCCATAACCAACATCCGGCAGAATCACTAACCAAAGCCATAACTCATATCCCGCAGAATCACTAACCAATGCCATAACTCATATCCCGCAGAATCACTAACCAATGCCATAACTCATATCCCGCAGAATCACTAACCATTTCCATAACTCATATCCCGCAGAATCACTAACCAATGTCCCGCAGGGACCATAACTCTTCATAGAGACACACACGTTCATCAATACACACCACACGAATTCATACCCATAATTACACTTACCATTACTTACCACTTGCTCTCCACCGGCCAATCGATCACCTGATCGTACCTTCTCGGCACAACCAGTCATACTCGATCAACCATTCGAACATTTAATCATTCAATCGATCGAGCAATGATTCAGACATTCAAGTTCAACACTCAAACATTCAAGCATGCATTCGATCATTCAAGCACTCAGACATGTATTCGATCTAGTTTCATTAAACTCTTGATTATCCTAATGACTAGCAAACAAGCATGTGAAGCTAACACACAACTAATCCGAGGGCTCATCACGACCTCTCTACCAGTAAATCAATTCCTAAGTATTGAAAGCGAGTTACACTAGTCATCTTCATCCTAAGCATGCATTCTATACACTTCCGGTTATTAGTAATTGAAGGACAATTATTCTAGTTATTCGCATCCTGTAGGCAATTCTAGGACATTTCCAATTTTATTAACCTACCATGCATACTAAGCGTTAATTAAGAAATTAAGACTTTCCCTACCTTGTGGTCTTCCTCTAATAATACTCTGTTGTCAAGACGAATAGCTTCTCCTGCGTTCTTCACACGGGTCCCGGAGTGGTCTTCGTCTTCTCGGGCGAAGTCCAAGCTCTGGGTTTTTAACAGTTAAAATTACAATCAGAACAGGTACGGTCTAAAGTCAATTCAATGTGTTGCCTTTTAAACTTGAACGGGATAAAAGCGGGCTTAAACGAAGAATCGGGTTCGAGTACCCGAGTCTTGACCCTAGAACTCGGTGCACGTTTCCAGAGGCACAGATCCCGAGGCACGATTCCCGAGATGTACGATTCACCGTTCCACTTTTAGTCCCGTATAAGTCTGATTTTTTAAACGTCCCGTTTAAGAGTCTGATTCAAAACCATTCATAGTCCAAAACCCGTCTTAAAGCAAAACTGATTTTTGTTTAATTTCCTTTATTTCAAAACCTTTTCTTTTTAATAAAACGTTGGTTTAATTTCTCCCCTTTTTCTTGTTTCTACAGTTCATGCCCACAACGTTCGGATCTAAAGGAATCAATGTTTCCCACAGTTCAGATCCAAACAGCCACAGTTTCAATAGAATCAGTTTCAATAAAGCGCTCGGGAACAAGCAAAAAGGAGAAGAAGGGTTGGTTAGAAACGCCGGCGACCGTCGGCGGTGATAAAGCCAACCGAGGACTCACAGTGGTGGCTCACCGTAGGAAAGAAAGGAGACGGCGGCGGGGTTGCAGCCGTGGAGGCGGTGGAGTACGGTGGGTCTACGCCTCAGATCTGCGCGAAGTCGGAGAGGATCTGGACGGACGACGATCTGGGTTCTACGGACTCTCTGGTGGCGCGCTCGAGCGTGAGAAGGGAGAGGCGGCGCGAGACGATGGGGGAAGAGGAAGCTCGAGCCAGGGCGTGAGAGGACGCCGGAGATGGAGGTCGGGTTGGACGGGGAGGGGTGGACGAAGAGGAAGGGAGGTGGTGGCGAAGGCTGGACGGAGAGGATGAAGGACGTGATGGTTAGGGCGTGGCCGGCGAGGTGGTTCGGTGAGGGAGAACGCAGAGAGAGAGATGGAGGGGTCGGGGGCGAGATTTGGGGAGAAGCAAATTTAGGGTTTCTGAACCCTAAATTTGCCTTAAATAGGCGGGCCGAAACTTAACGGGCCTGGCCACACGGGCTGAGTTCTCGCGGGTGCGCCGCACGCTCACGGTTGGGCTGGGCCCGGTTGTCTGACCGGCCCAATCTAGCATAAGTCCTTCTCTTCCTTTTTTTTTCTTTTTTTTTTTGAAGTCGACCCAAATTTTCCACTCGATTTCTGCCCACGACGTTGCAAGGCGATAAACTTAAAATTTTACTTCTTTTAAATTAACCGATCTTTACACTGCTCCTGTGGTCGATCAAGTCCTGGGCATCTGCCCGTGCTTCAACGACGGGGCACAACTCGCCGCCATCACCCTAGGCGATGGGATCGTCCTCGGGAAGCCGGAATAATGCAACACGAGGGTCACGACGTATCTCATGATGTCGTTCTGGTCCGGGGTTCACAGACGGAGGCGTCTCAGCCTCCTTCGAAAGAATGAGAAGACCTAACGGGGTGGGTGGGTCCGTCTACGGGCTATACCCACATACCCGGGACTACGGGTGCTAGTGAGTCTCGGGAAAGCCGCAATCAGAGCACTATTTCCAGCTTTCTTTAATATTGCTTAATACCTGTATTTAGTTCGATTAGGTCTTTGGTTTTGTTGGTTTAGGCATGTCTTTTCCTGTTTTGTTGAAATGTCGGTAAGAGGATGTCCTGAGTTATTGTCTACGATATCAAGTAGAGTATCTTTTTTGGGTCCATGAGCGCTGGGCTTGTTACAGTCGGCTCGGACATATATCTTGAACCTAGGACGGTTACGCTCAACCTTGTATGATTTTTTCTTGCATTAATGTACTTTCCCAATTGCCCGTTTCAAAAAAATAAATAGAATCTCTTTGGAAACCAGCTGTTTAGTCTTTCATTTGCATTGTTTTAGTAAAAAAGAAGTTTATTATTATTACTGTTATATACGTAATACGTGAATGATAAAAGGTAAGGCTCCATTTTTGAATGCTGCCTTACGGCTCTTACCAAGGTTCTAAAAGTCGCTAGGCGCTAGTCGGGCGACTAGGTCCTTCAAGGATTAATCGGGGACTAGACGGAGATTAATTGGGGATTAATCGGATTTGTATTTTTTTATTTTTAATAGATATATTATTATATATAGAAATAAAATATGAATTTCATTATATTAAAAATGGTAACTAATGTCTACAATACCTAAAAAAAATAATACCAAACAACTCAGAAGCACAAACTCTAATATCACCAACATCATAACATCTAATTATTTTAATTGAGTCAGTACACTACGCAAAATTGTAAGAATCGCCTAGGCGGCTAGGCGGGTCGGCTAGACGTAGGCGGACGCCCAGTCGAGATTTTTAGAACAATGGCTCTTACCCAAAGGCCAAAACCTTTATTGATAGAATTAAAAAGAAAACATAAATAAAAGCAAAAGGAGATTACAATATTCAATGACTTGTCCAATCCGATACATATACGTTAAAAGTTGAGGCCCTCATTGAGTTGTGTCGTACTCGTCCCGAGTGAGGGAGCATTTAAGTTGAGTGTCCAATTCTGTTGACAGTCAATTTCAGCTACTGACGATTTATCTTAATGTCATAGATCTCTATTCTCGGATCAGACGCACATATTGACTTATGCGACCGCCCTATGCAATCATGGCACGTTTGGGCGGATAGCCTTGCAATGTTCAGAATATATATGGTCTAGAATCTTAGACCTCACAAACAGGGCGAAACCGACAATTTATTTCAGGGGTAGCCATGACACAGTTAATAGATATAGAGAAAAAATCAAACAAGTATTGAGAGTGACACCCTTAGCAAAAGTCAACTGCAAATTACAATTCTTTGTAGACAATGCAATGATAACCTTAAGAAGAAGAAGACATCAACTAAATATATTTTTTTGATAAAGAATTGTATTTATTTACATACTGAATATGAGTCCCATATTTCAATAAATTCTAAGCAAACACCTTCCTTTCATTCTAATTGGGAACTAAGTAGAACAACATTAGTGAAGAAAAAACCAAACCAAATGTTCTAAGTAACTAAATTAAATTATTATAAAACAAACCCAATACGATTCACCACCAACATTAGTGTATAGAGGATCACTTGATGACATTGAAGACTTTTATTTTGCACCACGAAGAGGAGGGGAAGATGGAGGAGTCACCACCAAAGACGTCTATGGCCGGAGGTCATGGCGTCGCCGGTGAAGACTCTTGTTTTTAGTATGTTTCTTTATGTAGAGATCCATCCAATAACTATTACAATCAAGAGCATCGTACACAATGTGTCTATATCATCATCAACAATGTGCTTGATATAACAAAGTGAAAAGCCTTGGAAAAAAGAAGAAGATTGAACCGACGTCCTTCTCCTCCTTCTGTGGTTATCTGATCGCGTGTTATCATACATATTGTCAAATTGTATCACGATCTTGCGGGTAACGTGTTCTTCTTGCTCCATCGTTTGTGGTAAAGAAGGTTGGGTGACAACTGCGTAAAAGGCGTGAATTGAGCAAACCAATAGTTGTGAAGTCCAATCCGGAGGATAGATCAAAGCCATCTCTGATCAACATTGCTTGATTTTGGTTTGTTAGATGATCATTGGAAATCATGTTGGAAATCATAATCTAATGCTATTATTTGGTAAGAGTAGTCCTTAAAGCTGCTTAATGAATTTTTTTTAAAAAAAATTATTATATTGGGCAATCTTCTATTACCATCTCCACAATATATTGGGTTGTCCATCTCTTTGTTTTGGGGAAAGTGGCGGTGTTGAATTGATGAATGTGATGATACCCACTATGTGTGTTTGGTGTTTCAATTGTATGAATTATGATCTTGAGTTGTTGTTTCTACTTCTTCACCCTGACATGTATGACTATACATTGTGTATAGAGGATTTCTTCATGTCATTGAAGTCTTTTATTTTGCACCACGAAAAGGAGGGGAAGAGTCACCACCGGAGACGTCCATGGCCGGAGGCCATGGCGTCGCCGGTTGTGACTTTTGTTTTTAGTATGTTTGTTTATGTATGGATCCATCCAAGAACTATTACAATCAAGAGTATTGTACACAAGGTGTCTCCATAATCATCAACAATGTGCTTGACATAACAAAGTAAAAAGCCATGGGAAAAAAGAAGATTGAGCGTCCTTTTGTGTTGATCTAATCGCGTGTTATGATACATATTGTCAAATTGTATCACGAACTTGTAGGGAACATGTTCTTCTTGCTCCATCGGTTGTGGTAAAGAAGGATGGGCGACAACAGCGTAAAGGGCTTGAATGAAGCAAGCCAGCAGCTGTGAAGTCCAATCCGGATGATAGATCAAAGTCGGGTCCAATCACCATTGTTTGATTTTGGTTTATTCGATTATCATTGGAATTCATGTTGGAAGTCAAAATCGAATGATTTAATTTGGTAAGAGCAGTCCTTAAAGCCTCTTAATGAATTTTATTTTAAAATTTATTATATTGGGCAATCTTCTTTCACCATGTCTAGAATATATTGGGTTGTCGATCTCTTTCCTTTTGTTTTGGGGCAAGTGACAGTGTTTAATTAATGAATGTAATGATACCCACTATGTGTGTTTTGTGTTTCAATTGTCTGAATTATGATCTTCAGTTTTTGTTTCTACTTCTCCACTCTAACCTATATCAATATACATTTTGTACAGATGATTGCTTCATCATTATTCTAATAAAAAGTTAAAAAATAATATCATAAAATTTTAATTACTGATTTTTTAACAAATTATTAAAGAATTGTTGATTAAAAGGGTAGTATTGTCTTTTGACTCAAATGTACTTTAACTTGAAATGTCAAAGGGTAAAATGGTCCATTCACATAGTTATGTTAGTTTTTTAACCGCAAAGGCTCAAAACGTCCGTGGACCGAACATTAGGGTACCCAAATGTAATAAAAAATCATAAGGGTACTAAAAGGTCCGTGGACCGAACATAAGGGTACCATAATGTATTTAACCCAAAAATCTGTGATTCTAGACTTGCACATTTAGTGGTATAATTTGTTACAACTTTGCCTGTGAATATTCTACCTATTGCATACCCAAATCAAAACCATGGTCATAATTCCTACTCATTTGATGTTTTGCCTATGAGTATTGTTTGATGAAGACTTTTTGCATAAATTATTTTTCGTATGTAGTATTTTTTATTTATTTATTCATATGATTTGAACTTGATTAAGTTTGTTTTTCTATTTCAGTTGGAATGAACTCAGATTTTTTTTAGTTGAAACAAATTCGAGCTAATGTTTCAGCAAGTTGTTGTTTGCTTGTTTCTTTTTCTTAATAAGCTATAATATGTCCCAGGAGCCAAAGGGAGTTGCCAACTATTCACGTGGAGAAAAAAATTGAAACAGAAAAAGAGAGTAAGATATGTTGATGGTTTAAGCGGTACAAATTGAAAGTGATATGATATGTCAATGAGAAGAGGATTAAAATTATATACGACTATTTTCGATTACTTAGGTTGATGATCCGATAAACGTACTGCAACAGATTTGCATAATTTCTAAGTATGTGATGGATATTGATGGTGGAATTTCACCATGTTCTGATAAATGTACTACAACAGATTTGCATAATTTTTTAGTATGTGATGGACATTGATGGTGAAATATTTCTAAGTATGTGATGGACATTGATGGTGAAATTTAACCATGTTCTGGTAAATGTACTTCAACATATTTGCATAATTTTTTTAGTATGTGATGGCATTGATGGTGAAATTTACCCATAGGTTAACTTTTTTCATTATAACATTTCTGGTAAATGTACTTCAATATATTTGCATAATTTTTTAGTATGTGATGGACATTGATGGTGAAATTTACCCATAGGTTAACTTTTTTCATTATAACATTTCAACATTTCAAAGGGTACCATGTATTTAAATTTGTAATATCTAACATCTGAAGTTCCATATGCTAATGGTATATCTCATGTTTGGGGCATTTTTGTACTAATCTTGACACTGAGTAACTTTTTATTTTCACGTTAAAATCTTTCAGTAAATACTCTATCTCATAGGAACTGAGTATTGCGAATATCTAATTTAAGGCTTTTGGTTTGGGTGGCCATCAGACTGCTTGCAGGGTCTGGAAAGACTATTATGACAAGGTATTTTATTTTGTGTGCTCTTCTAATCTATTGTTAATTATTTGACAAAAAAATAAGTCAGTCACTAATCAATCTATGTGTCTTTACATTTACATCTACTTTTTTAAATGGTTAGATTGATAAGGAAGCATTATTGATCCAGTATGTGCCTAAATGAGCTGAAAGTGAAAACTGAAGAGAGTTCTAGAGAAAACGTCGCCGGTGGTAACACATGTGTTTAGTATGTTTATTTAGGTGTTGTGTTTTGGGTTACACAATGTTCCAATTGTGGAATTCTATCTACCAAGACGCTATCATGAAGTGTTTGTGAACACTGCACCAATAAATAATTGTGTGTTCAGGATAAACATTCGTCATAATTAGAAACAATGGCACAAGGGAGGAGTCACCACTGGAGCATTCATGGCAAGAGGCCATGGAGTTGCCGGTGGTGACTATAGTTTTTAATATGTTTTTTTATGTGTTGGGTTTTGGGTTACGTAATGCTCCAATTGTAGAATAGACGTCGCTGGTGGGAAGGCGAAGAAGAAGGGGGAGTGTTCTGTGAGGCAACTAGGGTTTTTGAGAGTTCAGAGAGTTTTTGTTGTGTTCATGTTTTCATGGGTGATGATTCATAATCTCTTGTATCGAGTTATCCAATAAACATACTAAGAAACTCCAATACCGTTAGTAAGAGCTTTTTAGAAGCAAGAAAATCGTATACTTGGACAATCCAATCGTGTTTAGTATGTTTATTTATGTGTCGTGTTTTGGGTTACACAATGCTCCAAATGTGCAAATTTATCTAACAATACGTTATCATGAGGTGTTCGTGAATATTGCACCAATAAATAATTGTGTGTCCAGGATAAACATTCGTCATAGTTAGAAAATGTGGCATAAGGAGTCATTGGGAAGAGAGTTGATGTTATGGAATCGGGCTTGGCCTTGGACTACATGAAGAAAATTAAGAATAAGGATGAAATGTAAGATTTATTTGTGCTAATAATACTTATTTCAATTGCAGTATCTGGTATGCTCACATTTCAAACATATAAGATTGATTTCACCATTGCTTGATTTTTGGTTTATTACATGATCATTGGAAATCATGTTGGAAGTCATAATCTAATGCTTTTATTTGGTTGATCAGGAAGAGGGAGGAGTCACCACCGGAGATGTACATGGCCGGAGGCCATGGCATCGCCGGTGGTCACTCTTGTGTTTGGTATGTTTGTTTATGTGTTGTGTTTTGGGTTACATAATGCTCCACAATTGGTGAGTGATATTTAGTATTTCTTTGCTCACAAGAAGAAGGGGGGAGTATTATGTGAGGTGACTAGGCTTTTTGAGAGTTGAGAGAGTTTATGTTGTGTTCATGTTTTCATTGGTGATGACTCATGATCTCTTGTATCGAGAGATTCAATAAACATACTAAGAAACTCCACACCGTTAGTACGAGCTTTTTAGAAGCAAGAAAATCGTATAGTTGGACAATCCAATCGTGTTTAGTATGTTTCGCTATGTGTTGTGTTTTGGGTTACACAATGCTCTAATTGTGGTAATTTATCTACCAAGACGTTATCATGAGGTGTTTGTGAATATTTCACCAACAAATAATTGTGTATCCAGGATAAACATTTGTCATAGTTATAAACGGTGGTACAAGAGTCAATGGGAATATAGTTGATGTTATGGAATCGGAGTTGGGCTTGAACTACATGAAGCAAATTAAGGATAAGGATGAACATGACAAGGTAATATTTAGTTGTGCTAATAATACTTTTTTCAATTGCAGTATCTGGTATGCTCAAAACTATTTGTAATAATAACACTTATTTCAATTGTAGTACATGGTATGCTCAAATTTCAAACATATAAGATTGATTTCACCATTGCTTGATTTTGGTTAATGATGATCATTGGAAATCATGTTGGAAGTCATAATCTAATGCCTTTCTGGTGGTGACTCCAGTGTTTAGTATGTTTGTTTATGTGTTGTGTTTTGGGTTAGTCAATGCTCCAATTGTGAAATTCTATCTATCGAGACGCTATCATGAGGTGTTTGTGAATATTGCACCAACAAATAATTGTGTGTCCAGGATAAACATTCGTCATAGTTAGAAAAGGTGGTACAATGAGTCATTAGGAAGGAGTTGATATTATGGAATCGGGCTTGGCCTCGAACTACATTATGCAAATTAAGGATAAGGATTTAGATAACAAGGTAAGATTTATTTGTGCTAATAATACTTTTTTTTAATTACAGTACCTGGTATGCTCAAAGTTATTTGTGCTAATAATACTTATTTCAATTGCAACATGCAGTATGGACAAATTTCAAACATATAAGATTGATTTCAACATTCAAACATATAAGATTGATTTCAACATTGCTTGATTTTGGTTTATTAGATGATCGTCAGAAATCATGTTGGAAGTTATAATCTAATGCTTATATTTGGTAAGATCAGGAAGAGGAAGGAGTCACCACCGGAGAAGTCAATGGCCGGAGGCCATGGCGTCGCCGGTGGTGACTCTTGTGTTTGGTATGTTTGTTCATGTGTTGTGTTTTGGGTTACATAATGCTCCACAATTGGTGAGTGATATTTACTATTTCTTTGCTCACATTTGTTGAGGGTCAATTGGGTTAACTTGCAATCAGTGACTGATATTTCCTATTTCTTTGCTCACATTTGTTGAGGGTCAATTGGGTATGTTCTTGCAAAATTCAATAACTTCTCTTGAGATACATGCAAATGTCCAGTGAAGCCTCCAAATTTAGTCAACTTTTACAATGGATGAAGTACACAGTCTCTGAAAAACTTCATGTCTTTATAGGGGTACCAAGATTATTATTGAACAAAATTTTTTTTTATCTTTGTTGGTTTGACTTTGTATAAAATTCTGGTGGTTATGTTGGTGAAACATCCCAGGTAACATTGCTGCATAAGTCCTTACTATGGTTGAGAGTTTAACAGTATTAGTCATTTTGGTGCTGTTAACACTACTCTATAAATAATAGGTTATGATATTGCATTCCACCGTTAGTTTAAGTTATGATACAATATAATCAAATCAAGTTTTTGGATACTTATTTTCAATTTATCTCTATCAAAGTATACAACACAACTAGCACCGCGCGTTAGCGCGGTGCAATGACCTAGTTCATATAATATTAACAAAAATAACATGTATGAAGGTTAATTTCAAGGTTTAGTTTAGGTTGGGAAAACATAAGGCTCGGACAACACACCCTCTTTTCCACTTAGGGCTTCACCTCTTTTTGTATGGGTAGTCTTCGGCAACGGCCAACTGATCTAAGGCCGTCACGCTTCGAATTGGATTGGGATTGTATAGACGATGAGAGTGAAGGCGTGATTTCTGACTATGATGTTTCTCTCTTTGAAAGCGATGATGATTTGGATCGGCTGATCCGACAACGCTTCCATCGACGGCGTCATGAGAGACCTCGTCATCACAATCGATGGTCGGGCTTGCGGGATTGGCTGAAGGAGAATCAGGCATACCTCCCTCACCGCGGCTGGGCACGAGCCTCTAACCGAGGTTCATCGTGCTTTCAGCGCTGCCACGGGCATTTTGTTCCACTACCTTCCCATTCTTGACCAGTAACGAGAATAAATCCTTAGGAACAGGCCATTGTACCCATCCCTTAGTATATAATGTTGGCTTCTATTTCCATCATGGTTGTGGTACTTTACAGGTCTGAGGAGGGTCTGTTTCTCTTCCCTCGGCTTCTAGGAGGCCGATGCATGCTCGTGAAGGTGGTTTTGGGTTTTCTACTACTTCAAATTCGAATGCCTTCTCGACTACCCCTGGTCTCAAGGACGTCGTGATTTTGGGACTCTACTGTTTAAAATGAGTCATCGGGAGTTTGGGTACAGGGGGATTTTAATTGGTGGGACAGGGGTTGCGTGTATTTCTATGACTAAAGGAACTACAATGGACAATCGAGTGGTGTTGAGAGGGAGAGGGTTTGGAGCTAAGCCTCCTATCTAGTCCTCGTTTAAAGATTTTCCGATATTCCTTGCTAACCTTTCGACGTCAACAACAAGCGACCAATTAAGGATCATGTTCTCTCGGATTGGTGACATTAGCGTTGTTGACGTTGGGAAAAAACTTGCTTCCTAAGGCATTTGGTTCACTTTAGTGTACTACAAAAATCACGGTAATACTGCGCGCGCTATTACTTCCTTGATTGAGTTTTTGTTTCACGGATGCAAAATCCGGGTTATATTGGGTAAGCGGTCCAAAGGATCTTGTGCTTTGTTGGTAGAGAAACATTCCCTCGCTAATGTGGTATGTGTTGGGTCTCGAGGTAGGATTGGAGATGAACCAACTCGCAGCGGAAAATCAATGAAAACCAAGAGACGATTAAACCATGAAACAACTAACAAAGAATGGATTCACAAGAGAAAAAATTCAGCACTATTTCTTACCAAAACAAGAACACCGGGTAACGAATGATTGCCTTGAGTCTCCAAGACGCCTACGTATCCGCATGGGAATCAAAACCACGTAGTTCTTCTCTTTGAGGACTCAAGAACACAAAAATGGAGGTGGAAACTAGCCAAACCCGAAATGGCCATGGAAGAGGGAGAGAAGTTGTGTTTCCTATTCTTGTCTTGTGTTTGTTATGTGTTATGTTGAAGAAAGATGACTTAAACATAACAAAACTCATACTTATCCAACTAAAGGCATGTGACAAGCATGGTGACAAATGAGGTGTAAATAGGACAAAGTATGGAAAGACAAGATTGGGTTAGGTGGTGAATCACCAACACCTTAATCCTTATCTTGCTTACTTAGCACTAATTAATAAAGACTTGATTAATTAGTTCCATGGGCCTTGGTTGCATGGGCCTTTCATGGGCCTCTTGGAACATGGCTCGTGGCCATTTCCAACGAGGTCCCGTGATTCGCTCATCGCCTGCAAGCCTTCCATACCGGAAATGTCCAAAATTATCCGACGCGATCAATTCCAAGACTCCAAGCCTTGTCTCGATCAGTAAAGTCCTATTCACTTACGGGCACATGACCCAAAACCCAGTTTTGGTCATGTCCCGAGACAACTCTCTTTTTGCCATTCTCCATAAATGTGTCAATGAATTTCATCCTCCGGTGTGACCCTTAGGTTTATGCATGTCAATGGATCAACGTAAAATCCCGTTTTACTTGATCCTATTTAAGTGGCAACTAACGAGACTTTAGTATTGACTGACACTGCATAACGAATCGACCCTGTAGATTCTAACCTTTCCGTCGTCCCTGTCATTATCCTTTTATCTCCGATATCCTGATTGAGATAAGGCATAGAGCCGTCATCCTTATTATTCTCAATCATTGTTCCTTAATATGTGAGATGACTGAATATATGATACCCAATATCATGTGCATGACCATGCTATTCTTTCAATCACTCTCGATCAAGCGACCGAGAACCGATATCTTTCTCATACCTTAGTATGCGGGATAAATCCCTTAGCCGTCTTTCGTGTCACTCATGTAGCCCGTCCCCAAGCCAATCATGGCCGTTATGGAAGCCCTGTTACGGACAACGTTAGGCTCAGGTCAAACTCAGTTGTTGACTACATAGCGATCACAAAGACTCCTTGGTCTAAGGAGACATGACAAGCTACGACAATGAATATGTTCATGACTTGATCTATGGCACATATTCATGTCGGGTCGTCCAATATCATGTCCCACATGATATCTATGATCAGACTCCGGAATCTCATTCCAATGACTAACAGAACGTAAGCCATAAAGAGCCATCTTTCATAACAGTCGCTTCTAGTAAAGCTTTGTTGACTAGGGACCCATCGAGTGTGATCTATCTCGATCTATGGTTCTATTCGCATGGTGGGCATAGATCAGAGCACGCATCGATATATTACTCCAACACATAAGTAATGTAAAGCCGCTTTAATTTTATTGCTAACGATGATATATACATTTGGACATTTAGGATTGAACTACGGGCACTAAGACTAATAGTATGGTCCTCCACTAGGGCCTTGTGTCTGTTGGCTTTGACAGCCTATAGGCCTAGTTAAGTCATGCAGTCGCAGTGGTCTCTTTTTTTATCTCCTAGATTCGAGACGCTGCCGACCTTTAGCGTGATAAGGGTGGCTAACACCTCGGCTACGGTTCATACCCTTAGTATTGGTCTTCAGCTTGCTGGACTTATGGGGGTTGAAATCCTCGTGTTGGGCTCGAGGGCCTTTTTGCTATCTTGTAAGGATTAGGATGTTTGTGTCCTTAGCGGTTGACAATTGGAAGGCTCTACGTTCTTGGTTCTTTTACTTTATTGATTGTGCTGACAGGCACATACAGGGAGGGTGCCTCCTTTGGATCGATCTTATAGGTGTGTTGGAGTAGTGACTCGATATCATAAATTGTTGGGACATTTGGACTACTTGCTGCCATTCATCCGTGCACCCTGTTGTTGGCCCAATCATCTAGGGCTTTAGCTCTGGTCCACTTTCGGGTGATTAAGGTTCAATGTCATGGATATTGTGAGAACTTGCTTCTCGAGATGATTTCTGTTGATTCCTTACATTTTGTCTCTCATGGTATGCGTGGGTGTATCCACGTCTATCTGACCATTCTTTACATGAGGGGCTTCACCATGCGGTGTTGGGGTATCGCAGACTATCGTTTTGGGATCGACAAGTAGCATGTCGAATAGGTTGGTGGACAAGGTGGAGAACAAATCTGATGACTTGACCTCTACTATGGTCGTGTACGTTGGCCTTGATACGCCCTTGTTCTGCTTGTAGATTGTGCACCGCAACCTCTCCAAGTTGATGGTCATGTCACTCTCCCCCTCTAGAGAGTCCCCGCAAGGCTTTTCTTGCCACAACCACTCTAGGTTATCATCCCTGTATCCGACTAGTCCCCTCCGCCGCTCCAGATCGAGGGTGGCGAGACCCTTCCTCAAGATGCCTTTTTTGGGTTTTCCTCATCATTGATTGATACATGCACTAGTGAGAGTATCACCCATAAGGCGGCGAGAATTTTTGAAAGCTTGGGAGTCCGTTAAAGAGGTTCGGCTGAGGAATGCTTCAAGAAGATTGAAGTGACGCTGAATCCTCACTACAACGGCATAGTGTCTAGCCCCATCGGAGTCACTTGATAGTCCTCTTTTCGACAGTCTTCCTGTTATTGCTTTAGTCCCGACCCATTTTGGAGTTTTGGGTTCCTTTATTTGTACCTTTTACACCATTTATAAAAAAATCTCTGTTAAAAGAAAAACAAAATAACACATCTCTTCATTATATTTCTTGACTTTTTTTCAGAAGAAAATTAACAGATAAAATACTTATTAATTAGTTATTAAATATTTCATGCCTTCCAAATAATTGTTTAGTGCTCTCACGGTAAAAGAAATATTGCGTGTGCATGTCTCTCAAGAGATCTTCTAGTATACTCTGACCTTACTAATGACACCGTCTAATTTAGTGGTTGGAACTTATGCCGCCGATCTGTGCCTCCTTCCCCAATGAATCCTCCTACTCCTCAACCAATTGTTGTTTTGACTCATGCACCTCCATCCTTGGTTATGCCTCCAATCCCCCCTCTAAGGTAATCCGCCCCTAAAAAAGGTAGGAAGAAACCGATGAAACCATCGGCCTTGCTTTCCGTATCAACGCCTCCCTCACCTCTTGCTTCATCTTCAAGGCCATCCATGATGAGTACACTTAAGCCTGATCTGATAATCTTAGGTGCCGACAACGCTTCTTCTCTTGAGGATCTCGATCCGCTAGTACCAGGTTCCTATATGATATTCTCTTATGGGAGGATGCTCCCATCCTCTTTCACAAAGAAACCAAGAAAGTATAGATCACGCTAGGTACCATCAAACTCGACGCCGTAAGAGCCGCCCTCACATGACTTGTCGGGGAAGGACATTGGGGGAGGTCCTGATCCTTTAACCAAACCTCCGTTCAAGGAAGGTGAACCAATATGGGGATATCGCATCCTACCTCCATGGGGATTTAATGCCCTAATTTTGGAACCCTACCCTATCCTTCACCCGATCCACAAAGCCCTCCAATTATCACAGACATGACGTTGCTACAGGAAACCTTATTAACCTGCTATATCACAGAGGAGGAGGATCTCATCATCGATGTCCCTTATAGCCCGGTAGATCCGAGTATCCTCGCTCGTCAGAAATTCAGCATGGTTGGTCGCCTACTAACATGCCAATCATACCAGAAAGAATCCATGCTCAAAGTCGCCACACGGGCGTGGATACGTTCGGGATGGGGCCTTATGGTTAAGGACCTAGAACCCGGTGTGTTCGCCTTCTTTTTTGGTTCGAAGGAGGCAATGGACTGGGTTAGAGAGAATAAGACATATTTTTACGATGGCTACCTACTCCTCCTTGGTGACATCAAGGACCAACTTCAGAGGGAGCTACTATGTATGAACCATATCTAGTTATGGTCCAACCACGAGGGCTGTTACCCCTGATTCGAACTCAGGCCACGAGGGAAATCATTAGAACGACTCTAAGAGAGTCGGTGCATGTGCCTTATGATCAGTGAGATTGTTGCTGGTGCGACATGGTTTGGGTTCGTTTCTAGTTCTCTATCACTCGGTTTCTACAACACTCCTTGATCCTTCGTTTCAAGGATCTGGTACGCGTGAGCTTGACATATGTGCGCCTACTCGTTTTGTACTATAATTGTGGGAGTATCGGGCATATGGAATGATAATGTGATAAGGAACTCCCAGGGATACCCCTATTTGATACCACCCTCATAGAAAAGAAGCTACACAAGCTTGGGCAGAATTTTTCCACAGATTGGAGCCCTATGACACCACCTTCCCTAGAGTGTCTGTTGGGTTTTTCTCCATTGTACCGGAATACCCTACCTAAGGATTTATCTCATTGAGGTAGAGGCTCGATAATATCCTTGAATACCTTACCTAACAACCCAGTAGGTGGGGTACTCTCTAAGGATCGTATATGGTTTCCTTCGGAGGCGCGTTTGGTGGAGCTTCACGCTCCCCTTTGCATTACATAGACTACTGATACTCTTAGAATTAACCTTCAGAATGGTATGGCAAGCGTACCGGTCATCAAGTAGTAAGTCGGTTCAAGTCCGAGATATCGTACCCAAGGGAGCAATTAGACAAACACTTTAGTTAATTAATTCGCTAGTCAAGCTATTCCTATACCGATGATTGGTTTTGTTTTGAAAATAATAATTCGACACAATTTTGAAACAATGTAAATGATCCGATAATGTAAGAGCACATTATCAAAAGCATATTTAAAATCAGAGATTTAAAGCGATCTAGGACATTCACGGGGTTCTGATATGATGAATAAATTATCGGGACTCGGTCTACACTTGCAACTAATATTATTCTAAAGGCAACATGAATTCTCTATCACTAGTCCTAACCATCTCTCGATCGCGTTAGGACCCTATCGTACTCTGACCACCTAATTATCTCTAATCAAGGTGTAGAAAGGTACCAAGCATTGAGATTTACGAATTCCTCTAACTTTCGGGTTTTAATCCTATGGTTACTGCACTCGTGTCAGTCTAACACTATTCTAGTCTAGATTGAAACCCGAGTTATATAATTACTTTTCCTCCTACTAACCTCATTTCTCAATTGTTGGTTACTATAATTCATACTTCTATCACGTGATCAGGGTGACAAAGCATTAAGCACGAAATTATATAAACGATAGCATAAATACAAGTTTAACAAGTGTAAAGCCGAAACCCATTCATATATGTCATCATATAGTTCCCCTATGTCCTAGATCAAAGATACTTAGTTCATGACAGCGGAATAAAAACACAAAACGCAGTTAAATGTAATCATAAACATCATAACTAGCGAAATCGATACAAATACCCGATTATCAATCACAACGATGAAGTATTCGATTACAAATCTCCAAAACTCCAAACCTTCAATCCTAGCTCTCAAACGTGTGTTTTTCTTTCTAAAACTCGTGATCCCCATTCGAATGCCCTAATTTCCTATTTATACATAAGGGAAAAAGAGGAAATCTAAATGAAAAAAATACTGTTTTGTGCGTCGTACGACCATCCGTACGCCGTATGAGTGGAGTAAGATCCCTACTTCTATCGTACTTCGTATGATATGGAGTACGTGGCCTACTCCATCCATACGCCGTATGGACTGGAGTATGGTTCCTACTCCAGCCATACCCCATATGAGATGGAGTACGAGTTCAGGTCCACTTTCAGCTACTCTCTGCCTTGTTTGCACGCCCAGCACATAGCCAATGCACGGTGTATGGGTCATACACTAGTCTATACGCCATATGAAGTGTAGTATGACTTCTCGACTTGGCGAATTTGCAATATTTGCTCTGTTTTTGACTCTTTTTCGCTCTGAAATCCTAATTCCTGTGGAGAGAGATCAACTGCACCAAAGTAGGGTGTCACGCCCCAATTTCAGCGAACCGAACTCGGGATGCGAACATTTAAAAGATACAATTCTTTAAACCTGTTTTCTTTAAATCACTTTCAAAAATCAGTTTAGTTCAACAAATAATGTCATTTACATCTCAAACAAATTAGTCCCACACTTGGACAAAAAGGGTAAGTATACGTCACTAGACTCAAGACTCCCAGAACCCGCTTCAAGCTTCAGAAGCTCACCTAATCCAGCCTGCGAACGGTACCTGTAGGAAAAGCAGCTAGGGGTGAGCGTTAGCTCACCACCACGGATAACAGACTGACTACGGCATAATTAGCAGACAATGCCGGTAACACCACAACGACTCAAAAGACACACACACGACCAGTACTTTCCTCAACCGACTCAACACTCGAACACGTTATGTAGACCCCACACTACGATCGACGACCTCCTCCAAAGACACGACTGACAACCACACAATACCAACCAAGATCACAAAGGATCGCAAACCGGCTGCTTAGTAACCACTCTCTGTATCCTGCCCTTTCCGATCCCAGTCGGTACAGGCGGTCGACCTGTCGCGCAACTTCCCCCGATCCCAGTCGGGAGGCTAACCCACAACCTCTCCGCTTCACCCGATCCCAGTCGGGTGGTTAGCCACATCCGCGCGTCCTTCCCCCGATCCCAGTCGGGGAGCTAGCCCACAACCCCTCCGCTTCTCCCGATCCCAGTCGGGAGGCTAGCTACACCACACAACCTCCACCAGTATCAGGTAACCAAACACAATCACAAACAAGTTCAAACAGACAGTGACGACACCGGTGACAACTCCACAGGCACTCAAGGCCAACAAGACACTAACAACCAAACACAGGTTCAACAACCCTACGGGCCCTCATGGCCACCCAAGACACCAACGGTAAAGTACGGGTTCACAACCCCACGGGCACTCACGGCCACCCAAAACACCGAAACGACAACACGGGCTCTCATGGCCACCCAAGACTCAGCAATACATAACACGGGCTCTCAAGGCCACCCAAACTCGACAACAAATAACACGCGCTCTCAAGGCCACCCAAACTCAACAATAAATAATACGGGCTCTCAAGGCCACCCAAACTCAACAATAAATAATACGGGCTCTCAAGGCCACCCAAACTCAACAACAAATAATACGGGCTCTCAAGCCCACCCAAACTCAACAACAATTTACGCACAACAACCTCCGGCATAAACGATGCCTCCAACAGTCCTAAGATCACTAGTTTCACAAACAACCTCCGGGCATGGTCATATGCCTCCAGTACTCCTAATATCGATAAGTTCACAATCAACCTCCGGGCATGGTCATATGCCTCTAGTAATACAATTAACGCTAAGTTCTCTGCTCCTACGACACTACTAAGTGTCACATGCATTTCCAGTATTCGCTACGTTCCCGTATCATGCATTTCTAATATTCGATGACCTAAACAACCCACGACACCCCGGTGTCACATGCAATTCTACAGTTAACTTTCCCTAGTCAGGGCCGAGATCCGGCTACTTTTCCCTACCTCAACCGAAGAGCACCCGCTACGCTTCCTAGTTGCAGACGTTCTGGCTTGCTACCTCCGGGCTTCACTTCGATCGAAGCCGGACGCTAAAGATAACACGAAAGCCATAAATTAAACCCGGTTCCACCGTTAAGTTAAAGATTATGATTAGTCCAGTTTAAATCCGACATTTGTCTTTTAAACTCGAGCGGGATTACAACGAATCGGGTTCGAACATCCGCGCACCGAAACCGGTGCATGTTCCTGAGGGAAAACATCGAGGCACGGGTCCCAATACACGGATGTCGAGGCTTCCCGAGGTCTGATTCATTGTTCCGCTATTAATCTGTTCAAGGTCCGATTTAACGTTCGGTTTAGTCGAACCACGCCTTTCTAAAATCCGATCACAGATTGGTTTAATCGCATTCAAATTACTAGTTCTTTTCAAAACGCCCGATTTTGTTTAAACCTGATTTTAACCCTTTTTAGTTTAAAACCGTTTTGATTTTCCCTAAAGCTGATTCTCGTTTTTTTAAAGTCCAAATTGATTTTAAATTCTCTCCACTTTAAAACCCTAACTTTTCCATTTAAACCGTTTTCTTTTCCTTTTCTTAAGACTGATTTTTCAATTTAATTCCCTTTTCTTTTCAAATTCTTGACTTTGATTCCAATTAAATCCAACCCACAGATCCACCCATTTTACGTCCGAAAAACAAACAACGAATTCTTTTATTCCAAATATCGTTTTATTACTTTCACTTAAATTACGATACAACAAGTCGTTTCAAAACGAACACACAAATCCAGCAGAAACCAAAAAAAAAGGGAAGACGGTACGGAAAATGAACCGGCCGCCGGCGAATACGTCCCCGGCGACTAAACCCCCAGGCACGAACATCACGTGGAGGGAAGGACGGCTGGGCGGTGCACGGCGGAGCATCTCGCCCGTCCCAGATCTGGACGGAGAAGAACGAGCTGTCCCGGATCTGAGTTCACGCCGGCGAAACGGCCACGGCTCGGGAGAGGGCGTGGCCGGCGACGGCGAGGCAGCTCCGGCCTCGCTACCATCGAGGACGGCGGCGGCGGCTACGACACCGTGAGGGAGGCGAGAGGAGCTCGGGGACGGCGCCGTGGCTGGATGGAGACGGGGAGGGTCTCGGTGGCCGGACTCGGGAGCGGTGGCGCCGTGGCTGGACGGAGACGAGGAGGGGCTCGGTGGCCGGACTCAGGAGCGGTGGCGCCGTGGCTGGACGGAGACGAGGAGGGGGCTCGGTGGCCGGACTCGGGAGCGGTGGCGCCGTGGCTGGACGGAGACGGCCGAGAGGTGAGGGAGAGGGAGGTCGGCGTGGGGACGTGAGAGGGAGGTGTGGCCGGACTTGGGACCGGCGCCGGCGACTGGAGTTGCGAGAAGGGAGGGAGATCGGGTGAGGTTCGGCAGAGAGAGAAGATGAGAGGGAGTGAGGGCTGCGCACAATGGTGAAGGGATTAGGGGTTGACCCTTTTATATGGGGAGCAGCTGGGTTGGGCCCAAAACCGGGCCTGACTCACTCAATGGGCCCAAACCGGCCCATTTTCCAACCGAGCCCAAACAGTTTTTTTTTTTGCACTTGTTTCAAAAACCTACCTCGACGATTCTAATTACAAAAGGATACTCCTTTTTAAATAAGCGGGTTTTACATAGGGAAATACACATCAAAGTACATAATCCCGGGACTGAAAAACTCAAGAATGTGGGTTAAAAACATCTACAATAGATGCATTTTACGTTCACATCAACACTCCACACTTAAGCTTTTCTCGCCCCGAGAAAACCAAACTAAACTAAGTAGTAATATATGTCCCAGTTAAACCCCGAGGTTTACCTCGATAGGAGGATTCCGGGCCTCCTTTATTCAGGCAATTAAAATAAAGATGCACGTGCAATGCATGATCCTACTACTAATGCAACCCATGACTCAACTATATGATGCATGCAAAGGTTCACAAAAAATTGGTAATTTACGAGCTTAAGCACATATTGATCAAAAGGGATTTCTCAGAGTTATCGCATGCCAAAAAGTTCTTACACATCTCAAAAGAATGCATAAACCGATGAACATACCGCATGTGAAGCTACTTGAAATAAAGCCTACTCAATCTAGATTACACACCTTTTGTCGACTTAGATAGGCGTTCCTCTTTTCCCTATACATGGTTCTTAGAGATTCATAAGCAAGCATTTTCAATCCCCTCTCCACTAATTATAAGAAATTTAAGCGATCAAGAATCACATAGGACTTTATTAGGACTGTAATGTTAGGCTAGACAAAGGGTGTGGTAAGGTATATGAAAAGAAACTCAATAGATACATCTTGGCAAACATGCTTCGACTCACAACCCCTAAAGTGTATCTCACAACCTATGGCCCTCATTTGTGCACAAACACTTTTCTCTTTACCTTCTTATTTTCTTGTGAGAATCAATAATTATAATGCCTTTTCTTTCTACCTGCTTTAATTGTTCAGCCTTACCCCACACTTTTCTTTTTGCATAGAAGATTATTTTTTTTTTCTCTTTTTTTTTTGGGGGGGGGGGGGGGGAAGGCGAAAAGTAGCAATATAAATATCGTAAACCCGGCACAATAATAAGCACATATTTCTCCCTTCATTCAATACCTCATTTCCAACCATCAACCATAATAACCACACTCAAGAAGCACCTAAGGCAAGAAGTATGGGTTCAATGAAAACAAAGGGTATTTAAATGAAAGAATGACACATAGGTTTATAGTGTCGAGGTTAGAAATTAAAGGCCAAAGCTCAATAAGGGTGACTAAAGGATAATCATAAATGCATAGGTAGGCAATTTGGCACAAACGGTCCAAAGATGGTGTATGATCATTTTCCGAATCCCCTAATTCCTTATTTTTATTTCACCTCGAGGGAATATCTGTGAAGTTCTAGACTCAGGTTTCCATGTATAGGAATTAAAGGACTCAAGCACACATCCAAGTAAATACCCAAAATGCAAACAAACGAGCATGCCTCACAACATGTGCTTACACAAGTCAATTCATTCATACTAAATCGATGCACTCCTTTGAATTATGAAAGAAAAATGAGCATGTTCAACATTCCAATCATCGAAACCTTAAGATCATGCATATTAAGCACAATGCCAAGAATCCCACCCCACACTTTAAACCTAAGCATTGTCCCCAGTGCGACTCAAACACATATGAACACATGCACCCCACAATGATATATACAATAACATCACCCCACACTTGTTGAACATCATACATATCAGCCACCATACAGTCCTATATATATACTATCAGCACGGCAAATCGGGAGCTCAACACCCACCACATATAAGATGGGAGTAAAACAGCGAAAATATCAATATGGAATAGGAGGGAAAGAAATACTTCCCCTCGAAGAATCGTTGTGTGGCATGCATATGACTAGGGGATCCTGTGGTGCATGGATGGATAGGGAACTCCTCGCCCGATCGAGCTCGTGTGAACCTGGCGCCTCGCATGTGATCAATGTCCATACGCTCTCCCATCCATTGTTGGGGTGCCTCCCAACCAGCGCATTTGTTTAACGTCGTTAGCTCAACAAAAGGGGAAGCCTGAGCCACCCAATAACAGCTCCAGAAGCCAGCGGCAGAGCTCGTGCATAAACATCACTAAATACCCACATGTCATATGTCGTACAACTGGAGTAGATGTCATACTCCATCCATACGGTGTAAGGATGAAGTAGATCATGTACTCAATTTCATATGGCGTACGTCTGGAGTAGAAACCATACTCCACGCCATACACCGTATGGGGAAAGTAGGTGTTGTACTTCGACCGTACGACGTAGAAAATGGCATACGGCCTGATCCAAATGTGCACGCCGTACATACGAGCCGGTGAAATTTTTTAAGCTCTCTGTCCCAAATGCACGCCCAGTGCACTTCAAATGCACGCCGTGCAACCCTTTTATCACATTTTTCAGCTTCTCATTGTCCTTTTTTAAGCTCTTTCGTGCATTTTCAAGCTCAACAATCGAATGCCCTACACATCAATGACCAAAATTAAATTTACACTTCCAAAAATGTTCAACTTAAATTAAAAGAACATTAATAGAGCTCGGGTTGCCTCCCGAGAAGCGCCTTTGTTTAAAGTCTTTGGCTCGACTTGAGGGCGGTCTGTGCCGCCACTCTATCCTCTTCTAGGCTAAATGGAAAGTGCTACAAAGCTTCCGCTCGCCTATACACCTTCATTAATCTATTTTGTCTTCTTCCACAAGTTCACCACCAAGCTAAGATCATTTTCCACCAGGACCCTGCACATACAACATGACGGGTTACATTCTCGAATGTGGATCAATATTTCACCCAACATTCTGCTCTTTGTTCTGAGAACATTCATCAGCTCTTTTTCCCTGTCATCAACTAGGTTATATGGAATCACAATAGGGTATATATCATTTTCTTCCAAATAAACATATTTCAGATTATTCGAGAGAGATTTAAGTTGACTCTTCAGAACTACTCTATTATGATTCTCTAATGCAGGTTGTGGAGGAACTTTACTGTCTTTTTTATTCATCTCAGTCATGTGCTCACCTTCAGAACCGATGAGTTTACATGTTGACTCCTTGGATTTAACATTACCCTTGACTACATAAAATGTTTTCTCCTCCTCACCATACCTGACTTTGATTTCCCCTCGTACTGCATCAATTAAGGCTCTAGCAGTAGCCAAAAATGGTCTCCCCAAAATGAGAGGGATCCTATGATCCTCTTCCATGTCTAGTACTATGAAATCTGTAGGGTATATAAATTTCTTAACCTTTACTAATACATTCTCTATTATGCCCCTGGGATATTTAATTGACCTATCTGCTAATTGTAAGGTCACCGAGGTTGGTGTGGGTTCATCCCCAAGTCCTAACTTCCTGAACATAGATAGTGGCATAAGGTTTATACTGGCCCCTAAATCACATAGGGACTTATCAAAGTGTACACTACCTATCTCACATGGTATAGTGAAGCTCTCTGGGTCCTTACACTTAAGAGGTAATTTGTTCAACAATATGGCTGAACACTCTTCATTTAGATTTACAATCTCTCCATCTAATAACTTTTTCTTCTGGCCTAGCAACCTTTTCATAAATTTGGTTATCTTAGGAATCTTGGTCAATGCTTCGAGATGGGGAGTATTAATATCCAATCTCCTAAAAATATCTAGAAATGAAGAATATTAACCAACAAACCTAGTATCCTTATGTGCAGAGGGAAAAGGAAGAGGTGGAGTCCACTTTTCTGATTCAACAATGGACTCCCTTACCTTCTTACCTGTGATGGGTTCTCAACCTCTACCCCTTTATGGTGACTTTCAACTGCATCGTTTTGTGGAGGAACATGTTCCTCTAGTGCTTGACTGTGAATTGACATTATGACATTGACACTCTCCCTGGGATTCCTTTCTGTGTTGCTCGGGAGGCTTCCTGGAGCCTTGGAATTCAATAGAGCTGATATTTGTCCAATTTGGATCATTATGTTTTGGAACCGAGAGTCATTGTTTCGGTTCACTTTCTACTGCTCTTGCACAGATGCCTTGTGCAGATCAATCACCTCCTTTTTATCCTCCTTCATTTGTGCCATCATGGTTAGCATCATTTGCTCAAGTTTGGAGGAGGAATCTTGTGAATGCGCATTTTGAGGCTGTTGTTGATACTGTTGATTTTGGTTCCACTGTTGGAACTGCTGGTTCTGAGACCTCTGCTGATAGCCTTGTCTTTGAGGTCTTTGTTGAAATCCATGAGGAACTTGACTTTGGTTCCCCACATAGTTTGCAGTTTCTCCTTGAGGTTCTCCAATACCTTCAATATAGTCAAGAGGATCAGAAAATGACGGAACCTGCATTGCATCCAATCTCTTTGTCACACTCCGGACAATCTGATCCACCACCTTGTCCATTAATGATGACTCCACTGCATTAACCGTCCCCTTAGCTCATGCGCCTCTTCTGTTGGACTGCCAGACTCTGTTAGAAGCCATCAAGTTCAATAGAGCCACATTATTCTCTGGAGTTAATTGCACAAAAGAACATCCAGCTGCTGAATCAAGTTGCCCTTGGTTGACCTCATTCAGACTAGAATAGAAAGTCTGCATTTGGACCCATAGTGGTTGGCCATGATGCGGACACTGCCTCAATAAGTCAGAGAACCTCTCCCACGCTTCCACTAACGTTTCACCACCTTGTTGGGAAAATGTTTTGATGTCGGATCTTAGCTTTATTGTCTTCTTAAGTGGGAAGAATTGGTTCAGAAAAGCATCCACTAACTGGTCCCATGTTCTGATGCTCCCAGTGGGCATCTCACGTAGCCACTTACTTGGTTTATCCTTCATAGAGAAAGGAAAAAGCCGAATGCGCACTACATTACTTGACACCCCATTATACCTGAATGTGTCACACAGCTTGAGAAACGTTGTTAAGTGTTCCAACGGATCCTCATTTGTATTCCCATGGAATGGGTCACCTCGCACCAGGTTGATAATTGATGTCTTGATCTCAAATGTCGGATTCATGACTGGTGGTGCAATAATGGTGCTTTCAATGCCTCGGATTGATGGAGTTCCATACTCCATCAATGTCCTTTGTCTCGGTAGCACCTCTGGAGCAAACATGGGATTAAAGCCAGGAGGAGCTGGATTTCGCTCCCTAATTGGGTTCTCATTCCTTGGCTGGATCACATCCCTTTGGTTGCCATCCTGGTCATCCTCATTATCCGAGTGATGACTCGAACCAGAGTGATGACTAGATACAGAATGATGACTCATAGCTTGCTTCCCTTGACACTTCGCGACCCGAGCGTTCCTCTCGACCTCTTCAATATATGTAGTAAACAAGCTTGGAGAGGGATGAGACCGCAATTTCATACACAATATTAAATAAAAGAAAGAAGAAAAAATGAAATAGTCTTAACACTAATTAAAAACGTATCAGAGTTGCCTTAGTTGCTCCCCGGCAACGACATTAACTTGACACTATGAGAATTAACCATCAAAATGTTACGGCAAGTGTACCGGTCGTCAAGTAGTAAGTCGGTTCAATTCTGAGATATCGTACCCAAGGTAGCAATTAGACAAACACTTTAGTTAATTAATTCGCTAGTCAAGTTATTCCTATACCGATGATTGGTTTTGTTTTGAAAATAATAATTCGACACAATTTTGAAACAATGTAAATGATCCGAGAATGTAAGAGCACAATATCAAAAGCAGATTTAAAATTAGAGATTTAAAGCGATCTAGGACATTCACGGGGTTCTGATATGATGAATAAATTATCGGGATTCGGTCTACACTTGCAACTAATATTATTCTAAAGGCAACATGAATTCTCTATCACTAGTCCTAACCATCTCTCGATCGCATTAGGACCCTATCATACTCTGAACACCTAATTATCTCTAATCAAGGTGTAGAAAGGTACCAAGCATTGAGATTTACGAATTCCTCTAACTTTCGGATTTTACTCCTATGGTTATTGCACTCGTGTCAGTCTAACCATATTCTAGTCTAGATTGAAACTCGTGTTATATAACTACTTTTCCTCCTACTAACCTCATTTCTCAATTGTTGGTTACTAGAATTCATACATCTATCACATGATCAGGGTGACAGAGCATTAAGTACGAAATTATATAAACGATAGCATAAATACAAGTTTAACAAGTGTAAAGCCGAAACCCATTCATATATGTCATCATATAGTTCCCCTATGTCCTAGATCAAAGATATTTAGTTCATGACAACGGAATAAAAACACAAAACGCAGTTAAATGTAATCATAAACATCATAACTAGCGAAATCGATACAAATACCCGATTATCAATCACAACGATGAAGTATTCGATTACAAGTCTCCAAAACTCCAAACCTTCAATCTTAGCTCTCAAACGTGTGTTTTTCTCTCTGAAACTCGTGATCCTCATTCTAATGCCCTAATTTCTTATTTATACACAAGGGGAAAAGAGGAAATTTGACTGAAAAATTATTGTTCTGTGCGTTGTACGACCATCCGTACGCCGTATGAGTGGAGTAAAATTCCTACTCCTGTCGTACTTCGTATGAGATGGAGTACGTGGCCTACTCCAGCCATACGCCGTATGGACTGGAGTATGGTTCCTACTCCAGTCATACGCCATATGGGATGGAGTACGAGTTCATGTCCACTTTCAGCTACTCTCTGGCTCGTTTGCACGCCCAACACACGGCCAATGCACGATGTATGGGTCATACACTAGTCTATACGCCATATGAAGTGTAGTATGACATCTCGACTTGGCGAATTTGCAATATTTGCTCGGTTTTTGACTCTTTTTCACTCCAAAATCCTAATTCCTGTGGGGAGAGATCAACTGCAGCAAAGAAGGGAAATACACACCAAAGTGGGCTAAAAACGTCTACAATAGATGTATTTTATGTTCACGTCAACTACTATATCTGAAAAGATTGCTAAGAAGAGAGGAGTTGTTGGAGAACCACGAGAAGAGCAAGCGAAAGCTGGTAAACAGCCTCGCTAGAAGGAATGTTGAAAACAAAGGTTTCAGGGATTATGCATGAGAGGGATCCTTAAATCGTGTTTATGCTCCATCACTACTATTGAGTTCAGGTTTGGTTACTATTACAACCAACCGAGTCCTTTTTTATACGATCAAGCAACGTTTGGGCACCAGCTTGAGCGGCCCTCGATAGTATCTTTAGTTTATTTTCTGTTTTTTAAAAGTCGTTTGCGGTGAATCATCATTGGGTCTATTGGGAGAGACCTTCTGGGAGCCCGATCTGTGTACCGACTCTTTTAAATTTTATACGATATTTTTTTGTGCTAAAAAATAACTTATTGAAAATTTACTGATAATAACATTCGGTATACTTCTTTGGGGACAAAATACATACAATTTAAAAAAAAGTTATAAAACGAATAGCATATGAAAAGGAAAAATGTAAACAGAAGGTGAACACACGAAAAGTATTTTGAGCATGCACATCGTGGGGATCATGTAGCGAGGATCATGTGGTGACTAGGATGGTTTTTGGAGGTGAATCCCTATATTTGAGAGAGCGCCACATTGTGAGGATCATGTATGTGATCATAGTTTGTAGAGGTGCTGAATGGATGATGACTGGATAATTAATTATGCTTTTGCTGAATTTATTAAATTCATATATTTAAAACATTAAATACTAAATAAACTTGGAATTTTTTTGATAAAATTAATTAAGTAATTAATTAAATAAATGTAAAATTAATTAAAAAATAAAATTAATTAAATAAATTGGATAATTAAATTGACATTTGATTACTTCTCGAATAGTAGATTAAACTATATTGCTTTGGGTACATAAAATTTATTAACTCATCTAAGGGACTTACCAAGGGTCGGAGTCGGAGTCTGACCCTTGGTAAGTCCCTCCAAACCGACCCCATATATGCTCAATAAGGTTTTTTTGGAGTTGCCGGTGGGTCGCATCGTTTGTTACGCTGATTCGAGTACGCACTCGTTCTTGGTAGTGCAAGGGGCCTCCTTGATGCCATCATTGAGGTGGTGTCCAACCAGGTATTTTCGGAGGGGGTTCGAAATACAATTCGTCATCCCCTGCTTCGTATCATTCGCATTCATCCTCCACAATCATATTATGTAGAATCATACAAGCATGCATCATATCAACCAAAATATCAACATTCCAAATATGAGCATGCCTTGAAATTATGTGCCGCCGGGCTTGAAGGACGCCAAAAGCCCGTTCAATATCTTTCCGAGTACCTTCTTGGTCTTTAAAGACCAATTTTTCTTTGCGAGTATTGGATGGCGAATCGATTTCACGAACCGACTCCATGTGGGGTAAATGCCGTCAACTAAATAATACGGGCGGTCGTAGTGATGCTCGTTGATCTCGTACTCCACATCAAGGTCACGAACATGGAAAATGTCATCGAATAAGTGACTGGTGTGGAGTGTTAGTCTTAGTGCCCGTAGTTCAATCCTAAATGTCCAAATGTATATATCATCGTTAGCAATAAAATTAAAGCGGCTTTATATTACTTATGTGTTGGAGTAATATATCGATGTGTGCTCTGATCTATGCCCACAATGCGAATAGAACCATAGATTGAGATAGATCACACTCGATGGGTCCCTAGTCATCAAAGCTTCACTAGAAGCGACTAGTATGAGAGATGGCTCTTTATGGCTTACGTTCTGTTAGTCATTGGAATGAGATTCCGGAGTCTGATCATAGATATCATGTGGGACGTGATATTGGACGACCCGACATGAATATGTGCCATAGATCAAGTCTTGAACATATTCATTGTCGTAGCTTGTCATGTATCCTTAGACCAAGGAGTCTTTGTGATCGCTATGCAGTAAACAATTGAGTTTAACCTGAGCCTAACGTTGTCCGTAATAGGGCTTCCATAACGGCCAAGATTGGCTTGGGGACGGACTGCATGAGTGACGACAGACGACTAAGGGATTTATCCCTCATACTACGGTATGGGAAAAATATCAGTTCTCGGCCGCTTGATCGAGAGTGACTGAAAGAATAGCATGGCCATGCACATGATACTGGGTATCATACATTCAGTCATCTCACATATCAAGGAACAGTGATTGAGAATAATAAGGATGACGGCTCTATGCCTTATCTCAATCAGGATATCGGAGATAAAAGGATAATGACATGGACGACGGAAAGGTTAGAATTGACAGGGTCGATTCATTATGTGGTGTCAGGAAATACTAAAGTCTCGTTAGTTGCCACTTATATAGGATCAAGTAAAATGGGATTTTACGTTGACCTATTGACATGCATAAACCTAAAGGTCACACCGGAGGGTGAAACTCATTGACGCATTTATGGAAAATGGCTACAAGGGAGTTGTCTCGGGACATGACCAAAACAGGGTTTTGGGTCATGTGCCCGTAAGTGAATAGGACTTTACGGATCGAGACAAGGATTGGAGTCTAGGGATTGATCGCCTCGGATAATGTTGGACATTTCCGGTATGGAAGGCTTGGAGGCGATGAGCGAATCACGGGACCTCGTTGGAAATGGTCACGGGCCATGTTCCAAGAGTCCCATGAAAGGCCCATGCAACCAAGGCCCATGGAACTAATTAATCAGGTATTGATTAATTAGTACTAAGTAAGCATGATAAGGATTAAGGTGTTGGTAATTCACCACCTAACCTCATCTTATCTAGCCATACTTTGTCCTATTTACACCTTATTTGTCACCATGCTTGTCTCATGCCTTTAGTTGGACAAGTATGAGGTTTGTTATGTTTAAGTCATCTTTTTTCAACATAACAAACACAAGACAAGAATAGGAAACACAACTTCTCCCTCCTCTCCATGGCAATTTCGGCCAAGGAAAGCTCCCACCTCCATTTTTGTGTTGTTGAGTCCTCAAAGAAAAGAACTACGTGGCTTTGATTCCCATGTGGATACGTAGGCGTCTTGGAGACTCAAGCCAATCATTCGTTACCTGTTGTTCTTGTTTTGGTAAGAACTAGTGCTGAATTTTTCTCTTGTGAATCCATTCTTTGGTAGTTGTTTCATGGTTTTAATCGTCTCTTGGTTTTGATTGATTTTCCGCTGCGAGTTAGTTCATCTCCAACCCTACCTCGAGACCCAACATGGAGGACATTGATGTCGTTGTTAGAGCAAGACATACCGAAAAGCGCATGCCAAATCCATAAATCACGGGACGCTACCGCTTCCAACATAATGACTGTGTCCCCATAGTGGTCTCTCCGACCGAAGGCTCATTGCAATGCGACTGCGCAATTCTTTCACTCCCAAGGCATGCAGTTAAGGCTGCCAATCATACTGGGGAACCCTTGGTTGTACCCCAAATCGGGTAATCGCTGCATGTCTTCCAGTGTGGGCTTTAGCTCGTATACCTCCATGAACACCTCAATAACGTCCTTACAAAATCGTTTTAAACATATGAGTATAGTACTTAACCCCATACGTAGGGTTTCATCCAATGAATTGGCTGAGCACCCATACGCTAGCATTCGGATCGCGGTGGTGCATTTCTATGCGTCGATAACCCCTAGCGTCCAAAACCGTCGACCTTCTGGACGAAGTAATCTTTGTGCGCCGCAACCGCATCCATAACCGGTTGAAATTGTGGTCGGGACATACAAAATCGACGCTTGAACATCTCGGGCCCATAGATTGGGTTCTCGACGAAATAATCCCTCATTAGTTGATTGTGGTCATCGAGACGTACGACCTTTGAGAATCTCTCGCTGGAAACCTTCCCCACTTTCGATCTTTTTCCTCCATGTGTTGATTTGTGGCATTGCTCTCTGCACCATTCTGTAGGTCCTCCGCCGGAGTCGTTGCTCCTAAGCACGAAGTTTGGCTTCCACCTCGAGACGTTTGTCTTCCACCTCGAGACGTTTAGCTTCGAGCTCCTCCCTCGTTGTCAGACATTACTGATCGATATAAATATGGGAAGTTGGAGAGGAAAAGTAGAGAGAATTTTGAGAGAAGTGGGGTGGGTTGGATGAATTGGGGAATGAGTATTTATAGGTGTAGAAAAACTGTTGTTTATATTTTTTTCATTTTAAAAAAGTAATAATAATCGTTGGAATCGGACCATTAGCCAGTCGTCTGATTTTTTCCTTCTTTCTGCCACGTGGTACGTGGTAGGCTTTGATTGAGCACGGTCGCACAACGCGACTCGCAAACCCCGCACTATGTTTGCGGTGCGAACTATGCACCACGAATCGCGTTGATATGGTGCATGGTTCGCAAACCACGCACGCCACATCGTGCGTGGTACGAGCCACACACTGCATCAACGAATTACCTAGTATGTGAATGATAGTACATGCGATGGGAATGCTCTTACCATTCACCCCGGATTTCTAAATGATTCAGAAGGCATTTACTGTTGGGTTCAATAATAAGTTATAGAATACATGCTTAACTTATTACAAAAGTTAACATCTAAAGAGGCCCCACGAACACCAGGGCGGAAGGAGGGACCGGGGTGGTGGGGGCGCAGTCAAGCAAGGGTTGAGGAGGATCGGGACGCCTGGATGACAAGGGATCAGGCACCGTCACTATCGGGGAATAAGAGGCTAGTGCGGGAGGAGGAGCCAGAAGAGGAAGAGGACTCGGCGGCGTCCAATGAGGTTTCACCTACAGAGGCGGGGGGCTCCAAGCACCCTCGCCTCCAGGAATGAGTCCGGCAGGGGCCAGGGAGGGTTTGGTCGGCTGTACCTTCTCCCTGGTGTATAGGTGGCATTGGTATCACCAACAGCTGACGTGTTACTACGCTACCACTTCGGGGTCAACATTCCCGCGTTCAGGAGCCCTACCACTATCAAGCAAGGGAGGACGATGCACGCTGACATACCGGGGGAGTAATTGGTCCACTGTTGTTTAGTTATCCTCTGATCTGCTCGGTTAGTCTCTTTTGGTTGGGGTATACTGTATCGGTATCCCCGGATGCTATCGCAGTCCCACATCCCCGACCACAATTATGCTACAGAGCACATTTACGCTTTATGCACTTGTCTTTCCAATTATTCTAGTTTGATTTATGTACGGTGATTTCCCTCTGTGGGGTCCCTAAGTTATTTTACATTAATGAATATCTCCATTTCCTGTCAAAAAAAATTACAAAAGTTAACATAATCTGATTCACTTTCCCACCATGAATCATGACATCCAATTTTTCTTCTCTTGATTGTCACATGGATTAGACAGCATTAATATAGCATATTTCAATGTATCAAAAAATAATAATATATGCATATAGCAGTTAATAGCATGAGTTAATCATTTCTAAAACCCCCCCTCAGCAGTAAAGGTTTAAGTTATTTTTTTTAAATCCCCCTCTCGAGTCGTGTGTCTCTTTCTAAATCGTGTTATGATTCTAATCCTTTTTCTTTCATGTCGATTGTACAGTTGTCTGTCTTTTCCTTTTATATCGTGTAACCATTTACCGTTTTAGACATGTCCCCTCCATCACTTGTCGAGAAAACGTTCCCAACTCCTCTCATAATGCCCTCCGAGATCTCAAAAAGAGTTCATCTGCCCAAAACTCATAAGGAAGAAACGCAACCCTAAGGCGACTTCTCCTGTTTCCCCGATCACGCCGCCACCTACATCAGCGCTGCTCCTCCCACCTGGCATTCCATCGGTAAGCGATACGGCTATGGTTGTTTTTTCTCCAGGGCTTGCATCGCTGGGCACTGCCATGGTTAAGCCGAAATGGGGTCGTCCTACTAAGCTTTCCGTCCACAAGCTTTCGTCCCTATCTGGATCACCGTCCCCAACCACAGATAGTCTTGTTTATGTGGTTAAGGTGATGGCTAGGGTTCTAGTCCAACCTATCTCGGTGTCTCCTACGGTTTGATGGCTCATACCGTCGTCGATGTGTGTTTTCCAGGATGGCTTCTTTGCTTGCTCTCTCACTAAGGAAGTTGTAAGAACCGCCTCCGGTTGAACCGGTGAGTTTTGGCAAAGTTTGACTTTCGGCCGGAAAAGTCAACCGATGACTCCAGGAGTCGTTCGGGACCTTTCCGGGGCCCAAAAAGCTTAGCCGTCATCACGGTTATCTTAGTTGGACCATTTTCTTTCGTTTGACTTTAATATTGTAAAGGTCAATTTTCGGTCAAACGAGAACTTTTTATCGACTAAATCCAATTTTATTAGAGTGCTGGATTTTTATTAGAGGCAAGTGGTCCCCACTAGGAAACTTGTCCATATTGGCTTGGAGGAGAAGAAAAGGACCTCTATTGACCTATTTACCCTCACTTATGCTAAAGGGAAGAAGGGAGACTTAAGGGTATTTTGGCCCATCCACTATTAGGTTAAAGGGACCATTAGCCAGTCGTCTGATTTTTTCCTTCTTTCTGCCACGTGGTACGTGGTAGGCTTTGATTGAGCACGGTCGCACAACGCGACTCGCAAACCCCGCACTATGTTTGCGGTGCGAACTATGCACCACGAATCGCGTTGATATGGTGCATGGTTCGCAAACCACGCACGCCACATCGTGCGTGGTACGAGCCACACACTGCATCAACGAATTACCTAGTATGTGAATGATAGTACATGCGATGGGAATGCTCTTACCATTCACCCCGGATTTCTAAATGATTCAGAAGGCATTTACTGTTGGGTTCAATAATAAGTTATAGAATACATGCTTAACTTATTACAAAAGTTAACATCTAAAGAGGCCCCACGAACACCAGGGCGGAAGGAGGGACCGGGGTGGTGGGGGCGCAGTCAAGCAAGGGTTGAGGAGGATCGGGACGCCTGGATGACAAGGGATCAGGCACCGTCACTATCGGGGAATAAGAGGCTAGTGCGGGAGGAGGAGCCAGAAGAGGAAGAGGACTCGGCGGCGTCCAATGAGGTTTCACCTACAGAGGCGGGGGGCTCCAAGCACCCTCGCCTCCAGGAATGAGTCCGGCAGGGGCCAGGGAGGGTTTGGTCGGCTGTACCTTCTCCCTGGTGTATAGGTGGCATTGGTATCACCAACAGCTGACGTGTTACTACGCTACCACTTCGGGGTCAACATTCCCGCGTTCAGGAGCCCTACCACTATCAAGCAAGGGAGGACGATGCACGCTGACATACCGGGGGAGTAATTGGTCCACTGTTGTTTAGTTATCCTCTGATCTGCTCGGTTAGTCTCTTTTGGTTGGGGTATACTGTATCGGTATCCCCGGATGCTATCGCAGTCCCACATCCCCGACCACAATTATGCTACAGAGCACATTTACGCTTTATGCACTTGTCTTTCCAATTATTCTAGTTTGATTTATGTACGGTGATTTCCCTCTGTGGGGTCCCTAAGTTATTTTACATTAATGAATATCTCCATTTCCTGTCAAAAAAAATTACAAAAGTTAACATAATCTGATTCACTTTCCCACCATGAATCATGACATCCAATTTTTCTTCTCTTGATTGTCACATGGATTAGACAGCATTAATATAGCATATTTCAATGTATCAAAAAATAATAATATATGCATATAGCAGTTAATAGCATGAGTTAATCATTTCTAAAACCCCCCCTCAGCAGTAAAGGTTTAAGTTATTTTTTTTAAATCCCCCTCTCGAGTCGTGTGTCTCTTTCTAAATCGTGTTATGATTCTAATCCTTTTTCTTTCATGTCGATTGTACAGTTGTCTGTCTTTTCCTTTTATATCGTGTAACCATTTACCGTTTTAGACATGTCCCCTCCATCACTTGTCGAGAAAACGTTCCCAACTCCTCTCATAATGCCCTCCGAGATCTCAAAAAGAGTTCATCTGCCCAAAACTCATAAGGAAGAAACGCAACCCTAAGGCGACTTCTCCTGTTTCCCCGATCACGCCGCCACCTACATCAGCGCTGCTCCTCCCACCTGGCATTCCATCGGTAAGCGATACGGCTATGGTTGTTTTTTCTCCAGGGCTTGCATCGCTGGGCACTGCCATGGTTAAGCCGAAATGGGGTCGTCCTACTAAGCTTTCCGTCCACAAGCTTTCGTCCCTATCTGGATCACCGTCCCCAACCACAGATAGTCTTGTTTATGTGGTTAAGGTGATGGCTAGGGTTCTAGTCCAACCTATCTCGGTGTCTCCTACGGTTTGATGGCTCATACCGTCGTCGATGTGTGTTTTCCAGGATGGCTTCTTTGCTTGCTCTCTCACTAAGGAAGTTGTAAGAACCGCCTCCGGTTGAACCGGTGAGTTTTGGCAAAGTTTGACTTTCGGCCGGAAAAGTCAACCGATGACTCCAGGAGTCGTTCGGGACCTTTCCGGGGCCCAAAAAGCTTAGCCGTCATCACGGTTATCTTAGTTGGACCATTTTCTTTCGTTTGACTTTAATATTGTAAAGGTCAATTTTCGGTCAAACGAGAACTTTTTATCGACTAAATCCAATTTTATTAGAGTGCTGGATTTTTATTAGAGGCAAGTGGTCCCCACTAGGAAACTTGTCCATATTGGCTTGGAGGAGAAGAAAAGGACCTCTATTGACCTATTTACCCTCACTTATGCTAAAGGGAAGAAGGGAGACTTAAGGGTATTTTGGCCCATCCACTATTAGGTTAAAGGGACATTTGGAAGAGCATTTTCAGCTCATTATTGTGCTGGCCAAAAATTGCTAGAGGAAGAAGAGAGAAAAGCTCACAAACTTGGAGAAGAAGCAAAAGGGAAAAAGGCAAGCTTTTGGGGTGGATTCTTCTCAAATCTTCTCCAAATCACACCATCTTCATCTCCATTCAATCCCTAAGTTAAGTGAACTCTCAAATCCTTCTTTCAATCACTTTTGAGTTGTGGGTTTTTATGGGTTTTGCTAGAACTTCTTGGTTTTGTGGTTAGTATTGTTGGATGTTGGTTTTTGGTGAAGAATAGTGAAGATTAGGTTGATTTTGGTTAGATTGTTGAAGCTTTGATAAAACCCATTAAGGGTAGTGAAGTTTGGGAGTTAGATTGACTGTTTTTGAAGTTTGATGATGGTAAAAATGGTGTTTTTGGAGTGGTTTTTCGTAGAAACGGAGTTGGAGAAGAAGGTGTTGGGGCTGCCCAGATCTGATACGGAACGAGGCATGGAAAGGGTCTTGTCACGCCCCAAATCCGGTTCTTGCCCGGACTTGAGACGTAACTTGAGTAAACACGATTTTCAACACTAGTTAACCAACAACAATCTCATAAATCCTTCAAATAAGTCTCAAAGCAGAATAACTCAGTTTAAAACATAAATAAAACCCTCCAGGGGTGTAATAATAATCCTCCAACAAGGTTTGTTTAAAACTGACGTAAAAGCATAAACGAAGTCTCTAATAAGACACCCACACCAAGAAGCTCCAGAGCCTCTACTCCTCAATCAAGCCTGTAATCACAACAATAAACTCATAGGGGTGAGCTTGCGCTCAGTAGGGAAAATACATAACAAGGTGGACTTTAAACTCAATAATTTCATCAGCAAAGTCAACAAGATAATTCTTAACAATCACGGGCAATGGGTAATCCAATCAATGTCGTGGCACATGAAGTCACCACCCTCCGATCCACATATGATGTGTCCTCTCGGATTTTCCCTCAAATCAAGAGGAGACGCATATCATTGAGGCTACCGGAAACAACCCCCTGAGGGCGCTTATCATCGGGATTCTCATAAACGTCTCCAAGGGATTTTATGTCCTCGGGAACCAAGGTATTACTCCCATAGGAAGCATACACTTGGGCAATTCAATAATAATCAAATAATAATTGAGTAACACACTCAAACCGAAACACGAAACAATCCATTCCCAACAAACACCAATCCACTATCACACATAGCTCACGCATCACTGTTTCACCATAACACACAGCACACGAATCACATGATCACAACACACGAATCACACAATCACAACTTACCGTTCACTTACCAGTCACGACCCATCGGTGCATTGATCACCTGATTGCACCGCTCGGTACAACCAGTCCTACTCGATGCTCCAATCAACCATTTAAGGAAACAAGCAATCATTCAAATACGTTCAACAGTCAAGCACGAGTTTAATCGACCAAACATGTAAACCTTCAATCGAGCATTCTAGCATGTAATTCATCTAGTTCCATTAGACTCTTTAGCCCATCCACTAAACAACCAAACAACCAAGCAACCAAGCAACCAAGCATGTGATCCTAACACAACTAATCCGAGGGCTTTGCCAAGGCCGCTCTACCAGTAAAACAATTCCCAAGTATTGAGAGCGAGTTACACTAGTGATTGGCATCCTAATCATTCACCACTAGACACTTCCGGTTATTAGTAATTGAAAGACAATTATTCTAGTTATTCGCATCCTATAGTCATTTCTAGGACCTTTCCGATGTTATTAGTCTAACATGCATACTAAGCATTTAAACGAGTGGTTAAGACTTTCCTACCTCGAGGTCTTCCTCTCAACACTCTGATGATAAGCCCGATGGTGATGGCTAAGTCGTTTGGGTTCCGGAAAAGCCCTTAGTGACTTCCTGAGTCATCGGTTGACTTTTCCGGTAGAAAGTCAAACTTGCTTGAAAAGCCACCGATTCGACCGAGAGCGGGTCTTACAATCTACCCCCTTAAAGAAATTTCGTCCTCGAAATTAAAAACCAAGTACCTCAATGCCGAACAGGTGGGGATACTTCACGCGGATCTCATCCTCGCGCTCCCAAGTGGACCCTGCTCCCTGATGTCCCCACTGTACTAGTATCAACGGAATCGTCTTGTTCCGCAAGACCTTCTGCTTTGTACCCAAAATCTCGACGGGCTGCTCCTCATAGGTGACATCATCAGCTTCCTCGATGTCTGACCACTCAATAATGTGCGAATGGTCTGCCATGTACTTCCGCAGTTGGGACACGTGGAAAACGTTATGCACGTTCCCAAGCTGCGGTGGAGAGGCTAACCGATAAGCTACAGCTCCAATCCTCTCTAAGACCTCAAATGGTCCAATAAAACGTGGTGCCAACTTTCCTCCGCTGCGGTTAAACCGCACTAGACCCTTCTTTGGGCTCACCCTCAGAAACACGTGATCCCCGACCGTGAACTCGAGTGGTCTGCGACGCCTGTCTGCATAGCTCTTCTGCCGACTTTGCACGATCTTCAACCGCTCTCTAATCAACGCGACCTTTTCGGTCGTCTCTCTGACCATGTCTGGTCCAAGTAAGCTCCGGTCCCCAACCTCAGCCCAACATACCGGCGATCTACAAGGTCTGGCATACAGAGCCTCAAATGGTGCCATACCAATGCTGGACTTGTAACTGTTGTTGTAAACAAAATCTGCCAAAGGAAAATGATCCTCCCATGATCCCTGAAAGTCAAGCACACAAGCTCGAAGCATGTCCTCTAGAATCTGAATGGTGCGCTCTGACTGTCCATCTGTCTCAGGATGGTAAGCTGTACTCAACAGTACCTCTGTGCCCAAAGCCTTCTGTAGACTCTTCCAGAACCTGGATGTGAAACGAGGGTCCCTATCAGATGCCACTGACACTGGTACTCCATGTAGGCCAACAATCTCCCTGACATACAACCGACCCAACATGTCCACAGTATCATTCATCCTCATAGCTAGAAAGTGCGCCGACTTGGTCAGTCGATCAACCACCACCCAAACAGCATCGTGCCCCTTCGACGACCTTGGTAACCCACACACAAAATCCATAGTCACGTGCTCCCACTTCCACTCGGAGATCGGTAAAGGCTGCAGCAAGCCTGCGGGACGCCGATGCTCGGCCTTCACCTGTTAGCAGGTGAGGCATCGGGAAACGAAATCTGCAACTGCCCCACGCATCCCACTCCACCAAAACTGTCGTCGCATGTCTTTATACATCTTGTTGCCACCGGGGTGCACAACCAGACGGGAGTGGTGGCACTCTCGCAATACAGTGTCTCTGCACCCGCTGGGCACAAACAGCCGTCCTCTAAAACGGAGACCCTGATCGGTGCCCATCTCCCAACCCTTGAGCTTCACACCGTCGATCAATCTCTCACGAATTCATGCTGTCTCGGCATCCTCGGTCTCTGCCTCTAGCACTCGAGCAAATAACGTGTGCTGAGCCACCAAAGCACACAAGGCCATACCATCTGTGACCTCCTCCAACTCCAGTCTGAATAAGCTCAACTGCTCCAGCATGTCCCACTCTCGGACCGCTGCTCAAAGCATCGGCGACGACGTTCGCCTTTCCCGGATGATAGAGCAACTCGAAGTCGTACTCCTCAAGTAACTCCATCCATCTCCTTTGGCGCATGTTCAGATCGCGCTGCGAGAATATATACTTGAGGCTCTTGTGATCTGAAAACACCCTGAACTGCTCACCATACAGATAGTTTCTCCAGCTCTTCAGCGCAAATACCACCGCTGCTAGCTCAAGATCATGGGTCGGGTAGTTGTGCTCATGCACCTTCAACTTCCTCGAGCCGTAAGTAACTACCTTTCCACTCTGCATGAAAACACAACCTAGCCCTTCGCCTGAGGCGTCACAATACACGTCATAGCCTACTCCCCGCTCTGGAACAATCAACACTGGAGCGTTAGTCAATCAAGCCTTTAGCTCGCGGAAAGAGTGCTCACACTCATCCGTCCAAAGGTACTCCGCCCCCTTGTGGGTCAAAGCTGTCATAGGTGCTGCTAGACGCGAGAAATCGTGAACAAAGCGTCGGTAATATCCTGCCAACCCTAGAAAGATCCGAATCTCAAATACACTGCTTGGTCTGGCCCACTTCGACACTGCATCAACCTTTGCCGGGTCCACCAAGATGCCCTCTCGAGATACGACATGCCCGAGGAACTTCACCTCTGTGAGCCAAAATTCGCACTTCTCCAAATTGCCGTACAACTGATGAGTGCGTAAGAGTGTCAAAACAGTCCTCAGATGCTCCTCACGTGCCTCCACACTAGGCGAGTAGATCAAGATGTCATCGACAAATACTACTACAAACTGGTCCAGATAAGGTCTGAAGATGACATTCATCAAGTCCATAAAGGGGGCCGGTGCGTTCGTCAAACCGAACGGCATCACCAGAAACTCAAAGTGTCCATAACGAGTTCGGAACGCTGTCTTCTCTACGTCCTCGTGTCACACCCCAAATCCGGTTCTTGCCCGGACTCGAGGCATGACTATAAAAATACGAATAAAGGAGATAACCAATTAAATCAATTTCCACAAAACTCCAATACTATAACTCGAAACCATCAAAATGTAGTTCAAAACATTTTGTAACCCTCAAGGGGTGTAATAATAATAATATCTACCGTTTGATCCACAACAAAAACTGTAAAGTCCGAAGTCTCTAATAAGTACCCCGCCGAGAAGCGCCCAAGCTTCTACTCCTCAATCAAGCCTGTAGACACAACAGTAAAACATAGGGGTGAGCTCACGCTCAGTAGGGAAAACGCATAACAAGGTAAACCTTAACTCGAACAAGATCAACAATAAAGTTAACAGAATATAACTTAACAAAATATGGGTAATAAGTAAACCAGTCAGTGTCGTGGTACATGAAGTCACCACCCTCCGATCCACATGATGTGTCCTCTCGGATTCTCCCTCAAATCCAGAGGAGACGCATAACATTGAGGCGACCGGGAACAACCCTTCGGGGCGCTTATCATCGGGATTCTCAGAAACGTCTCCAAAGGATTTTATGTCATTGGGAACCCAGGGCCATACTCCCGTAGGAGCGCACACGTGGGCAATTTAATAAATAACCAATATATCATCCCACACCGGACTCCCCAACGGTGTAGGTACCATACCATAACAACAATAATTCCATAACATCTTAGCAACACGCTTACCGAAACTTAACACCAACCAATCCAACCACAGTCAAACCACTAATGCACATAGTTCACCCATCACCAATTCCCATAGCACACAGTACCCAAATCACTAGACCAATGCACACCAATCACACAATTCCAACTTACCGTTCACTTACCAGTTTCGAACCACCGGGGCATCGATCACCTGATTGCGCCGCGCAGTACAACCAGTCATACTCGATACCCCCAACAATCAATCAAGTAAATCAAGTAATCATTCGAGTACAAACAACGAGCAGGTACGAGTCTGATCAACCAATTAATCATAAAGCCTTCGAAAGAGCATTCAAACATGCAATTTCACTAGTTTCATTAGACTCTTTAGCCTATCCACTAAGCAACCAACAACCAAGCATGTGATCCTAACACGCAACTAATCCGAGGGCTTTGCCAAGGCTCCTCTACCAGACAAACATATCCCAAGTATTGAAAGCGAATTATACTAGTGATTGGCCTCCTAATCGGTCACCACTAGACACTCTGGTTATTAGCAATTTAAAGATGATTAAGCTAGTTATTCGCATCCTATATGCATATCTAGGACCTTTTCCAATTTTATTAACCTAGCATGCATACTAGGCATCGTAAACGAGAGGTTAGGGCTTTCCCTACCTCAAGGTCCTCCTTGTCAACGCTTTGGTGAAGTCCGGTGATCACCACCTCGCTCTTCCCTCGGGCCTCGGTGTGATCCTTGCTCCTCTAGCTCGATCCCCAAGGTCTTGGACACAAAGAAACACTAATTAGGTTCCACTTAAACAGTAAGAAAGACCCCCAAAACCCTTCCAAAGTTTGGCTCAAAACCAAGGTGTAAACACTTCGAAAAACCCCCAAGAAACCCTCACTCTGGTGGGTCGCGGATCTGGTCACGGATCCGTGATGGAAACCCTCACGGTCACCGTCACGGAGCCGTGACGAGTGCCGTCACGGACTCCCTCACGGAGCCGTGACGTCGCCCGTCACGGGATCCGTCACGGATCCGTGACGCACCAGGGCAGTTTCGCCCTTCTTCAACCTCCAGCTCCAAAACTCCGAAAATCTACCTTCAAACCCAGAAATTTCCCCAAGCCAACCCCCAAAACAGTCCAAATCCATCATTACTCCTCTACCCATGGTAGGAATCAATACACAAACAAGTTTTCCAATGATTCATCAAATCAAACCCACTTCAAAAACTCCAAACCACCATTGATTTCTCCACAGAAACTTCACTAAGTTCTTCATCAACACCAACTCCCATCATTTCTACTTAACCCAACATCATCTAGCCATTTTTCACCCAAAACCCAAGGAAAATAGATGAAGAGAAAAGATGAGTAGAGAGTTCCATTACCTCTAGAATGTGAGGATGAAGAGGATGCTAGTGTTTTTGAGGGTGGAAGGCTAGAGGATGACTCCAAATGGTTCCTTCTTCTTAGATTCTCCTTCAAGCTTCCATGGGAGCTCTTCTCCCTTTCTTCCTCTCCAATTTTCGGCTACAACAATGCAAATAGGAAATGATTTTGCTTCTCCAACACATAAAATACCTAAATGTTGCAATGACTTAAAGGCCCTTGAGCTAGAAACCCATGTAGGAGCTTTTGGGAGGGTAAAAGGGACAATAACTATTCCTTTTTCTCTCATTCAACCAAAATAGGACAAGTGTCCCTCTAGCTCATTTAATTTCCCCACTTAAATTCCAGCACTTTTAAAAATTGAAGCTTTAGTCGATATGAAGTCTCGTTTTGACCAAAATTGACTTTATGCAATATTATATTCAAATGAAAGGGTTTTCTTCCCTGAAGCCAACCGTGATAATGGCTACTTCGTTTGAGTTCCGGAGAAGTCCCGAGTGACTTCCGGAGTTACCGGTTCGACCGGAAGCGGGTCTTACAATCCACCCCCTTTAAAGAAATTTCGTCCCCGAAATTAAAAGCAAGATACCTCAATGTCGAACAGGTGGGGATACTTCACGCGGATCTCATCCTCGCGCTCCCAAGTGGATTCTGCTCCCTGATGTCCCCACTGTACTAGTACCAGCGGAATCGTCTTGTTCCGCAGGGTCTTCTCCTTCGTACCCAAAATCTCAACGGGCTGCTCCTCAAAGGTGACATCATCTGCCATCTCGATGTCTGACCACTCAATGATGTGCGAAGGGTCTGCTATGTACTTCCGCAGCTGGGACACATGGAAAACGTTGTGCACGTTCCCAAGCTGCGGCGGCAAGGCCAACCGATAGGCTACAACTCCAATCTTCTCTAACACATCAAAAGGTCCGATGAACCGCGGTGCCAGCTTGCCTCCGCTGCGGTTGAACCGCACAAGACCCTTCCTCGGGCTCACTCTCAGAAACACATGTTCCCCGACCATGAACTCAAGTGGTCTACGACGCCTGTCGGCGTAGCTCTTCTGTCGACTCTGTGCGGTCTTTAGCCGCTCTCTAATCAAGGTGACTTTCTCGGTCGTCTCCCTAATCATGTCTGGCCCGAGTAAGCTCCTGTCACCAACTTCAGCCCAACACACCGGTGATCTGCAAGGTCTGCCATACAAGGCCTCAAATGGTGCCATACCTATACTAGACTGGTAACTGTTGTTGTAGGCAAACTCTGCCAACGGCAAATGATCTTCCCATGACCCCTGAAAGTCAAGCACACACGCTCGGAGCATGTCCTCTAAAATCTGAATGGTGCGCTCTGACTGTCCATCTGTCTCGGGATGGTAAGCGGTACTCAACAGTACCTCAGTGCCTAAGGCCTTCTGTAGACTCTTCCAGAACCTGGATGTGAAACGGGGGTCTCTATCCGATACTACTGATACAGGCACACCGTGTAAACGAATAATCTCTCTGACATACAAGCGAGCCAACATGTCCACAGAATCCGTCATCCTCATAACCAAAAAGTGGGCCGATTTGGTCAGTCGATCGACCACCACCCAAACAGCGTCATGCCCCTTCGACGATCTGGGCAACCCACACACAAAATCCATAGTCACGTGCTCCCATTTCCTAACCCTCGAGCTCAACTCCATCCATCAACTTCTGCCGAATCCCTGCTGTCTCGGCGTCCTCAGCCTGTGCCCCTAGCACCCGAGCAAAGAGCGTGGGCTGAGCCACTAAGGCGCACAAGGCCATACTCTCTGTGACCTCCTCCAACTCTAGTCTAAATAGGCTCAACTGCTCCAGCATGTCCCACTCTCGGACTGCTATGCTGGCCACGCAGTGACTCGACTTCCTGCTCAGAGCGTCGGCGACCACGTTCGCCTTGCCCGGATGATAAAGCAACTCGAAGTCATACTCTTCCAGTAGCTCCATCCACCGTCTTTGGCGCATGTTCAGATCACGCTGCGAGAAGATATACTTGAGGCTCTTGTGGTCTGAAAATACTCTGAACCGCTCACCATACAGGTAATGTCTCCAACTCTTCAGCGCAAATACTACCGCTGCCAACTCGAGATCATGAGTGGGATAGTTGCGCTCATGCACCTTCAACTGTCTCGAGCCGTAAGCAACCACCTTTCCACCCTGCATCAGAACACAACCTAACCCTTCGCCGGAGGCGTCACAATACACGTCATAGCCCACTCCCCGGTCTGGAACGATCAGCACTGGGGTGGTAGTCAACCGAATCTTTAGCTCGCAAAAAGCACGCTCACACTCATTCTTCCAAATGTACTCCGCCCCTTTGCGGGTCAAAGCTGTCATAGGTGCTGCAAGGCGAGAGAAATCCTGAACGAAGCGCCGGTAATAGCCTGCCAACCCGAGGAAACTCCGAATCTCAAATACACTGCTGGGTCTCGCCCACTTCGACACTGCCTCGACCTTGGTTGGGTCGACCAAGATGCCCTCCCGAGATACCACGTGCCCGAGGAATTTCACCTCTGCGAGCCAAAATTCGCCCTTCTCCAGATTGCCGTACAACTGGTGAGTGCGTAAGAGTGTCAAAACGGTACGCAGATGCTCTGCGTGCGCCTCCTCACTGGGCGAGTAGATCAAGATATCATCGACGAAGACTACCACGAACTGGTCTAGATAAGGTCTGAAGATGCCATTCATCAGGTCCATAAAGGCGGCCGGTGCGTTCGTCAAACCGAACGGCATCACCAGAAATTCGAAATGTCCATAACGAGTACGGAACGCTGTCTTCTCTACGTCCTCAGCCCGGACTCTCAGCTGGTAGTACCCCGATCGAAGGTCGATCTTCGAGAAGTACTTTGCTCCCCTCAGCTGGTCAAATAAATCATCAATCCTAGGCATCGGGTAGCGGTTCTTCACCGTCACCCGGTTCAGCTTCCTGTAATCTATACACATCCTCAAGGCTCCACCCTTCTTCTTCACGAAGAGGGCGGGCGCTCCCCACGGAGATACGCTCGGTCGGATGAATCCCTTCTGCTGCAGTTCCTCAAGCTGTCGCTTAAGTTCGACCAACTCGGCTGGTGCGAACCGATACGGCGTCATCGAGATCGGCGCCGTACCCGGGATCAGATCGATCCTGAACTCCACCTCTCGCGCTGGTGGCAAGCCTGATAGTTCCTCCGGGAAGACCTCCGGGAACTCCCGCACTACCCTCGGTAACTCAGTGCTACTCCGTACAACCTCTGCCTCAAGACCTGCGGTCAAGGCAGATAAGTGAACTCCGCTCCTGCTCCCCAGCACACACGTGATCACCCTATCACCTGATCTCACCGTCACCTGACGTCTGTAGCAGTCAATCGTCGCTCGGTACCTCGCGAGCCAGTCCATACCAAGGATCACGTCAAAGGCGCTCATGTCAAGAACGAGCAAGTCCCCCAGAAATGGGCAATCTGCCACCCTAATCGCACAGTCTCTGCAAACGGTGCTCAACACCACAGCACCCGTAGCCGGGGTCTCCAAACAAAGGGGCTGACTCAAAGTCTCAGCCCGCAAACCCAAAGAAGAAGAAATAGACGAAGAAATGAACGAATGGGAAGCTCCCGTATCAAACAAAAAGGAAGTCCACGCATTATAAAGTAAACACGTACCCTGAGTGGCCTCATGGCCGGCGTACGGCCTCTCAATCCTGGGATCAGTAACTGCAAAGACTCGGCCCTGACGTGCCGACGGTCCTCCTCTAGGTGGTGGGGGAAGTGCCACCCGCTGCTCAGCTCTCTGCTGGTGCCTCTGACCTGCTGCTCCCGCCGCTGGACGCGGAGCTCTCTGCTGCAGTGCCTGACGTGGTCTTCCGGGGGGCGCAGGGCGAATCTGAGTCTGCTGGGGCCTCGGTGCAGGCGCTCTGCCAACTATCTCAGGGCACGCCCGGATGAAATGATCAGATCGACCACACTGGAAGCATCCTCTCAGCTGCGCTACCTCAGGACACGCACGCATGAGATGGTCGGTGCTGCCACAGTGAAAACACCCCCTCAGCGCACCAGTCTGTCTGACTCCGGTCCCCTGGGGACGACCATCATAACGCTCTACGGGTCCATTGCCCCTCGGGCAGTCTCGTGCCAAGTGACCCTGCTGTCCACACTGAGGACACAGTTGTGCCACCGGGGCGGGTCCAACTGACGCGACAGTCCCAGCTCGGCGCATGCTAGCCTGCTGAAACTGAGACTGAAAGTGTCCTGCAACTCTCTGTCGGTGTCAGTCCCGACGGTCAGACGGCTGTAAGAAGCCACTCGGCCTAGGCCTGGTCTCTCGTACCCTGATGGTATCTCTGAAGTGCCTCTCCATGGCTAAAGCCTGATTCAAGAGGGTGGAGTAATCCGTGGTCCTGAAAGCGATAACCCTGTCGGCTATCGACGGGGCGAGCCCGTTCTCAAACCTCCTACATCGGTCATCCGCAGTCTGCACCAACTCTGGTGCGAAGCGGGCCAACGAAGTGAACCTCACAGCATACTCCGACACGCTCAAGCCTCCCTGTCGTAGATCCAGAAACTGCTGGCGCCTGTCATCCCGGATAGAGCGAGGAAAGTACTGCTCCACGAATAGCCTGCTGAACAACTCGAAGTCACTGCCGACCCTACCCTGCACTGACTGCCACCAGTAGTAGGCCTCTCCCTCAAGCTGAAAAGTGGCGAACGAAACTCTCAGACGCCCCTCCGATACTCCAGAGGTATCGAGGTTGCGGGTCACCCGCTCCAACCAACCAGAAGCTGCCTCGGGGTCCGCTCCCCCGGAGTAGGTCGGCGTACCAAGTCTACGAAACTCTCTGAGTGCCTGGGCCGTGAGGCTGTCAAGCTGGCCTGGCCTCTCTCCAAAATCTGCTGAAGCAGCGGGCACGGGCTCTGGTGCCGGTGCAGTAGTCCCTTGCTGCGCGCTCAAGGCCGCTAGCACAGCGCGAACCACCTCCTCGAGAGGGGTCGCCTGAGTCGGCTCTGCGACTGGAACTGTCCTGGGTGGCGACCCTGTCGGTCCACCTCCAAAACTCTGATGATCTGTGGAAGCAGCATCCTGGGCGTCAGCTGCCCCCTCCTGCTCAGCAGCAGGTGTCTGCCTCGGACCCCCAGCTGAGCGGCCCCGGGTACCTCTAGGAACGTACGTACGAGCCATGTTGTCTATCCGCCTGCACGGATAACGCACATGTTCATTACTCAGTTCAACAACGGTCCTCGCACGTTACAAGGACGCACACACGCGTCAAACAAGTCACCCACATATGCGCCCCTCACACTAGTAGATATATATACTCATATAATATAACACCCAAGTTCGCATCTCTATGCGTCACACAGCAACAACCAGCGATTTAGCAATCAACACCGACTCTCACAGGAGGGTTCAATCAAACAGAGAAATCCACTCCCAGAGGAGGATTCAATCAATCAAAGAAATCCACTCCCAAAGGAGGATTCAATCAATCAAAGAAGTCCACTCCTACAGGAGGATTCATTCTCAGAAACATCACACAAGCGGCACAACACAATAGGCATACCCCTTGCTCGGGTATCCTTTCGCAAAGAGGGTTTAGTACCTAACACAACTCGATTTAAAAGTCAACCTTAGCCTTTTCCTCTCTTTCATGAATTCCCATTTCTTAACTTTTACTCAAACCTTTTCATGTCGATCTCATGTTGTTACAATCTGGTTCAGGCATCCCCGAACTTCATTGTAACAACTTGACATCAAAACATCACGCTCGACTACAGTGGCGCCCCTGAGTCAACCCGTGATGGTGTAAACATTCTAGTTCTACTGAAAATTCGGCATGCCCCATTCGTATTTCCCTTAACCCTCCGCTTAAGCGGGACAACCACCAATACAAATTCACCAGGTACAAGCACACAGAATTCTCATGCTCTTTCAAGGCATCACACAATCAAAATAATGGAGTTCTCATACTCCTAAGGTACACAACGCAATCAATAAACGGAGTCCTCGTGCTCCCAATTACTACGGGGTACTCGTGCCCCAGACTCAACCATAACACACGCTCGCAACTTACCGAGACCCCAACTCGTAAGCCAGCCAACCCATACTCGCAACCACGTAGGCCAGCCAAAGAATACTCGTAACCGTATAGGCCAGCTAAACTCGCAACCTCCCCGAGGCCAGCAACATAACACTCGCAACCTCCTCGAGGCCAGCAAAATAACACTCGCAACCTCCTCGAGGCCAGCAAAATAACACTCGCAACCTCCTCGAGGCCAGCAAAATAACACTCGCAACCTCCTCGAGGCCAGCAAAATAACACTCGCAACCTCCTCGAGGCCAGCAAAATAACACTCGCAACCTCCTCGAGGCCAGCAAAATAACACTCGCAACCTCCTCGAGGCCAGCAAAATAACACTAACCTTAGTACACGGCTCTCATGGCCACCCAACACAAATCAACACACGGCTCTCATGGCCCCCCCAAGACTCAACAGTCAAACACAAATCTCCCCTTAAACATGGCCAAACCACAACTTGAAAATTTCTCGAAGTAAAACGCCAAAGGCAAACACCACTAACTGTTGGCTCTCACTATCATGTATGCATAGCGGGTCGGTCATTGACCGTCAATCCAATTCCGATCTCAACCATTCGGCCTCACTGATCATTAGTGAGAGGATACCAATCAAGTAATGCAAACATTGTAGTGCAAGATTTCAATTAGGACAACCCTTAAAGCAACTCAAAACTCCAACTCCCTAATTCTACCCACCTAATTGACTTCGGTCCGAGGTTTGAAAATCAGTTCGTAAGACACCTGTTTCAACTGAAACCAGGCTCTGATACCAAATTGTCACACCCCAAATCCGGTTCTTGCCCGGACTCGAGGCATGACTATAAAAATACGAATAAAGGAGATAACCAATTAAATCAATTTCCACAAAACTCCAATACTATAACTCGAAACCATCAAAATGTAGTTCAAAACATTTTGTAACCCTCAAGGGGTGTAATAATAATAATATCTACCGTTTGATCCACAACAAAAACTGTAAAGTCCGAAGTCTCTAATAAGTACCCCGCCGAGAAGCGCCCAAGCTTCTACTCCTCAATCAAGCCTGTAGACACAACAGTAAAACATAGGGGTGAGCTCACGCTCAGTAGGGAAAACGCATAACAAGGTAAACCTTAACTCGAACAAGATCAACAATAAAGTTAACAGAATATAACTTAACAAAATATGGGTAATAAGTAAACCAGTCAGTGCCGTGGTACATGAAGTCACCACCCTCCGATCCACATGATGTGTCCTCTCGGATTCTCCCTCAAATCCAGAGGAGACGCATAACATTGAGGCGACCGGAAACAACCCTTCGGGGCGCTTATCATCGGGATTCTCAGAAACGTCTCCAAAGGATTTTATGTCATTGGGAACCCAGGGCCATACTCCCGTAGGAGCGCACACGTGGGCAATTTAATAAATAACCAATATATCATCCCACACCGGACTCCCCAACGGTGTAGGTACCATACCATAACAACAATAATTCCATAACATCTTAGCAACACGCTTACCGAAACTTAACACCAACCAATCCAACCACAGTCAAACCACTAATGCACATAGTTCACCCATCACCAATTCCCATAGCACACAGTACCCAAATCACTAGACCAATGCACACCAATCACACAATTCCAACTTACCGTTCACTTACCAGTTTCGAACCACCGGGGCATCGATCACCTGATTGCGCCGCGCAGTACAACCAGTCATACTCGATACCCCCAACAATCAATCAAGTAAATCAAGTAATCATTCGAGTACAAACAACGAGCAGGTACGAGTCTGATCAACCAATTAATCATAAAGCCTTCGAAAGAGCATTCAAACATGCAATTTCACTAGTTTCATTAGACTCTTTAGCCTATCCACTAAGCAACCAACAACCAAGCATGTGATCCTAACACGCAACTAATCCGAGGGCTTTGCCAAGGCTCCTCTACCAGACAAACATATCCCAAGTATTGAAAGCGAATTATACTAGTGATTGGCCTCCTAATCGGTCACCACTAGACACTCTGGTTATTAGCAATTTAAAGATGATTAAGCTAGTTATTCGCATCCTATATGCATATCTAGGACCTTTTCCAATTTTATTAACCTAGCATGCATACTAGGCATCGTAAACGAGAGGTTAGGGCTTTCCCTACCTCAAGGTCCTCCTTGTCAACGCTTTGGTGAAGTCCGGTGATCACCACCTCGCTCTTCCCTCGGGCCTCGGTGTGATCCTTGCTCCTCTAGCTCGATCCCCAAGGTCTTGGACACAAAGAAACACTAACTAGGTTCCACTTAAACAGTAAGAAAGACCCCCAAAACCCTTCCAAAGTTTGGCTCAAAACCAAGGTGTAAACACTTCGAAAAACCCCCAAGAAACCCTCACTCTGGTGGGTCGCGGATCTGGTCACGGATCCGTGATGGAAACCCTCACGGTCACCGTCACGGAGCCGTGACGAGTGCCGTCACGGACTCCCTCACGGAGCCGTGACGTCGCCCGTCACGGGATCCGTCACGGATCCGTGACGCACCAGGGCAGTTTCGCCCTTCTTCAACCTCCAGCTCCAAAACTCCGAAAATCTACCTTCAAACCCAGAAATTTCCCCAAGCCAACCCCCAAAACAGTCCAAATCCATCATTACTCCTCTACCCATGGTAGGAATCAATACACAAACAAGTTTTCCAATGATTCATCAAATCAAACCCACTTCAAAAACTCCAAACCACCATTGATTTCTCCACAGAAACTTCACTAAGTTCTTCATCAACACCAACTCCCATCATTTCTACTTAACCCAACATCATCTAGCCATTTTTCACCCAAAACCCAAGGAAAATAGATGAAGAGAAAAGATGAGTAGAGAGTTCCATTACCTCTAGAATGTGAGGATGAAGAGGATGCTAGTGTTTTTGAGGGTGGAAGGCTAGAGGATGACTCCAAATGGTTCCTTCTTCTTAGATTCTCCTTCAAGCTTCCATGGGAGCTCTTCTCCCTTTCTTCCTCTCCAATTTTCGGCTACAACAATGCAAATAGGAAATGATTTTGCTTCTCCAACACATAAAATACCTAAATGTTGCAATGACTTAAAGGCCCTTGAGCTAGAAACCCATGTAGGAGCTTTTGGGAGGGTAAAAGGGACAATAACTATTCCTTTTTCTCTCATTCAACCAAAATAGGACAAGTGTCCCTCTAGCTCATTTAATTTCCCCACTTAAATTCCAGCACTTTTAAAAATTGAAGCTTTAGTCGATATGAAGTCTCGTTTTGACCAAAATTGACTTTATGCAATATTATATTCAAATGAAAGGGTTTTCTTCCCTGAAGCCAACCGTGATAATGGCTACTTCGTTTGAGTTCCGGAGAAGTCCCGAGTGACTTCCGGAGTTACCGGTTCGACCGGAAGCGGGTCTTACACCTCGGCTCGGACCCTCAGCTAGTAGTACCCCGATCGAAGATCGATCTTCGAGAAGTACTATGCTCCCCTCAGCTGATCAAATAAATCATCAATCCTCGACATCGGATAGCGGTTCTTCACTGTCACCCAGTTCAACTTTCGGTAATCGATGCACATCCTCAAGGCTCCACACTTCTTCTTCACGAAGAGGGCGGGTGCTCCCCACGGAGATACGCTCGGGCGGATGAAACCCTTCTACTGAAGTTTCTCGAGTTGTCACTTTAGCTCGACCAACTCCGCTGGCGCAAACCGATACGGCGTCATCGAGATCGGCGCCGTACCCGGAATCAGATCGATCCTGAAGTCCACCTCGCGCGCTGGCGGCAAGCCTGATAGCTCCTCCGGGAACTCACGCACTACCCTCGGTAGCTCTTTGCTACTCTGCACGATCTCTGGCTCAGATCCCGTAGTCAAGGCGGATAGGAGAACTCCGCTCTTGCTACCCAAAACACACGTGATCACCCTGTCACCTGACGTCGATAGAAATCGATCGTCGCTCGATACCTCGCGAGCCAGTCCATACCCAGAATTACGTCAAAGGCGTTCATATCAAGAACGAGTAAGTAACCAAGAAAGGGGCAATCTGCCACCCTAATCGCACAGTCTCTACAAACGGTGCTCAACACCACCTCACCCGTAACCGGAGTCTCCAAACAAAGGGGTTGACTCAAAGTCTCCACCCGCAAACCCAAGGAAAAAGCAGTAGACGAAGAGATGAACGAATGGGAAGCTCCCGTATCAAAAAAAAAATGAAGCCCACGAATTATAAAGTAAACACGTACCCTGTGTGGCCTCATGGCCGGCGTACGACCTCTCAACTCTGGAATCAATAATTGCAAAGACTCGGCCCTGCTGTGCCGGTGGTCCTCCTCTCGGTGGTGGGGGAAGTGCTACCTGCTGCCCAGCTCTCGGTTGGTGTCTTTGACCTGCTGCTCCCGCCACCTGACGCGGAGCTCTCTGCTGCTGTGCCTGACGTGGTCGGCCAGGTGGTGCATGGCGAGTCTGAGTCTGCTGGGGCCTCGGTGCAGGCGCTCTACCAGCTAGCTCAGGGCACGCCCGAATGAAATGATCAGATCGACCACACTGGTAGCATCCCCTCTGTCCCCCCTGTTGTGCCAGCTAAGGACACGCACGCACGAAGTGGTTGGGGCTGCCACACTGATAACACCCCCTCTGCTCACTCTGCGGTCTGTCTCTGGTCCCCTAGGGACGATCATCATGGCGCTCTACAGGTCCATTGCCCCTCGGGCAGTCTCGTGCCAGGTGACCATGTTGTCCACACCGAGGACACAGCTGTGCCACCGGGGCGGGTCCAATTGACGCTACGGTCCCTGCTCGGCGCATGCCATCCTGCTGAAACTGAGGCTGAAAGTATCCTGCAACTCTCTGTCTGCGTCGGTCTCGACGATCAGACGGCTGAACAAAGCCACTCGGCCTAGGCTTAGTCTCTCGCACCCTGATAGTCTCTCTAAAGTGTCTATCCATGGCTAAAGCCTGATCCAAGAGCATGGAGTACTCTGCGGTCCTGAAGGCGATGACTCTATCGGCTATCGACGGGATGAGCCCGTTCTCGAACCTCCTGCATCGGTCGTCCGCGGTCCGAACCAACTCCGGCGCGAAGCGGGCCAGAGAAGTAAACCTCACTGCATACTCAGAAACGCTCAATCCTCTCTGACGTAGGTCCCGAAACTATTGGCGCCTGTCATCCCGAATGGAGCGAGGGAAGTACTGTTCCAAGAACAACCTGCTGAACAACTGAAAATCACTACCGACCCTGTCCTGCACTGACTGCCACCAGTAGTAGGCCTCTCCCTCAAGCTGAAAAGTGGCGAACGAAACTCTCAAGCGCCCCTCCGATACTCCAGAGGTATCGAGGTTGCGGGTAACCCACTCCAACCAGCCCGAAGTTGCCTCGGGGTCCGCTCCCCCGGAGTAGGTCGGCGTACCGAGTCTACGAAACTCCCTGAGCGACTGGGCCCTGAGGCTATCAAGTTGTCCTGGCCTCTCCCCAAAATCTGCTGAAGCAACAGGCATGGGCTCTGGTGCCGGTGCTGTAGTCCCTTGCTGCGCACTCAAGGCTGCTAGTACAACGCGAACCACCTCCTCGAGAGGGGTCGTCCGAGTCGGCTATGCGACTGGAGATGTCCTGGGTGGCGACCCTGTTGGTCCACCCACAAAGCTCTGATGCTCTGTGGAAGCAGCATCCTGGGCGTCAGCTGCCCCCTCCTGCTCAGCGGCAGGTGCCTGACTCGGACCCCCAACTGGACGGCTCCGGGTACCTCTCGGAACATACGTACGAGCCATGTCGCCTATCCGCCTGCACGGATAACGCACATGTTCAGTACTTAGTTCAACAACGGTTCTCACACGTTACAAGGACTATCACGCGCGTCACGCAAGTCATCCACAGTTTACACCTCTCACACTTAGTAGATATATATACTCATATAATATAGCACACAAGTTCGCATCTATATGCGTCTCACAACAACAACCAGCGATTTAAGCAATCAACCACCAACTCCCACAGGAGGGTTCCAACTCAAGCACACCACACAAGTACAAATCAATAGGCATACCGCTTGCTCGAGTATCCTCCCACAAAGAGGGGTTTAGCACTTAACACAATTCAATTCAATAATCACTCTTAACATTTCCTTCCTTTCCGTGGATTCCCATTTCTTAACTTTTACCCAAACTTTTCCATATCGATCTCATGTTGTTACAACCCGATTCAGGCGTCCCCGAACCTCATTGTAAAAACTTGACATCCAACCATCACGCTCGACTACAGTGGCGCCCCTGAGTCAACCAGTGATGGTGCAATCATTTTAGTTCTACCGAAAATTCGGCATGAACCATTCGTATTTTCCCTTACCCCTCCGCTTAAGCGGGACAATTACCAACACAAATTCACAAGACAAAAGTACGCAGAGTTCTCATGCTCGGCCAAAGACACCACACAGTCAATAAACGGAGTTCTCGTGCTCCTAAAGTACACAACGCAATCAATAAACGGAGTTCTCGTGCTCCCAAATACTACGGGGTGCTCGTGCCCCAAACTCGCCACAGACGGGCACACGGGGTTCTCGTGCCCCAATCTCGCCACACACGGGCACACGGTGTTCTCGTGCCCTACCAACATCCTCAACACAAACGCTATACGAGGTTCTCGTGCTACGGGGTTTTCACACAACGGACTACGGGGTTCTCGAGCCCCTCCCAAACACTCAATACAAGCACACATGGAGTTCTCATGCTCCAGAATAGTGGTCAATCAAACAAGTCAACAATTGAATACGACCAAACTACAACTCGAAAATTTGGAAATGATCCACCAAAATGGCAACACCACCAACAACTGGCTCACTCTACAACGAATGCCTATCGGGTCGATCACTACCCGTTAATCCAATTTCGATCTCAACCATTCGGCTTCACCGATCGCTAGGGAGAGGATACCAATCAAGTAATGCAAACATTGTAGTGTAAAGATTTCATTTAGGACAAACATTAAAGCGACTCATGACTCAGGTCGTTCCAACTCTTTGCGTCAATGTTTCCAAATCGCATCACTGAGTATCACGACTCAGACTCCCTAACTCTACACACCTAATTGACTTCGGTCCGAGGTTTGAAAATCAGTTCACAAGACACCTGTTTCAAATGAAACCAGGCTCTGATACCAAATTGTCACGCCCCAAATCCGGTTCTTGCCCGGACTCGAGACGTAACTTGAGTAAACACGATTTTCAACACTAGTTAACCAACAACAATCTCATAAATCCTTCAAATAAGTCTCAAAGCAGAATAACTCAGTTTAAAACATAAATAAAACCCTCCAACGGTGTAATAATAATCCTCCAACAAGGTTTGTTCAAAACTGACGTAAAAGCATAAACGAAGTCTCTAATAAGACACCCACACCAAGAAGCTCCCGAGCCTCTACTCCTCAATCAAGACTGTAATCACAACAATAAACTCATATGGGTGAGCTTGCGCTCAGTAGGGAAAATACATAACAAGGTGGACTTTAAACTCAATAATTTCATCAGCAAAGTCAACAAGATAATTCTTAACAATCACGGGCAATAGGTAATCCAATCAATGTCGTGGCACATGAAGTCACCACCCTCCGATCCACATATGATGTGTCCTCTCGGATTTTCCCTCAAATCCAGAGGAGACGCATATCATTGAGGCTATCGGAAACAACCCCCTGAGGGCGCTTATCATCGGGATTCTCATAAACGTCTCCAAGGGATTTTTTGTCCTCGGGAACCAAGGTATTACTCCCATAGGAAGCATACACTTGGGCAATTCAATAATAATCAAATAATAATTGAGTAACACACTCAGACCGAAACACGAAGCAATCCATTCCCAACAAACACCAATCCACTATCACACATAGCTCACGCATCACCGTTTCACCAGAACACACATCACACGAATCACATGATCACAACACACGAATCACACAATCACAACTTACCGTTCACTTACCAGTCACGACCCATCGGTGCATCGATCACCTGATTGCAACGCTCGGTACAACCAGTCCTACTCGATGCTCCAATCAACCATTTAAGGAAACAAGCAATCATTCAAATACGTTCAACAGTCAAGGACGAGTTTAATCGACCAAACATGTAAACCTTCAATCGAGCATTCTAGCATGTTATTCATATAGTTCCATTAGACTCTTTAGCCTATCCACTAAGCAACCAAACAACCAAGCATGCGATCCTAACACACAGCTAATCCGAGGGCTTTGCCAAGGCCGCTCTACCAGTAAAACAATTCCCAAGTATTGAAAGCGAGTTACACTAGTGATTGGCATCCTAATCATTCACCACTAGACACTTCCGGTTATTAGTAATTGAAAGACAATTATTCTAGTTATTCACATCCTATAGGCATTTCTAGGACCGTTCCGATTTTATTAGCCTAACATGCATACTAAGCATTTAAACGAGAGGTTAAGACTTTCCCTACCTTGAGGTCTTCCTCTCAACACTCTGATGATAAGCCCGGTGGTCACCACTCCGTTCTTCACACGGGTCCCGGCGTGATCTTTGCTCCTCTAGCTCGGTCCCAAAGTCTTGGACACAAAGAAACGTTAAATTAGACTCCACTTAAACATCAAGCAAGACCCCCAAAGCCCTTCCAAAGTTCAGCTCAAAACCAAGATCAACCAAGGTGAAAAACTCCCAAAGAAACCCCCACCCTGCTCTGCCACGGACCTGGTCACGGACCCGTGACGCCAACCCTCACGGTTACCGTCACGGAGCCGTGATGAGTGCCGTCACGGACTCCCTCACGGAGCCGTGACGTCGCCCGTCACGGGATCCGTCACGAATCCGTGGCGCTCCAGGGCAGTTTCGCCCTTCTTCAACCTCCAGCTCCTTTTCTCCGAAAATCCACCTTCAAAACCTAAATTTTACCACTTCCAACTCCCAAAACAGTCAAAAACCTCCAATACTCCTTTACCCATGGTAGGAATCAACAAATAAGCAAGTTTCTAATGATTCATCAAATCAAAACAACTTAAAAGCTCCAACAAACTAAGGATTTCTCACAAGAACCCAACAAAGCTTTTCATCAACAACATCTCACACCATTTCTACTCAAACCCAGCAACATCTAGCAATTTCAACCAAAACCCATGAAAAGAGATGAAGGGAAAAGAGGATTAGAGAGTTCCATTACCTCTAGGAGAGTGAGATGAAGAAGATGGTGAGGAATTGGAGAAGGGATGGCTAGAGGAAGACTTCAAGTAGCCTCTTTTTCCTTGCTTCTTCTTCAAAGCTCCATGGGAGCTCCTCTCCCTTTCTTCTCCTCCCAAATTCGGCTACACCAACACAAATGGGTTGGTTTTGCTTTTCCAAACTCAAATAATACCTAGATGTGTTAAATGACTAGAAACCCTTTAGATATACTCCCTTGTAGAAGCTTTTGGGAGGGTATAATGACCCAAGACCACTCCCCTTTCTCTCTTTCAACCAAAAAGGGACAAGTGTCCAAGTAGGTTATTTAGTTTTCCAAAATAATTTCCTGCCCAATAAAATATTGCTTTATCCGATAAAAAGTCCCGTTTTGGCTAAATTTGGCTTCCTCCAACATTATACTCAAACGAAATGAATTTATCCCCTTAAGCCAACCGTGATGATGGCTAAGTAGTTTGGGTTCCGGAAAAGCCCCGAGTGACTTCCTGAGTCATCGATTGACTTTTTCGGTAGAAAGTCAAACTTTCTTGAAAAGCCACTGATTCGACCGGGAACGGGTCTTACTGGTCTCATTCCGGCCCTCTTAGTGGCACGGAAAGGATCTCATTCCGGCCCTCCGAGTGGCACGAAACGGGCCCCATTCCGGCCCTCTGAGTGATACGGAATGAGTCTCTGTAAGGCCCTCTGAGTGATACGGAATGGGTCTCTAAAAGGCCCTCTGAGTGATATGGAATGGGTCTCTGAAAGGCCCTCTGAGAGATATGGAACATGCCTCTGGAAGGCCTCTGAGGGGCATGGAACATGCCTTGTTCCGGCCCAATTTATCTTTTAGCCCAAGTTTATCGTTAAGGGTAATTTAGGAATTTCACCTTAAAAACGACCTTGAAAGTTTATTAATTATAGTATTAATTTGTGATCCAAGACCGTGGACCCGAGCTCGAAGGAGGAGAACTTTGGGACGCTGTGAGAAGACGGAGAGGAAGCTAGCCAGGACGTCAGCAGCTGGGAGTATTAAGCTTTGGAGAATTCGAGGTAGGGAAAAGTACTAAACTCCACTTTTAATTTGAATGCTAATAGTATGCCTATAGGATAATAATAACCGGAAAGGTCCTAGTTTGCATATAGGATGTGATTCACTAGATTAACCGCTTTTCAATTATATTAATAACTAGAAGAGTCTAGTATACATATAGGATGTGATTCACTAGTTTAATCGCTTTCAATAGTTTGGGAAATTGCCGTTTTGGTAGAATGGTCATGTCGAGCCTTAGGATTGCGTGTGAATGTATTTATTGATGATTGTTCGTCCTTAGTATCGATGCATGCTTCGTCTTTAGGTTAATATAAGAGTCATAATTAAGTAGATGAATTGTGATGATCGTAATGTAATTGGTTGATCCGGGTTATGATTGATTGATTTAGTGAATGTTTGAGTGTGAATTGGTGGTGCCTAATGATATGATCGGGTGAGTGATAGACCGATGGTGCGTGGTTGTTAAGTCATGCCAGTAAGCTGGTTGTTATTGTAAGAACCGCTCCTAGTTGATCCCGGTCGAACTGGTGACTTTTAAGACAAGTTTGACTTTCTGCCGGAAAAGTCAACTAAGGACTCAGGAGGTCACTCTGGGCTTTTCCGGGGCCCAAAAAGCTTAGCCGTCATCACGGTTGGCTTAATTGGGCCGTTTCCATTCATTTAAGTATAATTTTGAAGGAAGTCAAAATTGGTCAAAACCGAGCTTTTTATCGAGTCAATACAATTAATTTTGGACTGTTGGTTTCTAAAATGAAAGAGAGTGGTCTCCACTATGCCAAGAGTCACTAATATCTTGGAGGAAAGGAAAGAGGCTCAAATGTCATCTCTACCCTCACTAGTTGTCCATTAAAGGGATAAGAACTAAAAAGTTTTTGGTCTTTTTCACCTCTAGGTCTTATAGGGCATTAGATGACACAAATTCAATTCATCTTCCCTAGTGTTGGTCGAAAATTGAGAGAGGAAGGAGAGTTTGGAGCTTCCATGGTGGCTTGAAGAGAAAGCAAGAGAAAAGAGAGACCTTTTGTACCAATCTCCACCTAAACCCTCTCCAAAATACCTTCATCTTCTTCAACTCATTCTCCTAGAAGTATGGATACTCTCAACTCTTCATTTCATCTACTCTCATCTCTTGGGTTTTTGTGGGTTTTGGCTTGAAGTTGATCTACTAGCTTTGTATTGGTTATTTGGAGAAGAAGAAGTGAAGGAGGAGGTTTGGATTGTGCTCTTGTTGAAGCTTTGATGAACCCATTTGAGGGTGTTGTTGTTGGATGACTTTAGATGAACTTTTGGGAGTTTTTGATTTGATTGTGATTTGGAGAATCCTTGGAAACTTGTTTATTTGTTGATTTCTACCATGGGTAGAGGAGTTTTGGAGGAATTTGATGGTTTTGGGAGTTGGAAGTGGTTAAAAATGGAGTTTAGTTGTGGATTTTCGGAGAGAATGAGCTGGAGGTTGAAGAAGGGCGGAACTTCCCTGGAACGTCACGGATCCGTGACGGATCCCGTGACGGGCGACGTCACGGATCCGTGAGGGAGACCGTGACGGCACACGTCACGGCTCCGCGACGGCTTCCGTGAGGGTCGGTGTCACGGCTCCGTGACCGTGTCCGTGACCGACCAGTTCAGAGGGGTTTTTGAGGGTTTTTCCACCGTTTGATCTTGGTTTGGAGCTGAACTTTTGAAAGGGTTTTGGGGACCTTTTGTTACTGTTAAGTAAGACCTAATTAGGGTTGTTTTGTGTTCAAAGACCACAAGACCTTGAAGAACGAAGAGCTTGAAGAACAAAGACCTTGCTGGTACCCGTGTGAAGAACGGTGTGGTGACTATCGTTTGTGACATCAGAGTGATGAGAGGAAGACCGCGAGGTAGGGAAAGTCTTAATTTCTTAATTAACGCTTAGTATGCATGATTAGGATAATAAAATCGGAAAGGTCCTAGAATTGCCTATATGATGCGAATAACTAGAATAATCGTATTTCAATTACTAATAAATGGATGAGTCTAGTATGCATGCTTAGGACGATGAAAATTAGTGAAGTGTGCTTTCAATACTTGGGAAATTGATTTACTGGTAGAGAGGCTGTGAAGAGCTCTCGGATTAGTTGTGTGCTAGGTTGACATGCTTGGTTGCTAATTACTAGGTTAACTTAAGGGTCTAATGAAACTAGATTAGCTTGTATGATTGAATACCTAATTGATCGTTCACTCGTTGATTGATTGGTTGAATGCGTACTTGGTTGAATGATTGTGTTGATATAATTGTTGATTGAACGGATGATCGAGTATGACTGGTTGTGCCAAGGGGTACAATCAGGTGATCGATGTACCGTTGGTTCGTGACAGGTAAGTATGACGGTAAGGGTAATTGTGGGTATGAATCCCGTGTGGTATGTATTGATGAACGTGTGTACTTCTAAGATTGAGGATTAAGTGAATGCCTTTGGTGTATTGTGGTGAAAGTGTGATTCAATGAGTGTTAGTTGATGGACGTGTTATTGTATGTTTCCCTTATTCTTATTCTTGAAATGTATTCTTGCTTGCTTGTTGTTTGTCTGTTTGTTGCTTGGTTCGGTACTACACCAGGGGGGGGGACGTAATCCGGTGTCGTTGTGGTGGTTGGAGTTGGACAGATACAGTGAGATATTGACTGAGTATTGGAGCTTGAGGGCATTGATTATTGGATATTACGAGAATTGATTATTGGCATATCCTGCGGGATATTTATTGATTATTGGCAGATCCTGCGGGATATTTATTGATTATTGGACCCTGCGGGGCATTGGTTATTGGGCCTGCGGGCAACTGGTTATTGGGCCTGCGGGCAATTGGTTATTGGGCCTGCGGGCAATTGGTTATTGGACCCTGCGGGGAATTGGTTATTGGGCCTGCAGGCAATTGGTTATTGGACCCTGCGGGGCATTGGTTATTGGGCCTGCGGGCAAATGGGCGGTTTACCCTGCAGGGAAAGGATTACTTATGGTTTCACCCCAAGGAACTGCGTCCCAATGGAGCACTACTTGGTCACCTATGACATATGGTCCTTAGGTGGCATTTCCGAATTGGTTTCGGTGCCCCGATGCATGTACCTCCCTGGACCGAGGGAAAATCTGATGTGATGTGGATACTCTGGTGGATCGGATTATGGGAACCGAGGTGATCCCAGAATCTATCCACAGATCGGAGGCTTGAGAAAGCAAGTGGTTGGCAAGATACTGATATTTCCCATTTTACTGTTATTGGTCCCTTAAAATATTTATTATAAACTTATTTATGTCACTATTACTTGGATACTATCACGTTATTGTAATTATTTCTGATTCTTTATTACTTCCTTAATTGTCGTATTGCTTTGTTGTTCGGGTTACATTTGTAAGCAGTTTATCTTTGACTTAAGGGCCGAGTTATTAAGGTTTTTCCTATTGAGCGTAAGCTCATCACCTTGGGTTTCTAACTGTTTTACAGGAGTACCGGATGTCTAGGGAAGTCGAGGCTCGGGAGCTTTTGGACTTCTTTGGGTTTTTACTAGAGTTATGTTGGTCTCATGTTGAGCTGTGACTCACGATGTTTTTAAACTATTTACTTATATGTCGAATTTGACGGAGTTTGTATGAGATTTTGGAACTTTTATATATCGTTTATGATTTCTATTTATTTCAACTCAGGTCACGTCTCGAGTCCGGTCAAAACCGGATTTGGGGCGTGACAGTTATGATGCGTCGTTGTAGCGTATTCGGTAAGTTTGGTTGGTATAGTATGTCTGTGTGAATTGTTGGGTTGATATGTTGGTATGATGGGTACACGATGATCAGGTTACGTGATAAGGTGTACCTACCTTCCGACTAGGAGTCGGTAAAATGCGTTGTGATTCCATTATAAGGTGTACCTACCTTCCGATTAGGATTCGGTAAAATGTGTTGTTACCAGTGTTAAGGCGCACCTGCATCCGACTAAATGTCGGTAAAATGAGCTAAGAATCGTGAAGGTGCGCCCGCACTCCGACTAGGTGTCGGTAAATTGTGTTATAGCTGTGAGATCCGGCATATTAAGGGGGACTTATGTATGTGTATTGCTAATGATTTGCTGTGTGATTGCTATTGCTTTACCGTTGTGTGTGTATTGGCTGGACGCTGTGACTTGTACCCCGTGCTATGGGAAGATACCCGACCAAGGTGTGTGCCGGTCCGGTATATTGTTTGTGTGTTTTACCCTGACGTGAGTTCCAGACAGTCAGTGTACGGATCAGAGTCTTGTGATCTGATATTCAATTATTTCGGTATTTGTGTGTTCCTTTAACTGTTTCCTTTGTTAAATTCGTTATCTTTCCATTGATCTCCTTGAGTGTTACCTTCTTTAAGTATTTCATTTCTTATTGATCTTTATTCAGTGTCTGTTGGATAATTGTACTAATCGGTTTTATTGTTAAAATGGGGGTTCCTTTACTCTACTGCTTTTTCCTACTGAGCGTAAGCTCACCCCCCCCCCCCCCCCCTATTTACTGTTTGTACATGTTTTCTTGATGAGTAGACCTAGCGGTGGTCTCAGGGCTCGGGAGCTCCTTGAGGCTTCGGGAGATTTCATGTTTTAGAGACGTACCGTACTTTGTACTAAACTACATTTTCTGTTATTCCGTTGGTTTGAGCTTTTGACTCTTAAATTTTGAACTTAATTTAAGTTTTTATGGAGATTGTATTATTAAATTCCTTTTTATTTACTGTTTAATTTATTATTTCTAGTTCACGTCTCGAGTCCGGTCAAAATCGGATTTGGGGCGTGACAGAAGAAGAGATGGAAGTTCTGGTGTCGTACACTCTGATGGGCCCTATGGTCATGGCCTGACTCCAGTTTGGCATGGTGGGACGAGTGCTATCTCCCAACCTACCCCGAAAGGACTTTATGCTCACGATCATCACGCGGGCATGAGGGACGATCGACCTCGGGTTTGGTGCTCAAAGACCTAGAGCCAAGGACCTATGGCTTCTACTTCACGTCTCAAGAGACGATATCCTATATTCTTAATAACGAATCTTGGTGCTTTAATTGTAAGACCCGCTCCCGGTCGAACCGGTGGCTTTTCAAGCAAGTTTGACTTTCTACCGGAAAAGTCAACCGATGACTCAGGAAGTCACTCGGGGCTTTTCCGGAACCCAAACGAATTAGCCATCATCACGGTTGGCTTAAGGGGATAAATTCCTTTCGTTTGAGTATAATGTTGGAGGAAGTCAAATTTAGCCAAAACGGGACTTTTTATCGGATAAAGCAATATTTTATTGGGCTGGAAATTATTTTGGAAAACTAAATAACCTACTTGGACACTTGTCCCTTTTTGGTTGAAAGAGAGAAAAGGGAGTGGTCTTAGACCATTATACCCTCCCAAAAGCTTCTACAAGGGAGTCTAGCTAAAGGGTTTCTAGTCATTTAACACATCTAGGTATTATTTGAGTTTGGAAAAGCAAAACCAACCCATTTGTGTTGGTGTAGCCGAATTTGGGAGGAGAAGAAAGGGAGAGGAGCTCCCATGGAGCTTTGAAGAAGAAGCAAGGAAAAAGAGGCTACTTGAAGTCTTCCTCTAGCCATCCCTTCTCCAATTCCTCACCATCTTCTTCATCTCACTCTCCTAGAGGTAATGGAACTCTCTAATCCTCTTTTCCCTTCATCTCTTTTCATGGGTTTTGGTTGAAATTGCTAGATGTTGTTGGGTTTGAATAGAAATGGTGTGAGATGTTGTTGATGAGAAGCTTTGTTGGGTTTTTGTGAGAAATCCTTAGTTTGTTGGAGCTTTTCAGTTGTTTTGATTTGATGAATCATTAGAAACTTGCTTATTTGTTGATTCCTACCATGGGTAGAGGAGTATTGGAGGTTTTTGACTGTTTTGGGAGTTGGAAGTGTTAAAATTTGGGTTTTGAAGGTGGATTTTCGGAGAAAAGGAGCTGGAGGTTGAAGAAGGGCGAAACTGCCCTGAAGCGCCACGGATCCGTGACGGATCCCGTGACGGGCGACGTCACGGCTCCGTGAGGGAGTCCGTGACGGCACTCGTCACGGCTCCGTGACGGTAACCGTGAGGGTTGGCGTCACGGGTCCGTGACCAGGTCCGTGGCAGAGCAGGGTGGGGGTTTCTTTGGGAGTTTTTCACCTTGGTTGATCTTGGTTTTGAGCTGAACTTTGGAAGGGCTTTGGGGGTCTTGCTTGATGTTTAAGTGGAGTCTAATTTAACGTTTCTTTGTGTCCAAGACTTTGGGACCGAACTAGAGGAGCAAAGATCACGCTGGGACCCGTGTGAAGAACGGAGTGGTGACCACCGGGCTTATCATCAAAGTGTTGAGAGGAAGACCTCGAGGTAGGGAAAGTCTTAACCTCTCGTTTAAATGCTTAGTATGCATATTAGGCTAATAAAATCGGAAAGGTCCTAGAAATGCCTATAGGATGCGAATAACTAGAATAATTGTCTTTCAATTACTAATAACCAGAAGTGTCTAGTGGTGAATGATTAGGATGCCAATCACTAGTGTAACTCGCTTTCAATACTTGGGAATTGTTTTACTGGTAGAGCGGCCTTGGCAAAGCCCTCGGATTAGCTGTGTGTTAGGATCGCATGCTTGGTTGTTTGGTTGCTTAGTGGATAGGCTAAAGAGTCTAATGGAACTATATGAATTACATGCTAGAATGCTCGATTGAAGGTTTACATGTTTGGTCGATTAAACTCGTGCTTGACTGTTGAACGTATTTGGATGATTGCTTGTTTCCTTAAATGGTTGATTGGAGCATCGAGTATGACTGGTTGTACCGAGCGGTGCAATCAGGTGATCGATGCACCGATGGGTCGTGACTGGTAAGTGAACGGTAAGTTGTGATTGTGTGATTCGTGTGTTGTGATCATGTGATTCGTGTGCTGTGTGTTGTGGTGAAACGGTGATGCGTGAGCTATGTGTTATAGTGGATTGGTGTTTGTTGGGAATGGATTGCTTCGTGTTTCGGTTTGAGTGTGTTACTTAATTATTATTTGATTATTATTGAATTGCCCAAGTGTATGCTTCCTATGGGAGTAATACCTTGGTTCCCGATGACACAAAATCCCTTGGAGACGTTTCTGAGAATCCCGATGATAAGAGCCCTCAGGGGGTTGTTTCCGGTAGCCTCAATGATATGCGTCTCCTCTGGATTTGAGGGAAAATCCGAGAGGACACATCATATGTGGATCGGAAGGTGGTGACTTCATGTGCCACGGCATTGATTGGATTACCTATTGCCCGTGATTGTTAAGAATTATCTTGTTGACTTTGCTGATGAAATTATTGAGTTTAAAGTCCACCTTGTTTTGTATTTTCCCTACTGAGCGCAAGCTCACCCCTATGAGTTTATTGTTGTGATTACAGGCTTGATTGAGGAGTAGAGGCTCGGGAGCTTCTTGGTGTGGGTGTCTTATTAGAGACTTCGTTTATGCTTTTACGTCAATTTTGAACAAACCTTGTTGGAGGATTATTATTACACCCCTGGAGGGTTTTATTTATGTTTTAAACTGAGTTATTCTGCTTTGAGACTTATTTGAAGGATTTATGAGATTGTTGTTGGTTAACTAGTGTTGAAAATCGTGTTTACTCAGGTTACGTCTCGAGTCCAGGCAAGAATCGGATTTGGGGCGTGACATTAATGGACATCCAATGATGCTCGGAGAGATCATGGACCCGATGGATCGGGACCTTCTTAAGTTGGATCGGATCCAATTATGTGAGCATGTTCGGGGAATCCTACCCTTTATTCGGATCAAGGCCACTGTAGGTCATCAGCGTTATAATGAGGGAATGTGTGGATGTTTCCTATGACCAATAGGGACTTTATTGGCGCGAGACGGTCAAGGTCCGATAATAGATAAAACTCCATCGACCCTCTATTGCACCAAGATTATGATTATGAACTGGCTTTAACTATTTGAATTAATCTTTATAGTGTGATCGGAAAATATGCATTTTCTGTTTCAAAGCACATATGATGTTTCCTTCGATTTCCTTTCCTTTTTACGGAAATAATTGACCGCCTGAAAGACTTGACTGCAAAGTCATTTCCTTAACCCTTGTACAATTGAAGAGTTCCTGTGTGCTTATAATTTTAATCCAAATATACCCTAAATAATCAGAGTTTGATGGAACTTAATTTCTTAATGTGCCTTACAAAGACTTCCATATTGCATATATGTAAGGATGCGACTATGAGAGTCAATGAAGACAAATATGTCCTTTGATTTCTTCAATTAATCTACCTCTTTGTTCATCGAATCAGTAAACTCATAAGTTTAAAAATAAGACAACGAAAAGATATTCCAATTCGTAACCATATTTACTATATATCATCCTTTCGTTGTGGCAGCCGTGTAACTCATGACGAATGCGATGCTAGCTTATTCAGTGTGTCGCTATGATGACGTTGAAGTCGTCCCAGACTGATCTAGAGGAGGACCGACACCTGGTTTGAGGTCCAATGTTGCGACTTTCGTCTACCATATATGTTGTAAATTAGACGTCGAAGATATCATTTGACCCAAAAACTGTATATTATCTCTTGCTCTGAAAAGGACGTGAGAACCCAAACAGGACCTACACGGGCAATGCCTTAAAAGCGACAACGAAACCGAGAGATTAAGATTCAACGCGTGATGGCAACAGTGAGCCATATGCATATGGGGACTCGGCAGAAAACAAATGAATATGGACCCATACACGTATATGTACTTGATTTCCATTCACACTTGTTTGTGTCTATACATATTTTGTGGTTGAAATAGAATCCACATACACGCAGGGGCGGCGGAACCAGAATTTTTTTCCAGGGGTATCCATCTATCATTAATTAATACAAGAAAAAAAATCAACAAAACTAAAAAAAAGATGATTATTACATCATCAAATATATTAATATTATAAATTATAATCAAATATTAATATTAATATTTAATTATCTAAATAATAGGGAGGATGAAGCTTATTTGTGATTTTTATAGCGAAAGGTGCAGATTTCATTAATTAAAATATGTAATGACAATAAAGTGTATCAGAGACTCTCTGCCCACGAAGAACAGGGCAAGAATACTTAAGAATGTTCTCTATTCTTTTTTCAGTAGAACCGTCCTCGACGGTGTTGAATTGGTGCCCTATGGGCAATGACAGAATATGGGTTGGGGGAACGGGATACCGGAGTTCCAAGGGGAGACCTGAACGGTAATGGTGATGGTGGGAGGCAAAGCATCGTGTGGGGACCCCTCCCAGGGCCGGTCCCCGATGCTCCATCGATTCCTCATACCTCCCAGCGGGGCTTCATCCCCGCGACTGATTAATCATACCACGCTGCGCCAGACACCCCCATCTTCAGGGTCCCACAAGCTATTTCCGCACGACCTAGGGCTGTAACAACTTGCTCGAATGATAGGGCACTGCCCTCACCTCCAACCCCATCACGTTGGCGGGTTAGAGGGTCAGTAGTCCAAGCAGCAAGCTGACCAAATCCCGACCCCCTGATCTTCCCGTGTACAAAAGATCACGGTGGGAGATGGCCTTGTACTGGTCGTGGACTAATACCCCAACCCGATATTTGGAAACCCAGGTTAGGTATTGGGTTCATTGTTATGTCGACCCCTCCCTGGGGAGGTAGTGTAACAGTAGGAATTGGGTCTAATGTCTTTTCTCTTTGTGCAGTGTCCACCCCTTCTCCATTTCGAACCCTGCTTGCTCCCTCGTGGGCCTCTTGAAGGCATCGGTGTGTACAGGGCCGAGGTCCCCACACCGGGACAACACATGGAGGGCTCCTCTGGTGTGCCGGTAGATGACCTTGCGCATAACGCCTTCAGGGGCCCGACCTAGCTGACCTTCTGACCCTAGACCCGCCAACTCCTAACATAGTCCCGGGGGAGGAAAGCCAAGCCCATGTCCGTCTCCACTTCCAGCGCCTACTGATCCAGTGCGACAAGGACTTCACCATGCTCCCACACACCCCGTGGCCGTCACGAATCCATCCCAATACCAGGCCTTCACCTTAAGAACCTCGACGGACACCGAGTACTCCATCGTGTCCCTCACCACTCCCAACGGCAGTCGAGAAGGCAAGAAGCCCAACGGGATGGGCATGAGCTAAACCCTATACCGTTCGACTGAGGGCCCAGACGCCAGAGCAAGGACATGGCTGGTCCTGTACGAAGTATTTTTTGTTCTTGGTTCGGCATGGGTGTTTTTGGTTCTTTTTTCGGGGATTGTTCCGCAGCTCCCTCTTTCAGCTTCTCTGTAATGGTATCTCTAGTTAGATTCTTCTTGAATCTGAATTTTTTTCTAAATAAAATTTTTCAAGCTTATCCAAAAAAAACAATAGTGTCACAGTTCTTGTTAGACTATGACCGCCTCTGACGGTATTGAATAGGATGCCATAAAGGCGACCTAATAAAACTAGACGAAGTTGACTACGGCTGCTCGAGATCTTGCCTAAACGCTGCATGCATAGTAGAGTACGACCGTAAAGGATATGGGGTGCTTGAGGGGATAACGGGCATCGCGGGAGTAACCAAGGAAGTGGTGGAAACATGGGATCGGTTGTGAGTCGACCATGGAAGGGTGAGGTGTGCTTCCCCACAAACACCTTGGTGTTGGTGAGGCCACTCAAGGGCTCTGGCGAGACCGCTTGATGGGTCTCTCCTTGATCGTAGTCGGAACCATTGTAACTGCTCCCCTTGTTGGGTCTCGAGGTATGGTTGGAGATGAACCAACTCGCAGCGGAAAATCAATGAAAACCAAGAGACGATTAAACCATGAAACAACTAACAAAGAATGGATTCACAAGAGAAAAATTCAGCACTATTTCTTACCAAAACAAGAACACCGGTTAACGAATGATTGGCTTGAGTCTCCAAGACGCCTACGTATCCACATGGGAATCAAAGCCACGTAGTTCTTCTCTTTGAGGACTCAAGAACACAAAAATGGAGGTGGGAACTTGCCAAACCCGAAATTGCCATGGAAGAGGGAGAGAAAATGTGTTTCCTATTCTTGTCTTGTGTTTATTATGTTGAAAAAAGATGACTTAAACATAACAAAACTCATACTTGTCCAACTAAAGGCATGGGACAAGTATGGTGTCAAGTAAGGTGTAAATAGGACAAAGTATGGCAAGACAAGATTGGGTTAGGTGGTGAATCACCAACACCTTAATCCTTTTCTTGCTTACTTAGTACTAATTAATCAAGACTTGATTAATTAGTTCCATGGGCCTTGGTTGCATGGGCCTTTCATGGGCCTCTTGGAACATGGCCCGTGGCCATTTCCAACGAGGTCCCGTGATTCGCTCATCGCCTCCAAGCCTTCCATACCGGAAATGTCCAACATTATCCGACGCGATCAATCCCAAGACTCCAAGCCTTGTCTCGATCCGTAAAGTCCTATTCACTTACGGGCACATGACCCAAAACCCAGTTTTGGTCCTGTCCCGAGACAACTCCCTTTTGGCCATTCTCCATAAATGTGTCAATGAGTTTCATCCTCCGGTGTGACCCTTAGGTTTATGCATGTCAATAGATCAACGTAAAATCCCATTTTACTTGATCCTATTTAAGTGGCAACTAACGAGACTTTAGTATTGCCTGACACTACATAACGAATCGACCCTATCGATTCTAACCTTTCCGTCGTCCCTGTCATTATCCTTTTATCTCCGATATCATGATTGAGATAAGGCATAGAGTCGTCATCCTTATTATTCTCAATCACCGTTCCTTGATATGTGAGATGACTGAAGATATGATACCCAGTATCATGTGCATGGCCATGCTATTCTTCCAGTCACTCTCGATCAAGCGGCCGAGAACCGATATCTTTCTCATACCTTAGTATGAGGGATAAATCCCTTAACCGTCTTTCGTGTCACTCATGTAGCCCGTCCCCAAGCCAATCCTGGCCGTTATGGAAGCCCTGTTACGGACAACGTTAGGCTTAGGTCAAACTCAGTTGTTGACTACATAGCGATCACAAACACTCCTTGGTCTAAGGATACATGACAAGCTACAACACTGAATATGTTCATGACTTAATCTATGGCACATATTCAGGGCGGGTTGTCCAATATCATGTCCCACATGATATCTATGATCAGACTCCGGAATCCCATTCCAATGACTAACAGAACGTAAGCCATAAAGAGCCATCTTTCATACTAGTCGCTTCTAGTGAATCTTTGTTGACTAAGGACCCATCGAGTGTGATCTATCTCGATCTATGGTTCTATTCGCATGGTGGGCATAGATCAGAGCACACATCGATATATTACTCCAACACATAAGTAATATAAAGCCGCTTTAATTTTATTGCTAACGATGATATATACATTTGGACATTTAGGATTGAACTACGGGCACTAAGACTAACAATCTCCCACTTGCCCTAGTTCCAATCTAAACTCCAATATGTCCCCATCGACTTTACATGTCTAACATGTTCAGGCAGTGACACTGCCTTAGTCAAAGGGTTGGCTATGTTATCATCTGTTGCAATATCGGTTATCTTCACTTCACCTCAGTTCAGTATTTATCTGATGAGGTGGATACGCCGCAGTACTTGTTTAGATTTGTTAAACGATCTAGGCTTTTAGCTTGCGCAATGGCCCTTGTGTTGTCGCAAGATGGATTCACCGGGCTGGATGGGTTTTTAATTGCACCCAGCCCTGCCATGAATTTCCAAATCCACATAGCCTCCTTAGCTGCCTCTGCAGCATCCATGTACTTGGCCTCTGTCATAGATTCGGCAATGATATCTTGCTTTACGCTCTCCCTGCTAAAGCTCTTCCATTCAGCGTAAACACATATCCTGATTGACTTCTAAAGTAATCTGGATTTGTCTTGGAAAACTAGCGTCTACTCATCCTTCAACGACTAGTTCAGCATCATCTTTCCCCCGGGTTAGAATGATGTCTACTGGTACAACATAAGGCTTACGAGACGTCTGGTCTCATACATGTCATGGCATATATGATTGATCCTGCCGCCAGGCGCATAGGATTCTCATCATCCTTTTCAGCTCATCAGGTGTCTTAGGACACTGAGTCTTGCTGAGATGAATGCCATGACTAGTGGGTAAGAGTCCTTTCTTTGAATCGAGCATTAAGAACCTACTCAATGCCTTGTTCACATAGGTTCCCTGACTTAAATCCAAGACCCTCTTGGTGCGATCTCTACATATCTTAATCCTTAAGATATAAGAAGCATCGCCTAAGTCCTTTATTGAAAAACACTTCCTCAACCAAGCTTTAGTCTCGTGCAAGGTGGGGATGTCGTTTTCAATGAGAACCAGAAAGGTAATCTTGCTCCCACTATCCTTCTTATAAACGCAAGATTCATCCTCGTTCTTGATTAAGCCAAATCCAATTACAGCTTCATCAAAACGAAGGATCCAACTCCGAGAAGTTCGTTTCAATCCATGAATGGATTTCAACAACTTATAAATCTTTCCTTTATTCTTCGGATCGTCAAAACCTTTGGGCCGAGACATACAAACGTACTCAGTCAAATTTCCATTTAGGAAAGCGGTTTTGACATCCACTTGCCATATCTCGTAATTATGATACGCAGTTATGTCAAGAAGAATTTGGATCGATTTTGACCATAGCCACTAAGGAGAAGGTTTCCTCATAGTCAATCCATGCCTATAACCTTTCGCCACCAGTTGAGCTTTGTAGGTCAGAGGGTTGCCATCCATGTCCATCTTCACCTTGAAGATCCATTTGCATCCGATGGTCCTCACACCATTGATGGGATCAACCGGTTCCCAGACTCGGTTGTCCGACATGGATTGCATTTCCTCCCTCATGGCTCCCAGCCATAACTCGGAGTTGGGCCCATCCACGACTTCCTGAAAGGTTGTTGGATCATCGTGATCCACCATGACTTCATTGTCACCTCCGGATACCATATCTTGGAGGTGGAAGATTGATCCTTTCAAATCGCCTTGGACCTTTCGGAATTGTAACAGGAATTGGTTATTACTCTACGACAATCTCTGGCTCCTTTCTACTGGGTTGCCAATTGGTTTAGACAGATCTGTACCATCCTGAATTTCTTCGAGATGCACAGTCCTCCCAATGACGTCTTTGGAAACAAAACTCCTTTTCCATAAAGACCCCACCCCATGCGACGAACACCATGTTCTCACTGGGATTGTAGAAGTAGTATCCCCTTGTTGCTTTGGGATACCACACGAAGGTGCATATCTCAGATCTTGGTTCGAGCTTAGTCGAAACAAAACGTTTCACATAAGCCTCGCAACCACAAATCTTTAGGAAGGACAAAGCGGGCATCATCCCATATCATTTTGAAATGGTGTCCTTTCCACACCCTTCGTCGAAGCCCGATTCACTATGAATGCGGTCGTCTCTAGAGCATAATCCCAGAAAGAGATTGGGAGATCAGTCCAACTAATAATGGAACGGACCATTGTCTAACAATGTCCGATTTCTCCGTTTGGATACACCTTTCATCTACAGTGTCCCAGGAGGAGTCCATTCCAAAAGGATCCCATTCTCTTTTAGATAATCTAATAACTCTGTGGTCAAGTATTTTCCACCTCGATCCAATCGAAGTGCCTTAATACCTTTGTCGAGCTGGTTTTCTATTATAGTCTTAAACTCTTTGAATTTATCAAAAGCTTCAGACTTATGTCTCAGCGAATAGACATAACCATATTTACTGTAATCATCAGTAAATGTGATAAAGTAGTTAAAACCCCTCCTGGAAAGTGAAATTATTGGTCTACATACATTCTCCATAAATGTGTCAATGAGTTTCATCCTCCGGTGTGACCCTTAGGTTTATGCATGTCAATAGATCAACGTAAAATCCCATTTTACTTGATCCTATTTAAGTGGCAACTAACGAGACTTTAGTATTGCCTGACACTACATAACGAATCGACCCTGTTGATTCTAACCTTTCCGTCGTCCCTGTCATTATCCTTTTATCTCCGATATCATGATTGAGATAAGGCATAGAGTCGTCATCCTTATTATTCTCAATCACCGTTCCTTGATATGTGAGATGACTGAAGATATGATACCCAGTATCATGTGCATGGCCATGCTATTCTTCCAGTCACTCTCGATCAAGCGGCCGAGAACCGATATCTTTCCCATACCTTAGTATGAGGGATAAATCCCTTAGCCGTCTTTCGTGTCACTCATGTAGCCCGTCCCCAAGCCAATCCTGGCCGTTGTGGAAGCCCTGTTACGGATAACGTTAGGCTCAGGTCAAACTCAGTTGTTGACTACATAGCGATCACAAAGACTCCTTGGTCTAAGGATACATGACAAGCTACAACACTGAATATGTTCATGACTTAATCTATGGCACATATTCAGGGCGGGTCGTCCAATATCATGTCCCACATGATATCTATGATCAGACTCTGGAATCCCATTCCAATGACTAACATAACGTAAGCCATAAAGAGCCATCTTTCATACTAGTCGCTTCTAGTGAAGCTTTGTTGACTAGGGACCCATCGAGTATGATCTATCTCGATCTATGATTCTATTCGCGTGGTGGGCATAGATCAGAGCACACATCGATATATTACTCCAACACATAAGTAATATAAAGCCGCTTTAATTTTATTGCTAACGATGATATATACATTTGGACATTTAGGATTGAACTACGGGCACTAAGACTAACACCCCTTCCCCTAGGCTGGCCATCCGTTAAAATGTCGTGGACGGCCTCCAATGCATGCAAGTGCATTTTTCCAACCAAAGGGGCCCCTAGGTTATGTAGGAGGTCCTGTATCGCCTTTTCTTTTCCTGGTCTTAAGGTTCGTGCCCTAGCGGAAGAATGGTTGGAAAGAGTGGACGCAATGTACCCCGTCCCTATTGGTGACGATGTTTTAGGTAGAAGATCCTGGACCAGTGATGGTTTGAGGAGGGACCGACATGAAGGCTTCAGTATGGGAGGAGGGCTCGGGCTTAGGATTGCCTAGTGGACTTCTTGCATTCCCTCCATTGACTGTTGGGAATGCTCCCACCTCGGATACTCCAGTTCATAGGCTATTGTTGGGTGATACATAAGGGACGACGGATGGAACAGGGCCCGCCCGGGGTGTTAAAACCCCTCCGATAGAGGCCATTGTTCCATTCTCCTCGCCAGCGGCGTTCTCATTCCGTCGGATACCCCACCTAGAGTAGGGAAGGGTTTGATTCTCCATGGTCGAAGTGGTATGGACCCTTCTTCAAACAGCTAGGTAAGCCAGTCAAATACATCGCGGCAAATAAAGGAGACACCCCCAGCGAGTGAAAATGGTAGGCATAGAAGGCACCCGTTGTAGGCCAGGGTCCCATCGGGATCCGGTTACCTCCTCTTGTGGAAACGGTGGTGGCAGGTGGTGGATCATAATTTTTGTTGGTTGTTCTTCTAGTGGGGCGCAATAAAGAGGGATGGCAGAGCTCTTCGGGGTCAAACTAGGGCAGATCGGGCGAGGAGAGAGGTTCAAATGTCGGTTTTTCCTCCTGAACATCTTTGCTTTTATAATCCCTGAAGTGGGTGTCCGAAGCATGATGTTATTCGATAGAATAGGACTGGGAGCAATCTCGAGCTGAGCAGTCACAATCACCTGATTTTGGGCCTTTTGTTCTAAGCCCAAACCTTTCCATAGGTAAGGACCATCTTTTAGTTGGCTCGGGTTCATGCCCTCATGGGTCGGTTTCGGGCTTGGAGTCCCAAATTCCTCCAATTTCCTCTATGTTGTTTCGAGAGTTTCAGCAGAGCTCTCGCCACTTCAGGTGGAAAATAACGTCCCGCTCAAGGTTCAGAGTAGTCCGTGGAAGGAGGCTCTCCTTCAACCTCCAAAGAACAAGTGTCGTCATTCGAAACAGCCTTCTAGAGCTTCGAATCGTCAGAGTCGGCCTCCTAAGTTCTTAGGAGATACTACACCGTTCATATCAAACCAGCCCATTCTTTGAGTCGGTTGAGAGTCGCAAACCCTGTGGGCATTGACAAGCAAGTCTTGCAGACTCAAGTTGTTGCTCATGCAGCTAAAGCTTTTGATGATCCGACCCTAACTTTGGAAAATGAAGAGTTGGTCACTGATGGTTGATTTAGTGGTTTTTTGTTTATTTTTCGGGGATTGTTCCCGCAACTTCCTCTCTGAGCTTCTTTGTAATGGTTATCTTTGGTTAGATTCTTCTTGAATCTGACTTTTTTTCTAAATAAATTTTTTCGAGCTTATCCAAAAAAAGAATGGTGTTACAGTTCTTGTTAGACTATAACTGCCACTGACGGTATTGAATAGGATTCCATAAAGGCGACACACTAAAACTAGACGAAGTTGACTACGACTGCTCGAGATCTTGCCTAAATGCTGCATGCACAGTAGAGTACGACTGAGCCTACTATCATCCACTTCTTCAAGAGGCAGAGCTCTACCAAGGGACCCCTCCCAAGGTCAGGCCCTAGAGCACAAGTCCATGAATCTCTGCGTACTAGTTTTTGACCCTGCAAAAACGAAATCATATAAAATAAAACAGACCCACTCGATTAGCCAAATCTAGAATCGAGAGAGGGATCGAGGAGAGTGCGGTGGTGGAGGCCAGGGGAAAGGACGTGCCAGCGGCGACGACTTTAGAGGCAAAGACTGATGCAACTTTAGAGATGGCGGAGGAAGCTTCAGAGAATTGCGGCCAAGATCAATCGGGTAAGAGACAATAGTAGACGAGACTCCCAAAAAACAATTGGAAAAGAGACAGACGATGTCGCGGGAGAATAATCGTAATGATGTGAGTTACAGTGAGTTGAATAAGTGTTTATATAATTTTGTGTTAACGAACGTTAACACAAAATTATGTTCATTAACATAATGTGTTCAACTTACAGGTTACATTGCTGCAGAATACAAAGACATAGAGTGTGCTGCTATGGTAAACACAAGTGATGGCCCATTATTCTATTTAATACTCATATGTTGTATGATGATTTTTTTTATCAGCAAGTGTATTATTGAATACTCAAATTTCTGAACTGGAAATAAGAGCATGGTAGCCATTCAAGCTTACCACATTACACACCATAACCAACCCAACCAAACTATCCCACACAGGTGAAATACATGACTCTTACCAAAGTAGATATGACCAACATTAAGAAAACTTAGTGCCAACAAGGGCCAAACAAGGCTATACCCAAACCAAACCAACTAACAGTTAAGCCAACAAAGGCAAACAAGAGCTATGCCCAACCTAAACCAACAAAGAGATCTGAGACACACCTTAAGACCCCCACAACCCACAACGGTCTAAGAACAGAGAAGGCCAAATGAAGCACAACAAAACCCAATGAAACCAAGTACAGAGAGACAGAATAACTAAAACAGAAAAAAGAAAGTAAACCTCCTGACCATCCCCAAGCCCCCCACGCCTCGAAACCCAACAGCCACTCATGCGCCGAAGAAACCAGAAGCAGAATCCAAAACGCCTCTAACGAAGTTGTGTAAGTCGCAACGTTCAACTCTTGTAACCCGGAGCCAACACCGCTGGAAGAGAACAGTGTCACACTACCCAACTTTCATCTGTAGAGTAGACGAAAACGAGGGCAGCGATGCTTACCAAACTTCACGACCCACCACAGAACAACGGAAGAGGAAAGAGCCCCGCCACTGGAACTCCCACAAGCCCCGCAACCAGCACCAACAAAGGAAAAGTAGCCCCCCAACAACCCAGAGAACCCCTCGACCACCGCAGCACCCTGAGTACCCCACTCCCTCCGACCACAAAGAAAAGCCCCCGACACACATCTCTCTCGCTCTGGAGCCAGGACCATCGTGAGAGACGGGATGAAATCCCCCAAACTCGTTGTCGGATAAGACGAGGAAAGGAGAATAACATATCGTACAACACGGACCTAACTTAGGGCGGAGAGAACGAGAAGGCTAGAAGCGCCACCAGATCTGCTCTGGAGCTTCCGCACCACACCAATCTCGGCTCCACTACCCAGGAGAAGCCCACCACGGACCAGTATCCAACTCAACGGTGATCCAAAAAGGAGAGACAACCCTAAAGCTCTAATCTTCGTCCGACCAAAGAGAAAGAGTTATATGGGAAAAAGAGAAGAGTGGCGAACGGAAACAAACCACATCAAGAAGACGCTCCCGGACCCAAACCTCTCGCCCCCAAACGGCTCAGAGCCCACAACCTAATGTCTACCCAAGGGATCCTTCCCTAGTGTCAAACCAGATACCAACCAACGACAAAGCCAACAAATCTCCTTCATCGGAGAGAACAGGGGAAGGATGGGAACACCTTAAGAAGGGAGACTTTGCGCAAAAGAGACGGTTATGTCACTAGATCCGAGAAAAACGACTACCAGACCTGAGATAACAGGGAGAACTAGGTAGGAGAAGAGGAAAAGAGAAGCTAGGCGAGGAAGGAGGGAGGCAAAACAGAAGAAAAAGCCCTCTAAACCCACAAATCCGAACCCCATAGACTCATATCTAGCCCAAGTGCTTCATCTACGGTGCCATAACCGACACCAACCCACCGAACACCATCGGGACGAACTCAATCAAAGGAGTAACAGGTGGATGAACGAGCTAGCATCTAAGCCTTCAGAGGCCATATCTGGGGCAAAAGGGGACACAAGAAGCAAAAAACAAATGAGAAAAATGAGGAAACGAGAAGAAGAGAAGGAACCGGTGACTCTCTAGCAACATGAGTTGCAAAGAAAGCCACCGGCAGCCAAGAGCGAAGACCTAGGGTTTGAAGCGGTTAGAGAGAAGGGAGAGTTGTATGATGACTTAATCGAGTTCAAATATTGAGATTAGGTTGATTGGCTTTTTTAATTCCCTTCTCTCAAAAGCTCTTTCCTCAAGACCCTAAAGGAGCCTCTCTTTTTAGCCGCACCTTGTTCTTACTAACTACGGTCATTGCCTCGGCCTGACTGTGGGCGGTGGTGGTTTCTCCTTTACCCATACTTGTTTTCCTCCTTTCTTCCCTTTTTTCTTTTCTTCTTCATTTCTCTCTTTTTGTCGCGCCTCATCTGAGTTGTGGTCAAGATGATTCAATTTCTTCTTCCCTCTCAGGGATCTCGTGAGGAGCAGATCGGGTTCTGGTAGTAGGCCAGATCTGTTTTGCTCTTGCCAACGCTCGTCTCATCTCCGATTGTCTCAGTTTGGCTCGTCTTGGTAACTCCTTCCTGGGATTTTTGTAGGCCAGGATGTGGGAAGTTCTTCTAATGGTTCAGATCGACACAATTCCGCTTGGGTTTTAGGTAGTTGCAAGACTTTCCCATCGTTCTTGTGTTTGTAGGCTTGATTTTGAGCCGTTCTCTTGCCATCCTTAGAAATTTTAAAGATCAAGATGTGGGAAGCTGCTTCTGAGTGATGTTTATCAGCTTGGATTTCGTGTTCTCCAGGTGGCTCACCGTCGCCACTTCGGCACTCCGCCGTCCTCGTCTCGAATTTTTTTTGGTTAGGGTTCGGCAGTTGGGCCGGGTCTCGGGTACGGATCTTTTCGGGTTCGGGTTGTGGATTTGGGTTTCTGTTACGGGTTCAGCTTTGAGTTGTGGCAGATTCTTGTATGTGGGCATGTCTAAGGCCCTTTGGGCCGACCTGGGCTTTCTTTTGGGTTGGTCAAGGTCAGAAGAGCAATCCTGCTACGGTTGGTTTGCATTTTGCTGAGGTTGTTTGTTCTGACGTTGTGGTGACAAAGCTCTAGATGGCTTCAGGCCCGATCGTTCGTGGGAGGCTTTCTTCTCCGGGATTGTTGCGGTCAGGTTCGGTTCCTTTGGCCTGCTTTCGATCCAACCCCCTCTCGGTCGAGCTCTTCGATTTGTTGGTAAGGTTGTTTGTTCCTCCCTCTGTTAGTATATTCTTTTCCTTCACAATCTGCTCAATTTCTCGTATTTTCCTTCTCGACCATATTGTTGGGTCGAGCTCGTCGGTTATATGTGCTGGCCGCCGGTGAGTGTTATAGACTTGATGCCTCTGTGTGAAGCCTTTCGATATTTTGTTGAGTTATGTGCGTATTAGTTTTTGCTGATTTCGTTACTCGTGTTTTGGGTGCTGGCCGACAGGTTATTAGGGATCCCCTATCCTTTTCAAGGATTGGGGGACCTTAATGTTTCAGGGTTTTGAATTACCTTCGGTTTTTAGGACATCAGTGCTCCTTTAGAGTCTTTTTCTCTAGTGCGTAACGGTTGTCAAATCTGGGTTCTCTAGACCTATTTTTCTTTCGAACTTCATGGTTGTTCAAATCTGGGTACTCTAGACCTATTTTTCTTTCGAGCTTCACGGTTGTTGGTTTGTTTATGTTGTTTTTGTTGGTGTTTCGGTTTTGGCCCTCTGGTTCTGTTGTGTTGCTGAATTAGTTGTCATTGTATTTGGAAAATGCTCCAAACACCCAATTCAGAGATTTTGACGCCACCAAATGCTTCATCTTTTGGCCTGAGAAATGATGCGTGGCCCTTCGATATTTATTTCAATTTTTCAATTTTTTCCTATATTTTTCAATTTTAATTTTGTTAAATAAATGTGTTTTTTTTTTATATTTCACATAACTGATTGTATGATACAAGTTTAATGTGTACGAATAACATGATATATGCCACAGAATCATGATGATTACATCTAATGTCTTTTTAGAGACAAGTATACGGAATAATGTAAAATACTCGTACAGTCAGGTTTAAACGGTTGGAATTTAATTTGTGGACACGAAGAATGCACGATGGGGAATGATAGGTAGAGATGAGGATGGGAATATACTAGATTTTAAGAATTTAATGGGAAAGAAATTTTTTTTTATTACGTAGTCCTCTATATTTTTTCTCTCTCAGAACTAAGACTCGATTTTGCGACTCATAAGAGACGAAGACAAAGTCAAATGGATCGAACACCGGCGACCGTGATGCATCGAGCGGCGAGGAAGGAATCAGGACGGTGAGTTTTTCTCGTCCATGGTCTCCTCCGGTGTTGTCTCGCGAAAGATCGCGGTCACCTGGCTCATTGTCACCGGTGAAGGGTGGTGACAAGATGCAGGAAGGACTGCAGATCACTTTCTCGGCCAATAAGGTAGCCGAGAACGGGAACCAGGGTGGAAGGATCTCTGTGGTCGGAGGTCGTAGGGGATTCTCTTAGACAAGCCTGACGGGATCGTCAAACGAACGCCGACGACGGGCCCAAGACCAAGGGTGAGGAGGACGTTGAAGCCTCTGGCGGGGACTACTCGGGAGAGGTTACCTTCGGGTTCCCCTCCTCGGGATTTTCTAACGGGGCTGACCACCATGGAAGGAGCCCACTGGACGACGAAGGTCGTGGTGGAGGAGGACCCGGTAGAGGCTTCGGAGCCGGTGGTTACCGACGACGTCGACATTCTAACAACGTACAGAGGGAGATTACCGGAATCTCTGGTGGTCCGAGACCGTGTGGAGGCCAGTGATCATTAGGTCGGTTAAGGGGTGGCAGCGACCTAGAAATGGCGAGAGGGGATGGAGCCCGCTAGGATTCTGAGTGACATCGGGGAGGAGATGGGCCGGACTTCTGTGTTGGGCTGGGAACGTCTGAACCTTGGGCCGAGCATAAGGAATGGAGCACGGGCCGTGGAGCTGGGCCAGGCTCCCTTCACCTCATGTCCTAGCTGAGACAGGGACAGAGGATTGGTGGGGATGGGTCGGGTCAGCCCAGACCGTATGAGGCGGGTCTGGGTTGCCTTTTTCTTGGGCCTTAGAGGAGGGATGAGTTTGGTCGGCCCATAATTTGGCCAGAAGAGCCCAGGTAGGGATTGACGGCGGCGTGGCCAGGGCTGGGTCAAGGCTCCCGGTCCTGGATCGGGTCGGATCAAGGGGGTGGACCACCTGGGTTCCGCAAGTGGGTTGGGTCCATTAGTTGGGACGGGACATCACATACAACAACGGGTGGACGGGACATCACATAAAGAAACTGTAGCCGAGCGGCTATGGTTGGAAAAGGGGAGCGTATTTCCTTTTCTTTAAATAATATTTTATTATAGGAGAGTTTGAGAACCATTTCTCCCTAATCAAAATCCTGGAGCTGTTTGTTTTCACATAAATTAGTGAGTAATGCTCGTGATTAAAAGTGTATTGATACGATGACCAATTCGAATGTGTAGTTCGCACACTTTAAGTTTAGAAATCTCAAAAGCTCTCGTCTACCCTAACCACCAGGGTCCATTCTCTAGCCAAGAGGTTCCAGCCGTCGCCACCATCGCCACTCTCCGGCTTTCTCGCCCTCCTCGCATCTGACCCTCTCTCAAGTACCGGATCCGATCTTTTGATAGGATAAATTGTTTTGTTTGATTGAATACCAGAGCCTGCTCCGCTTCCCGATTCTGATCTGGCCTTCCTCCCCACCGCTCGCGATTCGATGCATCCTTCAATAGCCGATGTGGACCTCCTGCCGCCGTTCTCTGGGATACAGGCTCCACGTGCCGTCCTCCATCTGCAGCGGCCTCCCACCCCAGAGCTACCTATCGTCGGAATGGGTCCGCTCCCTCGATGGATCTGGGATCCGGGAGGAAGGACGATAAGTCGGGGTCTGTCTCCGCGGCACCAGAAGTCGGGACCCTCGATCTCGAACAAACCGCTGCAGGTCGAATCGTTGCTCTCGTCTTCCGCACTACTTCGAAAGATCCGGGCGAATCAAGACGAAGAATTGACGATACCAGATCGCTCCAATGGCACGGGGCCTAGAAGAACTGGCATCGCAGATTTGGTAGTTTGCTCTTTCGATCGTGTGTTAATTTTTTATCCTGTTTTAGGTCGAATAAATTATTGGTTATTCACTGTGTAAGGTCGAATAACCTTTTGGCTCAATAATTTTAGGCCTTTGGTTTGTTATTTCATTGTAACGTTGGATCGAGGTACACTTGAGTTTGGATCTTCAAATCAAAGCAGACTATATGTATGGAACCATGTGCGCCCGACTGGCTACGGCCGGTTGGGACAAAAAAGCTGGTATCCAGGACTGTTATGTTCCTCATTGTAATCATGATATGAAATCTTAATACAACTACCTTTTTCCCGTTTCAAAAAAAAAGTTTAGAAATCTCCATCCCAAAATGGCCCAACCCCAATGTGATGGAATCATGTGTTGGAAAAATTTGGCTCACAAAGCCCGCTTTGTTTCTTTTGTCCTGTAGTGAAGTCCCACATTGAAAAGAGAGGCATGTGGTACAGAGTTTATAAGCTCTCCTCTCTCTTCTCTGTTCAGATCACCAATTGGGCCTATGCTTGTTGGGTCGGGGCGGGCCTCACGCGCATCGCCGCCATCTGTCCGGGTCGGGCGCGGGCGGGCAAAACTATCTTTTTGGGCAAAATATTTTGACTTTTCAGTTATTGACTCATTCAAATATTTCTAAACTCGCTGATTAAGTCGTGATAGTGGTTCCGATTTTCATGGGTCTGACCCAGTAGTGGAGTCGTGAAACTGACCGATATCAGAATATCTGAAGCGTTTTTACTTTAATACCCTCACGTTTTACAGCTATAAAAGGAGGCTCTAGTTCCCTTTGTTCTTTACGTTTTCATCCTAGTTCCAGAGCCAAATTGATACACAATTTCATTACTCTCCAAATTCACTTACCACAACGAAGTTCTGTTTTGTCCTGTTGCTTTCACATCCGGTAGAGCGAGTGGGTGCGCTGCTAGGTAGAGCTGAGAGATCCTTGTTGAGCAACCGTTGCTGATCGCCACCTCGGTCACGCCGAAATTTTTGCTTCAAAGTCAGTGGACCTCCGTGCCACGCCTCAGCTATTCCTCTTTGTTCTGCACGTCACGCCAGTTGGTGTTCCGTTTTATGTTTTCGATTGCATGCATTAATTGTTCTCTGGTTTTGTTCTGAAATTCGTTTCCCAGTTTACGAATATTAATTCCAACAATTTTGAAGCAAAAAAACTATATCTGTTTTATACTTTTTTTAATATATCGTGAACTGCGTAAATGATGAACATGAACTCGAATTCTGCTATGCATGCTAATCCGAATTCTGGTGCTCGTAATTTAATTGGTGGTTATCCGCGTGTTGAACCACTCGACGGTACCAACTACCGTCGCTGGTCTCAAAAGCTGATGAACTTTTTTGAACAAAACGACCTTGAATATGTTTTGCTAGAAGATCCCCATGTGCATGTTTTTGCTAGTGGTAGCTTTAATCCCTTAGTGGCCTCTATTGTTTGCGACAATGAGGCGAAACTGAACAAGTACACTAGGGACAATAAAATTGTCCGGTGCCAGATTCTGGATTATGTCACCAACACCTTTTTCGACTTACTTGCTGTCCATAAGTCCGCCAAGTTTATTTGGGAGACTCTTGAAAAGAATTACGGGGCCGACAACACTAGGAACAAGAAGTATGTCGTAAGCCAGTGGCTTGCATTCCAGATGGTTGAAAACCGGTCGATCATGGACCAAGTCCACGTTTACGAGGACCTGTCCGCCGCCATCGTCAACGAAGGGATGGACATTGTCACGCCCCCAATCCGGTATTGACCGGACTCGAGACGTGACCGTAATTAAAGGTAGAAAAGCGATAAAGAAATACCAAAACCTTTATAATAACAAGATAAACTCTCTCAAATCAACAACTATAAAAAAGTTCCAAAACTTCCAATGAGTCACAGCCCAACATAAATAGTCAAGTAAATAATGTTTAAAACACATGACCAACATAACTCTAGGATAAACCCCAAGACGTCTAAAAGCCCCCGAGCCTCGAACTCACTAAACAACAGCTACGCCTGTAAAACAGTAAGAAAACCAAAGGGGGGTGAGCTTACGCTCAGTAGGAAAAACCTTAACAACTCAACCCTGAGGTCAATATTGTACTGAATAAACAGGTAACTTGAATAACAACAAAACACGATTAATCAACGAAATAAATGTAACGAGATAGAATAAGAATGTTGTACTCTTAAAGATAACTTTAACTTGAAAGGTTCCATAAAATAGTTATTATAAAGTAACATAATGATCAAAAGGGAGCAATTGATATCACGCCAACCACTTGCTTTCTCAAGCCTCCGATCCATGAATAGATTCTAGCGTCACCTCGGTTCCCATATTTCGATCCGCTAGAGTATTCATATCACATCAGATTTTCCCTCGGTCCAGAGGAGACACATATATCGGAGCACCGGAAATCATCCCATAGGGATGCCCATCGTCGGGATTCTCGAAGATGTCTCCGAAGTACCATAGTCATAAGGAACCAAGGTAGTGCTCCTGTAGGACGCACACCCTTGGGTGAAATCTCAGAAACCATCTCTCATGAAGTAGTCCCATCAATATCCCGTAGGATCTGCCGAGCCATAGGCTCCTAAATATATCAACATCCCGTAGGATCTGCCGAGCTCTTAGGCTCCAATAATCAATAAATATCCCGTAGGATCTGCCGAGCCATAGGCTCCTAAATCTATCAATATCCCGTAGGATCTGTCGAGCTCTCAGGCTCCAATAATCAATCAATATCCCGTAGGATCTGTCGAGCCATAGGCTCCTCACATCACTCAATATCCCGCAGGATCTGTCGAGCCCTTAGGCTCCTCACATCACTCAATATCCCGCAGGATCTGCCGAGCCCTTAGGCTCCTCACATCACTCAATATCCCACTGTATCTGTCCAACTCCAACCACCACAACGGCACCGGATTACCCCCCCCCCCCTCCCCCGGTGTAGTACCGAACCAAATAAAACAAACAAGCAAACAAGTATTCAAGAATAAGGAAAAAGCACTATAGTTCAACCAATCATAAACACTCCTCAAATCACACTTTCGTCACAGCAAAGACATCCAACAACCTCACCCTTACCGTACACTTACCTGTCACGAACTAGCGGTACATCGATCACCTGATTATACCCCTTTGCCACAATCAGTCATACTCGATCATCCGTTCAACCAACAATTATATCAACACAATCACTCAACCAGTCAAGTAAGCCTTCAACCAATCAACAATCATGTGAACGATCAATTAAGCATTCAATCATATAAACTAACTAGTTTCATTAGACTCTTAATTGTCCTAATAACGAGCAACCAAGCATGTGAACCTAGCACACAACTAATCCGAGAGCTCTTCACAGCCTCTCTACCAGTAAATCAATTCCCAAGTATTAAAAGCGAGTTACACTAGTGATCTTCATCCTAAACATGCATTCTAGGCACTTCCGGTTATTAGTAACTGAAAGACGATTATTCTAGTTATTCGCATCCTATAGGCAATTCTAGGACCTTTCCGATTTTATTATCCTAACATGCATACTAAGCATTTAATCAAGAAGTTAAGACTTTCCCTACCATGTGGTCTTCCTCTAATAATACTCTGATGAAAACTCGAGTGGCATTTCCTCCGTTCTTCACACGGGTCCCGGAGTGGTCTTCGTCCTTCTAGCTCGGTTCCAATCCCTTGCTCTCGGGCGAAGTCCCGTCTAGATTGACAAATAAAACGTCCTAATCAATACTGATAAAAGTCCAAAGGTCCACTTAATCAACCAAGTTTGTCCTTTAAATTCTCACCTTGAATTAATTAAAACAATTAATTAAATCTAATTTTTAAAATATTTTCTTTGTAACCGGGTTGACCCAGATCCGACTCGGATCCGACCCGGTCCGACCCAGATCCGGATCCAGATCCACTGCCAAGCCTGGCCTGGCCTGGCCCGCGAGGTATACTGGGCCCAAGCCCGTCTTCTGTTGTTGCCCGGCCCAAGGCCAAACACCGTCTTCTGGCCCTGGCACACACTGATTCGAAGCCCGTGCTTCCTGGCCTGATCTGGAGACGGAACAGAACCAGTTCTAGGGTTCCAGCCAGTTCGCCGGCGGCGTGCGGCAGTGATGTAGCTCCAAGGATGGACGACTAGGTCGGGAGAGGCGTTAGGACCTCCGGCGAGCTCGTCGTCCTGGCCTCAGTGACCGGAGCGTGGCCCAAATGCTCTTCTTGACCCAAATCTGAAGATCCCGAGTGGATCTCCGGCGCTGGAGTCCTCGGGTGTCGCCGTGTCAACGGAGCACGTCCCCAACGAGCTCGGGAAAAGGGTTTCACAGGCGACTTGAGGTGGGAGGGGATGAGCGGCGCGAACTCAAGCGATTCCCTCCGTCGCTGATACGGTAGGAGCTCTGGACGACGAAGCCAAAAAGAGAAGCTAGGGTTCCGGCGCTTCGATTCGATAGATGGCGCGGTTCGATTGAGGACGAAGGTGAGGGGTACGGGGTTTGTGAGTTTGGTGCGAGGGGAAGATCGATGATGGAGGTAGAATCGAAGAAGAGGAGGGAAGTAGAAGAGAGAGACGGAGGTGATCGGAGAGGAAGGCGCGACGGCGTCTCTAGAGCAAGAGGGTTCGCGAGAGAGACGCGGCTGTTCCTCGGGGTGCGTGCGTAGTTCTGAGGAAGACGAAGCGTCTCATCCCCTTTAGGGTTTGGCGCAAATGGACTTGGGCTGGTTCTGCGAGGTGGGCTGGTGTGTGCGTGAGTGATTGGGCCCAAGCTGGCCCAATCCTCAAACCAGTCCAAATGTCTTCCTTTCCCCATTTATTATTTTTTATTTTTTTATTTAAAAAAAACATTTGTTGCAAATCTCCACCCCCACGTTTCAACTTTCAAAATTTTACCCTTTTTAAAGAGTGGGGTTTTACAGACATGAACGAGGTATTCCTCGCTCATGTGCTGCTGGAGAAGTATCCAACGTCGTGGAAAGGCTACCGCTGCCACCTCGAGCACATAGAGAAGGATCTGACGCTTCAAGATCTCATTCGCCACATGAAGATTGAGGAAGCGAACCGCCTGAAGGACGCTCTGAGTGTCATCCCACCTTTGCCGCCTCCATCGGTGAAGGCCAACATTGTGGAGTCTGGTGGGCCGTCTCGTCAGATAAAGTTCAAACCGAAGCCGAAGTCCAAGGAAGCTCCCAAGCGAGGACCTCCCAACAACCGCAACAAATATCTGAAGCCATCATCTGCTATCCACAAATCGAGGCAGAACATGCTATGATATGTCTGCGGTCAAGCTGGACACAAGGCCTACCAATGCATGAACCGTCAAGACTACAAGAAGAATGGTGCAAGGGCCTACATTGCTGAAGATAACGACATAGTAGCTGATGTAGTCGATGAGGCTATGCTGATTCACAACACTGTTGACTGGGTGTTGGACTCTGCATCCACCCGTCATCTCTGCAACTCAAGGGAACTCTTCTATGAGTTTGAACCAACTGCAGCTGGTGAAGTTGTTCATAAGGGAAACAACTCTACTGCAGTAATTTCTGGAAGCGGGAAGATCATGCTGAAGCTAACATCTGGGAAGACGCTCGTATTCAGTAATGCCCTTTGTGTCCCTACTCTACGACGCAACCTTGTCTCTGGACCTCTACTAATGAAGGCTGGCTTGAAGACCGTTATAGAGAATGACACTGTGGTTTTCACCAAGAATGAAGATTTTGTAGGGAAGGGGTATTATTGTGGGGGTCTCTTTCTTTTCAATGTCGACCATGTTATCTTGAATAATAAAGTTTCCACTTCTGCTTATATTGCTGAGTCTCTTGATCTGTGGCATGGTAGATTAGGATATGTGAATGTTGTTTCAATTAAACAACTAAGAAACATGTCTATTATACCATCATTATCTACCTCTGAACTCTCAAAATATGAAATTTGCGTTGAGGCTAAATTCACTAAAAAAAATCTTGCAAATCAATTACAACAAGAAATACGAACCTACTTGAATAAATCCACATCGATCTTGCGGATTTCAAGAACATTACTTGTAAGAACCGCCCCCGGTCGATCCCGATCGACCAGTGCTTTTTGGCGAAGTTTGACTTTCGGTAGGAAAAGTCAACCAATGACTCCGGGAGTCGTTCGGGACCTTTTCGGGGCCCAAAAAGCTTAGTTGTCATCACGGTTAGCTTAGTTGGGCCATTTCCTTGCATTTGAATGTATTATTTGAAAAGTCAATTTTTGGTCAAACGAGAACTTTTTATCGACAAATCCTATATAATTAGGAATTATGGATTTTTCTAAGAGCTAAGTGGTCCCCACTAGGACACTTGTCCCTAGTGGCTTGGAGGAGAAGGAATGGGTCTCTAAAGACCCATTTGCCCTCACTTTTGCAAAAAGGAAGAAAGGAGACTTAAGGGTATTTTGGCCAATCCACTATTAGGTTAAAGAGGCATGTGGAGTAGCATTTTCAGCTCATTACTGTGCTAGCCGAAAATTGCTAGAGGAAGAAGAGAGAAGAGCTCACAAACTTGGAGAAGAAGCAAAGGGATAAAGGCAAGCTTTTGTGGTAGATTCTTCTCAAACCTTCTCCAAATCACACCATCTTCTTCATCTACTCATCCTCAAGGTAAGTGAACTCTTAAATCCTTCTTCCAATCACTTTTGAGTTGTGGGTTTTTGTGGGTTTTTGCCAAAACTAGATGGGTTTTGCTTCTTTGATGGTAAGTTGATGCTTTTTGTTGAAGAATGGTGAAGCTTTGTTTGTTTTTCATAAGATTGTTGATGTTTGGAGGAAACCCATTGAGGGTATTGAGTTTTGGGAGTTTGGATGACTGTTTTTTGAGCTTGATGATGTTGAAAATGGAGGTTTTGAAGTGGTTTTTCGTAGAATTGAAGCTGGGAAGAAGAAGGCAGAACCTGCTCGGTTTTCGCTCGGAAAGGGTCAGATTTCGGCCCTCCGAGGGGCAAGGAACGGACTCGGAGAAGGCCCTCTAAGCGGCACCGTCCGGGCTCCATTCCAGCCCTCTAAGTGGCACGGAACGGGTCCCAGACCGGCCCTCAAAGCGGCACGGTCCGGATCCCAGACCGGCCCTCTAAGGGGCACTGTCCGGGCCTGACTCCGGGCCTCTGAGGGGCACGGTCCGGGTCTAGTTCCGGCCCTCTGAGGGGCACGGCCCGGGTCGGTTTCCAGAGCCGTGGGCTGTCCGAGTTGGGCCTAGTTTGGGCCCAATTTTACCTTTTAGCCAAGTTTTCATCTTTGACGGTTTTTAGGTATTTTACTTTAAAACCGTCTTTGTTTAGTTATTAATTATAGCTTTAATTTGTGATCCAAGACCTTGGAACGAGACTTGACGGAGGAGGAGGCCGTTGGGACCAAGTGAGAGGACGAGGAGGAAGCTAGCCAGGACGTCAGCAGCTAGGAGTATTAAGCGTTAGAGAACTCAACGTAGGGAAGAGTAGCAAAATCCACTCTTAATTTAAAGAATGCTAATAGTATGCCTATAGGATAATAACCGGAAAGGTCCTAGTTTTCATGTAGGATGTGATTCACTAGATTAATCGCTTTCAACACTTTGGGAAAATGTCGTGCTGGTAGAATGGTCATGTCGAGCCTTAGGATTGCGTGTTGGATGTACTTGATGATGATTGTTCGCCTTTAGTGTCGATGTATGTGTCATCATTAGGATAAGATAAGAGTCATACTAAACTAGATGAATTATGATGTTTGTAATGTTAATGGTTGATCCGTGTCATGATTGATTGAGTGAATGTTTGAATGTGAATTGATTGTGCCAATGGTATGATCGGGTGAGTGATAGACCGATGGGACGTGGTTGGTAAGTGATGCCGTTAAGCTTGGTTTGACAATGTGTGTAGTGGTATTGTGTTTGATATGCTATTGTGTGGTATGAATGTGTACCCCAAGGTGGAGATGACGAGAAGATACCTAGTCTGATGTATGGTTCCGGTATGGTATATGAGTGTGTACCCCGAGGTGGAAATTCCGGGAAGATACCTAGTCTGATGTGCGGTTCCGATATGGTATATGAGTGTGTACCCCGATGTGCGTTTCCGGGAAGACGTCTAGGCCGATATGTGTTTCCGGTATGGCGTGTGAATGTTTACCCCGAGGGAGTATTTCTGGGAAGATATCTAGGTCGATGTGCGTTTCTAGTATGATATGTTACTTGTTCTACTGCGATGGTCTGTGGTCCTTTGGGACATTTCCGGGACCCCGATGATATGTGTTCTTGGGAACATTTCCGGGAGCCCTGATGATATTTTCCTCCTCTGGACCGAGGGGCTTTTCGATATGATTCATTGGTTATGTATGGATCAGAGTTTTGAGGTTTAACTTATCTATGTTTCGTTACTTATGTGCTCTTGAGTTGTTTCTATTGAAGACTGAATTGCCTCTCCTTTGATCTTCCTTGAGTTACTATTTTTATTAAGTATTGAAATTCTTGTTGGTCGTTATTTATGGGACCTTTTGGTTAATTGTACTAATCGAGTTTTCATTGTCAAGGCGGGGGTTCTTTTAATTTACTACTTTTTCCTACTGAGGGTAAGCTCACCCCCCCCCCCCCCCCCCCCCTTTGTGTTTACTGTTTTTACAGGTCTAGTTGGTGAGTAGGTTTTTTAAGACATCTCATGGCTCAGGAGCTCAGCGAGGGTCCGGGTGGTTATTGTCTAGACACGTACTTGCTTCTCTTGTGTTGGACATTGTCTTACTTTACTGTATTTGAACTTTTGACTTGTAGCATCGGTTTTGGACCATGATTTCATATTTATTTTATGTTGGAACAAATTTTGGAGATTTAATTCGCTTAAGTTGCTTTTATTTCTATTATTTACTTTGTTATTTTAGTTCACGTCTCGAGTCCGGTCAAACCCAGATTTGAGGCGTGACAATACTATGTTACCTTCATCGACAATTTCTCTAGGTTCGCGAAAGTTTATCTTCTTACTACAAAGGATGAAGCTGAAGAGATGTTCATCAAGTATAAGAATGAGGTAGAAAACCAACTCGAGAGAAAGATCAAGAGAGTGAGATCCGATAGAGGAGGAGAGTATGGCTCAAACTTCTTAAAAGACTGAATCAAATGGTATCATCCATGAAACTAGTGAACCATACATGCCTCGACAAAATGGAGTTGTTGAACGTAAGAACCGAACGCTCAAGAACATGATGACTACAATGCTTCTTAGTTCAGGCCTTCCTGATGAAATGTGGGGGGAAGCCGTCTTATCTACTTGTCACATACTTAACCGTGTGCCGCACAAGAACCTAGATAAGACTCCCTACGAGTTATGGAGGGGTTATGCTTCTAAACTAAGGTTTCTCAGAGTGTTGGGGTGTCTGGCGAAAGTAGGTTTAACTTACCCCAAGAGAACCAATATCGGATCTAAGACCTATGATTGTGTGTTCATAGGCTATGCTCATACCATTGCGGCGTATCGCTTCATATCTCTAGATGACCGCTCAATTTCTGAGGCTAGATATGTTGAGTTCTTTGAACACATCTTTCCAATGAAGAGGAACGTCGTTGCTAATCCAGTTGAACCTACTATCCTCTTTCCTTCGCTTCGTGATAGGTGGGTTACCGAAAGCTCTACTTCGCGTGGCCAAGCTAAGGGACCAAGGAGAAGTAAGAGACCCAGGATTGAGAAGAACTTCGGAGAAGACTACGTCACCTACTTTCTAGCCGAAGTTGGTCCTGAAGGTGTTGTTTCAGACGAGTTTGTTTCAGCCTTCCTGTTAGAAGAAGATCCAAAGACCTATGGCGAGGCTTTGAGATCTGTTTATGTTAACCTCCCGAAAGAAGATATCCAGGCTGAACGTGACTCTATTGTATCGAATCAGACTTGGGATCTAGTAGACTTACCTAAAGGTTCCAAAACCATTAGTAGTAAGTGGATCTTCAGGAGAAAGTTTAGACCCGATGGTACAATAGAGCGGTTAAAGGCAAGACTCCTGGTTAGAGGTTTTACACAATGGAAAGACGTTGATTACTTCGACACGTATTCTCCTGTGACCAAGATTGCAACGATAAGATCTCTAGTCGCTTTACCAGCCATTCACGACTTGATAATTCATTAGATGGATGTCAAGACCGCCTTCCTAAACGGTGGTCTAAAGGAAGACATCTATATGTCTCAACCCGAGGGGTTTGTGATCACCGGTCAAGAGAACAAACTGTGTAAACTGAAGAAGTCTTTGTATGGTCTAAAACAAGCACCTAAACAATGGTATGAGAAAATCAATCGAACTCTAGTGACTGACGGATACAAGGTGAACAAATCTGATTCCTGTGTGTACTCGAAGATGGCAGAATCGGATTGTGTGATTATCTGTCTTTATGTCGATGGCATGTTGATTCTTGGTGATAATATCGATGCAATGAGCGTTACCAAGAACTTCCTGTCATCACATTTTGAGATGGACTTAGGAGAAGCCGATGTCATTTTAGGTGTTAAGATTATGAGAAACACAAATGGCATCTCCGTGAGTCAGTCTCATTACATTGAGAAAGGGTTGAAGAAATTCAATCACTTTGACGTTATACCTGCTAAGACTCATTATGATCCGAACTTACACTTAATAAAGAACTTGGGTGATAGTGTTTCACAAGTTGAGTACACAAAGATTATAGGAAGTGTGGTGTTCCTCATGAACTGCACTCGACCGGACATTGCTTACATAGTAAGCAGGTTGAGTCGGTATACACATAACCCAAGTACCGAGCATTGGAATGCTCTAAGTCGACTGTTGAAGTACCTGTAAGGAACTATGAGTTGGTCCCTGCGTTATAGCACCTTTCCTACGGCTTTGGAAGGATACTGCGATGCAAATTGGGTTTCAGGTAATGATGAGATCAACTCGACGAGTTGTTATGTGTTCACTTTTGGTGGAGGTGCTATATCGTGGAAGTATTCGAAGCAGACTTGTATAGTCTGCTCTACCATGGAGTCTGAGTTCATTGCCCTTGAGTTGGATGGACAAGAGGCAGACTGGTTGAGGAACCTGTTAGCAGAGGTGTCTGTGTGGGGAAGGTAAGTTGTGCCTTGTCACTACACTATGATTCGCAAGCGGCTATTTGCGTTGCGAAGAATGATGTATACAATGGTAAGAAGAGACACATTCGTATTAGGCACGGTGTCGTTAGACAACTTCTAAAAGATGGAGTGATTTCTTTGGAATTTGTTAGATCCGAAAGAAATCTGGCTAATACCTTTACCAAGGGTCAACCAAGGAGAATTATCCTAGATATGTCATTAGGGATGGGGCTCAAGCCCATAGGTCAAGAAAGTATGGATGACACGTGTTAGTGGTCATATGTAGTCGTACTTGTCTTGATGCACTACATCTCCTATCGCTGTGACATTTGTAGTGCTTGATGATCTATAACCAAGTTTGGTGGTGCTTTGAGACGCACTTGATAGATCTTGATAATAATCTATAACCAGTGTTGGTAGTGCTTGTGAGACGCACTTGATAGATTGTAATGCATAACCAGTTTTGGTGGTGCTATTGAGACGCACTTGATGGATAGCTCCAGACCCAATTGGAACAGTGCTTGTGAGAAGCACTTGATGATCTACCTACGTGTGTGTGATGGTGGGCCGCCATCTATGAAAGACTTGGGGAAAAGTCTTCTTAGAGCACTCATTAGAACCAAGGTATACGCAGGGCCTTTAATAGTGTTGTTGATAGTTTCGCGGATTCAGTGAGATATGAAGTATGGTATGTGTTGTGTGACATATCAACCGGAGTTGAGTAAGTTCAAGATTTTATTCACTTACTTTAAATAAGTTGTTATCCACCTTACTATGCATCAATTCAAATCGAAAGATATTGATGTTTAAGTACCGCACATTCCAGTAACAGAACTTTTGTGGTGTTTTTTCTTCTATTTAAAACGTTTTTGTTTTTCGGCGTTTATCGCCAAATTTGTGGGGGATTCTTGGAAAATTTTGGCTCACAAAGCCTATTTTGTTTCTTTTGTCCTGTAGTGAAGTCCCACATCGGAAAGAGAGGCATGTGGTGTTGAGTTTATGAGCTCTCCTCTCTCTTCCCTGTTCAGATCGCCAATTGGGCCTATGTTGGCTGGGCCGGAACTGGCCTCTCGCGCACCGCTGTCGCCGTCTGTTCGGGTCGGGCCAGGCGCGGTATTGGATTCGGATTCTGGTGGGGAGCCCTTGCGGGGCGGGCAAAACTATCTTTTTGGACGAAATACTTTTGACTTTTCAGTTATTGACTCATTCAAATAATTTTAAACTCGCGGATTAAGTCGTGATAGTGGTTCCAATTTTTCGTGGGTCTAACCCAGTAGTGGAGTCGTTGAAACTGTCTGATATCAGAATATCTGAAGCGTTTTTACTTTAATACCCTCACGTTTTACAGCTATAAAAGGAGGATCTGGTTCCCTTTGTTCTTTTCGTTTTCATACCAGTTCCAGAGCCAAATTGATACACATTTCGTTACTCCCCAAATTCACTCACCACGCCGAAGTTCTGTTCTGTCATGTTGCTTCCACATCCGGAAAAGCGAGTGGGCGCGCTGCTGGGTATATGTGAGAGATCCTTGGGGAGCAACCGCTGTTGATCGCCACCTCGGTCACGCCGGAATTTTTGCTTCAAAGTCAGTGGAACTCCGTGCCACGCCTCAACTATTCCTCTTCGTTCTGCACGTCACGCCGGTTGGTGTTCCGTTTTATGTTTTCGATTGCATGCATTAATTGTTCTCTGGTTTTGTTATGAAATTCGTTTCTTAGTTTACGAATATGAATTCCCAAATCATGTTGGGTTCCAGAGTCGCAGTTGAGGGATGGAAACAAGTGATGGAAACAAGTTGAAAGAGCGTAGATCGGGTTACCCGCCTCATTGTCGTTCTTACACAGTTCAGTCAAGGAACACTTGAATCCAACTGAAGTCCCCACTACTGTTAAAATATGTTTAGACTTTACTTTCCACTCACTAATCCACCAACCAACAAACATCACCTCAATTAATTCACCAAAACGGTCTATACATACACATTCCAAACACTCATTTCTCCCCAAAACCAACCAAGCCTTACACCAAATCACAATAGCCATGAAGTTTGGCAAAGAGTTCGTGTCCCAAATGGTGCCCGAATGGCAAGAAGCCTACATGAACTACAACCACCTAAAGAAGCTCCTGAAAGACATCGATGTTCAAAAGCAGAGGAACCGCCCCGCGGCGGCGCCCACCCTGGTCCGCAACATCTCGCGGTACAGGCCATTCAGCGGCCTACTCCACCGACACGAGATCGAGCCGGTGGAGCCGGTTCCCTTGTCGCCGGACCTTGAGAGCCAGGCCATCCTTGTCCACGCCGTCAACAGGGCCGGATCCAAGACCACCCGCTACGAGACCACCTTCCTCGTGACCTCCGAGAAAGGCGGAGAGTACGAGCTCGTGTTCTTCAGGAGGCTTGACGACGAGTTCTACAAGGTCGAGAAGTTTTATAAGTCCAAAGTGGACGAGGTTCTGCTGGAGGCCGAGGAGCTCACCAAGCAGATGGACGCTCTCATTGCTTTCCGGATCAAGGTCGAGAACCCCACCGGCCTCTTCGACCGGAAAGCTGAAATGGAGCGCCTTTCTTCCAATGTCTCCGCTTCTACGGCCACTCTCTCCGCTTCTGCTCCCTACGCCGCCAGAGCTTCAGCAAGCAGTGAGTTCTTCAGCACCTTGTGCTGTTTTCTCGAAATGTCACACTTTTATCTTCTTTTACTTTGTTTGGTGTCGTTAATCTTGAGTTTGTTACGAATCCTTCTTCTAATATGATATATTTTGAAAAAATTATTTAAAAAATTATTGACGGCATTTTCGTCATTTTAATAACAGTCTTGCCTATTTGTTATATAACTAAACAACTGAGTAGGTATTAGTCTAAAAAAAAACTTAAAACATGTATGAGTTAAACGTTACAAATTTGGAGTAGGTATTTGTAATTTACCATTTTTTTTTCTATAAATATTTAGTATTTGGTTGAGATTTTAAATAAATCAGATTATATAAATCTTCCGCACAAACCAATAATAGTGATTTCTTTTAACAATTTTAGTAGTTTCTCACTTCAATATGGTAATAGAGTTGCATATGTACTAATTTTATGTGGTCTGTTGTTGATTGAATATAAACTGCTATGGTTTGTACGGAAGGTGTTGACTCGTCCGTCCTATGACCTTTTCATTCACTTCGAAGAATAGGGCATTTCAGAAACATTAGTTGATAAAAAAAATGTAAACTAACTTTCAGGGCGGGTTCACGTGCGGATGGATTCCATCGAAGAAGATTTGAGCATTCACAAGCTGTCCCTAGATGACCAGCAACAGAATGGGAATGAGAGCCACCACAAGGTTGGGGTGCAGAAGATGCAGCTAAGCATTGTCCCCGTTCGGACACCAGCGATAGAAGTACTAAACAATGTGACATTCCACAACCATTTGGAGACTCCTAGGTCCACCATAAAAGGGTTCCTTAAGATCCCCAAGCACACTGAACTCAGCTTTACCCATGAGAATCTCAGGAGGGTTGAGGACAAGCTTAAGAGGGCCTTCGTCGAGTTCTACCAAAAGCTTAGCTTCCTCAAGAACTTCAAGTAAGGATCATGCCATTTTGCTACCTTATTTCGAATCACCCCAATTCCATGACTAACTTTTTTTTTTGGCAATGGTCGAATGAAACAGCTTCTTGAACACGGAGGCGTTTTCCAAAATCATGAAGAAGTATGATAAGGTTGGTACATAAAAACATTAAATTCGATTGAGAATTTTCTATTTGGTCTCTCACACTTATAGAAATTTGGTGTAGATTACTTCAAGAAACGCAACAATAGCGTACATGAATATGGTGGACAACTCCTACCTAGGAAGCTCCGAGGAGGTGCCTAATCTAATGGAGACGGTCGAAGATGCATTCATCAAGCATTTCGCAAACTCGAACCGAAGCAAAGGCATGAGAGTTTTGAGACCAAAAGCAAAGAAAGAAAGGCACAGGGTCTCATTTTCCATGGGTAAGATTCATATTCATCAATTATATATCTGATCAGACTTCCACGACTAAAACGTCAACCTTATTACTCATTCTTATACTGTATATATACTTGTTGCAGGCTTCTTTGCTGGTTGCACAGCAGCACTCATAATCGCACTGATCCTGATGGTTCGCGCCCGACACATCATGAATCATCCTGGGACATCCGAGTACATGGAAACCTTGTTCCCTCTCTACAGCCTGTTCGGCTTCGTAGTTCTGCACATGCTCTTATACGCAGGGAACATATACTACTGGAGGAAATACAGAGTCAACTACACTTTTATATTTGGTTTCAAGCAAGGAACCGAATTGGGCTACCGAGAAGTCCTGCTCATGAGTTTTGCTCTTGCAGTGGGTGCATTGGTCTGCGTCCTCGCCAATCTCGACATGGAAATGAATCCCCAAACGAACCAGTACCAAGCATTCACTGAACTCCTCCCTCTCAACCTAGTCTTTGTAAGCTCATCGATCTTGATCATGACCAAATTGATCCTTAACCAAAGTCTAGGATTAATTATGTTTGTCTTGTCTTGTTTAGGTTGTGTTCATTGTGATGTTCTGTCCATTCAATGTCCTGTACCGGTCGAGTAGATTCTTCTTCTTGAAGTCTCTGCTTCGGTCGTTACTATCCCCTCTCTACAAGGTCACGCTCTCGGATTTCGTGTTGGCGGATCAGCTAACCAGCCAGGTGCAAGCCTTCAGGAGTTTTGAATTCTACATTTGTTACTACGGCTGGGGAGACTACCAGCACAGGAAGAACACTTGCTCCCACAACGATGTCTTCAATGTCTTTTACTTCATTGTCGCCGTCATTCCTTATTGGAGTCGCCTCTTTCAGGTACTTTTACTATTAGAGGACTGGTAGTTGAAGGTTCAATCATGTTATATTCTAACACGCGTCCTCATAGACAAGTCCGTTTTACGGATTTGGAGGTGAATTATTAAAAGAGGATATGAGTCATTGAGAAGAGAGATAAAAGCTGACCCATTTGGACAAATTTGATAAATAGAGAAGAAATTAGTTACTTTTGTAAAGAGTGGTGTTTGAACTCATATCCGTGAGATACCAAGCTCTGATATCATATTAAAAGACCAACTCAACTATAAACTCAAACTGATAGTTGAAGACTTAATAACGTTATATTCTAACATTTACTTCCTTCTTCTCGGTTTATTGATTGGTTTTGATCTTCGTTCGGGTGTTTAAGTATGAGGTCGCTGGTTTCAGTGTATCAGGCGGCTAGTAGAGGAGAAGGACGCGATGCAAGGATGGAATGGGTTGAAGTACTTCTTGACGATCGTGGCCGTGTGCTTGCGGACGGCTTTTAGACTCAACAAGGGTCTCCAGTGGGAAGTGGTTGCTTGGGTTTTTTCCATTGCTGCGGCCGTGTTTTGCACGTATTGGGACTTTGTCCATGACTGGGGGCTCCTCAACAGGAAATCTAAGAACTGGTGGCTGAGGGACAAGCTTCTTGTCCCTCGGCATAGCATTTACTACGGTGCCATGGTAAGGACAAACATGTTTACTGTGTTACAGTCTCGTTTCAGTCACATATGAATCGTGTCATTATTTGTCGTACATCTTAAGATGTCTACTTTACACATTCGTTATCATTTATATGTTTTAGATGTGAGACTTTAATAACAGATTACATGTGTCACGTTTATCAATGTTCATACAATTAATATATGCCTAGTAGTTTAAGGTATGGTGAATTATGGAATTGGCAGGTGTTGAATGTGTTGTTGAGGTTTGCGTGGTTGCAAACTGTGTTGGAGCTCAAAGTGTACTCGTTGCATCGACAAACCTTAATCACAATCGTGGCAAGTCTTGAGATCATTCGTCGTGGAATTTGGACCTTCTTTAGGTAATTGATTTGCAAACCCTCAAACCTTAACCATAATAGTTTCGTAAGTATCATGTATTAACATTTGGTTTATTTATTTTTTTTCTTGGTGGAGCAGATTGGAGAACGAGCATCTGACCAATATTGGAAAATTCAGGGCATTCAAATCAGTGCCTCTACCGTTCAATTATGACGAAGATGATGATAAGGAGGAGTGATGGAGTTTACAATAGTTTCCTAAGAAAATATGCTAATTGTGATGACCGGTGACACTGATATTTTGTAAATTAAGTATCACCAAGAACAAATAATCTTATTTTGTTTTTGTTGTTATAGGAATCCTGCAGTATATGTAATCAGAGAGTCATCTCAGCGAAAGTGCAACTATTCAATAATCTTATTCGTACGAATGAATAACATGAGACGAAATCTCAAAGGATCAAGTACATTTTAGGTGATAAAAAGATCTTGGGTTAAATGTCGAAACATACTGTTATGACCTTGCGTGATCGATCGCGTTATGGAACCGAATACGGGCTCGTTATAGAGGGAACCCGAGGACCTCGTAGGGAGAGACCAAAGTACTTCTTTAAATTCTCAAGTCTACTTTATTCATGTAGCTCTCGGGTATAAATAACCCAAGAGGTTTCCTTAAACGGAAACCCATAATTGGTAATTATCTATCTTACTTATTCTTAATATTACTTGAACTCCAAGACATCAATAAAAAGGAAATAAACTAATACCTTCCCCCAACATTAGCCGGCCTAATTGGTGGGCTTTTATCCCACCATGTTACGGTCCTTACGGACCATAACACATACTTAAAAGTATTGGTCATGAACACTAGACTATCTAACGTTTAAAAATGACAAATGTACTACCACATATATTATGACACGATTCTGTTGGTTAAAATAGATGGAATGTTCTATTGTGTTAGTTATATGACACCATGTGTTAATTAGTGGAGAGTAAAATGACTATTTTGCCTTCACTCATTTAAATCTTATGAGTTTAAACGAAAAAATACAATTTTATCCTCATGGAATAATACATATAATAAAAAAATTATAAAGGAAAAATAAAGATAATAAATAAAATTATTGAATGAAATGGAACTAAATAATGACTATATGAGGGAACACAAATACGAGTGAAATGCAGAGCAGAGATCAAAGAGCCAGCTCTTCTCTCCTTGCCCTCTTTTTGCTCCGAACTCCTATCCCCGAATAATATGTAGTGCAATATCGTCTCTATTTGTTGCCTACGGAGGTTTTAGGTGCTCAGAAAGGGGGTGTTAGCCATATCAAGAAGGGTCCACGAGTTGAGAGGAAGTTGGTCGGTAAAGTTGATCCCGCCAGCAATAAAGCCTCTGGTTCTGTGATCAGAAACGACGCTTCTAATTAGATGGAGACGTTTGGTAAGGAGCTAATTATGCCTGAGCTTGTGTCCGACAAGGATATGATAACACATTCCTCGTTGAAGGTTCAGTCAAGTAAGGTTTTTTTATACAACTTATTGTATTATACAACAATTCATGTGGAGCAAGAGTCTTCACCGGCTCCGGAGATCGTCAGTTTCCGCCACTTGGGTCAAAATGGATTCAATTTTCAGAGAACCACGTTATGGAGAAATTTGTTCCTGATTCGGAGGATTTGATTGTTGCAACGGAACGTGATCGCCTTAACAATTTCGTTGTGGTTTTGGAGCAAGATCCCCCTTTTAATTCGGTGGTCTTTCATGGCATGAGGGATTTCGAGAACCGGAACTCGTCATCTCCGTTTCGTGTTTTTAGCGTGTGCGTATGGACCCAGGCCCATGTAGTTTTGGCGCTATTGATCAAGGCCTGCACGCACGACTTGAAGCTTCTCATTCGGTTGTAACTGCCTGGGACCGCAAGCCCATCGCTGAATAGGGCAGCGTGTGTGAGTGAACGCGGTAGCCACAAGGCTGGCTCATTTGTGTTTCAGGTAGAGTAGGGATCGAAGTCTGTTGGGATTGGGCCGGTAAATTTTTAGAGCATGGTGGTCATTTGGGGGATTAGGTTAGTCCGTGGAAAGACGCCCTTCTCAAATCTCCAAAACGTACGAGTAGCCCTTTTAAGCATTCAGCGGATCATTATACTACTAAGTCCAAAACAAGAGTTCGCTCTTTGAGTCGAGAAAGAGTTTTGAATCCTATTGACGTTTGGAAGCAAATAGCGCAAGTTCGGAACACCCAAAATGCTCAGTTTTCTCAAACAAAGTCTTTTGACGATCCAAATTTATTTTCAGAAGGTAAAGAGTGGGTCACAGATGAAGGTTGATTTTGTTTCGTTCGTACTAGTGTATGTTTTGGACCTGTTGTCCTCTTGTTTTCCGGGGTTTGGCTTCGTAACTCTGTTTCGAGAACTCTTTTATAATCGTTGACTTTCTTATCTGATTCTTCTTCACTCAGACATTTTGGTTCCTTTTTTAGAATATGTCATATTAATAAATTTTTAAGTATCTAAAAAAATATTTAAAAAATAAAATTTTGAATAAATTCTTTTAAACATTTACGTAATCATTCATAATAATACCTCTATAATATACTCATTTGATCTCCATTTTTTTTAACTAATCTTATCTTAAAAATCTCCTATTTCTATTTTTTAGCCATTTAGATAGAACCGGGATTTTGTTACTGGTCGTTAAAGCCTAAAGGATACATTACAAATACTTACCCTAAAATTCATTTTTAACTGATACCTACTCAAATATTTAGTTATATAACAAATAGTCCAAGTCGTCAGCTAATATGACGAAAATACCCTCAACTACACTTCACTAATTATTAAAAATATATATTTAAAAAATCACTTTTGTTATATATAATATATATAGGAGCTTTCAGGTACACACCAATCTTTGGATACGAAATACGAATTAATCCCAACTTTGGAATCGCATAATGCCCAAGGGCTGCGATTTCACAAGGCTGATTTTTTTTCGTCAAGTTTCTTATTTTGATCTTTCCCGCTTTGTTTCAACTCCGGTTTAATTTTTTCTTGCGCCAAAAACTTTCTTTTTTCAAGATATATCTACCAAGTAGCATATTGAATATGTTTTGAAGCAAAAAAAAACATGTACAAGCAAAAACACACATTGTTAACCGTGTATTGATGTATGTGTATGCAACTACATTTGTATGAATAAGCTAATCTTAATTTATTAGCTTACACGTACAAAACATACATACACACACAAATGAAAATAGTAAGAACATACATTAAGTTTAGCGTACACATACAACTGAAACAACATGCATCAAGGTTGGCCTACACATACAAATGAAAATGACAAGAACATACATTGAAAAATGCATAAACATACATTAAGTTTAGCGTACACATATAACTGAAAATTACAAAACATGGAGTTGAAAAAACATATATACAAAACATACATTACGAGTAGCTTATTCATACAAATACAGTTACAAACACATACATTAATGCACGGTTAACAATTTGTGTTTTTGCTTGTACATGTCTTTTCTTGCTTCAAAACATATATAATATGCTTCTTGATAGATAGATCTTGAAAATATAAAAAAATTGGCGCAAAAAAAAATTAAATCTGAGTTGAAACGAAACGGGAAAAATCAAAATAATAAACTTGGTGAAAGAAAAAAATTACAGCCTTGTCTTATGCGATTACATGCGATTCCAAGACCACGATGGATTCGTATTTCGAAAAAAATTGGTATGGTCGTACCTGAATATTATCATATATATATATATATATATATATAGGAGTGTACTTAAATGTTACCCCTATATATATATATATATATATATATATACGGGTGCAATCAGGTGCGAACCATGGCTTACGGTGCGAACGTGCGAACCTGCTTGTGCAGTGTATCTGGTTTGCTGAAATAGTGGTCTCGGTTTGCGGTGTTTTCGCAAACCATATTTTTCTCAAGATAAAACGCTTTTTTTTCAAACTTCTTTTCCGCAAATAGGGATGCTTATTTCCGCAAACCATATTCGCTATTTCCGCAAACCAGATACACTATTTTCGCAAACCATATATTTTCTCAACATAAAAATGCTGTTTTTTCAAACTTTTTTTTCCGCAAACTGGGATGCTTATTTCCGCAAACCATATTCGCTATTTCCGCAAACCAGATTTGAGGTTCGCAGGTTCGCACCGTAAGGGAGGTTCGCACGTGATTGTCTCCCTATATATATATATATATATAGGATAACAATCAGGTACAAACTTGTATCTTTCGTCAGAACGTAGAACTATCAATCTAGGCCCTTGGATCGTAGAATTAATGGCCCAGATTTTATGCATATTTTTTAATATCTTTTTAATTAATGCATATCTTGTAATTGATTTCGTAATCAATCACCCCCCACCCCCCCTGAATTTCGGTGGCCATCCGATCTAGATAATCAATGGCCCAGATTAGTTCTACGTTCTGACCCGAAATAAGGTTTGTACTTGATTGTTCCCCTATATATATATATATTAAATCACTTCAGTTTTATTTAAAAAAATACTTCAGTTTTATTTTTTTTAAATTATTTAAAAAATCACTAAGGCATTTCGTCATTTTAGCTGACAGTTTAGGCTATTTGTTATATAACTAAACATCTAATTAGGTATCAGTTAAAAAAACTTTAAGGTAGACATCAATCAAATGCCACAAGTTCGGGGTAGGTATTTGTAATTTGCCCAAGCCTAAAATCAGTCCGCCGAAAGTCATTTGGTTTGAATTTCTTTCCAATAATTACTTTGACAATAAGCTAAGGGAAATTTCACAAAATATGCCTCATAATGGTATAAATTTGTTTTCTATGCTAACATAGTTCAAAATTTTAAAAATATGCTTTTCAATTGTATTAGGACAATAATACCCTCATTCTAATTTAAATAAGATAATTCATAGTTTATTAATTCATTTAAATCTATATCCAAAATAAATATTTAGTTTTTAAATAAAATATTTTAAAATTATTAAAATAATATTTTATTTTCTTAAAAAATCGAATATTTTTGATAAATATTTTTAACAAGATATTTCAACGATAACTTTTCAAACAAAAATATTATATTTCATTATTTTTTTTCAGTTTTATTAATTATTAAATTTCTATTTTTTAAAATCGGATTATTTTGATAAATATAATTTGAAAGATAATTAAGTTTTATAAAAATAAAATTTATTAGTTACTAAATTCATATTTTACTTATAGTATAATTTGAAAAATAAATTAAAATCTGTTTTTCATAATTAATAAAATATGAATGTAGTAACTAATAAAATTGAACAAAATATTATATTTATAAATAAATTTTATTAGTTAATAAATTCTTATTTTAATTTTAAAATAATTTTAAAAATAAATTAAAATCTGAATTTTATGATTGATAAAATATATTTTAAATTTAATAATCTTTCTAAAATTATTATCAGAGTATTCCTTTTTTTTCAAATAAATTAAAATCTGATTTTTATAATTAATAATACTAAAAAAAATTCTGATATATGAATATATAACGGACTAGAATAATTTTTATATAAAAATATTTTATTCTATATTATTAATTCTTAAAATCGGATCTGAATTTACTTTTATATAAAAAACAGGTTACTTTGATAAATAATTTTTAAAGATAATTAAATTTGTAATATATTTTATTAATTATGAAATAAGATTTTAATTTTTAATTTATTTTTCAAATTAAATTTTAAAAAATAAAATACGAATTTAATAACAAATAAAATTGTATAAAATATATTTTATTATAAAATCGAAATTATTTTTCAAAAGTTACCATTATAAAATTTAATTATCTTTCAAATTATATAGTTATCAAAATAATCCGATTTTAAAAATAATAATTATAATAGGAATTTAATAATTAATAAAAATGAAAAAAATAATGAAGTATAATATTTTTGTTTGAAAAATTATCGTTGAATTATATTTGTATAAATATTTATCAAAATAATTTTATTTTTAAGAAAATAAAATATAATTTATAAAATTTAAAAATTATTTTATTTAAAAACTGAATATTTATTTTGAAAATAGATTTAAATGAATTAATGAACTATGAATTATATTTTTTAAATTAGAATGAGGGTATTATTGTCCTAAAACAATTGAAAAGCATATTTTTCAAATTTTGAACTATACTAGCATAGAAAACAAATATATACCATTATGAAGCATATTTTATGAAATTTCCCTAAGCTAATTAGGAGAAATATAATGAATCTAATTACTCTAACTAATAACTTAATATAACACTAGTTTGAAATTAATTCTTGCTTGTTTATTCTTCTGCCATACACGTTCTTTAAATAGGTTTGAGTACACTAAAATTACCTCATGATAATGCAGAACTACTAAATATTATTCCCTCTTTCAAATGGCGCTTGACCTCGAGCGCTCGAATTATAGACATCTTTTATGTACTTGGAGTCCTTGTGATCATCGTCTTCTATGGCCACCAACCAGAATAATCGTTTGCACTGGTGACCTTTTTCATATCCCTCATTAGAATTGAAACATAACCTTTTTATCCGACAGTCCATCATCTCAATCCGAGAAAGTTTACGAATGAATGATAACTGATCATCCTTTGTTCTTACCGCATGGTCGGTACTGGAGCTTCTTGTGCATTCCTTTTGCCTCCCTGCTGGCTTGACTCTGCAAGTTGTCCTTCGTTACTCACCTTGAGTGACTCCGTCAATTTTTGGAGTTGGGCAGTAAAATTAGCCTAGCGTGCATCAGAATCTTGTTGTCAGGATTTCTTTCTAATAGCTACAGTGACATAGTAAGCTAACTAAGAGAAATATAGGTAATACAATTACTCAAATTATAAACCTAAGATAACACTAGTTTATGATTAATTTCTATTTGTTTATTCTTTTGCCATATATGATCTTTAAATAAGAAAGAGTACACTAAAAATAGCTGATGATGAGTGATTATATCTCCTAGACTCCTAGTTACAAGGAAATCAGATAATGCATAACTATCAAATATCATCTAAATTATTTAATAATAATTTCCACAAATTCAGCTACCACTTCTCATTTTCTGTGACACCACATCTCGTCCTTTCCTTTCATCTCTTCTTCACACAAGTAAAATTTCAGAAATTATCTGTGTTAATCTTCTTTTTACAAGATCTAATCTCGTCGGAATCTTGATTGGCGAGACCGGCAAGACAAACCGCCAAGGCCTATGTTCTCAACCTTGTGCAGGAGATGATGGAGATGGTGTCAAAGAAGATCTGGTAGGTCGAGGGCGATTCACTGATCTTCTTATAGCGTCTACAATATGCGGTTCATCTACGTGATGCAAGGTTCGCGATTCACGGTTTAATGAATCGTGAACAATGAGTCGCATCGTTGTGGGTACGGCTAACGTGCGACTCGCGGTTTGCGATTCACTAAAGTGTGAACCGCGAAACTTGAATTGTGGCTCGCGTTGGCGACCAATCAGAAGGCGCCGTGTGGCTTCTAATAAACCTGATTTTGTGTAAAGGGTGTCCATAATTTACAAATTTATAGTCATTAGGTTGATATTATTCTAAAATAATTATTTAATGTCTTTGATAAAAAAAATACATTTATTTACACTTCAAATCGAGAAAACGAACTCAAACCAAGCATCTAGTCAAAATTGCGAAACCCAAATGTGAACCCGACATTGTGGAAAACATGTTCTGTAAGAGGTTCAGATTCACTATATTGAATCTGAACCCCTTCATATGAACCTCACTACTATACATGTGTGTGTGCAAAAGACCATATATGGTTTGTGAAGCATGGTTCAACAAATCCAAACTTAAATATGAGAGCAGCAAGATTGGGGTCGGTGACTCCACCTGAACATTGCTCATGAACACCAGATCTGGTCAACGAGATCTCGGGGGGTAAGCTTGTGGGCGTAGTTGGTGAGACCACGTCGGCGTTGTACTTGCGATGGCAACCCAACGGTGAAGCTCCAATGTCCGAGGTCGTCACAACAAAGGGAAACTCTTTGCTAACCATCTCCGGAGAACCATTGATTGAATTTCTAATTTTATTGATATTGATATTAATATAAATTACATTTCTAATTTTATTTCCATTTCAATTATTATGAATAACTTTAAAAAAAATTCAAGAATAATTATGAACTAATTAAAAAATTAATGATATTATTAAGAATTAAATAAATAATAAATAAATTATTAAGAAATTAAAGGTAAAGGGGAGTAAAATAGTCTTTTAATTCATATAGGTAAATCAGTTCAAATTCAGAAGAGTAAAATGGTCATTTCATGTCCTACTATTAGCTTTTACTAATATAATCGCGTGACCATTACTTTTTTTAAAAGGTCCTACTGTCATTACTTAGTCAAATATTACAACAAGTAGAAAGGGAAACCCAAACAAGCCGAGTTATAAGACTATACCCCCAAGCATAACAGGTGTTCAGACACACTAGGCTACCTAACAGAATTCTAAACTGCAATTAGAAGTTAGACGACACCAGGTGATTTGCTCAATTACGCATGTCCAAGAAGCTAAATACCGTTTCAAGTGGTTGTCTTGACTTGCGAGGTGATGACCAGAGTCCTCCTAGGAGACCTGACCCCTCGAAAGATAGTAATCAAAGAGGAAAGTCAAGGAGATGTGTGTATTTCTAAGCCTAATAGGTTTTCCTTCCCCCATTGGGCCTGGCCTCCAAAGGTCAAGATCAGGGTTTGGATCCATGTCAGTAGGGAAAATAGTAGGGATGCTCTGAGCTAGACAGTACATGTAGTTACAAGTAGACATAGCTGGAGAGCATGACACCATGGTGAGGGAATAGGAGACAAGAGATCGTTCGGGATTTGCGGGTCTAACTGTAAGGGACGTGATCCTAGCTTAGGGGATCCTAGCTTTAGGGCAAAGATGTCTCGTTCCATAAAAGGGTGACCGCATTTCTGGCCCTCGGGAAAATGATCACACCAGGGGCCCACGTGACGGCATCTACGATAGTGACCCATATGAAGGTGGCCAGTAAACACAGGGAAAAGGAGCTCCTGACCCCAAGTAAACATATGGTCATTCCGGTTTCCCTCGGGTAAAGAGGGAGGGGGGGCACGAGACAACCCAGTATCTACTGGTAAGGTCGAGTCTGGATAGGATAACTCCGACCAAGTCTAGATCTGGTCTGATAAAGGGCTGGGGTCTCCATATAGATTTTCCCGTTCAGAGGAAGGTGCTATCGATTTGTCGCTGGCCGGATAGGCATAATAACTACCAGCCAAGAAAGGAGGTTGTGTTCTCCGGTGGCCATTATGCAACACAGACAAAGGAGGAAGGTTGTGGGCTATGGGGGTGAGAAGTCAGATCTGAAAAACAACAAGAAGAGGGCGAGCAATAGGTCAGAAGGTGTCCTACCGATGACCCTCATGCTCGGGGGTCTCAGAAGATTAAATGGAGGTGCCGACTGTTGTGGTGGGTGAGGTTTTTCTGATTTGGTGAATCTTCATCTCTAGGAGTCCGATTAGATATGAGCGCAACTGAAGTCTAGGGACAAACTCTATCAAGGGGAGGAGTCTGGTCCTACGTCCGTCGTGCCGGCCAAGACGATGTATAGTCCGACGAAGCCCGATTTAGGGAGGTTGATGCATAAAAGCTCGGAGAACACTTGGTTCCCTCTGATGGAATCGAAGACGCTCCGGGGAAAGGGAGGCTAGTATGACGGCGGTCCGAGGTCAAAATAGAGGAGGTGAGCGGAGGCGAACGAGGGGATCCGGTGGTTGAGGGGCGGTGAGGGGAGGAAGTGAGGTTGTGTTAGTAAGGGCTAAGTGAAGCCAGCAAGGTCAGGCGGAGAAACCCCCGCGCACCCAGGCCATACCCACAGTCGGAGAAGAAGAAGAATAAGAAGAAACCTACGAGAAATTTGGAAAATCAGGACGGGAATGACACGAGGTCGTGACAAAACCGCAAGGGTAAGACAACACCACTGAGGGAAAGGCGAGGAACATATCCAGCAACCTTCACGGGAGGACATCGCCGGTGGTGACAGAGGCCCAAGGGGGAAGACAACGGCCTATAGAGAAAAAAAGGAATATTGTGTATTTTGTCTTCTTTTGGTTCATTTCGAAGTGACCTACGTGACCAATACTTAAGGTATTTCATTTGTCATTTTAAAATTGTAGATAATATAATGTTTGTGCTCAGTAAATAATAGAAGTTTGGGAAAATATCATATTGGTACCCTTAACTATACGTTTTTAAGACATTGGTACCCTTAACTAATTTAATCACTAAAAAGTTACCTTAAGTTTCCAATCAGTAACACTTTAGTGTTTTCCGTCCATTTTTGGACGAATGATGGTCATGTGCAATGCACATGACCTTAAACTTTCAAAAAATGACAAAAATACCCCTGTAAGTTCAAACCCTAATTATTCTTTTACCTTATTTCTCCTAGGCAACCTTCATCTCCCCCATTTTATTTCATACATACGCCTCCTTCATTCTGTTTCTCCTTCATTATGACAAAAATACCCCTCTAAGTTCAAACCCTAATTACTCTTTTACCTTATCTCTCCTACGCAACCTTCATCTCCCCCATTTTATTTCATACATACGCCTCCTTCCTTTTGTTTCTCCTTCATTATGTTTCTTCCCTAGCCTTCATCTCCACCTCCATGACCATTTTCCGTCCAAAAATGGACGGAAAACACTAAAATGTTACTGATTGGAAACTTAAGGTACCTTTTTAGTGATTAAATTAGTTAAGGGTACTAATGTGTTAAAAACGTATAGTTAAGGGTATCAATCTGATATATTCCCTAGAAGTTTCGATATGTAACCCAACGAAGTTTTGATGTCCAGAAATCCAAGCCAGACCGACCAAATAAATATTTCTTTCCATTAAAATAACTTATTTTTTCTATGAAATACAAAGAGAAATTTGGAAATCTATGTTTCATAACATAGCATATTTGTTTATATGCCACCATAATTCAATATTTGGAAATCTATTATTTTGAAATATTTTAGGACAAAAATTCTCTCACTACTATTAGTTTAAACCCTAAAATAAATTGTATATAATAGGATTTGAACCATGGTTGTTCAAGAAAAAATGTACGAACTTAACTACTCATGTTAAATTACTTACATGCACTATAAACTTTTATTATTTATTTTATTATATTATATTATATATTAAATTCTCGTACTAAACCAAAATTTAGAATAAAATATGGATAATTTTAAAAAACTTATGGTGAACTATAAACGTTTTGCAAATACTTATGGTGAATTTTTTTTGTTACAAATAGTTATAGCATACTATTTATCATGCGTTGAAAGTGTGAAAACTAGCGAAAAATTAGAATCTTAGAGGATGTGTAATTTTAAATATTTCAAAATAAATAAATATGTGTATGTATACAAATCTATTTTCTAAACCATATTTTCTGATATAACAATAATTAAAATATTATTTAAATATATATTTGTATATACACATATTTATTTATTTTAAAAAGTTTAAAGTTGTATATGCTCTAAAATCCTTATTTTTCGTTACTTTTCACTTTATTTGCACATGAAAAATAGTATAATGTAAGTATTTGTAACAAAACAGTGTACCATAAGTATTTTCAAAACGTACATAGTTCACCATAAGTTTTTTTCAATATCCATATTTTTATTTTATATTTTGGTGTAGTACGAAAATTTAATATATAATAAAGTATGCTAAAATAAATAATGAAAGAGTACGATGCAAGTAACAATCAAATTCAAAATCCTTTCAAAATAGTCTCTCTCGCTCCTTGAGATTCTAGCCCTCGCCCTAGCTATTATGGATCTTTTTCCTGCCATCGTCGTTGTTGCGCCGCCTGTAGATTCGCCTGATGTCGTCGGTATTATAGTCCCCGTGATTCTCTGTCCCATCCGGTCGCAACCCTCGCAGACCACATCCGGTGTGGGGGATATATACCGATGGGATTGGTTTCCCATACCACAATCTTCGGCTTCCCTCTCCCTCACCGTCCCTCCTACGGTCTCGCCGACTTCTTGTCTGATCGATATGGGAACCCGAGCTTCCTCCCCGTCAATGTCAGTTGGTCTCTCTAGTCCGCGAGGATCGCCTCTTTTTCTTTTGCTTGGAGGCCTACGTTGGTATGAACTGATGCGGGGACTTGTGGCGCCTTCCGCCCCACGCCAAGGAGATACCCCTCATCGGCCGAACCTTAGACCATCTCCTTGGACTCACCACGACATTTCTCTGGTGACTGGGTTGGATGGTGCACAGTCTAGCGGTGCGTCTCTGAGGTCTGTACCCCCTCGTTTCATTGGGGCGATGACGGCCCGGGACGTGACGGTGAGCTCGCCATTCTCCTCGGTCACGACAATAAGGACCCGATTCCACTGCTTGGATCGCGATCGCTACGGGGTGCGGATGAGCACGGTGGAAGCTTATTCCAAGATTGTTTGTCGTAGTTGGGCACGATGGTAGAGTAGGATTTGGATACCCTAAGGCGGGGTCGCCCGCGATCTTGCTCATGGGGTTGGTGTCCCTCCGTCTTTGGACTCGAGGATGGAAGCGTCGGTTCACATGAAGACCACTGTACGGAGGAAAGTAATGACATCGCCCTCAATACGGTATCCTCAAATTCACCTCCCGGCGTATCAGAGAGGTATGATGCGGTACAATCCAACGAGAGGGCCTCGCCCCGCGTTAGACAATCGGTGGTTCAACCGCCTTTCCAAGCTTGGATGGCGTCGCAGTCCTCTGGGGAATACGACGGAGATGGCGCTGCATTGGATTGGGAGTTGGAGTCAGTTTCCCTAAGCCCGATAACAATGGACCGGATACCTAAGGCTGGGTTATCTCGAGGAAGGGGGACCGGCGTAACAATGGACCCAATACCTAACTCGGGTCCTCGAGTTCCCACTTGGGACGCCAGCTAGTTGTCTGTGATAGTCCCCCCTAGGTGGTCCTACAGACAAGTCCCGGCTTTTATAGACGAGAAGATCCAACGAGGGTGGGTGGAGATCAGTTCTCTACTAATTCAATTGTTGTCATCCTAGTGATGGAGCGTGGTGGGTTTGGAGGTGGAGGACGCGCCCACCCAGGAACGCAAACTGTTGAAGTTCTGGCGCCCATGGTTCATGGGAGAGCAGTTGCTGGAGCACTGCAGAGGGAGGCACATGCATCTGTCTGGGGCGACAAGTCACAAGCGGGGAAGATGCACCGCTGGGAGGAATGATACATCACCTAAGCATCGGGGACTAGCCTTGGGAAGGGTCCCTAGACGGTTCTTTGCCTCCCACCATCACCATCACTGTTGAGGTCCCACAAGATCTCCGGTATCTCGTCCCCTCCCCCCTCCTCCCCCCCCCCCCCCCCCCCCCCCCACCCCCGACCATCTTTTTCCTTTGCCCATGGGGCATCAAAATATTGTCTGCGACGGTTCTGGTACTAAAAGGTTTAGTGAACCATTATTCATTAATACTAGCCTTTCGTGGTCGAGGATCATGTTCCTCAAGGCACTTCGATGTAATTTTTTTTGACAAGTTATAATATAGCACCTTTCGTTCAAAAAAAAGGCTACAGTACAAGCAAGTAATTTAGTACAAGTGGTTAAGTTCATATATTTTTTCTTTAACAATCACAATTCAAATCCTCTTGTATACAATTTATTTTGAGGTTGAAACTATTAATAATGAGGGTATTTTTGTCCTAAAATATTTCAAAAACATAGATTTTAAAATATTAAATTATGGTGACATATTAAAAAAATATGTTATATGAGACGAAATCCACTAGAAACCGCGCTTAACGTGCGAACGTGCGAACCGATCCGCGCCGTCCAGCAACGATGATCAACCGCCCAGATCAACTGTCTCCCACCTTCCTAAATTTTGTGTTTCTTATACTACCAAGGGTAAGATAGTAAATTCCCTTCCTAGCTTCTTCTTCCTCTTACAGTGCGATCGCGATCGCGATCGCAGACGCACAAAACTTGAGCTGATTTCACAGTCTTCTCTCAACAAAACACTGACAAATCAACAGCTCTCCATTCCTTTGATCGATTATTGTAGAGTCAAATTCGAGCATTACAATCTGAAGATTCAGCCGAAATTCATAAATCGTGCTCTGTTTTTGCTTCTCCACTGTAAATCGCAAATTCAATCTTTTTTTATCGCCTGATCAAGCTCAAAAATAGTTGAGAATTATCTAATAACTTGCTTCTATCATCAGTCAATCATAGGATCGAAAAACCAGAAAACATATGTCGATTTCAAAAAATCTGAAAACGTGCTCTGTTTTAGGGTTTATCAAGTATGTTGTTAAGATTTATCGACTATTTGATGTGAATTAACCTCGTTTCTCAACTAATCAAACGTAAACAAGTACATTTTGAGATATACTCCAACAATCGTTGTTTATATCTCAAATTCGATAAGCAGAAATCAAATTCTGATAACTCTTGTTCTTTAATCATTTGTTATCGGTTGCGTTGATAAAAGTACACTTTGTTGTTGATAAATCTAACGTCAAGCATTGATAAATTGTCTGTGACTAGACGTTCCTGAGTTGATGCTCGTTCAAGGAACAAGTCGTGTTACTGGAATGTATTGATAAATCTTTATACTAACATTGATAAATCGTTCTAGTAGTCTTGATAAATCTTCCAACTAGTGTTGATAATTCTTCCAACTAGTGTTGATAAATCTTTCTTGCTGTGTTGATAAATCTTTCTTCCATTGTTGATAAATCTTTCTGCTAGTGTTGATAAATGTATGTTTTAAAGTTGACAAACTAACTGTCTGTGACCTTATCATTCCTGAGTAGATGATCGTTGTAGTCACACGTCATGTAGTAGTTAGCATTGATAAAATTGCATTTTATTGTTGGTAAAAGTTATGTTTAGAATTGATAAATGATTCTGACCAGGTCCCTTCCTCAATTGATAAGTCTAACAATTGTGTTGATAAAACCGGCTTACAATGTTGATAAATCTTTCATGTTATATTGATAAATCTCTCTGACCAGGTCCCTTCCTGAGTTGGTACCATGGATCTTGACGATGCTTGCTTTGGATTCGAGTATGAAGATGTGGATCCTGTTCCACAACCTGTGGTCACAAAAAAGGTGTGGATTCCTGAATGTAGTGTTGATTTAAAGCCTCGAAAGGATATGAAGTTTGGTTCCTTGGAGGAAGGTATAATTTTCTACCAAACTTATGCATTAAATAGTGGGTTTGGGAAACGTCGAGGGCCAGAGAAGAAGAAACCAAGGAGTAACACAATCAATTTTAAATACATGTATTGTGCAAGAGAAGGAGAAGCATTTGTCGATGATACCGAAGGAGAGACCAACGATAAGTTAAGAAAAAGATATAGAATGTCTACACGGACAGGCTGTATGGCGAGGATTTCTTTGAAACACACTGAAGATGGTTATACGGTGTATGAGTTTAGAGAAGACCACAATCACCCACTGCAATGTAAGCGTGATTTGCATTATCTGAGATCAAACAGGGATTTAACACCAAGGCATAAGCAATTTATCATAGATTGCTTAAAGGTTAATTTGGGAGCTACAAAAGCATTTAACCTTTACAGCCAAATAGTTGGAGGTCCTACCAACGTAGGAGCGTGTCCAACTGATTTCAGAAACTTCCAACGGGATCTGAAAGTTTACATTGGAGAGAGTGACGCTCAAATTACCATTGACCAATTCCACACTAAAGAAGACTATTGTAGTGACTTCTTCTTTGAGTACAAAGTTGATGCTGGTGATCGGCTAAGCCACCTTTTCTGGGCTGATTCGATGTCGAGGAAGAATTATAATCTATTTGGTGATACGGTGTCGTTCGATTCAACTTATAGATCAAACAGGTAAAGCATGTTGTATAACTTGACAATCTGCATCAGTTTGATTGATAAACCCTGCATGTAAGGTTGATAAATTGTATAATCACTGTTGATAATTTATTTATCCTTGCTGCTTATGTTTTTGTTTGTTTAGGTACATGATGGTCTTTGCACCATTCACTGGAGTAGACAACCACAACAAGTCGATCATCTTTGGTGCTGCTTTGTTAGCCAAAGAGGATGCCGAATCTTTTGTTTGGTTATTCCAAACATTCCTCAAAGCTATGAAGATGAAAGAGTCAAACTGTTTCATAACAGATCAAGACCCACCGATGAGAAATTCTTTCGAGAAAGTGTTCACACAAAGTAGGCATCGACTATGTATGTGGCACATAATGCAGAAGCTTCCTTCTAAGGTAAGTCCTGTTTTGAATTTATGCATTTGTTAGTGATTTATGCTTGATAAAAGTTAACGTTAGGAGATAAATAATTTGTTCGGTTGATTGTGAGACAAATTTATACATTATTATTGCAGGTTCCTCACAATGTATATCATGAGACAAATTTCAAGAAGAAATTTAAAGCATTGGTGTGGAGTAACTACACCGAAACAGAGGAGTTTGAGCTGACTTGGAAGGCTTTGATGGATGAATTCCAACTACACGATCACACTTGGTTGTCTTCTATGTTTGATATACGGGATAGATGGATCCCTGCATATTTTAGGTGGCTAAAAATGGGACTATTCCTTAGAACAACATCAAGATCAGAGAGTGAGAACAGTGCATTTGGTCAATTCACTAACAAGTACCTTTATTTTGTGATTGATAAATGTTTCAATGAGGACTGATAAATTCTGCACTCTTGACTGATAAAAATATGTGTGGAGACAGTAGTGTTTTCTGATGATATAATTTATTCTGTTATGATAAATGTTTCAAGAAGAACTGATAAATTGTGAAGTCTTGACTGATAAAAAATGTTGTTGTTCAGGTGCCTTACCTTGGTTGAATTCATGTGGCACTTCGATATAGTCGTTAAAGGTCAGAGACACAAACAATTACAGCTGGACTTCCAATCAAGCACCTTAGCTCCCAATTTCATGGTATTATCTGAAATTGAAAAGGACGCTTGGAGGATTTACAGCCGCTCAATCTTTGACATCATAAAGAAAAGTGTTGTGGGAACAACCTTCAGGTGTGGGATCATAACCTGTGTTGGAAAGGATGGAAATAAGATATATAACATCGCAAACAAACATGGGGACAAGACGTTTGTTGTTGTGCAAAGCTTACCTGGGAACCATTGCACATGCACTTGCATGAGATTTGAAGGATTTGGCATCCCTTGTATGCATATTTTCTTGGCAAGCATCTATGGTTGATCAAATACCGGAGAGCTTGATCACGCAAAGATGGACAAAGGATGTACGCAAGAATGCTGAAAACTCTGCAGATTATGAAGAATTACAACCATCTGCCTACGGTGAGTGTAAGAAGATTATTGCAGATATATGCTCGATGCTTCAATCTTGTGCCCTCCATCCAGCAGTGAATGCTGCAAAGTTGAAGGAATTTGCAGAACAAGTAAAGGACTTCAGGAACAAGTTGAATGATGACGAAGCTGATGATTTTGCATCAACCACAACACAAGAACTTCAGACTTTGACAGGTCTTTCTAAACCTTCACAGGTTATTGTCAAGCTACCCCACATATCAAGGACAAAAGGTTGTGGAAAGAGAATTCAATCAGGGATGGAAAGGTCTATTGAAGAAGCTAAGAAAAGGAAGAGGACTTGCAAAGGATGTGGTCAACCAGGTCATGACATCAGAAACTGCTCCCAAAGAAAAGATGGTTGCAGTGATAAAACATTGAACTAGTGTTGATAAATGTAGCACTTAACGTTGATAAATATTTTCCACCTATTACTGACTCTATGAATTACAAGGTCATTCAGTACTGATAAAACATTGAATTAGGCTTGATAAAGTCTTCAAGTAAAGTTGATAAATCTGTTTTTTAATATTCCTAAGTCTGATTTACAAGGTCCTTCAACATTGAATATGTACACAAATTTAAGGGTGATAAAAGTTGTAACAAATTTTGATAAAAGCTTAGTACATCACTGATAAAGGACCTTCGAAAGTACTTACCTATTGCTATTCAAAATAGTCATCCACAACAATGATAAACCATGAACACAGAATTGATAAAACTCTTCTATATATGTGATAAACCTGGTACATATAACAGATTGATAAACCCTGTCATTTCACATGCTTAAAAACATCTATGCACATTTAGTATCATCTGTTTACCAAAAAATGCTAGAGTCATAAGAAGTTTGCAACTGATTACATCCTTTTTACCAAAAAGAGTAACTGCACAAAAGACCTAATGCCTTATACAAGTGTCTTGTCCAACAGTCCTATATAGTTCTTTCTGAAGAAGCAGGAGATAGCTCATCCCCTCCACTTGGTTGATTCCTTTGACAGTAGCTCCTCAGCTTTACCTCGTTCATGATCTTTGCGGTGTTGCTTGGATACGTGCATAATTGCATGGCATATCGATGCCTTAGCTTCAATAATTGATCAGCCTATATACACAACAAAAAAACCACCCCAATTAGTTAAACTACACACATAAAAACACATGACTTAAAAAGAACTGCACAAGATAAAAATGTTAGCTTACATTGTTCTTTGACATAGGGAAACCCCAAGTACTTCCAGATTCACCCATGTACCTCTCCATGTGAAACATGCAGTAGATGCCACAATCAACCACATTATCACTGCTGCTTCAATCTAGCTTCAAACCCTTTCCACGTCCATTTCTGATTCTCACAGAGAGCGTAGCATCAAGCCTTTCAAGGAACATCGAAAACCTATTCCTCTATCAATGATTAACGGAAAATACATACATTGGAAACACAAAAATGTACGTAAAATTAATAACTAAAATCGCAAATAAAAACTTACCAAATTGGTGATTCTGTTCCCGTATTTGCCTCTAAAGTTAGTCCCCTGCAAGTTGTCGAGGACAGCCACTGTGTGTTTCTTCATGTCGAAACATACCAAGTAATAGTGAGACTTTGCATGAACTGGGAAAAACACCTGCCATAGAAGAACAAAGAAGACAAACATGGTTACACAAAACACAAACCTAATACTATAAAAATGATACATAAGCCTGAAAATGTGTGGGAGATCCTTACCAAATCCACAGTAGTGAGATTGACATTCGTGTACAACTCCAACTCGGTTTCAAGATCATCACGCCAGTTTTCTTTCTTCAGATCAATCAAGGACGACTAATGATAAAAAAAACATGTAAAATGATAAACACATTCCCACCTTAGTATTATTAAACAAAGACAAAATTCACATGAATAAAAAACACTCAAGCTTGCAACTGTTGTGAAGAAAAACCTTGAAGGTTCATCCGGTGTTCTCTTCTCCTCCATCAAATTCATGTAAGCTACTCATGCATTAATAACACCCACCATTACTATTGTCCCAACTTTCATCGACTGTAAATCATTTTTCATCACACCTATACTGCCATCCATGATTTCAAAAACCATTTCCCTTCAAAAAAAACACAACACATCAGTGGTGATAAAACTATATCACATTGTTGATAAAACTAGCAGATAGAGTTGATAAAAATGAAACACATGGTTAACAGATAAAAAACAATGGTATACACATCAGTGGTGATAAACCTATATAACATTGTTGATAAACCTGACAGATAGAGTTGATAAAAATGTAAAACATGGTCAACAGATGCAAAACAATGTTTGATAATGCTATATACATCAGTGGTGATAAACTTATATAAGATTGTTGATAAACCTAGCAGATAGAGTTGATAAAAATGTAAAGACAGGGTTAGGACAATACCACTGGTTTTCTCTATCGTCGTTCAGCAGCCATTCCATCCATAGTTGCTCCTCTTTTGTCAATGGAGCATTCAAATCTGTTTTCCTAGTTGATGGCCCTGCCTTTATAATTTTCTTCGTGGTTGGCTTTTTACTACTGCTTCTCGATTTCTTCTTTTCTTCTTTCTCTTTTCCCTTCTCTCTCCTCACAACATCTTCACATGCTTCCCTCCCTACATCAACATCTCCACATGCTTGCCTCCCTATGTCAGCAACATCTTCAAGACCGAGACTGAATGTAGGCATCCCGCGACCTTGTGGCTCGCCTACATTGGTCTCCTCGGCATCCGCCGCAGACGTGATATTATCATCACCTTTTCCTTGTTCGACAACATTGTTTCCTTCAGCTTCTTCAACATCATTATCACCTTTCCCTTGATCACCAGCATCATCGTCTTTCCCTCCCACAACACCTTCTACCTCAACGTCACAATCTCTTCCTAACTCAACTACCGGTTCAACCCCATCCTCGTGCTCCCCAGCAACCATATTATCCCTTCCAAGCCTAACAGAACCAGCTTCTGCCTTCTCTCTCTCTGCTACACAATCTTGGCCATCGTTCTCCTTACCGCTACCCTGGCTATTCACTTTAGTTGCAGCATTAAATGCTGCATCAATAGCCTTTATCACATCAGGATAGCTATCAGCGAGATGCACTGCTTGTTCTGCCAGCTTTACGATGAATTCCTACACATTACAAAAATACAAAAAATGTTACAGAAAAACACAAAAACTTATGACTTTAACACAAAAAAACTTTGAATATACCTTTTTTCCCAGATCATCAATGACATCTTCAACTTCCTCAGGTACGTATGGGTCTTCCTCTATGTAACCTTCCCCGAATGACCCGTATTGCTTTTCAAGATACTCCCGATCTTTCAAGTCATCAGATGTCCACCCAATGAGAGAAGGCTGGGCCCTCTCCACAACTCTCTTCTCGAGCACAACCCGATCAACATAGTATAACTGCATAACACCAAACAAAACAATTTAGAAACTACTGACAGTGAAAATATATTTGTTTATCAACACTACATGCATAAATTATCAACCTTATTCAATACTTTTATCAATGCAACAAAGATGATAAAAAATTAAACTAACCATGAGAAATGTCAAAGGCCCAGCATAGAACTTCTCTCCCGTGGCTGACTTATCCCATTTTTTTTTGCTTTCAATCAGACCATCAATGACAAAGCCACACCAGTCATATTCTGGGATGGCATTTACTTTGTCCATTGTGTACAACACATAATTATTGACATAGCTCCCACTCGTCACTTCAACCATCACAGTTGAGAATAACACCGCAAAATTCCACTTGAACATTTCTTCATCTCCTCTTTGTCTCTTCATCACTTCAATCAGAGAAGAGATGCTCACTCCAAAAACTGATTGAACATTAAACTGCCGAAGCCAACGTGCAACAAGTCGACAAAAATCAGACCTCTCTGGGATGATCGCTCGTGCGCCATAGGGGATCCCTAATGTTTCCTTCACATTTTCGCTGCTGATGTGTAAAGGTCGGTCTTGCGATAGCTTTATGCAAAGACTCCCGGTATGGATATTACTCACAAGCCAAAACCCAAGGGCTTGTGGTAAGTCCTTCACCTCCAGCAGCAAGATACTCCCAAACCCCATGTCCTGTACTGCCTTCTTCTGCAAATCACTCATTCCCTCCATGAAATTGACCAAGGACTTAGGTGATGTCCTGACCTTCAACCTCCGAAGACCATCACCTCTTACACGAACCTGATCCTTCTTGGTCCTCTTTGGAATTGGGTTTGCAAGAGCATTGGCCTCCGGCTGTGGTCTCTTCTTCACAGGACCTACGAATGCTTCCATAGATGAGCTTTGTCCTGCATCCTTTGTCGGATTAGGAGCAGGAGCAGCAGTTGCAGATGAGCTATTTTCTGCTACATCATTTGCTGGGTTCGGAGGAGGAGCTATGACTGATCCCTCTGCTGGATTACGAGGAGCGGGCATCAACAACTTTTGTCCTGCATCCTTTGTTGGATTAGGAGCAACAGTCGCGGATGAGCTCTCTCCTCCTACAATATTGGCAGGATTCGGAGGGACTTTGATCTTGATAACAGGACGTTTCTTCGCTTTGACTACACAACACATTCAAAAACACAAAAAATCACCAATCATACTAAAAGCATATAATAAAAACGAAGTTTAAATTATTCTAAACCTTTTACATGGGATCAAGTCCTTCAGGAGAAGTGAATCCTCATTCGATCTAGTCTTCACCATTTCTCTGAAACACAGACACTTATACATAAGAGTGTGAGCAAATCAAAGCTGAGTGTGTTTGATAAACCTAGATCACAGTGTTGATAAAAGCACAGGACAATTGTGATAAACACACATAATAAGACTGATAAATACAGATCACAGTGTTGATAAAAGTACAATATAGTTGTGATAAACACAGATACTAAGACTGATAAACCTACATCATAGAGCTGATAAAAAAACAATGCAATGTTGATAAAAATGAATACAAATGTTGATAACTCACAGAGTTGATACTTATTCAATACTAAAAATATAAGTGATAAATCTATCTCACAGAGTTGATAAATGTGAATGTCAGTGTTGATAAAACACAGATACACCACCTCGCACATGTTCAACCCTCCTCAATTCAAACTTCAAAATGCATACCAAGCTTCACTTCAGTCATGAAAACATTCTTTTACTCAACCAGAAAACACATTGTCATGCTTACCAATCGTGTACAACCACAAAACACATTATCTGAGATCAAACTTCGAAATCAGTACATGCTCACAAACATATCATCAAAAAATCAAAATCAACACGCATGCAAATGAAAATGAGACAATCAAACGCAGAATACAAGATATTTACAAGTTTTAGACAAACAAAATGCACAATCAAACACAAAACCTAGATCAAACATCAACACACATGCAGTTAAGTTGACAAATAACTAAAAACAGAGCACAAAGCTTTCCAAACCTTGAATATATGTTCCTCCCTCCGGAAATCGCATACAAAAACGCTTTGAAGTAACAAAATCAACTATCGAACTAAAAAACTAGGTCAAAATTGACTGGATTTCAAAAATAAATCCCTAAATCAGTGAAGCTTATCACAACAGAAAATGATCAACACAATGAGAATCGGAGACCAAACCTCAATATGATGCGTAGAACTCAACCGGAACTTTGGATTTTGCTTGAGATTGACGAAAAACACGAAGAAAACCGCACAAAAATGACGACCGAGCGAGAAGAAGAAGCTGAGAGCGAGAGCGAGTGCGTGCGTGCATGAGAATGTGTCTGATAGATCGGAACAGTCGCGTAGTGGAGAAGAACAATATGAAATTACGATTTAACCCTCACAAAACTAAGGAATATTACAAAAATGCCACCGAATTGTGCTGTTTTTTTTTCTAACAGAAGTCAACAAGTCAACATCCTACTAATAATCTCAGCCATCCATTTGTGAAATGAATGGCTTGCATTGGTTCACACAGTTTTTAGGTTAAGCTATGATTTCTATTCGATTTTTTCTCTATGTTATATTATAAAATATAGATTTCCAAATTTCCCGATACAAATCCTCATGTTTTGGGCCACATGAGAGATACATTGGTGACTAGCCATTTCATTGAAAATTTGACCAACAATCTGAATCTGAGGCCATATCGGCCCAAAGTAAGACCAAAAGAGCCCAAATTAAATGCTGTTTAATCACATCAGACAAGCTCTTGGGTGAAAATATGTTCATCGCGTTGCTAGTATACTATTGATGAGCAAATATGGTTAAATTAAACAAGTTTATCATGTTAAGTGGCTCGATTATATATTCCCTTTAGAGAATTAAAGAACGGAGGTGGCTGGGGAAGGTTGATTTCTAACGGATCAAAACAGGTCATTATCACATCAATACTTGTTTTTTCGTTTTTTTTTTTTGCAATCCATGATTAAAAATAATAATTGCCCTCGTCCAAGTGCCGAGGTGCATGATCATCCAGATCTAGGACAGAAGCGGGTTGATACAGAAGGAACGATCTGGCGTTGACTCCAGAGATATCTTCAGCAGGATTGTATTCCCGTAGAACAGAGCATGAGGATTTTTCCAAATCACCTATTATTTTGCGGGATTGCCTCAATTCACAGGATAGCCAGCTCAGGAAAGATCTTGATTCGGAGCAGATTGGTTGGGATTCCCTAAATAAGAGGATCGAGATTGCTGCTAATTCTGCGCGGCGTATCGAGGAAGACGACTTCAACGTAGCAAATCGTGTCGTTTTGGGTGTTGAAGTAGCTGACTCTGCGGCCCAAGAAGACACTAAAGCCCAAGTCCTGTTGAGGTCTGTCTAGAGGTCCAGCACCAATCTGGATCTGAACTTGAAGCCCAACAGGAGGCCTTTGGGGAAAAATATGGCCTTTTTCCTTCGGGGGCGGGTATAGGTGTTGATTCTCAGTTTTCAAATGACGAAGTAGCAGTCAGCACTACGACTAGGGACCAACAGATTAGTCTGTGGAAGGAGGTTCTCCTTAAACCTCCAATGTCAATGCCAATCACTACCATTCAAAGCAATATTTCAGCTCAACCAAAAAGGCGTGGCCGCCTAGGAAGAGCCAGTCAAAGGTGAGTGTTCCTCCAACAGTTTTTTTATCAGACAAGAACTTCTGCTGATAAAGGAGGTAAATTTATTGTTGATGTTGCTAAGAAGGATAGCTTGGGTGATTGGAGTTTTAGCAAGAAAATTGGTAAGAAGGCTTTTTCCCTTGATTCTTTGTTACTCGAACAATCTTTAGACATGCAGAGTCTTGAGGAAAATGTCGAGGATAGCGAGGACGAGGTCTTAACTGAATCGTCTACAGGAAAAGCTATAATTCCTATTACGGTATCCAACCGGTTTCTGTGCTTGAACTCGGGTAGGACACAGACAAGGAGGGTGATTCGAGCGGCTTTTTGTTTTTGTTTTGCTTGTGTTTTTTTGCTATCTGTTTTGCTCTTGTTGTTGTATTGGTCTAAGGAAAAAGTCCTTTTTTGAGGATCATTTTTTTTCTTTGTTCTACTCTCCTATAGAACGCTGGCTTAATAAATTCTTTAGCCTATAAAAAATGCAATAAAAATTGAGTAACGGATGTGTTCGGAGACCTAGAAATAATTCAAAATATTTATCTAAGTTGAAATTTATTCGTATTACGAAACAAGACGCACTGATTCAAAATTAATTTTTTTTAAAGTATAACCTCAAGATTTATGTACATGTTCTAGTTCATGTTCTAGTCACACCCCAAATCCGGTTTTGGCCGGACTCGAGACGTGACTTGAGTTGAGAATAAAATAATAACATAAAACGCAACCTTTCAACAATAGTAAGCCTCAAAGTTTAGTTCCAATCAGATAACTCGATAAAAATGTTTCCGAAACTGTAATAAGAGTCAAGCTCCGAATAAGCAATTAAAATATGAAGTTCAATATAATGACCAAGACGTCTCTAAATAAAGCCCAGACTCTCCAGAAGCTCCCGAGTTTCGAGCCCACTACTCATCAATCACGCATGTATAAACAACAGATAAACAAATAGGGGTGAGCTCATGCTCAGTAGGGAAAATCATAAACAGTTTAGCCTCAATTTAGTAATAAAAATCGTTTTAGCACGGTCGCACAGTATGCAGTTTATACCATTAACCAATAATATACTATGAAAAGACTAAAGAGGAAATAATATTCGATTCTTAAGAATAACGGTATTATGAAAAAAATCAAAAGGAGAGTACTGCAAGTATTTGATAACCATTAAAATAAGAGCAAATGAATATCACGTTAATAACTTCAATCTCAATACTCCGGAACACTAGGTTCTTGTGTCATATCGGGTCCCATACCCCAATCCACAATAATCCTTGTGTTATGTCAGATTGTCCCTCGCCACAGAGGAGGCACATACATCGAAGCTACCGGAAACAATCCATGAGGGACTCTTATCATCGGGATTCTCGGAAATGCCCCCAAAGGACCATATGTCATAGGGAACCAAGATAAAGCTCCCGCAGGACACATACACTCGGGTAAATCAATAAGCAATCTTCCCCGTAGGGTAAACCTTCACGTCCCGCAGGATCAATCAACCAATGCCCCGCACGGTCCATACTCAATCAATATCCCGCACCGGAATCCTCCACGGTGTATATCCAATAACCAACGCCCCGCAGGGTAAACCATTCCTCGCACCGGAATCCTCCACGGTGTATATCCAATAACCAATGCCCCGCAGGGTAAACCATTCCCCACACCGGAATCCTCAACGGTGTGGGTACCATACCAGATCACCAATAATCATCCCCGTAAACCATCCCCACACCGGAATCCTCAACGGTGTGGGTACCCTAACCAGTATCCCGCAGGATCTATCAAACAATGCTCATAAATTCACAGATTCATCAATACACACCACACGGGATTCATACCCACACTTACACTTACCATTTACTTACCACTTGCTCTCCACCGGTCAATCGATCACCTGATCGTGCTTCCTTGGCACAACCAGTCATACTCGGTCAACCATTCAATCATTTAAGCATTAAATCAATCAACCAATTATTCAAGCATTCAAGTTCAACATTCAAACATTCAAGCATGCGTTCAATCTAGTTTCATTAGACTCTTGCTTATCCTATGACTAGAAAACAAGCATGTGAAGCTAACACAACTAATCCGAGAGCTCATCACGACCTCTCTACCAGTGAATCAATTCCCAAGTATTGAAAGCGAGTTACACTAGTGATTCACGCCCTAAGCATGCTTACTAGACACAACCGGTTATTAGTAATTGAAATACATTTATTCTAGTTATTCGCATCCTATATGCAATTCTAGGACCTTTCCGATTTTATTAACCTAATAGGCATACTAAAGCGTCATTTAAACGAGAAGTTAAGATTTTCCCTACCTTGTGGTCTTCCTCTAAATACTCTGTTGAAAAGTCGATTAGCCTCTCCTCCGTTCTTCACACGGGTTCCGGAGTGGTCTTCGTCTTCTTGGGCGAAGTCCAAGCTCTCGGGCGAAGTTCAACCTGAGTTCAACAGATAAAGGTCCACTAAGTTCCGGTATTTGTCCAAGGGTCCTTGATTTGTTTAAATTAATCCTTTAAAGTCTAATTTTAAGTCAAATCAATTTATTTATTTATTTATTAAAACTGATTTTAAAATATTTAAACTTTAAAACCGGTTCGACCCGGATCCGAGCCCACACCCGGTCCAGACCCGTTCCGAATCTGACCCGGACCTGGCCCCAGATCCGGCTGACCCAGACTTAGAACCTGACCCGAGCCCGACCCAGACCTGGTCCAGACCCGGGTCCAGATCCGGTACAGGATCCGGACCCAAGCCCGTCCAGATCCAGGCCGAAGCCCAGATCAATCCAGGCAAAAGGCCCTGGATTGGAACCAGGCTCAGATCGAGGTCCGGGTTCCTGAGTCCGTCTAGGTTCAGGCCCGATGCCGTGAACGGAGACGGTGCGACAGCATCGAGGTCCGGCGAGAGCGGCAGAGGCGGCGTCCGGCGATATCTGCGTGGTTTTAGGCGGTGGTAGTGGCGTCAGGTTGCTCGGAGTGCGTGATGGAGTTGAAGGTACGAGTTTCAGGGTCTCCCGTCCAGATCCGGCGCGGTGAGAGGCTCGCCGGCGAGCACAGTCCGGATCTGGGGTTTCGAATCTCCGGCTGCGCTTTTCTCCGACAAAAACCCGGCAGATCGAGCTCATCCTCGTTCGATTTTCAGAGAAGGAGGGACGGGGAAGTAGGACGGGGAAGTAGGACGGGGAAGGAAGGAAGCTCACCGTCGAGAGATGTTATGGTTTCAGGTGCGGCGAGATTCTGGCTTACGGCGGCGGAGCTTTGTCCGAGTCGAGGGGGAAGATGACGAAGGGAGGAGGACGGTTTTCTGGTGCGGCGGTGGTGATGGTGGTTCGTGGTAGAGAGGGGAGGTCGTGCCAGGACGAGATTTCTGGTCGGCGGCGATGTGCGCGGCGATGAAGGCGAACGAGAGAGTTCGGGTGAGAGGTGAGAGAGAGACGCCTAGTTTTTCGTGTGCAGATCTGGCAGGTGGAGCGGTGCTGGAGAGAGTTATCAAGCTAGGGTTTCGCGAGGGTGGGCTGGTTTAATGGGTCGCGCGTGAGCGTGAGGTTGGGCCTGGTCTGGCTCGGCCCAACTTCAGGATCTGGCTGGTCCAGGCCTGATCCTCCCTCCCTTTTTTTTTCTTTTTCTATTCTTTTTGAATTTTCTTTTTGTTTCTCCCTCGTTCCAAATTTTTGATTCGTTTTTCAATCCCGTCGTTTTAAAACTGTAAATTAGACGATTAAATTAGCAGGTCTTTACATGCTCCGTTTCTTAGGATTAGTAGAAAATGTCGACTTTCAGTGCGCAAACGACAGTGGTCATAGACGTAGAAATGGAGGGCACGTACTCTTCTCTGGCCTACTATGATGTGGCACCATCATCTCGTCTCTCTTCCCCGACTCGTCTTGCGTTAGTAGCGGCGACGGGGATATGTTTGGTTTTCTCTGCCTAAGCGGCGGCAGAGATGAACGTACGTTCGACTAAATAGTCGGGTGGTGTTGGTCTCCATCAGGGATCTCTTCTGGACCGGCCATGGGGCATCCTGATACAAACACCGGCGAGAGGTTTTCACCCTTGTCAACCTCGACCGATTTCCTCCTCCCCCCAAAATTCTCCTTTTCAGGTCCCCTTTTTATCTTGGCTGCTTCTGTTTGTTCCTCTAGAGAAGGTGCAGATGAGAAGAATGGTGGGCCAGGGGACCGAGGACGACTATTGTAAGAACCGCCCCGGTCGAACCGATAGTTTTTGGCGAAAGTTGATTTTTTTCCGGAAAAGTCAATCGATGACTCCGGGAGTCACTCGGGACCTTTCCGGGACGCAAAAATCTTAGTCGTCGTTACGGTTAGCTTAGCTGGGTCGTTTCAATTGGGTGATTTTGCGAAAAAGTCAAACCGGGGTCAAACTAAGCCTAATTCAAGACTAAATCGAATTAATTAGTTGTGCTGGATTTTGTTAAGGATGAAAATGGACCCACATTGGCACATGTCCATGGTGGCTTGGGTGAGAAGAAATATGGGAAATATTACCCTTTTACCCTTAAAACTTAGACATAAGGGGCTTTGGAGCAAGAGGGCATTATGGACATTTCTCACCTAGGTTTTAAGGCAACATTGGGACGCATTTAAGCCCATTTTATGAGTGGTGGCCGAATTCTACAAGGGAGAGAGAGAGAGAAGTTCCATGGAAGCTTGAAGAAGAAGCAAAGAGAAAAGAGGAATCTTTAACTCGATTTATACCCCAAAACATCTCAAAAACATCGTTTTCTTCTTCATCTCTCCATTTCCAAGGTAACTATCCAAACCAAATTCGTTTTTTTCGAAATTAGTTTATGGGTTTGATGGAGAAAAGCTAGAAGTAGTTGGGTTCAAGGATTTTATGGCTTAGATGATGGTTTTGGTGAAGAAAAATGGAGATTTTGGATAGAAACCACTAAGTTGTGTTGTTTATTGGTGAAACCCAATATGGGTATTGAATATATGGAGGTTTTGGGTCTGTTTTGGAGGTTTGGGAGGTCATCAATGGAGTTTTGAGGTGTATTTTCGTGGAAACGAAGTTGAGGGAGGAAGAAGAAGGTCTCTGTCCAGACTGGCACGGAATGTCGCACGGACGGGACCTGATTCTGGGCCGGAGTGCCGCACGGACCGTGCCAGGTGCCGAGCCGGTGTGCCGCACGGACCAGGCCAGGTACCAGGCCGACGTGCCACACGGACCGTGCCTGGTGCTGGGCCGGTGTGCGATACGAACCAGGCCGGGGTACCGGGCCGGTGCACAGCACAGGCCGGGCCAAGTACCGGGCTTGTGGGCCGCCCGGAATGGGCCTGGTTCCGGCCCAGATTTACCTTCGACCCATATTTGATTTTCGAACGCAATTCGGTTGTTTTCTCGTTAAACCGTAATCGAACTAGCATTAATTATCGGATTGTTTTGTGATTTTAGACTTTGGACTCGAGCACGACGGAGGAGGCTTTTAGGCATCTCGAAGTGACTAAGCGTTCGAAAAGTGTTCGAGGTAGGGAAAGTAGCGAATACCGGTTTAATTGCGGAAAGTTACTAGTATGCATATAGGTTGCGAATACTTGTTATAATGATAGAACTGCATGTAGGATGTGAGGAACGAGTGAAATGAGGGATAGCTTACGAGCCATGTCGAGCCGTAAGTTTGGAAATTGTCGTGCTGCATAAATGCATGTGGGCTATGTCGAACCCTTAGGTTTGTGTGTTGATTGTGATATCATGATCGTTGATTGTGGTGCTTGATGTGTGGTTTATCCGTTGTTAGATTGAGAATCATGATATGGTATGCTCGGTGTGATATGTTGTTATGTTATGGAAAGTGTGATATATTTGATATGACGTGAACCAATGCTTGTGATATTGTCACGCCCCAATACTATGACCGGACTCGAGACGTGAACTAAAAATAATAATTAGATAAAAAGTAAAAGAGATTTAATAATGCAAGTTCCACGAAAAACTTAATTAAAATTCAAGGTCAAGAGTCAACAGCTCTGTAATCAGACTAACAGAACATAAAGTTGATACAAGCAGTACGTCTCTAGAACAAAAATTCCCATAATCCCAATGAGCTCCCGAGCCTTGAGACCACCTCTAGATACTACTCATCAAGGAAACCTGTACAAACAGTAAACAAGAAGGGGGTGAGCTTACGCTCAGTAGGAAAAGTAGTAAAGTAAAAGAAACCCCCACTTTGGTAATAAAAACCCGAATTGTACAATTATCCAAAAGTTACGATTAATACGATTAACCAAAAAGATGCCATAAATAGAGATCAACAGAGATTGTCATGCTTAATAAAACAGTGATTCAAAGAAGATCAAAGGAGAGGCGGTTCATTTCATAAAAACAACTAAAGAAAGTACGCATAACGTCACGTAGATAACCTATATCACAATACTCCGATCCACAATTAGTCATTGTATCATATCGGATTTCCCTTCGGTCCAGATGAGACACATATCGTCGGGGCTACCGGAAACATCCCTAAGGGGACACATATCATCGGAGCTCTCAGAAATGTCCCCAAATGACCATAGATCATCGGGGTGAAGCAAGATGTCCTTTCGGAAACGCTCCCACAGGAACGCATACCCTCGGGGTGAAGCAACAAGTAAACAATCCCCGCAGGGTAAACAACCTCACGCCATACCGGAATTCCCCTCGGCCTGGACGTCTTCCCGGGATTCACATCGGGGTACACAATCATATACCATACCGGAACCGCACGTCGGACTAGGTATCTTCCCGGAATGTCCACCTCAGGGTACACAATCGACACCTCGTGCCAAAACACCAACCGTCGGTCTAGGTACTACCCCACACCGACATTCCCCTCGGTGTAGGTACCATACCGGAACACAACCCCTCTTAGAACACACAACAAAGAAATAGCACGCAACATAAAGTCATAGTACAATCACAGCTTAGCAACCCAACAATCTTATCACAACACGTCACAAAGAACTCATTTTAACAATCACGCTTACCGGCATGACTTACCAACCACGTCCCATCGGTCTATCACTCACCCAAACATACCATTAGGCGCAATCAATTTACAAACAACAATCACTCAATCAATCATAACACGGATCAACCATTCACATACAATCATCATAATTCAACTAGATTAGTGGGACTCTTATATTAACATAAAGACGGAGCATGCATCAATACCAAGGACGAACAATCATCAATAAGAACAGTCAATAAGCAATCCTAAGGCTCGACATGGTCATTCTACCAACACGGCAATTTCCCAAAGTATTGAAAGCGGTTAACTAGTGAATCACATCCTATATGCATACTAAGACTCGTCCGATTATTATTGTAATTGAAAAGCGGTTATTCTAGTGAATCACATCCTATATGCAAACTAGGACATTTCCGGTTATTATTATCCTATAGGCATACTATTAGCGTTCTTTAAATTTAGAGAGGAGTTTAGTACTTTCCCTACCTCGAAATCTCCCACGCTCAAATACTTCTAGTTGCCGACGTCTTGGCTGGCTTCCCCTCCGTCCTCACACGTGGTTCCCAAGGCCTCCTCCTTCGTCGAGCTCGGGTCCAAGGTCTTGGATCACAAAACAATTCGTGAATTAGGATTAATCCACAAAAGCTTAAAGATGAAAACGCTCCCGAACTACCCTAAAAGGGTTTGGTTATAGATAACCATCCTAAAGGTCGAATTCCAACAAAGTGGGCCCAAAGGCCTAAAAAAAGGTCTGTAACGGTTCGGGTCACAGATCTGTTACCTGCGCCGTAACGGTTCTCCTCACGGAGTTGTGACTGACGTCGTCACGGTCTCTCTCACGGAGCCATGACATCTCCTGTCACGATGCCCGTCACGGATCCGGGACGGGTCTGACGGGTTCCGACCTTCTTCTTCCTCCAGCTCCCTTTTCACGAGATTTTAGTCCAAAAACTCAATTTTTATCAATCCCAAACCTCCAAAACAACTCCAAAACCCTCAATAACTCAATACCCACTATGGGTCTTCAACAAAACTCCACAAAACCAAATTAAATTCATCAACCAATCTCCTTTTCACTCCAAAATCATCATCCAATACTCCAAACTCAAAAACCCAACCCTTGTTCACCATTTTCTTCAAAACCCATGAACCAAAAATGTTCAAAACGAAAAAGGAGGATTGATTTACCTTGAGGATGAAGATTAGATGAAGAAACAAGGAAAAATGGGGAGATTTGGGTCACAAATAGGTTCAAGACCTTCCTTTTCTCCTCTTTTCTTCTTCTCCAAGCTTTTAGAGCTTCTTCTTCTTTCCCCTTTGGTGAAATTCGACCAACACTAGTTGTTTTGGGCTGAAATGCTCCCAAATTAAGTCATATACCCTAAAAGGGAAAACTCCAAACTACCCCCATGCTCACATGTCTCCCATGCCCATTCATTTAGGGGTAAAATGGCCAATATGCCCTCTTCCTTCTCACCCAAGCCAAAAGGGACACTTGTCCAAAAGGGGACCACCTCTCCTCTTAGAAAATTCAGCACAAAATGTTTTAAATTAAATTAGTCCTTAATTAAGCGAGGTTTGACCCGGAATTGACCGACGATTGACTTTTCAAAACTTACAATCAAACGAAAGGAAATGGCACCTCAATACCCTAGAATAACATTTTCCGTCACTTTAGTACCCGCCGTCAACTTTACATCCATTTTGGATGGAAAATGCTTGAAAAGTCCAAAATACCCCTCACAAACAGTCAAATTTTCAAAATATGCCATTGGTTTCAAATTTTCTTTTTATTTATTTATTTATTTTATAAATTTTTTTATTATTTTATAAAAATTAGAAAATTTTCTTTAAAAATATTATTTTTTTATTTTATAAAATCAGTTTATATTTAAAAATTTATTTTTTATTTCAAAAAAACATATTTTATTTCAAAAAATCATGTATTATATAAAAAAAATCATATTTTATTTTTAAAAATCATATTTTATTTAAAAAAAATCATATTTTATATAAAAAATCATATTTTATTTTAAAAAATCTGTTTTTATTTATAAAATTCATAATTTATTTTCAAAAATCAGTTTTGATTTTAAAAAAAATCAATTTTATTTAAAAAAATCAGTTATTAAAATACTTAAAATTCATTTATTTTTAAAAATCTTTTTAAATTTCATAATTAATTTGATATATTATTTTTTTAAATACTTGTTTCTAATTTTTATTTCCTTCTCCAATCTCACACTCTTGGGGAGCCTCTGTCTCTAGAACAACCAGTTCTCCTGTGGGTTTCCGGTGGTTCTAACGAAGCTGACTCGCCGTGGCAGTAGATCTGAAGCATGTGGGGGCGAATCTGGCCAGAGGAAAGTGGGTCAGGTCGTGGGGGGAGTGGCGAGTAAGGACAGGGCGGTAGATCTGGCCGGCTCCGGCGGAGAGGCACGTGAGGAGGGCGGAGACGGCTGGCCGGGGGGAGAACGTGGAGGTGGGCAGTGGCAGGGCAGACCAACAGATCTAGAGATCCCGAATTTGCGAGCTGTCGGACGTCGAGGACACCAGGCGAGCTACTGTTCAAGCTCTTTTTATCTATGATGAGGATTGATCCGAACTGGGTGTTGCTAGGGAAGCTCAAAATGGGAAGGAGGCTTTTGGAGATGAAAAAATCGGAGGTTGATTTGGGTTCCATGGATGATGTTGTGGTGTTGGGAACCATATCTATTATGTTGGGTGGGTCAGGTAAGTTTTGTGAGTTGGGTTCTTCACCGAGTATTGTCAAGGGAATTGAAAGATGATGTTCAATTTGATGAAGATTGTTTTAGTTTGGAGAAAGAAGTTGCATCAATGGGGATTGAGATTTCGATTCCTGAAATTTATCTGAATGGAGGGTGTTGAATTGAGAAAAAATATATGGCGAGTAAATTTGGGAAATTTAGGGAGGGAAAGTGAAAAAAAAATTAAATTGGTGGGTGTTGAATTGAAAAAAAAATCTGATTTTTTAACACAAAAATGATTTTTTTATTATAATAAAATTGATTTTTTATGATTTTTTGAAATAAAATATGTTTTTTGAAATAAAAAATATATTTTTAAATATAAACTGATTTTATAAAATAAAAAATTAATATTTTTAAAGAAATTCTAATTTTTATAAAATAATAAATGTTTTTTATAAAATAAATAAAAAAGAAAATTTGAAACCAATAGCATATTTTGAAAAATTGACTGTTTGTGAGGGGTATTTTGGACTTTTCAAGTATTTTCCATCCAAAATGGATGGAAAGTTGACGGCGGGTACTAAAGTGACGGAAAATGTCATTATAGGGTATTGAGGTGCCACTAAAAATAGTTAGGGTATTGAGGTGACGAAAACCCAATAGTTAGGGTATTAAGGTGAAAATTGCCCTTTTTATAATTATAAGGTACTACATAATATGAATTTTTTGAGATGAACTTGTTGGTGATAGCTTGGGATTTTCAAGATCATTTACAATTTTATAATACTAGATGATACTTTTGGGTTTAGTTGGACTCTCCTTTTGTAATGTAATTTGTTTTGGGTTGCGTTGAACTTTTGTTTGTAACCGACGAACCTTTTATAATATTTTAATAGGGTATGACGGTTTTCGATCATTAAAAAGTAACCAAATTAAGGCGCTTAAGCACTTTTTAATGATTTTTTGGCCAAAAAAAAATATTTGACAATATATGTGTTACTATTTACGGGTAATGTGATCGATTTTTAGCAAACTCGGATGGGTTGGTCCAACTAGGTAAACCGGCCCGTAATCCGGACGGGCGGGTTCAATGGTCATTTTTTGGGCCTGGGGCCGGGAGTGGGTTAAATATTTTCGACCCGGTCACTCCGAGCCGGTTCCAAATTCTAGCCACGGGATCGGGGCCCAACCCATGGACACCGCTATACCTGCGGACCCCTAATCAACTCCCCGATTACTCATTAGGAGAGGAGAGGGTGCCTCCCGCCCCTCGCCGATTCTCTTAATACCACATCGGAGCGTCTAAACCTTCCCGATTAAGGCTCATAGCTTCCAAGGCCCCATCTTGGCCGGGTCGGGTCGCTTGACTCCGCGCGTATCCTCTCCGGGTTGGGAACCCTACCCGGCTTCTCCTTCTCGCGCTACCTCCTTTTCAGAAATGCCACCGGTACCGGGTAAGCCTCGCCAGCCTCCTCGAGGTCCTCTTCAACAAGCTGGGAGCTTGTCTCATCCCCAAGCTTCTGAAATGAAACCCCTTGAAGCCTTCGAACTCCTCTCCCTTGAGGGTTCGTGGAGGTTCCACATTCCACCATGATGTGGTAGAGAACACAGGATCTCGACCTTCCATCGCTACAACTACAATCGAAGCCGAAGACGCTGATCGAGTAGTGGAGATCGTTGCGAATAGGTACGAAAATTGAGGCGACTAAGGAAGATCCCACGCCATCCATGTTTCCGTGCCATCACTCGCCGTCGTCTGGCTGTTGGAGGAAAAGGTCACCGTCGTCGCCATGACAATCGCAGAAAACCTAATAGAGGTTCAGCATATGGGGTCCCTCTTTTTCTCTTGTGAGATCTCGATTGGGCTCACCTCTGGACAAGAAATAGATAACTCACCTATCGAACCCAAGAAAGATTTAGTCTCGTCATTGTTAGAGTCGACTACCGTCGTCTCCTTCGAATGATTGTCGTCGTCGTATTGTTAATCAATTTCTATTGTGTTGCGAGCAAAGAACATAGAATCATGGAATAAGTCACGGTCATAACCAATATCTTTTTAGTGTGGCCCTCTTGTTCTAGTATTTTCTCTACCGAAAGCATGACAGTCCGTGAATCTATTAAAAAGTATTTTTCTAGTAAATGCAACTTTCATTCCTTTAAAAAGAGTTAGTACATATTTGAGGGCCCTGACTGGACAGATACAATACCCCTTGTAACTACGTAACGTCTAGAACATTGTTGAACGGGGCGACATTAAGGCTAACTAAGACAGAAACTAAAACCAATTGACGATCACTGCTCAAGGTAGGGCCTGTAGACCGCTGGGTCCCCCGAAGGCGACACGTTTCTTCCGTTGGAAACTGAAACTTGTGGATGTTAGATTGACGGTGGTAGATGTGATGACAAACATTGCTCAAGGTAGGGCTTGTAAGCCGCTGGATCCCATTAAGGGGATACATTTCTTTTGTTGTAAACCCGAACCTGTGTACGTCCAAGCGACGATGGTAGATGTGAATCAGATATTCCTCTCGCGAAGAGTCCCTGATTTCTTGGGAAAAAGCATCGAATCGTCGCTCAGTGATCATTAACCCTGCAAACCAGAACATAAACGATATAATAAACAAGATCCAATCGAACCGAGATCGAGGAGGAAGCCACGGAGGAGGCCAAGGCGGTGAATCCAGTGATAACGGCTTCACTGGCAGTTGTAGAGGCGTCGGGGGTTGCCTAGAAAGGATGATCTGCGTTGGAGAAGCAGACAGCAACCACCAGAACTGGCCACCCGGTAGGAAACCCAGAGCAAGGTCATGGGAAGCAGACGACAACCACCGGAAGAGATTTCCGTAACCGGGAGAGCAGTGAAGGCCTTTAGGACGAGGAGGGATGGGCCAACATGTGAGGATGCGCGCCAGAACAGCGGAGAGGGACCATAAATTTTTCGGGAGAAGTAGAGCCTGCGTCGGAGTGAGGCGCGCGAGAGGGGGATGAAACCCTAGGGTTAGCCTCCAAGAGAGGCGTAAACCCTAGCAGATCCATAATAATATTGACAAAACAGTTAGGCCACGGTGGAGGCCAAGGAGGCGGAATCAGTGATGGCGACTTCACTGGTGGTTGCAGAGGCAACGGAGCCTGTCCAGAAAAGAGGATCCGAGACGGGGATGGCGGTTTATGCTGAGTAGGAGCAGGGTGCGACTACAGGAGTTGCAGAAGAGGGCCGGAGACGAGACCGGAGGCACGATGTTGGTGGCGGAGGAGAGCCAACACCGTGGTGACTAGAGGCGGAAGAGAGGAGCTGGACATAGGCCGAGAGCGACGGCGGCCTGCTAAGGCCAAGAAAACCCTAGCAGCCGCAGGAGGGGCTGGAGACGAGAACGGAGACACGATGTTGGTGGCGGAGGGAAAGCAACACCGTGATGCTGAACATAAGCCAGAGCGACAACAACATTGTGCCTGTCCTGCGGGGGTCGAAGCCATAGGAGAGAGGTTTTTCCATAACTTTTTCTAGCTATGTCTTATTATCTATTAAAAAGATATAATAGGTAGAGTTGCGTATCATCACATCATATTTATTCTTAATTTTTATATTATTATTTTTAAGAATTGAGTCAGAAGACAATTGATATTTAATGATCATCTCCTCCGCCGCCTCTTTTTATTTATAAGAAATGCTTCAGTTTCAGCGAACCTTCCTTCCATATTTTTAATTGTATTTTCTCTTGTTTCATAGTCCTATTAAATAATAAATAGTATACTGGCTGGCTAGAACATGTACTTAATTTATTTTGCTGAATAGTACTTACATATTATTAATTATAAAAACCATTATATGTCTTGATAATAAGTTAGCTCTCGACCTTTTACCCCTATCCCTTAACCGCTATAAAGTTCTTAACTATTACCGTCATTCTCGCGTCGCCTACAGTCGCTTTCGGACTGGTAGTCCCCTTGTTCATCTGTCCCATCGAGTCGCACCCCTCGCAGACCACGCCTGGTGCGGGTGGTATATATCGATGGGATTGGATCCCCATCCCTATCCCTTCGACTTCTTCTTCCCCCATCATCACTCCCGCGGTCGCGCCGGCGTCTAGCCCGATCTTTTTGGGACCCCAAATTTCCCCCCTTCCGATGTCGGCAGAGTTTTCTGACCCATCCTTGTCTCCGCCGCTTGGTGCCCTAGGTCGGGCTGCATTGGTGCATGGGGCTCGGATGCCTTCCGACTCACGCCACGAGGCAACGCGGCTTCAGCCGAACCCTAACCCGTCTACTCGGGCCCACAACGACTTTGCTCTAGTGGTTGGGTTTACTGGGACACGGCATGGAGGTGCACTTCCACAGGATAGTCCCCCTCGTTTCATGCAGGCGGGGACGATCAGAGACGTGATAGAAACCTCAGCGTTCTCTTCAGTCACGGTGATGAAGACCCGACTTCAACGTCTTGTTTGCAATCTCTATGGGGTGAGAAGGAGTACAGTGGAAGTTTCCTCCATGTTCATCTGATGTGGCTGGACACGGAGGCGGAGGAGGGTTTGGATACCTTTCAATGGGGCTGACCCCGATATTGACGATGGGGATGGTGGTTCTATAACTCTTACCTCAAGGATGCAGGCACCAGCTCCTATGGGACTACGACTTGGAGGAGAGCCCAGACTTCGGCGTCGACCTGATATCCTTAGAGTCATCTCTCGGCGTATCAGCGAGGACTGTTGCATTTCAATGCGGCACGAGGGCCTCACCCACGCGTCAGACGTCCGGATGGGGTGTCGTCGCAATCCTTTGGAGGGGCTGGTGGAGATGGTGAGACATTGGGTTGGGAGTGGGAGCCTAAGGCCTCAACCGTGGTGACAATGGACCCGATACCTAAGGCTCGGTCATCTCGAGGGATGGGGACTGGGGTAACAATGGACCCAGTACCTAACCCGGATCCCCAAGCCCTTACCTGGGATACCGACACAGTGCCCGCGATAAGCCTCCTTAGGTGGTCTTATACGAGAGCCTCGACTTTTGTACATGGGACATCCGACGAGGGGTGGTGGAGATCAGCTCTCTACTGATTCGATCGTTGCCCTGCGGTCGTGAGAGTGAGGTGGAAGTGGAGGTGGTGGTCGCCCCACCCAAGAGCGCGTGTTGTAAAGGCCCCGGCGCCATTGGTTCGACGGAGTGCAACTGCTGATGGATGGGGAGGGATGGTACCTGCGTTTGACTGGCAAGTCAACTCACAGGTGGGGGAGATGCCCCGCTAGGAGGAATGAGGCACCAGCGGAGCATCAGAGACTGGCCTTGATAGGGATCTCTAGATTATGCATTGCCTCCCACCACCACTACTACTGTCAAGGTCCCTCAAGATCTTCGGTACCCTGTTCCCCCTCCCCGGTTTCCTTCTTTGCCCATGGGGCGTCAAAATACCGTCCATGACGGTTTTAGTACTAAAAGGGTTAATGAACTAGTGTTTTCTCATACTGGCCTTTCATGGTCGAAGAGCATGTTCCTCGAGGCATTTCGATATAATCGTTCTAAAAGATTTATAAAATTGCAATTTTTCGTTAAAAAAATCATTACATGATATCAAGTTTTGAAGGTCTTTATATACATAACTCTGAGACAAGTGGATCGACACATGTAGTGTTTAACGAGTCATAAAGGTGAACTGAAATCAAAGTTAAACTACGACAAAGCTAATGACTATTGCTCAAGATATTGCCTAGCTGCAGGATACTTTGTAGAGTGCGACCGAACCTGCTGTCATCAGTTTCTAAGGGAGGCGGAGCTCTTCCTAGACACCCCTCCCAAGGCCAGTTCTTAGAGCATTTCATTCCTCCATGTAGAGCTGCTTCCCTACCCTGTCCTGATCTTCCCGGGGTTCCCTAGTGGATCCCCTCTTCACTCCCCCAGCTCCTGCTCCAATACCAGACTTAACTCTACTTCCAAGTCTAGTTCTACCTTTGTGGCCAAACAGGTCCAGGGTGTCGTCTTTCTCGCTACTAGAGAGCTGGCCGATCACCAAATTATTCTAGCCCGGATTAACGAAGCGGGTCTGGGGGACGCTCCGAGGGCAAGCACCGTTAGGTGCAGTAGCCGGGGATACTATCAGAGCCCTACCACTAGACAAGGGGCCCTTAGATGTAGAAGTCGAGGATATCGATTTACGGGATGCCTGACCGTCCCAATCTGTTGCATATGTCCTGGTCTGACGATCCTTCTGGAACTCCAAGATAGAGGAATCAAACCGTGGAATACCCACCACCTACCAGTCGCATTCGGCCACCATGTGACTGATCATACCACAATTAAAACAAAACACTACAGTTTTGTATAAGTAAGTGTGACACGAATTGTGTCGTAAAATTCTCGAAAACGAAGCAGAAGTTGTTGGTGAAGAGGGTGCTCCACAAGGTTCCAAAATCTGACCTTCACTGTTTCACCCTAACAGGTGCCCCACTGGTCACATGAGACATCAACACACAGTCCTATAGTCGAACCGATCATCTCTTGTTGTCTTAGTCCGTACCAACGAGGGAAGTTCATGGGCATGTACCCATAGTTGAAGCCGATCCATAGTGGAAGTCTCCATAGCCAGCGGTTCAAGATCAACCAACAGAAGTGGTCGTCTATTGAAGCGCCACGACTCGTTCCCTTGAACCCATGCACGAGCTGTCTCCGTTTCAAAGTAAAACCCAAAGATCCGGAGCCGATGTCCTTGATTACCAGACCTTCGGTCGACTTCCCCCACGCCTAAGTGATGATCCTAAGAAGAACCTCCTTATGGGGTGGCTTGGATGTCTACAATTTTCCCATTATGGAAAATTGTTGTCGAGCCAAGATCAATGGACTCACCGGCGCATACTGTACCTCCACCTCTACTTCTTCTTCCTCCTCTAAATAGCAGGCCGCAAACTCATCTTGGAGGCTGATCAGATTGGAGTCCAGAGATATCGACAGAACTGTAGCCTTCGAGGGAGATCCAGCTTCTTTCCATTTTAAGGTCCTACGATGGTGGATCATACCTGACGACAGTGAGAGAAACTCTGGAAGCATAAGAACACAGTCCGTATTGGGAACCCAGACCCCCTCGCAAAGGACCTCTAGTTCCTTCCGCCTCGGTTCCTCCCTCTCTAGTTCAAACATAGGAGCCTTACCTCGAAGAGGATCCCAGACCAATGGAGGCGACAGAGTGGTAACAAGGGACAACTTTGGTTGTGGAGCGTTGGGTAAGGTAGAGTTCAATGGCGGCTAGGGAGTAGAGCCAGCCCCCGAGGGTGGTGGAGTAAGCGAGCCTTCGATGTTGGACGGAGGCAGCGGGGGCGCCAAAACCCTAGCGTAGCCTGCAGTGGAAGCTAGGGTTTAAGCCTTCAATGGGCGGCCCCGCTACGGTTTACTCAACGGCTCAAAGGAACCCTGAGAGAAAGCCACGATCACCATTGTCGGTGCAAGGGGGAAGATCGACGTAGAAGAAAGAGTGACGGACCGAAGTAGTGGTTTTCTTTTTCGTCCCCCTTCTTCTCGGTTTAATGGGAGATACAACCTCCGAAGAGGGGCGCGGTGGAGGCACATTTGTCGTGTGTGCACCAAGGTTGACTGCGATGGAACAAGATCGATGATGGGGCCAGCGATCATGTCGACGGTAAAAGTAGAGAACTCCATAAATGGTGTTAAGGTTACATCGGGAAGGAGGATATCAATAGATATAAGAGAGAATTTTTTTAGAACATGTACTTATTCAATTATGTTGATGTCAAACTATTTTTGCAAGCGTGTTCCACCCACAATTGTGTGGGAAATTTCGATTTATTTACAAAATAACATCGTGCATTGGCAACGATCTGGGCTAATAGATTTAGCGAATCCAGTGACTTTTATTAGTTCGCAGGTAGCTTAATAAGGCACAATTTTTTTTATTCGATAGTGACTATAAATATTTAAATTAAAATGTGATAGGAAATAATTTGATTTCAAAAAATAAATTTATATATATTTAAAAAAAAAAAAATCAGATAAATATTATTTTCTAAAATTAAAACCTGATATAAAAATAAAAATATTATTTATTTATTTATATATAATTATAATCAAATATAAAATTATTTATATACTCTTTAAAGATTATTGGATAAGTTTTGGAGATGATTTTGGATCCATATAATTTTATGGACTAATTATGGGTATTTTGATCATTTTATTGTAAAATGAACGAAAAAGACGGAAAACGAATAGCGTAATTTGGCGTATAGTGCTAATACATCCATGCGAAAAACGTATATAGGTAGGATAAATATTCCTAATTCACCTTTAAAAAAAAATTGTTTTGAATTATGCCACGACAAAATACAAAAAAAAAACTTATATTGACATAAATTTTATAAGAAACTAGTTTTTTTAGCGAATTATGCCTAATTTTATGAATTGTCTAAGAAGGCAGTACATCGAAGTGTCTCAGAGAGAAGATCCCCTGACCATTAAAGAACAAGCATAAAACGAAGTGAGAAGATTCGTTCATAGTTCTCTTAACAAATCGAGAGTTAGTCTCTCTTTTTGAAGAAGCAATTAGAAACATGATAGCTTAAAACAAAGTACTGAGCTTGAAGATGGTCGTTCAAAATAGTGTCTAAACGCTGCTTGACCCCCTAGAGGAGATTCTTTCTGTTGTGAGAAGGGCGATCGAACTTAAACTCGCCAGTTTTAACGGGAAAAGAACGACGATAATAAACGTGATTCAGAAATCCTTCCTGGTAAAAAAACATTGAATTCTAAAGTAACTATTTTAAAACTGATAGGATTTAATTATTTTGGATATTCTGAACTCATTTAATTCGGACTATCGAACCATCTCAAGTCCCACGAATCTCCATAACATTCAACCTCAATTGACATCAATTGAGGCGATTGCATCCAATTCAGATGGAACTTAGATCACTTTATCATCTTATTCAAACTTAAAGTTCTAATTTATTCACGACAAAATGGAAAACTTGTTTATGTGTGCTTTTTTGTTTGACTTGTGATTTGATGGATGATTAAAATAAGGATTCCGTGCAAAATGGTGGAAGTTTGGTTGTACGGTGTACGTTCTGTTTGGGAAAAGGTCAAATGGTTTTGTCATTACTCATTTCCATGCATGAAGGCAAGCATGAAGCCATTTGTCTTTTACACGCAATAATGTTATTGTCTCCTATCACTTTCTGGCCAGAAGCCCAGAACCTCTCATCTTTTTTTATTGAAGTATCTTTTGATTAATCAAGAGAAGCATCTAGAAAGTCAACGAGATCATGTGGATACTCCCAAATTACTTTTTCTAATATGAAGCCGTGTCTTCTCCGTGTCATGCTTACAAATACTAATAATATATTAACTCATCCCATTTTAGTTGGAACAAACCAACATGGACTGTAATCCTAAATTGGAATTTAAACTGGTCGGTCTGACTCCTTAAAATTAAATTTGGTAAACGATGGATTAGTCCTAAAATTTTGATAGGAACCGACCTATCAGTCTCATGCACACCCTTAACTGAAGGTTCCATATCCTCGTCCACTTCTCCCTATCCACCCTCTCCGCACCAACTTCTCGAGCTCTAGTAGCCTTGTACGCCGACTTAAGATATCAGATGCCCAAAACCATACACCCCTATGTTCTGAAAACGAAATGGATAATATGAACGATCGATCTTGATCAAGGTATAAGTCCGTTAAAATGTCATGGTCTCAATTTCGGGAATCTCCTTAGTGAAGAACCAATTTGACCAACCAGGGTGGGATGAAATTAAAACGTTGTTAGTTCTAGAAACTGAGACCATGGCATTTTCTTTGGGGGATGACAGTTGCAATCTCATTAATTATAAATATCAGGTACAAATGAGTACATCAGGAGAAATTTTTTGATCACGAAATATAAAAGAGTCATATACTATAAAGAGCCCCAATAAATCTCTTTACAAAAAAAACTCTGAGATGAGTAATGTAAGAACCGCTCCCGGTCGATCCCGGTCGAGTCGGTGACTTTAAGACAAGTTTGACTTTCTGCGGGAAAAGTCAATCGATGACTCAGAAGGTCATTCGGGGCTTTTCCGGGGCCCAAAATGCTTTGTCGTCATCACAGTTGGCTTAATTGGGCCGTTTCCTTTCGTGTGAGTATAATATTGAAGGAAGTCAAATTTGGTCAAAATTGGACTTTATGTCGACTAAAACAATATTAATTATTATGCTAGAAATTATTTTGGAAAGCTAGAGGACCTACTTGGACACTTGTCCCTATTTGGTTAGAAGAGAGAAAGGGGAGTGGTCTTGGACCACTATACCCTCCTAAAAGCCTCTACAAGGGAAAATATCTAAAGGGCTTTTAGTCATTAACCAACTCTAGGTCTTATATGAAATTGGAAGACCAAAATCACCTCATTTTATGTGTGTAGCCGAAAATTGAGAGGAAATGGAGAGAGAGGAGCTTCCATGGAGTCTTGAAGAAGAAGCAAAGGAAAAAGGAGCAACTTGGTGCCATTTCCTACCTCTTCCTTCTCCATCTCACTCTCCTAAAGGTAATGGAACTAGCTACATCTCTTTTCCCTTCATCTCATTTCATGGGTTTTGGTTTGGGTTGCTAGAAGTTGTTGGATTTGATTGAAATGATGTTAGATGATGTTGCGAAGAAGCTTTGGTGGGTTTTTGATGGAAGACCTTGGATTTAATGGAGTTTTTGATTTGATTTTGATTTGGAGAATCCTTGGAAACTTGTTTATTTGTTGATTCCTACCATGGGTAGAGGAGTATTGGAGGTATTTGACTGTTTTGGGAACTTGAGATGGTTGAAAATGGAGTTTGGTGGTGGATTTTCGGAGAAAAGGAGTTGGAGGTTGAAGAAGGGCGAAACTGCCCTGGAGCGCCACGGATCCGTGACGGATTCCGTGACAGGCGACGTCACGGCTCCGTGAGGGAGTCCATGACGGCACGCGTCACGGCTCCGTGACGTCATCCGTGAGGGGTGGTGTCACGGCTCCGTGTCTGTGGCCGTGGCCGACCAGTTCTGGTGCTTTTTTAGGGTTTTTCCACCGTTTTCGATCTTTGCTTGGAGTTGAACTTTTGGGAAGGTTTTGGGGACTTTACTTGCTGTTAAGTAGAGTCTAATTAGAGTTTGTTTTGTGTTCAAAGACCTTGGTTTCGAGCTCGAGGATCGAAGACCCTTCCGGTACCCGTGTGAAGAACGGAGGAGTGGTGAAGCAAGCATTACAGTAGAGATTCGTTAGAGGAAGACCGCAAGGTAGGGAAAGGCTTAATTTCTTATTTAACGCTTAGTATGCATGTTAGGTTAATAAAATTGGAAAGGTCCTAGAATTGCCTATAGGATGCGAATAACTAGAATAATCGTATTCCAATTACTAATAATCGGATGAGTCTAGTATGCATGCTTAGGATGAAGATGACTAGTGTAACTCGCTTTCAATACTTAGGAATTGATTTACTGGTAGAGAGGCTGTGAAGAGCTCTCGGATTAGTTGTGTGCTAGGTTCACATGCTTGGTTGTTAGTTATTAGGATAAACTAAGAGTCTAATGAAAATAGTTAGCTTGCATGATCGAATGTTTAATTGATCTTTCACATGATTGCTTGATTGGTTGAATGTTTACTTGCTTGGTTGAGTGGTTACGTGTTGAATTACTTATTATTTGAACGGATGATTGAGTATGACTGGTTGTGCCACGGGGTACAACAATCAGGTGATCGATGTACCGCTGGTTCGTGGCAGGTAAGTATACAGTAAGTGTAGAATGTTATTGGTTGTCTTCGTTGTGATGAAAGTGTGATACGATAAGTGTTGATTGGTGGATAAGTTATGGTGTGGTTCCTTTATTTATGTTCTTAAAATGGTTGTTTGTTCGGTTCGGTACTACACCGGGGGGGGGGGTAATCCGGTGCCGTTGTAGTGGTGGAGTTTGACAGATACAGTGAGATATTGGTCGAGTATTAGAGTCTGAGGGCATTGGCTATTACGAGAATTGATTATTGGAGCCGGAGAGCTCGGCAGATCCTACGGGATATTGATTGATTATTGGAGCCTGAGAGCTCGGCAGATCTTACGGGATATTGATTGATTATTGGAGCCTAAGGGCTTGGCAGATCCTACGGGATAGTGATTGGGTTACTTCATGAGAGATGGTTACTGAGGTTTCACCCAAGTGTGTGCGTCCTACGGGAGCACTACCTTGGTTCCCTATGACTTATGGTCCTTTGGAGGCATTTCCGAGAATCCCGACGATGAGCGTCCCTATGGGATGGTTTCCGGTGCCCCGATGTATGTGCCTCTTCTGGACCGAGGGAAAATATGATATGACATGGGTACTCTGGTGGATCGGAATTATGGGAACCGATGTGATCCTAGAATCTATCCATGGATCGGAGGCTTGAGAAAGCAAGTGGTTGGCGTGATATCAATTACTCCCATTTTACTCATATTGATTCGTTATAGTACTTTTTATGAATTCTTTTAAGTTACTGTTACCTTTAAGAGTACGATATTATTGTGATCTATCTTATTCATAAGTATTTCATTGTTAATCGTATTAATATGTTATTTACGTTACCTGTTTAAGAAGTTTAAGTAATAATCTAAAGGTGGAGTCATTAAGATTTTCCCTACTGAGCGCAAGCTCATCCCCTTTGTTTCTCTTACTGTTTTACAGGAGTACCCGATGTCTAGAGAGTTCGAGGCTTGGGAGCTTCAGCTTATTTTGGGGATCGTCATAGATTTATGTTGGTCCTTCGTACCAAACATTTTATATATTACTTTGTGTGTTGAGCTATGACTCACTGGAGATTCTAAACTATTTACTGATGATTTGAGGAGGTTTATTTATTTTTTAAAGGTTTACGTTTACTTTTTTTTTTCTTTTCTATTATTAATTCTGGTCACGTCTCGAGTCCGGTCAAAACCGGATTTGGGGCGTGACAAGTAATCTGGTGCAATCTGTTTTGGAAGTTCCATAAAAGCATACAGAAAATGAAACTAAACTATGATGAAACTAAATCAGGACGAAACCAATGGTTGCTGCTCAAGGTGTAGCCTGCATGCTATATTTTTTGTATTAAACTGAACCAGCGACCATTGATTTCAAGAGGAGACGGAGCTCTGATCAGGGACTCCTCCCAAGGCCAGTCCCTAGAGCGCTGAATCCCTTTCATTCCTCCATGCAGGCTAGCTTGCCCGCCATGTCCTGATCGTTCCAAGGATCCCCACTGGATCCCTTCTTTACTCCTCCAGCTCTTGCTTCAACACCAGACTCAGTTCCGGCTCCATGTCCAGGTCTATCTTTATGCTCAAGTAAGGCCGGGGTATCGGCTTACGCACTATCCGAGGGCCGAACGATTACCAACTTTTTCCAACCTAGATCGGTCGAGCGACTCGCTTCATTAGGTTCCATAGCGGAGGATACTATCGGGCCCCTGCCTCGAGACAAGGGGGCCTTAGGTTCCATAGCCGGTATCCTCAACTACTGCACCTAGGCCCCCTTGTCTCGATGCAGGGTCCCAATAGTATCCTCGACTACTACACCTAACGGAGCGAGCCGCTTGGCCGATCCAGGTTGGAAAAACTTGGTAATCGGTCGGCCCTCAGATAGTGGAAAAGTCTACGCCCCAGTCCTTCTTGGGCACATAGATAGACCTGGACATGGAGCCGGAACCGAGTCTGGTGTTGGAGTAGGAACTAGGGGAGTTAAGAGAGGGTCCACTAGGATACCCTGGGATAATCATGACAAGGCGGGCAAGCTAGCTCGCACGGATGAATGAAAGGGATTCAGTGCTCCAAGTACTGGACTTGAGAGGGATCCCTGAACAGAGCTCTGCCTCCTCTTGAAATCGATGATCGCATGTTCGGTTTAATACAACAAATAAAGCATGAAGGCTACACCTTGAACAACAATCATTGGTTTCGTTATAGTTTAGTTTTATTTTCAGTACGCCTTTATAGCACTTCCAACACCGGTTGCACCAGATTATTTGTCTCAAAGTTTTTTTTTGTAAAGAGTCTTACTGGAGCTCTATACAGTATAATGATTGTTTTCTAATTTCGTGGTTAGGAACTTCCTCCTGATATACTCTTTTGTAACTGATATTTAAAATTAATGAAATTGCAACTTTCATCCAAAAAAAATCAAAAAACCAGGGTATTCCATATTAGGGTTCAAACTTAGACTGGAGGCAGGCTCGGCTTAACCCTTAAGCCAGTTAAGCCGGTGCTTAGGACCCCAATTAATACAAGGCCCCCAATAAATTAGGCCCTTAATTAATTAGTTTTAATTTTTAAGCCCAACAAAATTCTGTTTTAAACTAGAGCCTCATTCTAAATTTCTAACGTATTTCCCAAATCAGAAAGAGAAATCACCGTATGCCATACAATTTCTCTCCCCAAAATTTCTCCAGAATTTGATTTTAAGAGCCTCTTACTCCTGATCTTCTGCAAATTAATTAGTCTTGGTGATTTCTATCACCTTACTATATTGTTTACCCGAAATTTTAGTTACATATGCCTGAACATTGGAATCTTTTTTTGGGTTTCATCTCCATTAATTTTGTTAGTTTGTTTTCAGTTATATATGTCCAAATTTTCAAAAAAAAAAATTGTCACTTCTTTCCTTCTATTCATCACTATTTTGATCAAATTCATTTTCGGAAAGCTTCAATTTTTCAACTTCTTTTTTGAAACGAAAGCCCTTAAATTCTGAAGTGTACTATAAGTGAAAGCCCTCAAATTCTTCTTAGAAGGTATGTTGAATGTTTTATTTTTATTTAATTATTGAACTTTTTTTTTAAATTCTATGTATGTTCAATGTTCATAGTGTTAAAGATCTGAATTTGTTGTTAGGTTTGTGATCAATTTTCTACACATGAATTCTGTTAGTTGCTCAAATTATTCAATGTTCTACATAGGAATTCTATTAGTCATCCATAGATACCAACACAATAGTAATTTTAATTATATGTCTTAATGTATAGTAATTCTGAACGGATACATAGGAATAGAAGAATTTAGTTGATTTGGAAGAAGTTTATTGAATTTTGGTACTGGTTAGGCGTCTAGTTCAAAATTTTAAAAAAAATTATTAGAATATATCATTAAACTTCATTTTACATGAAACTATCAGTAAAGTAGACGATAAATTAGTTTATATGTGCTATTTTGTAAATGAGAAATAAGGATAATAAAACTGATTCTGTTATTATTATTGCGACTTTAGTAATTTAAGTAAAGTTCTATTTAAATGAGAAATTAGGATAAAAAACAGGTTCTGCTACTATTATTGCGATGTCAGTAATTAGGTAAAGTTCTATTTAACTTTAAGTGTACAGGAGTGTACCTTCTCTTTTCTTAAGAAAAAACATAAAAAAAGCTTTGTATCCAAATTTATTAGACCGGTCCTAATTGGAGGTGAAAATTCAATAAACCTTAACTATCAGACCATAAATCCATATGTTTAAGAACACCCTAAACTATCACTGGTTTCGCCCTTAGAAGGAATCCGAAGAAACATGCCAACACCTTTGGGAAACAGAGTCTCAATTCTATGGGCGTCCTATCCAGTACATACTCGAGAAGTTAAGCATAAGGTTGAAAAGGTGGTCACAACTTGCTTGAAGCGGTAGTTTGACGGGTATAGATGGGTTGATTGGTATAGCTTTGGTGACGGCTTACCAGTTGACAATTATATTTTGATCGTACGTACACTCTCAACACTTTCAAACTTATCCAATATGATTAATGGTAAGAGCGTTATTTACTTAGAAACAATTTTTTGTGATATAAAGATTTTTTTTTTGAAACGGGTAACCGAAGATTTCATTAATGCCAACAGACAATCAGACAAGATGAGGCGTGACCGCCTCGGGTTCCAGATGTTTGTCTGGGCCGACCATAGCAAGTCCGACGCTCATGGACCCATAATTTTAGCCCACTTGAACTCGTGGGCAACAACTCAAGACAACTCCCTACCGTCGTTTCAATATAACGGGGGAAAATAAAACCAGTTCCAAAACCAACAGAAAATAAATAGTCCTAACAAACATAAAAGTAATAGCAATAAGATAAAATGGCTGGTGCTGATAGTGCTGGCTGCCCGGAACCTCCCAGCCGTGGCTGTCCCGGGTCTGTGGGTATAGTCTGGTGACGACTCCACCCACCCCTGCTGGGGCAGATCATTCCTCCATCGGAGGCCTCTGGACCTCCGCTCCGTCTGCTCGCTCATCCCCCTGAAATAACAGGTCCCAGGGCTGCTGGTGGATAGTCAGGTCCCCCTTCTGCTTCTTTGTCTCCGGTGGATGGACATACATCGAACCACTTTTGGTCTTCAGAGTGGTCATCTTGCCTTTGCCTCTGGTGGGTCCTCCTTTGCCTAGACTCCCCTGAAGATCCACCGGGTAGCCTCGTGGATCTGTCTCTTCTTCCTTCCTCATCATCGCATTGACTCTGGGGGGAGCTCGGATCGCAGGGCCAGCGGTAGGGTGGATGTTAGCCAGGAAGTCAGGCTTTATGGGCCTGGGTGGCGGGTTGGGTTCTCCATGGTCACCCCCCTGTAAAGTAGTGGTCAACCCTTCGGGGTTAACCTTATCCAGAAAGTCAGGCTTTGGAATGCCTGCATTGGACGACTCAGCTTCCAAGGTAATCTCCCTAGAACGGACCATAGAGTTCAGGGTTAGATCGCCCAGGAGGTACGTGATCGCCGGGTGTGATGCTGGAGGAGGTGTCTCCCAGACCCTTTGGAGCAGCTGATCCACATCCAGATCCCGGGGAACCAGAATAGACCTATCGTAGCGGATCTCCTCCCGGCCAATCCCCTGTAGCAGGGTCTGGCAGTTCGGTAACCTGTGTGTCAACATGCCGCACCTGCGATAAAAATCCACCACTCTCTCGTATTGCAGGTCTATCACAGTGGAAGAATCAGTACCTGGGAAGCGAAGTCTGGTTCTGCGCCTCAGTGGCCGAGACAGCTCCATACGGACCCGCATCCAGAGATGCATGCCTCCCGGCGGACCATTGGAATAGGGGCCGACAGAATTTGTGTGCCTATATTGCCCGCTAGAAGACCTCGAATGTATGGATTCCTCGTTCTTCCCGGTACATTCAGTGCCCTAACCCCGAGTTCCACGTGGTTTAAGCTGATGTCTTCCGCCCGATCGAAGCGCCGGAGCGGTTCAAAGAGGAGAGGGAACCCCTTAAAGCTCCAGGGACCCCTATGACGGATATCTTCCATGGTCCGTGCAGACGGGAAGTGGTGGTTGACGTCGGGGGCCAGGAACTCCACTCGGATCCCCGTAACCTTCCATTTCCGCAACATAATCCCGCAGACGATGTGTTGGTTGTGCGATCCCCCCCCCTACAACCCTCGCTGCCAGGGAGAACTCGTACGATCCCGACGTAAACAACGGGATCCCCTCGTCCGAGACCACCAGTTCCTCATCCTCATCTTCCCAATCCGGAATCGGGGAGATCCAAATTGCCTGAACCTCCGAAGACGCCCCCAATGACCGGCCAACCCTCGGGTAGTTAGGGTTAGCAGTCTGTCCCCGCTCGGTAGAAGGAGGACGGTGGGTATTCGCCGGAGACTAGACTGGTCGGGGAAGGGTGATCAAATCCCGGTAGACCTCCCTCGGCGTTGATGACAGGCCGGGGTAAGACAGGCAGACCTCCGGTGGATCAGAAGCAGCGCCGATGACCAGGAACGACGCGATGGGCGAGGTCAGGCCCGACATGACCTTCAGATTTGTCAAGGACAAGCCCGGCTTGTCCTTCAGATCCGTCGTCGTGTGCGGCTGCTGCCGAGGGAGTGCAGAAGTCGGACCGAGCAGCGGCGGGAAGTCGGCGGTGCTGCGAGCGTGGTACTAGGCGGAGGCCCCGAGGCCGCGAGCGACCGCTGCATGCGAGCGGATCTGGCCGGAGTTGATCAATTCTGGCTCATGGAGGCGAGGAAGAGGTAGATCCGTCATCGGTGGAGCGGAAATGGACGCGGTGATGATGAGGGAGATTCGGTGGCGGCGAAGGTGAGTCAGTCACAACCAGTCGGAGACGGACCACGACCACGACGGCGAACTCGGCAGGGCAACACTGGCTGGGGAGAGGCCCATTGTGAGTGAGAGGCAATGAAGGGGCTGGAGGCAGATGGTCGGAGAGGATGGGTGAGGACGGCGACGGCGAGAACCCAAATAGGTTTTGAAGGGAACCTCTGAGAGGTTTTTTGGAGAGCTTTTCTGAAAAATATTACTTAGGAAAAAGAATGAAAAAAATGCTTAGATTAGTCATTAGTTTACCCTTTGTGATATAAAGATTAAGTTTGGACCAAGTCAGGATATAATGGATTTTTGTCTTGATAAAACGACGTTAAACACAAAGCAAGCTAATTTGGTGTTAAGCATTTCATCTGGCAGCAAGGCTTCTGCCAGCAAGGCTTCTGTGAACAGAAAGAAAGGAAAAGGAGGTGAAGTTGTTGCATATAATACAAGATCCAAGGCTAAAACCATTGTTGCTAAACTCAGACCTATTACAAAGAAGAGGACTGACTCTGCCAGACAAAAATTTGAACAAGGAGGGGCTGGAACATTAGAGTATTGCAAGGCTCTGGGCTTGAAGGCTTATTTATCAGATGAACTAGTAGCTGAACAATTTGACAACCTTGAACATGAGGTCAATCAAGCTGTGGAGTTAGATACTACTACTGAAGATGAATACTGTGATTTAGAAGACTTGGAGGAGGGTGAATTTGAGGTGGGGAGGTCTATTACCCCCCCTCAGACTTTCTGAACCATGAGGATGCTGTCTTGGAACATTCGAGGGGCTACTTCAAAACAAAAAAAGAAGAGCCATTCGAAACGTGTGTTCCAAGCAACTGGTAGCTATGGTTTTAATTCAGGAGACCAAGCTATCTCATTTACCAATATATTTCATTTCATCTTGTGGCCTCAGTTCTTCTTGGGAGGGCATCTGCAGTTCATCATTGGGGAATTCTAGGGGACTTTTCACTTTGTGGGACAAAGGGATTTTTGAAATGTATCAAAACTTCTGTGATGATCATGTCATCTATTGGACTGGTTGCTATTTGCCTCTGAATTTACCTATATTTGTGTTAAACATCTATGCTCCTTGTTCAGTCAGTGCTAGGACAGGGCTTTGGAGTGAGGTGGGTGAAGTGATCTCATCTTTACATCAAAACCTAGTGGTGGCAGGTGATTTCAATTCCATATTGGACCCTGGGTAAAAGACTGGAAACAATTTTTCTTCTACAAGTTTGAGACATTTCAGGAGTTTTATGGAAGATCAGGGCCTTGTGGATTTGCCTTTGGGAGGGGGAAAATATACTTGGTTCAACTCTAGGAACATGGCATCCAGAATTGATAGGTTCCTGGTTTCAGCTTCAATAGTTGCCTCTTTCAGTAATATCACACAATCTTGCCTCCCTAGATTAATTTCTGATCATAAGTCTATTATATTATACAACCCTGTGGTGGATTGGGGGCCTAGGCCTTTCAAATTCATAAATGCTTGGGTCAACCATCCACTCTTCTTTCAACATACAAAAGATCATTGGGAGGGCATTAGTATTGATGGTTCTCCTCCCTATAAACTGTGCTTCAAACTGAAGTCCCTAAAGGTTTTCTATAGGACTTGGAACATCAAATTGTTTGGTTGGTTGGAGACTCAGATTGAAGGGATCAAACAACAAATTGGGGCCCTGGATGTCTTATTTGAAGAAAGAGGTCTCAGCCCTGAAGAGATCTCTCAGAGGGCTTTGTTGAATGCAATACTCATTCTCAGTTTTAAAACTCAGGCAAAAATTTGGTGTCAGAAGGCTAGACAGAAATGGTCCATTGATGGTGATAGGTGTTCCAAATACTACCATATAGTGGCCAAAATTAATCAAGCTAGATTGAAAATTACCAGTATTGAAGATGGTGGGCAGCTATTTCAGGAACCAGATCAGATCAAACAGGCTGCAACTGAACATTTTGCTAAAAGATTCCAAGGGTCTTCTACTGTGTACTTGGACCTCTCATCTTTACCTTTTCAAACCATTACTACCCTGCAGGCTAATCACTTGGAACTCCCTTTTACTGAATCTGAGATTTTGTTGGCCATTAAAGCCTGCAATAGGGATAAATCTCCTGGCCCTGATGGCTTCACATTATTATTTTACCAAACTTGCTGGGAGGTTGTTAAAGGGGATATTATGGCATTTTTTGACCAATTTCACAAGGGAGGACAGTTGGGGAAGGGATTGAATTCTTCATTCATCACACTTATTCCAAAAAATAATGCTCCAGTGGGTTTTGATGATTTCAGGCCCATCAGTCTTATACATAGCATCTACAAATTGGTGTCCAAAGTCCTAGCTGCAAGACTCAAGCCCCTCATGAATGCTTTGGTACATGATACCCAAACTGGCTTTATTGTTGGGAGGCAAATTATGGATGGGGTACTAATTGCAACTGAACTCATTCACCACATCAAAAAGGTGGGCCAAGAGGTAATTGTATTAAAACTTGATTTTGAGAAAGCATATGATCACATTCACTGGAAAGCATTACTGAATGCATTGAATATTATGGGTTTTGGCCCTATTTGGAAAGATTGGATATCTGTGTGTTTGGAAGCTTGGACCTCAGTACTGATAAATGGCTCTCCATCTACTGACTTCCCACTCAAGAGAGGTCTTAGACAAGGCTGCTCCCTCTCTCCACTATTATTTGCTTTGGTAGCTGAGAGCTTACACCAACTTATGGTTAAAGGGTCTAGTTTAGATATGTTCACAGGACTTAAATGCTGCGATCAAGGGCCTGAGATCACCCACCTCCAATTTGCTGATGATACCTTAATTTTTATACAAGCTAGGAATCAACAAGCCATCAACTTGAAGCACACTCTCTTATGTCTACAAAAAGCTACTGGACTGAAGATAAACTTTAACAAATCAAAAGTTTTGCTAATGAATCCTTTCCTTATGTCTACTGAAGAGGTAACTGAGATTTTAGGGTGCAGTGCAATGCAGCTACCCTTTGACTATTTGGGCTTCAGTTTGGGTGCCAATACCAGGAGAGCAAAAACTTGGGAGCCAGTGATCAACAAATTCAAAACCAATCTCAGTCTCTGGCAAGCCAAAAATAAATCCATGGGGGGAAGGATAACCCTTATTAAATCCTCACTCACCTCACTCCCATTATACTACATGTCTTTATTTAAAGCCCCCAAAGGTGTCATAAAGGAGATGGAGAAATGGCAGAAACGATTTCTTTGGAGTGGGAAACTGAACAAAAAATCTCTACATAAAGTGAAGTGGGACAATATCTGCAAACCAAAGAAGGCAAGAGGACTGGGAATTCTGAAACTGGAGATAATGAACATGGCCTTATTGGCCAAGTGGTGGTGGAGGTTTGCTTTGGAACGTGATTCATTATGGAAAAGGCTACTTTGTTCTAAATTTGGTTGGGACCCTTCAGCTTGGGATCTATCAAAATTCATGCTAGGTACTGAACAAAGTTTCTTGAGGCATGTTGGATCCTTATTGAATTTTCCAAGATTTGCAGAGGCTTTTGGGGCTGTGGGACTTCATTGGACTATCAATTCTGGGAGATCAACACTTTTTTGGGATGATTTATGGGCCACTAATGTGCCTCTGAAAGTATTATTTCAAAGACTCTATCATCTAAGCTATCAGAAGAGGGCTTTGGTTTCACAGGTTTGGCTAGATGGGGATTGGGTTCTAATTTTTAGAAGGGAATTGAGAGGCTGGGAAGAAGACATATTTGAATTATTATGTGACAAAATCAATGCTCTGCCCCCTTTAAATGCTGAGGATTACAAGGTGGACTGGGTAGTTGATAACAAAGGATTCTCAGTTTCATAAAATGTACCAGCACCTTGACAATGCTGCTGAGGAGGATCTGATCTGGCCTGCACTTCTATGGGAAGCAAAAATTCCCCCTAAAATAACTGCATTTGTTTGGTTGATATACTTACAAGCTGTGCCTACAAAGTGTTTCCTTCTCAACAGAGGAATTTACTCTACAAATATTTGGTGTCCTCTCTGCAATGAGGAACCTGAGGAATTGGATCATCTATTCTTGGGCTGTAATTTATCTTGGTCTATTTGGACACTGGTCTTGGATTGGTGGGGGATTAAGACAACCTGCCCAGATGAGATCAAACACTGGTTTATTACTTGGAAGACCCTTGGACCTTTTTCCTCTCAGTCCCCTTGGAGATTTGTAGTATTCTTCACTATTTGGAGAATCTGGTTGTGCAGAAACAATTTGGTTTTCAACCAAGTCCTATTCAGTTCTGAACAAGTGCTACAACAGGTACAAAATGATGTTTTCCAGCTGGTTTGGGCTTTTGCTAAGGGAAGAGCTTTCTACTCATTTATGGATTGGATAAATAAGCCTGGGGCATGCATCTTAAGGAAGAAAATAACTCATGCAGGGAGGGTTCTTAGGCTTGGTGAATTGGAGTAACTGAGCTTCTTTAGTGCACTGGTTACTTATCATTTTGGGTTGGGGGAGGGTTTGGGATTGGGAGGGTTGGGGGTGAGCTATTAGACTGGTAAGGTTAGGCTGAGTGACTATGGGGTTTCTATTGTCTCTTATATATTTGAGTGTGGTTCTTGCTTATTCTGTTTTTCTGGCTTTCTTTACGTGACTAATCTTGAGTGGGGATTTAGTTTTAGGTGAGTGGTTGGTCTGTTCTGAGATGGTTTTTAGGTGCTTCTTGTTTTTTGTTGGCCACTTAAGGGCTTTGGGTGATCGTTTGCAGATCTGAAGGGATCTGATAATTTCGTTGAAACACATTGTTGGCTCCTGGTGATAATTGGGGCAGGTTTTTGATGTCAAGAAGGTTGCTGATATGTAGGGGAGGGTATGTCATTGCATCTGGCTTGATCTTCTCCCTCAGTGGCTACCAAGGGTGCTATCAAGGGTGCTAAAATGCCAAAGACCATAACAACCGAGTTATGGAAGGGGGTTTTAGTTAGCATTACTTAGCATTACTTGGGTTTTTGTCGTTTGTTTTGATATAGCTTGGGGTGTAATTTACTTAAATTCAAATGTTGGTTGGGTAGCTTGACAAGCAAGTAACCAATGGTGGTTATTGGTATGTTAGAAAATTGTGTATGTTTTGGAGGGATAATCCCTTGACCTTGGTTTTCTTTTCGAAAATTTGGTTTTAATAAATTCAAAAATTGCAGATCAAAAAAAAAAAAACACAAAGCAAGCATGGCAGTAAAGTGACCTATGAGCTAATATACGCGGTTGTAAATATATAATGAGCTTTCGTACGTACCTAACGTGGGGAGTGTACGGAAGATCAAATTATAATTGTCAACTCGTAAGCCGTCACTAAAGCTATACCAATCAACCCATCTATACTCGTCAACTTGCAAGGAAATTTCTTAATCTAATCATTAATTAAAATGTTCATTAACACATTAATTATCACCTCCCCATCTTAATTTCTTATGTATCAAAAGCCCTAGAAGCTACCACTTTTAAATTCATATTTGTTAAAATTGACACTCATACTATTTTAATTCTTAGTCATTGTGTTTGTATATATATATTAGAGGCCCGACTTTTCCATTACGGTAGGAGGTGAGAAAGGAGCCTTCTATTTCCTGATTTGGCGCGCTTCACGCATTTTCCCTCAAGCTGACATATCAACATAAAGTTGAATTCACGTCCACATACATCATACAAGAAGAAATGGTTGTATAAAAAAGGGTCACTCCATGTCTTAATACCCACATTTCGTTTATTCTTAAATCTTAATTCGAGCAAACGTTCATTTTCATATAGTAACGCTGACTTAACTTATTGCATTTTTCGTCCACAATGTTAACGACCGTTTAATGGATAACAGAATAAGTTGATAGGTTAGAGTTATGATTTGATAATAAAACGAAAGGTCTACGTTATGACATCAAGTTTTCGCATGCCATTTTAGAAAAAATTTTAGAGCACGTGCCATGTGACTAGAATTTCACGGAGTTAGTCACTTAAAAGATTTTGATACATTTTGAGATTTAATTGGTGAAACCTGTTACAATGTAATAATTGTCATACATTTAGGTTATGGTTTGATGTTTGACCTAAGTACAATGAGGTGACATACCATTACCCCTGTAAAAATAGATGTAAAGCTAATTTGAACACAAGTTCTATATATATAGAAGGGTTTCTGGTCTTCTTTTAATGTGGCTTAATTTTCAAGTCCTAAAAATTATATATTTTTTTTTATCGGCAATGCAAATTTAAATTAAACACTACGGTTTGGTTGTCATGGCCCCTATTGACAGCGCAAAGATATATGAGGTTATGGATATAAAGTATCGAAAAGATGGTCACACATATATTGTGACATTGACAATCCCTACTAGAAAATTTTGAGTGTAGTTGCAACATGCTCTTATCGGCAGGTTGAATATGTTCACACATATTCTTCGTGCTACAGATAAAAACATTGACAAAGATCTCACGCACATTGGTGAACAAGCGTTGGTGTAATGATGAAGACATGTCTGCCACAATGACTGCCAATGGTGATATCCCTAAAGGCCCTTGTATTGACGACAATGAAGTAATGGAAGTTGTGCAAGCCAGGTTCCAAGAAATGATACAAATTAAACTGAAAATGTTGCTTTGTCCAGTATACGTGGATTGTTGGAGAAGCTGAACAGATACAGGGCGAAGACAGTGGATGATGCTGTCAATGAGAGAAGACTGAATACAACCACTCATATTATGAAAGTTACTAGAATCATGCAGCCAGATGTTGTTATGTCCATCCACCAGCTGCGACCAACACCAAGGGTTGTCGTACACATTTCAGAAGTAGGATGGAGAGTCAACGGGATGTAGCAATAACACAAGGGGAAACACAAGCGAATGTGCAGAACATGCTTCACATTACAGTACCATGATAGCATAACCTGCCTACTGAAGGACAAATAACGCAATCGGCTATATAGATTCTAATTATAGACAATTATAATTCTGGCGATAGTTAACAGACTAAATTGTTGATGAACTTTATCATCAAGAATTTTCTTTCACTTTTATATGTCTTGATAAAGTTGAACATGAATAAAAAAAATATAATGTTAGTGTTAATCCTATTATATTTCTTTACTTGAGCCCATAATATGTCTAGAATTTAAAATTGATGGGAGCTATGAGCTAGAGATCAAAATTATAAATAGATTAGAACACAACACTTCTATCCATACTTCAAAATCTCAAAGTACAAGATTCAAAATCCATACGAACTAGGATTAAAAGTCTCTGTGTTCAGGATTTAAAATGCTTATGTCCATAATTCAAAATCTCAAAGTCCAGGATTCAAAACTCATATGAACCATGATTAAAAGTCTCTGTGTCTAGGATTTAAAGTCATTGTGTCCAATGCTTCTTTCCATAATTCAAAATCTTAAGGTCCAAGATTCAAACTTCATATGACCTAGGATTGAAAGCCTTAGTGTCCAGGGTGAAAATTTCTTCTGTCCATAATTCAAAATCTCAAAGGCCAGGATGCAAAATTCATATGAATCATGATTAAAAGTCTCTATGTCTAGGATTTAAAATCACACTCACCAGAATTTCAAACGCCCATGTCCAGAATTTCAAAAATGCATTGTTTCTAGAATCTGCATATTTTATACATAAAATCTACATTTTTATACACAACACACATCCAGAATCTTAATCTTCTATTTCCATAATCATCATCCACAGTATCCAGAACTTACATACGTTATATCCACAAGCTTCACCACATGAATTACATACTAAAAATGTAAGTTAAACATTACTCTAAAAACAATAAGAATAAACATTTTCAGGAATTGTGACGTTGTAGTTGGAGACGTATGTTTCTACTTTCACGAGAGGAATCTCCTCCTTCAATCATTGTATCTCGGATTTCATGCCCATGCATTACTACTGGGAGAGATCACTGACCCCTTGGCTCGAGATCTTTCGCGTCTAGACCGGCTTCAATTGTGGGTGCATACTAGGGGGATACCGCCGCTCGTCAGGACGAAGACGATCGGGGAGGCTATAGGTGCTACACTAGGTGAGCATGTGGAAACCCCATGCGATCAATAGGGCCTCTATTGGGGAGGTACGGTGAAAGTCCTATTTTGGTAGAACATTCATCGACCTCTTCGGCGCACCATGATAATGCGCTTTCAACAGTACCAGGATCCGGTCAGGGTGACTTTAACATATGAACGATTAACCACTTTTTGTTTCCATTGCGGGAGGATCGGTCATATGTTCCGAGACTGCGATTAGGAGGTGCTAAGGGTGCCTCACTTTGATGATTCCATCTTGGAATTCAAGACTGCCATGGTTGACATGTCATATGCCACAGATTGGCCGCCATCGGGATTTGCACCTTTGGTATCGGACACGGTACCTAAGACTGGGTCAGCTTGACGGAAGGAGCCCCTTGTGATCTCGGATACGGTACCTAACTTGTTCCTCAAGCATCATGGCTTGTTCGGGGAAACGCCTTACCCTCACGGACATGTTCATAGATAGCTCCCAAGTCTGTCCTATCTGGGAAGCTGCAAGGTCCGATGGGCCATTAGAGGGATTCAGTGGGAGAGCCGATGGAGGACCAGGAAAGGGTGGGGAAGCAGCCCCGTCACGAGGGATGATAGGAATTCATGGCTCTAGCGACTTACTCCATGAGGGGTTCCTGAGGCAAGCCATTCCTTCCAACCACATTGTCAGGTTCAAGTTCGGTAGGTCAGTTGACAAAGCAAGTTCTTGGAGAGTATGGACAAGCAACGTTTAGGCCCTATTTTGAGCGGTTCTTGGTAGTTGCACCGTTTGATTTTCATTTATGTCTTAGTTTTGGTTTACATTTATGTTTTAGTTATTTTTTATGTACTTGCTACAATGAATGTAACCGCTTCCTTTTGAATCGGTTTGTTTTTAAGGGTTATTGGATCACTATCCTTTTAAAAATACTTACCTTTGTAATGACTATCTTAAATATTTAATGAAACATATTCCTTATTCTTAAAAAGAAAAAATACACTCACAACTACGTAGATCAGTAAATTTCACTAAGTATATATCTTAGTATGTACTTGTAACCCATCAATTGTTGATATGTTTTGTAGATTTTATAATTCCAGAGCCGACTCTAATATGGCGATTTTGCGGAGAACCTCACGGCAGCTCTAGGGGCGGTGGGGATCCTCCCTTGCCGTATACAACCGGCTGCAACCAGGTTTGTCCCAACTTCTGAGTTGTTTTCCTCTATTTCTGGTAAGGTTTTCAGAGTCTTTTTTGGGGTTTTTTCCATTTACGAGCGATGTCTCGTGGTTGGATCGGGTTTGGTGTAGTACCGATGATTTGGTAGCCCAATCTCCGATTGAGAGCTGATCTCCGGGGTGGTTGTGCTTTGCTACAACTGGGAGGAAGGTTCTGTGTTGTCCGAGCGATAGGCCGAAGGTGGGAGGGTCATGTGCGATGGAGCGTCACCTACGACACTTTGACCCGTCGTGTCCGTGTTTGCTAATCCTGAAGTTTTGGTTTGGGTATCTTTGGTGAGTAGAAGAGATTTTTAGGGGTCTCCGTGCGATTGATAGAGTTTAGTGTCATGGAGTTGATTCTCGATTAGGGGTGTCTTTCCATTCCGAAGATTAGAGCCTTAAGTTGTTCAAATCTCACATGTTATTAGGATTGGACCGTGCTATTGGTAAAAGAACGTTCATCTATGAAATTACTATCGTGGAACTATAGAGGCCTAGGAAAATTTGCGTAAGTGGAATATCTGAAAGGGGTTGTACGGCGTTGGAAGCCTCACGTGATCTTTCTATGTGAGACACTAGCTAAAGAGGGTCAGATGGAGACGCTTTAGATGTAACTAGGTTTGCCGGGTGGGTGTGAAGTACCGACAAACGGATATCAGGGGGAATGATTCTACTCTCGACAAATAAGGTACAAGTATCGAAAAGGGACGTGGGTCTTATATTTATCGATGCCAATATCAAGAGCGTGGAAGGGGATGTATTTCGTTTCATTGGTATCTATGGGGCAGCCAATCGTGAACTCAGGTGGAAAACTTGGGACCTTTTACGGTCGTTGGGGGACACTCCTCCCGTAGAAAGGAAATGGTTATTACTAGGAGATTTTAACGGCATCCTCAACCAGAGGGAGAAGAAAGGAGGCCTTCCTTATCTGGAAAATCTTGTCTCTTCGTTTCAGGAGGTGTTACAGGAGCTCAATCTAGCTGATGTACCACTACAAGGGTACGAGTATACCCAGCATAGTGGAAATGAGCCATCAACTACTATGGAGGTGCAATTAGACAGGGAGATTATTTCACCTACTCTCTAGGTATTGTGGCCGCATTGTCATCTGGATAATGTAGGGATTTCTACCTCGGACCATCCCCCCATATTGTTGGACTCGGTTCTCAAAGTTGAACCCATTAGTTCCAGGTATTTTCGATTTGAAAATATTTGGGTGGAAGATCCGGAATATGGTTATATCATTCAAAACTGGTGTGGAGATCCAGATGATCGCCCTATCTTGAATAAGACAAAGGAGACAGGGGAAGCACTAGAGAAGTGGGGCAAGGAAGCTTACAATGCTCTCTGTTGGAAGCTCTCTCGATATGAAAGAGACATTTTTTGGTTGAATGGTAGGGGTGATCGAGCCAGTATTCGGAAACGTAGGCCCTAAAAATTCGGTATGAAGCTGCATTAGATAGGAAGGGGGCGTTTTGGAGGAAGATGGCGAAACAACATTGGCTATTAGAGGGAGACTGAAATACAAAGTTTTTTACGGCCTCCGCCTCCCAACGTCAGAACATCAACAAAGTGACAAAACTTAAAGACGAGAATGGTACGATGCTCACTTGGGATACGGGTTTAGGGAACCATATTCTCTCGTTCTATAGATATACAGTTTGGGCCTCGGAAATCCTTCGAGTACTACCCGGCCAAGTCGACGTTTCAATCCAACCACTCATTCAATCAGCGGCCGACCAAGGCGACAACTCAATAACGATCAATTAAACAAGACACCACATTATAACTAGTTCGAGCATCGCTCGTTAACCCAACCTCGATCTCCACCGATCGGCATCATAGATCAACTAAGGTACACAACAAAACACTGGGCACAAATTAAGCAAGGCAAGTAGAATAACGTAAAGAAGGCAAAACTTTAATAAGACACTTAAACAATCAAGACTCTTGTCGTTTCGGCTCTATGCATAGGATATTTCTGACTTGCGTCACTGAGCACTACGACTTAACCACCTAACTCTACCCACCTAATTGACGTACGGTCCGAGGTTTTGAAAACCGTTTCAAAATGAAACCAGGCTTTGATACCAAATTGTCACGCCCCAAATCCGGTTTTGACCGGACTCGAGACGTGAACTAAAGGTGGAGAATAAATAGCAATTAAAAGGAACAAATAATACGAAAAGTTGTAAATTGAATAAAACCAAAAACAAGAGTCACCTGCTCAGTTTGACAATTAATGACAAAAGTAAATAAACAGTCAGTACGTCTCTAACTCAAGTCCCAAATCCCAAAGAGCTCCGGAGCCTTGAGACCACCTCTAGGAACTACTCACCAAGTAAACCTGTAAAAACAGTAAATAAACAAATAGGGGTGAGCTTACGCTCAGTAGGGAAAATAATCAAGTAAATATCCACACCACTTAAACCATCAAGCTAGGTTTTCACATTGATAAATAAAACCTGAAGTAGCACAATTAACTACAAGTTACTAGTAGTGCGAATAACCACAAGATGCTATAAATAGAAAGCAATAAGAGTTTCACAGCTTAAGTAAACAGTAACTCAAGAAGGTTAGAGAAAAGCGATGTAATCTTTGACAAACAACTAAATAGAGAGCAAAAGAACATCACAATGATAACTAAAATCAGAAAGCTCCGATCTACAATCAGTCATTCTGTCATGTCGGATACAATACTCCGATCCACAATTTATCCTTGTGTCATGTCGTATTTCCCTCGGTCCAGAGGAGACACATACGTCGGGGCTACCGGAAACATCCCTGAAGGGACACATATCGTCGGGATTCTCGGAAATGTCTCCAAAGGACCATAGATCATCGGGGCGAAGCATGATAAACTCCCGAGAATGCTCCTGCAGGACGCATACACCCGGGGTGAAGCCACAAGTAACCATAACCATCCCTGCAGGGTAAACAGTCTCTCGGCTATGATACTATCCCACACCGGCTTACCCCCTCGGTGTAGGTACCATACCGGACCACAAGTAACCATAACCATCCCCGCAGGGTAAACAGTCTCTCGGCTATGATACTACCCCGCACCGGCTTATCCCCCCGGCGTAGGTACCATACCGGACCACAAGTAACCATCCCCGCATGGTAAACAATCTATCGGCTATGATACTACCCCACACCGGCTTACCCCCTCGGTGTAGGTACCATACCGGATCACAACTCCTTGTAGATCACACACAAGAGCATAACATACTAAACAGTCGTAGAACAACCAAGGTTCAGCAATCCACAATCGTACCACAACACGTCACGAAGAATTCATATAAACAGTTACACTTACCGACATACTTACCAACCACGATCCATCGGTCTATCACCCACCCGATCATACCACTTGGCACAATCAATTACACTCAAACATTCATTCAAGCATTCATTCAGGCATTCATTCAATCATTGAATCATTCATTCAATCATTCATTCATTCAACAATTCATATCTCAAGCATCACAATTTGTCTAGTTTAGTTAAACTCTTATCTTAACCCAAAGACTAGGCAAACACGGCATGTGAGGCAATCACAAACAATCCTAAGGCTCATCACGGCCGTTCTACCAGCACGGCAATTTCCCAAGTATTGAAGGTGATTTAAACTAGTGAATCACATCTTACATGCATACTAGACACGTCCGGTTATTATTGTAATTGAAAAACGATTATTCTAGTGAATCACGTCCTATATGCCATCTAGGACCTTTCCGGTTACTATTAACCTAGGCATACTAAAGCGTTATTTTAAACGAGGAGTTAGTACTTTCCCTACCTCAAGACGATCACAACAGCTACGTCTCCTAGCTGCTGACGACCTGGCCTAACTCCGGTCTTCGCGGTCGAAGTCTAAGTCCGAGTCTGGGTGTTAACAGGTAAGGTTCAATATCAGTCCCAGTCCAGAAAGATCAGTCCTTTAAATTAACATTTCGTCTTTTAATTAAACTGATAGGTCCAAGAATTAACTTATTTTAGTCCAAATCGTAATTAAATTAAATAAATTCATTAATTAAATAAAGTCCGATCCGAATCTGATCCGGATCCGAGAACCAGACCCGAATCCGACCCGGTCCAGAACCCAGACCCGACCGGACCCAGGACCGACCCGAACCCGGCTCTAGACCCGGTCTAGAACCCGGTCCAAGCCCGAGTCCGGACTCGCCCTAACGGATCTAAGCCTAACCAAGGCCTGGCCCGGCCCAAGGCTCAACCAAGGTCCACTGGCCCGAGATTGACCCTGGCCTGGTACCACTCTCGGCCCAAGGCCTAGTCCCACTAGGGTTCTGGTCCTTCCGAGCACGGCGAGGTCAAGTACGACGGCGGCGAGCTTCCGGTCTTGCTACGGCGGTGGACGACGTCAGGTTGCGAGGGGAAGACGGGGAAAGGTTGCTGGAGTGAACCTCGATGTCTCCGTCCAGATCTGACGGCATTAGAGGTTCGCCGGCATGGAAAAGGCCAGATCTGGCGGCGTTCCTCTCCGGCGTTCCTCTCCGGTCAGACCCCGCTCAAAAATGAACTCGAAGACTCGCGATTCTCAGGCAAGGGACGGTGGGAAAGGTCAAACAACGCGGGAGGAGGCTCACCGTGGCTGAGTTTCACGGTTGACGGCGTGGTGGAGCTCGAATCGAAGACGGGGCTAGGGTTTGCTCTGGTTCGAGGAAGAAGAAGAGAAGGAAGAGGGTTTCACGGTGGGACTTTTTCACGGGTGAAAGTAGAAGAAGGAGAAGAAGAGGGAAGAGAAGGAAGAAGAAGAACGGTGGAGGTGGACGGAGAAGAAGGATGGCTGCGCGGAACGAGAGGGTTCGCGAGAGAGAGGAGGAGCGCGAGGTAGACGACGCGTTTCGGGAAGCGTGCGTGAAGTGGGGGATCTGAAGCGGCGCGCTCAAGTTTTGTTGCTAAGGTTGGGCCGAGTCTGGTGTTGGGCTCAGCTGGCTTGGGCCTGGTCTCTGACCAGGCCTTGTCAGCTTGTGACTACCCACTCTTTTTTTTTGAAGTTGATCCAAAATTCGACTCGTTCCCCAACTCAACGACGTTCCCAACGATAAATTATCGAAATAAAAACGCAGGTCTTTACAGGTTTCGCACGACTCCTTCAATCAATAGAGAGTAGAGGTCACATCCACGCGATTAGTATCGCGCCATTGGCTCCATCACTTACTCATCTCTTAGATGACTGCTATGTATATTGTAAGGCCTTGCATATTGAAATGAGGAGGGTTCGAAACTATCTTAGGATGTTTGAGAAAGCTTCATGACAGATTGTGAATCTCCAGAAATCGTCACTGTTCTTCAGTACCAACATTCATGTGGATGCGCGAGAGGAAATGGTACGAATACTAGGGATCCGAGAACTTGGAACTCCCTCACCATACCTTGGGGTCCCAAATATGATGGGATGAAGCAGAAAAAAAGGATTGCAGTACATTCTGGAGAGGGTGTTGAGACGGATCCACAGATGGGACGGTAAACTCGTGAACGGAGCAAGGAAGGAGGTACTGGTTAAATCAGTTCTTAATTCCATACCATCTTATTTCATTAGTTTCATGTGCCTCTCGTAGGGCACAATAGAAAAAATGAACGTGGCTCTGGCACGGTTCTGGTGGAAATTCTCAGGTGGTGGCGATAGGCCAATAATCTGGCAATCTTGATCGACTATGGCTCAATCCAAGGAAGTTGGAGGTCTCGGGTTCAGAAACCTCCAATATTTCAATACATCGCTGTCAGGCAAGCAGCTATGGAAGATTGCAACAGAAGAATCAAGCCTGGTGGCTCGGATCCTGAAAGCAAGATACTTCCCGGACTCCTCAACTCTGGAGGCAAAACGAGGTTTACATTAGAGTTTTGTCTAGAAAAGTCTCCTCTCGGTCCAAGACCTGGTCAAACAAAGGGCGAGGAGATCTGTAGGCTCGGAATCGTCAACTTCAGTCCTTCACCATCCTTGCCTCCTAGGAACGGAACCTTGGATAACTATGATAACCCGGAGCTCGAACATCTGAATGTGACATGACATATGACACAAGACACAAGGCAATGTGATGAGGAGAAGATTTGAAATATATTTAACAATAGAAACAGGACGGCTATTCTTATAGTGCCAACGAGTAAATCGGCTCTCTCAGACTCATGGTACTGGTCAGGGGAGCACCTTGGCCAGTTTTCTATGACATGATTAATCTTGACCATTCTGCCGGGACTGTCCGCTCGGACATTTGGCCATCAATATGGGCCCTGGATGTAATCCCGAAAGTGCGCACATTCCTATGGCGCACATGTGCAGGGTGTCTCCAGGTAGAGACCAGACTTCAGATGCGTAGAGTGGACATGGAACCTGGATGCCTCATGTGTCAAGTAGAGGAGGAATATGAGTTTCATCTTCTAGTCAAGTGTCCAATGGCGGCGGAATGCTAGCGGTTAAGTGGCTTAATACTTCCAACTGAAGGTTGGGACATTACAGAATGGTTGCGATCAATCCTACGTCTCTACCCAGCGACAAGAGGAGGAGAAATGAGGTGTCTTCTGTGGGAATTTTGGAAAGCTAGAAACAGAAAACTATGGGAGAATGTCACTATCAGTGCCTCGACCATTCAACATACGACATCCCCTCTAAACGCAGGGTGGATGGAAGCTAAAAGCCGAAAGGGGACAATGACAACACCCCCGCATTCGGACAGATGGGGGGGTGGGGGGGGACCATTTGGACCTACCCGCCCCAAGGGTCTTGGTTCATTAATACGGATGGAGCGTTGTTTGCCTTAATGGGAAAACTAGGAACATGATGGGTGTGCAGAGATGAAACGGGTCAAATCACTCGAGCCCGATCCTCCTCTTTTCAGCGTCCCCATAATCCAAGATTGGTAGAGGCTTATGCGATCAAAGACGCATTGCGGTGGCTCGAGCAGGAACCGCGTCAGAGAGCCATTATCATAAATGATTGCAAGGTCATAGTGGATATGATCAACACAAGGAGAAAATTTTCCTCTTCTTTACGGATAGTTGTTAGCGATTGTATTTCCTTTTTATCTGGACTCAAGTATGTGCAACTCAATTTTATTAAGCGGAAAACGAACAAAGCAGCTCACTGGCTTGCCATGACGGCCTATTCCTCCCCTGTCTGGGAATGACAAAAAGAGTTTATACCCGAGCCATTCCAACGTATTTTTATTACCGACGTTTAATAATACCCTTCGTTTAAGTTAAAAAAAGAAATTGTTGATATATTTTCCTCAACAACAAACAAGTCTTAGTTAATTCCACCCCGATTGGGTATTGTCCTGCACCATAACGACCTGTGCATTAATCGTCCTGTCTCGCACGGCTCTTCTGGATTAGCCATTATATGTTAATTAATGTTGTGATCAAATTGAGATTAATGTAGATTGAATATCCCGATAACCAATAAACTAGGAGAATATAAAATTGACAACTTTGATTAATCCAATATATTTATATAATTTTATATCAAAATCGTCACGAAAACGGCAACAGTACCGATGGTACCTGAAACAGTTAACAGTTACTTAGCTTTCATGGCCGTACTAACCCATATAATTAATATTTAGTGACACCTCATTTCCCAAATATTCGCTGATTTATTCGGTGGATCAAGTGGTTGAAAGTCTTAGATCACAGTCGTTTTTTACCAAGTTTTTTTTATAGATAACATCGTAATTAAATCATTTATTTTACATTAAGAAATTAAAGGATTATTAAAACAAACAGATAATAGCCATGATTTTTATTAAGCTCTGGTAGGAAAAATAGAATACATTGACTTTTCAAGTGACACTGTGACAACATTAACCAAAGTTCCTCTTGTTCAATTAACTTCCGTGAGCTCTTGAAAAGGAGCATATGGAATTTTTTTTGATCAGCCTTTTAATTTTGGGGGAACGACGTATCCTAACCCTCTTTGATCTTTGTTTTGGCGATCCTAACTAGGCTTGACCTTTGTTGGCACTTCCCAACTGTGAGTTTTTCATTTTTTGCACAAACTATCAAAATCCGTTAAAACTAACGGCGCCGTTTGGTTTTGGAGCACAAGTCAGTCACGTGACCCCCTGTATTTTTTAAAATGGCACTTTTGCCCTCATGTTTTTCCCTTTTTCTTACTCCACATGACTACATCCTAGAACCCAATCCCATTGACGCCGACACCAAACTCCATCCCAAAGGCAAGCAATCTGTTGAGCTCTCAACAACAAAGAAAAATAAATTGTCAAAAAGCAAAAACATGTACACGACCATCACCATCATGACTGCCCAAAACCTCATGTCCCTCCTCTCCTCCGCCGCCGTGCTGCTCCTCCTCCTCCGCCCTTCCGCTGCCGGCCACCCAATCCCGGCCAATTCCAACAACACCGACTTCATCCGCACGAGCTGGAGCGACACTTTGTACCCAGAACTCTACTTCTCGTCCCTCGCCGGATACTCCAGCGCCGTCCAGCAGGACTCGGCCAAAATCGCCATCGCCGTGAGCCTGAGCAAGGCCCGCCAGATGCAGCGACACTCTTGTTCAACTTTTGATTTATTTTCTCTATTCTGGGATTGTTTCAAGTTGAAGGGGTTTGGGAAGAAGATGAAGGGATTGGGGAAGAACAACAATTTGTTATTTACTATGTTTTGATTTATTTTCTCTATTCTGGGATTGTCTCAAGTTAAAGGGATTGGGGAAGAAGATGAAGGGGTTTGGGAAGAAGATGAAGGGATTGGGGAAGAACAACAATTTGTTATTTACTGTGTTTTGATTTATTTTCTCTATTCTGGGATTGTCTCAAGTTAAAGGGATTGGGGAAGAAGATGAAGGGATTGGGGAAGAACAACAATTTGTTATTTACTGTGTTTTGATTTATTTTTTCTATTCTTGGATTGTTTCAAGTTAAAGGGATTGGGAAAGAAGATGAAGGGATTGGGGAAGAACAACAATTTGTTATTTACTGTATTTTGATTTATTTTAATTTATTAAAATGCTTTTCAATTAATGATAATTAATAAAAAGTTACTGTATTTAATTTATTTTAATTAAATAAAAAGTTATGACTTCAAATAAAAAAATGAAGAAATTAATAAGAATTAAATATAATTCAATTAATGGTAATTAATAAATGATTTTCAGAATGTAATAATAATTAAATAAATCTAATTTTCAAATATTTTTAAATTAAAATATAAATTTTGAAAACTAATACAAATTAAAGAGAAAAATAAATGAAAATTAATAAATTTTGAAATAATAAAAAGATTGGAGAAGAAGATGAAGTGAGGATGAGAATATGAGGATAATGGCAATTTTCTGAAAATTTGAGTAAGATTGAAGGGTATATCTGACATTTTACACAAAAAACTAACAGTTCAGTTAGTTTTAACGGATTTTGATAGTTTGTGCAAAAAATGGAAAACTCACAGTTGGGAAGTGCCAACAAAGGTCGAGTCCAGTTAGGATCGCCAAAACAAAGGTCAAGGGGGGCTAAGATACGTAGTTTCCCCTTTAATTTTTTGATCAGCGGAGCATCTGGATTTAAGTTCATGTTTCAGCAGATCCAATTCAAGGGTCTCGCTAACACTCCGTGGTTTCTAAGCTTCTTATCCATCACTTAGGTGGAAAACGCGAAAAGCGTTGTTTGAAAAACCGCCACTACTCCTCTCATTTCCTTCTTCACACAATCACTGTAGTAGCCCTAACCTTTTACCGGTCACCAGCTCCATAGATCCCGATCAGCCAACACCACTGAGCCCTACATCTCGGACCACGACCCAACCGTCCCTTCTATTCTTACTCGACATGAAATTTTTCCTAGCTGTTCCTCTCTCGATCTCGATCCATTCAGAGGTCATTTCGGCACCTCCTACGCCGCATGCCCGTACCACTGTGACCGGAACTGTCCCAGCGCAAGCACCGGCTCGACCGACCCTTCGTCGACCCTATGCGGAACCGGAAAAACCACTTCGCGCCCGTGAGGGATTCCGAAGGCTTCTCCCAACGCGGATCTGATCTTCTCATCATTGATAGTGGCAGATCCAATAAGGTAGCACCCAAATCCGTCCAAGTCTCCGATGAGGACTCATGTTTCGGTGCCGGATTGGGAAGACGAGGACGAGGTCCTGGAGATCTCGACGGAGGCCATCCCTGTTTCCGTGGATGGTCGTTACCGTTTCTCGCTGGCGAGGAGGGTTGCTGGAGTGGGCTGCCATAATCAGAATGCTTTTTGTAAGCTGATGCTTCAGAATTAAAAGGTCGTTGGCCTGCAGATCGAGTACCTCTCGAAGGAAGTGGTAGGTTTCCATTTCCCATCCTGGACGACCATGGAAGACATTAGACACCGAGAGCTCTGGGGTTTCAAAGGATACCCAGTACTGTTGGCTCCGCTCTTGGCTTGCATGCAACCAAATGAAATCAGTTTTGGGAGTATGGAAATCGGGGTTCGAGCGATGAATGTCCCGGGGGATGCCCGGAACGCCCCAGTCTGTGCGTTACTTGCATCTTTCATGGGAACCCAGATAACTACTGCTCATATCCCTATTGCACGTCGTACTAATGATTTTCAGTGGATGAGGGTCAGCCTGTGTAAAGACCTGAGTTTTTATTTCGATAATTTATCGTGGGAGACGTCGTCGAGTTGGAGAGCGAGTCGATTAGTGGTTCGATTGCAAAAAAGAAAAGAAAAGAAAAGAAATGAAATAAAAAAAAGAGGAAGAAGGTTTTTTTGGGCATTTAGGCTGGACTGGACCGGTCTGAAGACTAAGCCCAGCTCAACCACACGACCCAGGCCCGTGAGCTAGAAGCTCAAGCCTCACATGAAAACCCTAACGCACGTCGCTCCTTCTCCCATTTGCACACACGAAATTCGAGGAACATCCTCTCACGCCTCTCTCCCTCACGCAAACCAGATCCAGACCATTTTCGCCATTCACCTATCGTCCTCCTTCTCTGCTCGCACCAACGCCGTTCTCCCGCCGTGTCCTCGCCACAGCCCACAAATCCGACCACCAACCACGAATCGAGACGCCTGGGTAAAACCCGCACGCCGTTCCTTGTCCCGACCTCGAATCTCGCCGGCGACGAGGGAGCGACTCGGTTCGTGGGTGTTCTCCCACTCCCTCCAGCGTCTCCGACCTCGCGCCGCCTGAGAAACCACGGTGGTGAGCTCAATCTGGGCGAGCTCACCGTCTAAAAACGAAGCTCCAGCGCGATTCTTCCACCGGCGACCCTCGCCACACCAGATGTGAGAAGGGAAGCCTTGGGGTCGCTCTCATAGCCTCCCCCGTCCCCTCGCCGGACTTCCCCGCCGCCTCAACCGCCGTGTCAAGGCCAATGAGCTCGCTGGAGTGGTCTAGAGGTCACCAGAGTTCCCACGAGTCAGGGCCAGCTCAACCCGTCTGAGTTACAGGCCTTAGGCCGAGACAAGGTGGGTATGGGCTACGGGCCTTGGGCCGTGACAGGCCTTTGGTCCGGAGACTCGGATCTGGGCTTTTGGGCCAGGCCCAGAATTTAACCGGTTTCTGGAACCAGGTCTTGTCCTCGGGTCCGGGTCGGTCCTGATCTCGTCCGGGTTCGAGCTCGGACCCGGGTCAACCCGGTTTTAAAGAAAACTATTTAAAAATCAGTTTTATTAATTAGTCAATTAATTTAATTTGGGAAATTAAAAGACTAATTTAGACGATTAACGAACTTTTGGACTAATCAGAGGACCTTTGGATAATACTGGAACTGATTGGACCTTTTTTCTATAAACCCAAACACCGACTTGGACTTGCCTGAGAGCTTGGACTTCGCCCGAGAAGACGGAGTTGGCCCGGTCGTCAGCAGCTAGGAGTATTATTAGAGGAAGACCTTGAGGTAGGGAAAGTACTAAACTCCTCGTTTAAATAACGCTTAGTATGCCTATTAGGTTAATAAAATCGGAAAGGTCCTAGATTGCATATAGGATGTGAATAACTAGAATAATCGTATTTCAATTACTAATAACCGGACGTGTCTAGTATGCATGCATAGGATGTGAATAACTAGCTTAACTTGCTTTCAATACTTGGGAAATTGCTTTACTGGCAGAAAGGCCGAGATGAGGCATAGGATTGGTTGTGGTTGCCTCACATGCATTGCTTGCTTAGTTTTAAGATGAATTAAGGGTCTAATGAAACTAGATAAATTGTATGCTTGAATGATCACATGAATGCTTGGATGATTGTATGATTTAATGAATGACTGAATGAATGGATGATTGAGTGTAATTGATTGTGCTAAATGGTATGATCGGGTGAGTGATAGACCGATGGAACGTGGTTGGTAAGTATGATGGTAAGTGAAATTGTGGGTATGAATCCCTTGTGATGTGTATTGATGAATCTGTGGATTTCTAATTTTGATTATGCGATGTGTTGATTGGTTAATCCTGCGGGATATTGGTTGTGGACCCTGCGGGGCATTGATTGGTTAATCCTGTGGGATATTGGTTGTGGACCCTGCGGGGCATTGATTGGTTAATCCTGCGGGATATTGATATGAGGACCCTGCGGGGCATTGATTGGTTAATCCTGCGGGATATTGGTTGTGGACCCTGCGGGGCATCGATTGGTTAATCCTGTGGGATATTAGTTGTGGACCCTGCGGGGCATTGGTTGGTGATCCGGTATGGTACCCACACTGTAGAGGATTCCGGTGTGGGGTAGTATCATAGCCATTGGATGGTTGACCCTGCGGGGAATGGTACCTACACCGTTGAGGATTCCGGTGTAGGGTGGTATAATGGTTATTATTGATACGGTATGATACCTGCACCGTTGAGGATTTCGGTGTAGGGTGGTATAACAGTTATTGTTGATATGGCATGGTACCTACACCGTTGAGGATTCTGGTGTAGGGTGGTATAATGGTGATTGATGATGCGGTATGGTACCTACACCGTTGAGGATTCCAGTGTAGGGGTAGTATCATAGCCGAGGGATTGTTATTCTGTTGCATCCCGATGACATATGGTCCTTTGGGGCATTTCCGAGAATCCCGACGATAAGCGTCCCTCAGGGATTGTTACCGGTAGCCCGATGTATGTGCCTCCTCTGGACCGAGAGAAAATCTGACATGACACGAGTACGCTTGTGGATCGGAGTATGAGATCCGATATGACACAAGAACCTACTCGTGGATCGGAGTATTGAGGATTTGAGCTGTTGGTGTGACATTCACTTGATTCCATTCTAGTAGTTCTCGAATCTTTACAGTGCTTTTCACTTATTCTCTTGAAAGTTACCGTTATCTTTAAGAATGTGATATTGTTCTCATCTTGCCTACTCTATAGCATCATTTTGATTAAAAGTATTAATTGCAATATGCGTCGTCGTGCTAAAGCAGTTTTATTACTAAATTGGAGGTTAAACTGTTTATGATTTTCCCTACTGAGCGTAAGCTCACCCCTATTTGTTTCATTTACTGTTTGTACATGCATGCTTGATGAGTAGTGGACTTGAGGCTCGGGAGCTTCTGGAGAGTCTGGGCATTATGGTATTAGAGACGTCTTTCGGGTCACTGTAGTGAACCCTATGTTTTTCGTACTCTCTTTGGAGCCTTGACTCTTAATTATGATTTGGAACATGTTCTTAGAGTATTTTATCGAAACCTCTTGAGTATTTAATCGGTTTTGATTATTCTTTTGATGTTATTTAATTTCAACTCAAGTCGCGTCTCGAGACTGGCCAAAACCGGAATTGGGGCCTGACATCCTGGATGCGGATCAACCGCTGAGAAGACGTATTCGCCTTCGATTTTCTATCCATACCCAACCCTCGTTAGTAGGGTTGCAGTACGAGCAGCTACCGAGCCTTTGTACTCGATGTGGAAGACTGACACATCGCATAACCGAGTGTATGGCTCATCTCTTGGGGATTGGTCGAGAGGAAGTCCGATACGACGATTCTATTAAGGTGCCAAAACATCTGGATGTGGATCGTCTTCTCACGACCGTATGGAGGGCCCAGAAGGTAACACGGGAGTCATTAATGGACGATGTTCTGACATCCCTTACCCTTGACCCGATAAAGGACTATGTGGGATGTTCTCGGGCAGGCACCACCAGGCTGTCCTTAATACCTCCCCTAGGGTTTCAGGATATGTGAGGACAAGATGTTATTCGTTCGGAATCTAGCAACATGGCTAAAGATGCCCTGGAGAGGACAGTTCCAATACTATAAAAGGTTGCCTCAGGAGATTTAACAGGGCAGCTGGGTAGCACAAAGCCTGGCAACCTGACTAACGTCGAGGAAGCTAGAAATAGTGTTTTTCCTAATTTATTTGCAGGCGAGCTTGTCCCAAAGCAGGGGAGGCAGAAAGAGCCTCAAGACCAAACTGGAGGAATTAATAAATTATTTTCGTTCAAATAATAATAATGATGACGATGATGATGATAATAATAATAATAATAATAGTAATAATAATAATAATAATAAATAATACTAATTATAATAATAATAATAATAATAATAATAATAATAATAATAATAATAATATACCCAAAAGAAGAGTCAAATATCAATAGTACACTGCCCAAAAATTAAGGGTCTGGTGACTCATTGCTAAGTTTGACTAACCACGAGTCGACCATTACTTACGTGATTCCTCAACCTAATCAATTTCTTAATTATAAAATTAATCGATTGTCTCTCTTATCCTTTTTTTACTGAAATGTGCAATTTTATTAAATCAGAATTCAACTACACACGAGTTTAACAGAAAAATCATTCCCTGACCACTAAAGAAGAACAAACATAAAATTTATTTGTTCGCAACTCTTTTAATACTATAACCATCATAGATGGTATTGAGACGCCATATAGGTAAGAACAAAATGTGGGGGATTGGAAAATGAAACTGGAAGTCCTGCTCAAATGCCCGAGCCTGGACTACATTAGTTGTAGAAGGCAAGGCTTTAAATAGGGACCCCTACAAGAGCCAGTCCCTAAACCAAGTGGGACCTATCATCCCTCCTAGCGGGGCTGCTTACTAGTCCTCGACTGATCATCCCGGGGTTCACCAGCGGAACCCCTCTTTACTCCTCTAGTACCGGCTCCAGCTCCAACTCCAAGTTCAGCTCTATGTTTGTGCCTAGGAGGGCCTGAAACCTCGGTTTCTCGGCCACTAGAGAGCTGACTGACCACCAAGTTTTTCCATCCTGGATCGATATTCTTGGTCTGGACGTTACCTTGAGTTCTTATACCCTTAGGTACAGTGCGCAAGGATACATTTAGGCCTTTTTCCCGAGGCAAGGTGCCCGTAGTGGTTGGCTCCAAGACCTCTGATTCCCCAACCCGTCGCATATGGCTTGGCGTTTCGGTCCTTCTGGAACTCCAATATGGATGAGTCGAATTGTGGGCCACTAAAAATCTCCCGATCGCACTCTTGAACCACATGCCCGATCAGCCACAATTGTGGTAGAAGGAGGGCAGTTTCGTGTAAGTGAGCGAGACTCGAACCGGGTCTAGGGAGTCCTTGAAACTCGGTAGAAGATGACGATGCAGGGGACGCTCCACGAGGTGTCAGAAACGCACTTTCACCATTCCTCTACAATAGAGGCCCCATTGATCACACGGGACCTCAACACATAGCCCAAGAGTCGAGCCAATTATTTCCCCGATCGCTCGGGTCTACACTAGTGAAGGGAGACCATAGGCGTGAACCCATAGCTGGAGTCGATCCAAGGTAGGAGGATCCCTCGCCACCGGGTCCAAGTCATCGAGGAGTATGGATGACAATCAAAGCACCAGGGTTCGTTGCTCTAGACCCTCGCACAAGCCTCCTCCGACTCGAAGTAGAATCCAAAAACCCCAGGACCAATGTCCTTCATTACCAGGCCCTCTGCCGATCTACCCGACGCCTTTGTGATGATTTGAAGTAGAACCTCCTTCTAGGGAGGCTTCGACGACCATAGCTTACCCAACATGGCGAATTGCTGGCGAGCAAGGATCGCAGGAGTCACCGGGTAGTACAGGACGAGAATCTCTAGTTCCTCCTCCTTCTCCAACGAGCAAGATGAAAGGCCATCTTGGAGATTAGCTAGGCTGACCTCGAGAGATTCCGGCGGTGCTGATGTCCCAAGGAAAAAGTTGGCTTCATGCAGCTTGGGCACCCTATGACGACGAACCATGCCTAGAGGCGTGATAAGTAGTGACGAGATTATAGGAATCCTCGCCTTATTAGGGATCGAGGCCCCATCAATCAGCGCCCCTAAGAGTGTTCTCCTGTCGTCCACCATTTGATTCGACAAGGAGGATCCCGACGTAGTGGAGACGGCGTGGCCTCACCGAGAGTAGGATAAATCAACAGTGGAGGTGACGAGGCTTCGGCTAGGCTAGAAGAAACATCCAATGGGAGCGGTGTGATTTTGCCAAGGCTATGAGCGGCCGGTGAGATACTTGCGGAGGAAACATTTGGTGCTATCTTCATCGGGCGGCCTCTCCGTTACTAGTCTGGCGCCGTAGAGGACCCTGGAGAGAACGATATGATCGCTGTTGATTGGGGAGTCGGTAGTATCGTAGAGGATGGTATGGGAAGAAGAAGCTGAGAGCTGGCTGTCTCGGCTAGGGTTTGTTTTGGTCTCCTTCGGCGTCGAGTTTTTAAAGGAGACTCCACCACCAAAGAGGGTCAAGGAGGAAGAATTGCCGAGAAACACATGGGTGCAGGCGGAGGCGGGACATGACCGATATGTGTGGCAGGCTTGTCGGTGACGATAACAGGCTAAGTTTTTTTTGGGACGAGACTTTCGACATATTTTAATGAAAGTGAATTTTTTTCTTCTTTTTTCTATCTTGATAATCTTGCTATCAAAATAAGAGTTAAAATAAGTTTTTTTTATATATATACATATAAGAATGGATTTGGACAGGTCTCTTACCCTTAATTGGCTATTTTGATGATTTTCCTAACTCCTTTACATGTGCTACCTCCGCTAATGTTGCAATCTACTTCTAAAATAATACATTTAATATAAATGTCAGTTGAAAAGTATAAAAAGTATAGACTCAGTCATCCTCTAATTTAATTTCAGAAAGGCATTTTTAATCTATATTATTTTTGTTTTCACGTGAAGCTCTGTCAGATGATACGTGGACTGATAAGCTTCGGACGAGTTATTATCCGAAACATTTATCAACATTTTAAGAGAGAAAAGAAAGTGTCATTCCGATTCGAAAGGGAAAAGGCCCGTACACAGACAAACAACAACAATCAGAGCATGTGCACCACGGAGTGATCGTTCAACGTTCAACTCCGCGATTCGTTGTACACGTTAATTAATCAGGATTGTTATTACTCGTATGAGTGGTATGACCATCGACTTTAGCCTTTTTAACAGAGTTGTAGACATCGACCCATCTACAAAACGTTGCCACAATGTGGTTAGTTAGTTAGGTCATGCTGACTCCACGCTCTACGTAGTGACGTGAGATGATGCGTCATAATTTTTTGATTGGTCCATGTTCACGGACGCACGGTTGGTGTCGATGTGCAAAAAATAATAAATAACTTTTTGTCGTTTATAAATAGGGTTAGATGGTTTTCTCCAACACCACACTTCTCTTGTTTCATATCCACAAACTCTATCATTTGTTTCTTAACATTCACTTTCCAATCAGTCTCAAAGCGAGTTCTCAGGATTCGGTGATTTTGGTTGTCATTTAGTTTCAACGACTCGCCACCATCATCTAATGACAACAACTCGTTTTTTAACAATGCATGGTCGTAACAATCAAATATTCTGAACTGCACGGTGCATACTTTTTCATGCAAGAGTCATATCCTCCTATGCCCTCCCCATATTCGGACGTTGGTACCTTATATCAAGAAAATCCGTTTCCTCCTCTCACGGGGATTCGAGTTACGGTTTATAAACATGTCATGGCATGAGGTGTCAGAGAGACGCAAATGCAAGCACATCATATAGAAGCGGTCTATCGGGAGTGTCGTCCTTCACAATCAGCATTTCAGAGGGACAACCAATAGAGCCTATTCAAATACCTTGTGTACTCAGTTGTGGGAGTCGTGCACATGGTACTGGAGGTGGTCGTGGCGGACGTTCCCGTGGAGGTGGAGATGGAGGTAGGAGGATGCGTTCGTCCAACGAAGAATATTTACGCTTGGTTGCATGTTTGTTACACATCTCACTCGATTCATTCTGAGGAAACAACGACACAAAGCATGGATTTTGTCAATAGTAGCACGTGAATAAAACGTCAACTTGGGTTGGACATTTCGCGACGACAAGTAGTTGAATGACCATTGGTCAAGAAAAAAGGCGAGGATGAAGCGATGAAATGGTTATTTCAAGGAGTTGAATAGACTACATGTTAGTGGCGGTCAGACGACCACTTGTACGATAAGGTGTTAATTTTATACGCACGGAACGAGAAACCATCTACCCTTTGTGGTCAACATTGGTGGAAAGCGGTTCACAACCAGCCCAGGTGATCTAAGGAGCACGATAACAACAAGGGAACGAAGAGGAGGGGTAGGTATGAAGATGGAGAATACACAACATCGGGGACCACATCATCGAGGGAGGGAGGTTCCTGTTCGGGGCGAGGGATGCTTGACCGGGCATACAACTCCCAATGAGGGTCCTCATCCGCGTTTCATAGTTAGTCACCACGATCATTGCATGTATATTAAAATTAAGCCGGTTATACGAGCACTTCCATGAGAAATGCATTTTAACTTGATGTCGTGTTCTTACCGTAAAATGGATTTGGTTTGAGTTCGGGTACAGTGCAGAATTGGTCTTCCAAATCGCGTGATTGATCGTCGCCTCAATATCCACCACATCCACCTCTACCTACCCAATAATGTTCAGTGAGACAAAAGGTTGCCAAGAGGAAAGAAAAGGCTATCATGGTCACTCATGACTACTGACCTGTTGCTGTTGTGGAGGCTAACATGTTTGAGTTGGAGGCGAATAGGATGGAGGCCTGGTGGCGCAATGATGTTTTCAAATGCCAAGATGAGGTGAACATGGTTGACTTTATTACACTACCTCCACTTGAATTGGAATGACATATGGCCAAAGTCAAATGCCTCAAAACTCTCATCGCCTCATGCTTCATAGGTTCATGTTGTTTTTGTAACTACGTTTTTGTGTGTATGATATTCTCATTATGACTGTTGATGTTCCTTGTGTTTGTTGTTATTAGATGTTTAACAATGTTGTAACGATAGATATGACCAACATTTTGTTGGGGTTTTGTGACCAAGGACAAGTCCACATCGACATGTTATAAAAGTCCTTGTGAGTTAATAAATAAGATTGAAAACGTTTTATTATCAATAAGTTGTAATGTTAATAAAAATGTGAATATACTACTCTTTTTAAGATATTAGGGAGCATCTCCCTAGTAGTAGAACTCTTACAAACGAATGAGTGAGTCTATTCTCTCGTCTTTGGTCTAAACCGATGATTAAAGCTAGTGTGACTTTTTGACAAGAGGATCACGTTTTATTGATCATGCATATAAGGATATGAGTCAAAGTCATAAATGTCAAAGAGTTTTGAAATTTAGACGACCTACCTTGGGTGTATTTCATAGAACTAAGACATAAGTACATCTCAACAACCCGCGTAGTCCTTAATCCTACGACCATGACATCACCATGTGATCTACATGATGTGGATTCATGTTTTAAGTTAATCAAATGCTTCTCCTAACAGATAGTTATAAATTTTATGTGTGGACATGGATACACACATGTGAGACACATGGATTATTGTCATAGGGACTTGTCAATTGTGGTTACATAAGTTAGATGTCATTAAAACAGATGAGTAAGAGGTTTGCAACAGAAGAATGACCATGCAAGTGATTCTTCGCCTACATTCCTCACTCACAATCAAGAGAACATGTTAAGAGTGAATTAGAAATGAAGCCCCTATTGATCTTGGGGATTTTCTTTTTCGTGAACCGCAATCAATGACATCTTTCTCATCTAATCTTCAGGGTTGTTGCAGCAAAACGAAGACCTTACATGTTAGGTGCATCTGGAGTTGAGATCTCGCATTTAGATTCGAGAGTCCAAGAAACATAAATGTGACTTCATAAAAGTAACTTGAAATCTGGATTTCGCTTCAGACCAGGCTGTATAGGACCACTTTGATCGTTTGGGGGACAATGATTTAGTTGAGCAGTGTTAGAAATAAGCAGAGCTACAACAGTCTATTTCTTAACCCCAACCTAAATTTATAGCTGACGGGGGAGGGGGATTTCTTTTCCTCGTGTTTTTCCTCTTATATATGAGAGGATAGTCCGCTTCGGGTTGCAGGGAGTTTCTTGTAAGTGATCTATTCGTGAATCTAGGTGTAGTAATAACATGTCGTGTGCAGTCGGGTGATGATCATTCGGATTATTTGTCTTTCTTGGTTTATCTCTTCGAAGGATTTGTTTTTGGAGTTCACAATGGGCCCGTTTGGAGGGGTTGTTATGTTTTTTTTGTCTAGTTGTGGAGGTTTCTAGTTTTTTGTTTTTGTTTTTGTTTTGGCATGTCTATTTTGGTCGTTCAGGGGTGTTTCTTATTTTTCGATTTTGTAGGTATCTTTAGATAAGGGCGTCCGTACTGGAATTGTCCTTTTCTCAGCTTTACAAAAGTTTTTTTTATAATAAAACCATCATTTATATATATATATATATAAAAGGAAGATGGTACTATGCCTTTATTCAGTTGTGATAATCGCTAAATGAAAAGAGAATAAAACTATTGAGGGTAACAGGATTGGACGAAGTGTCGGTCATTAATTTGTATGGCTTGGACGGTCAAGGGGCAACGATCATATGAATCCTAAAAAGTTATACACATAGAGAAAGACCATGGCGAAGTGAGCGGAACATGTCATTGATTAAATAAATGGATGAGACATTATGTATTGATATAATACATCTTTTATTTAATTCTATACTCACAAGACAAGACTAATATTTTTAATTAATTATAATAAAGTATAGTAATTAAATGGGAAAAATGAAAGGCCAAATTAATATAATATATTGGGCTTGGCCGAACACCCTTATTGGACTATGATTGATTCGTTCAAGGAAATATATAAATATTAATTTGTAGTGTTTCTTTAATAAACGAATTAAAGGAAAAAAAACCTAGTGTTCTAAAAGTGTAGGGTACGAAATACTATTTGGACTATGTCAAAGCAGCACACTTCTTTTTGATAGATTTCCTAATTCTACTTGGATTGGTTTAAGGAAATCAAATCCTATAAATACAAAATTAAGGAGCACAAAATTTAAAGCTTAATGGCTGAAATGGTCGGTCACGCACCCATAGTGAGAAATTGAGAGTTTTGTTCAAGAACTTCTAGCGTGTCTAGTTGAGGATCAAGTTTTCTCGTGTGGATACCATTAGAGGGCGAACACTTGGACGCCTACAACAACGCTTCCAAAAATCCCCGTCTCGAACCAGTTGATTCCAAAATAGCCTTTTCTAAGGTAATCTATATTCAATTTCGCATATATTAGTAATTATATGAATATGTGATCTAGGTTCAAAGTATAGGTTATCGACAAAGGTTTATAAAAAAAATGTTTTCCGTCGTGTTAATGTAACACATCCTATATTCCAACACATTTTCCCAATATTGTTGGGAATATCTACCTCGACTTTGGAGTTTCATATTAATAGTTTTTTTTAAATTATGTTCAAATGTTTGTATTTAATTAAAAAGAAAGTTGGAAAATATCGGGTGAGAAGAAGAAGAAGAAGAAGAAGAAGAAGAAGTTATGGTCTTGGTTGTTGCTATACTAAAACTCGAATCAGAGGAGGCGCTGCGGTCTTGTCGTTCATCTCCGAGATCGACCATTGTTCTCCTCCGATGAGCGTCTCTAATATGTGTTTCTCTATTTTTATGAGACACATCTTTTTTCCGGTCGTCTTCTTCTATTTCTGGAGCGCCAAAGTATGACTTAAAAGAAGGGGGAGGTGATTGGCGGTGGTTTTAGAGAGTCGGGGTCGTAGCCGACGCTCCACCGCCTTGAATGTCGCAACCTTTGAGCACGACCCAACTGCCAAAATTCTTATGCTTCCTGGTCGTTTTCTTAGATCTAGTGGTTTGTTGTTTGATGTTTAGGTTGTCGTTTCTGAGAGACACAAACCACAAATCGACGGCTAGAGAATGAGAGGCTCAAAATTGCTCTCTTTCTGCTCTGTATTGCTGTCTTCGTGTGGTGATTACTGTAAAAAATTTAAGAAGGCAAACAAGTCTTCAAGGGTGTTTGGAAAGAAGGGAAGGGTTGGACCAATCGCCAAGGAGGGTAGTTGTTTAGTCCCGACCAAATCGACGACTAAAACAAAAGGTCCAGCTAAATCGACGGCCAAGGCGAATGGTTCGGGTAAGTCTCATCCAACCAAGCTGGTAGGTGATGTGGTAGCACCTAGTGTACTCGGCAAGACACCAAGTTTTTCCACTGAGGTGAATAAGAAGAAGGATGGCTTGTTGACGAGGGAATCGGTGATGGGTCATATATTGTTGTCTGGGTTGATCAATCGACAAAGCAGGGAAAATCCTTATTACAGGGAAATTCCTTAACCAAGGGTGGAGGTCAAAAGTTGTTCTCGACGAAATCTCTGTTGTCGGAGCGTGTTGAGATGGAAAAAGTTGCATCCGCTTCATAGGTATTTGTCTACAACCTACCATTCGAGAGCTCTGAGCAGTGGGTAAGGAATTTTTTCGGTTCCTATGGTTAAATTATAGGTTATTCTGTTTCTCTTCGCCCGAATGAGGTGGGTGCTATTTCGTTTTATTAAATTTTCGCCGGATCTTGAAGCATACCAGGGGACACTTTCAATGGCTATAGAGTCAATGGTTATGACTTATTTGTGGCATTTGCATGGTTGAGATCTTGTTGGGATCACTTTAAAGCAATGAGCCGAAAACTGAGCCTAGAGGACAGATGGGTTGTGGCGCCGACGGTGGGTCATCTCGTTAATTTTGGTGTTGAGCTCGTTAGTTCTCCCGTGGAGTGCGGGTTTTTATTTTAGAGGGATCTTGGGATCTTGCATCTTTTATCACCATGTTGGGGTTGTTGCTTCTAAGCTTAATTCGAGACTAGTTGTTCCGGATCAGATGAGGTCGAAGACGGAGCAACGTGAGATGCCGGTGTGTCAGGCCCAAGTAATTAATGAGACTATTTCCGCAAGCCCATCTAGCATGGGTAGGGCTCTATTTGTGGATGGCAGTAGAATGCAAAGGCACATGCTAGTGAGCCTTTAGTGCTTGGGTCAGGTACTATCGAGGCATCCCTGGCTGTTGTGAAGGAATTGGTTGGCCCTACACAAGCTGAGTAGGCCTTGAAGCCTTCTAATGGTCTTGTGTCAGTAAATCCGTGTTTGGTTGATGGTGGCAGTCCTTCTAGGGTTCAGCGTAGTGCGTGGAAGGATGCCCTTATCAAACCAAAATGTAAGTGTAAAGACCGACAAAATTAAAGTAGAGTAATCTTTTGCAAATTGAAACGTTGGGGTAAGTTTTTTCAAGTAAGTGGTTTAAAGAGAAAAATTAAAAAAAAAGGAAAAAGAGGATTGCTGGACTGGATTGTGAATTGGGCCGGTTGAGCCCATGCACTGAGTGAACCAGGCCCGCGCGCTGGCCCAGGCCCAGCTGATGGAGTCAGTCCTAACCCTATTTGGCTTCCCAGTTCCTCTTCGTTTCAGAAGAGTCGCACGCAAACCGAGGGGAGCACCAATCGCGTCTCTCTCCCTCGCGATGCAGATCCGAACAAGCCCCGCCGTCCAAGATTTCCGGCCTCCCTTTCTTCGTTCTTATCCTCTTCTTCTTCTTCTACACCTCCTGCTTCACCTCGCAACCAAACCCCTCGCCGTCCGCTTCTTCTCAACCCTGAACATCGACGGCGATGGAGAAATAGAGCAGGTCCGAACCATTTCCCGCCGCGTCTTTCTTCTCCGATCCCGTTGTGGCCGGAAAGGCACCAAAGCGAGCTCGATGCGAGCATTTCCGACCAGTGCCATCGCCGGTGAGCTCCACCTCCGCCAGATCTGAGACGGGAAGCTCTGGGTCACGTCTTCTTGCACTCACGGCGCAGCCACCTGCTACCAGCGACCCAACGTCGTCACAGCCCTCGTTTCCCCCTCTCCCGAGCTTCCCCTGACGCCGTAGATAACGGCTGGAAGTCGTGTCTCGCCGGAGCTGCCGTCAGTTCAGGCACAGGACCGGACAGAACCGAGTGGACCAGGTCCGGTGTTGGGCCTTGGGCCAGAAGACAATAGAAGACGGGCTTTGGGCCCAGTACGCCTCGTGGGCCAGGCCAGGCTCAACAGTGGGTCTGGATCTGGACCGGGACTGGATCCGGGTCAGGGTCTGGATACGGGTCAACCCGAGTCATTTAAAACCATTTTAAAAATCAGATTAAATAATCAACTTTATTAAAATAAAGGTGAGAATTTGAAGGTTTGATTTAAGCATCTGAGGACCTTTGGACTTTTATCGTTATTGATTTGGACATTTTATGTGTCAAACCTAGACGGGACTTCGCCCGAGAGCGAAGAACTTGGACCCGAGCTAGAAGAACGAAGATCACACCGGAACCCGTGTGAAGAACGGACTTGTTACTACCGAGTTGGACAAAAGAGTTTTAGAGGAAGACCATGAGGTAGGGAAAGTCTTAACTCCTCGTTTATGATGCTTAGTATGCATGTTAGGCTAATAAAATCGGAAAGGTCCTAGAAATGCCTATAGGATGCGAATAACTAGAATAATTGTCTTTCAATTACTAATAACCGGAAGCGTCTAGTAATGCATGTGTAGGATGCCAATCACTAGTATAACTCGCTTTCAATACTTGGGAATTGCTTCACTGGTAGAGCGGCCTTGGCAAGGCCCTCAGATTAGTTGTGTGTTAGGATCACATGCTTGGTTGTTTGGTTGTTTAGTGGATAGGCTAAAGAGTCTAATGGAACTAGTTGAATTGCATGCTTGAATGTTCGATGGAAGGTTTACATGATTGGTTGATTGAACTTGTTCTGCTTGTTGAATTTATTTGAGTGATTGCTTGATTTCCTTAAATGGTTGATTGGAGAATCGAGTATGACTGGTTGTACCAAGCGGTGCAATCAGGTGATCGATGGATCGATGGGTCATGACTGGTAAGTAAACGGTAAGTTGTGGTTATGTGATTCGTGTGCTGTGGTTATGTGATTCGTGTGTTGTGTGTTGTGGTGAAACGGTGATTCGTGAGTTATGTGTGATAATGGAATGGTGTTCGTTGGGAATGGATTGCTTCGTGTTTCGCTTGAGTGTGTTACTCAATTATACGTGATTATTATTGAATTGCCCAAGTGTATGCTTCCTATGGGAGTAATACCTTGGTTCCCGAGGACATATAGCCCTTTGGAGACGTTTCTGAGAATCCCGATGATAAGCGCCCTTAGGGGGTTGTTTCCGGTAGCCTCAATGATATGCGTCTCCTCTGGACTTGAGGGAAAATCCGAGAGGACACATCTTATGTGGATCGGAGGGTGGTGACTTCATGTGCCACGGCATTGATTGGATTACCTGTTGCCCGTAATTGTTAAGAGTTATCTTGTTGACTTTGCTGATGAAATTATTGAGTTTAAAGTCCACCTTGTTATGTATTTTCGCTACTGAGCGCAAGCTCACCCCTATGAGTTTACTGTTGTGATTACAGGCTTGATTGAGGAGTAGAGGCTCGGGAGCTTCATGGTGTGGGTGTCTTGTTAGAGACTTCGTTTAGGTTTTTATTTCGGTTTTTGAACAAACCATGTTGGAGGATTATTATTACACCCCTGGAGGGTTTTATTCATGTTTTGAACCAAGTTATTCTGATGTGAGACTTAATTGAAGGATTTATGAAATTGTTGTTGGATGAATAATGTTGAAAACCGTTTTTACTCAAGTCACATCTCGAGTCCGGGCAAGAACCGGATTTGGGGCGTGACAATTTGGTATCAGAGCCTGGTTTCAGTTGAAACAATTGTCTTTGTGAACTTGTTTTCAAACCTCGGACCGAAGTCAATTAGGTGGGTAGAGTTAGGGATTCTGAGTCGTGATACTCAGTGACGCGATTTGGAAGCATTGACGCGAAGAGTTGGAACGACATGAGTCGTGAGTCGCTTTAATGTTTGTCCTAAATGGAATCTTTACACTACAATGTTTGCATTACTTGATTGGTATCCTCTCCCTAGTGATTGGTGAAGCCGAATGGTTGAGATCGGAATTGGATTAACGGGCAATGATCGACCCGCTATGCATTCATTGTAGAGTGAGCCAACGGTTGGTGGTGTTGCCATTTTGGTAGATCATTTCGAAAATTTTCAAGTTGTAGTTTGGTCTTGTTCAAGTGTTGACTTGTGGTTGACCGCTTTTCTGGAGCATGAGTACTCCATGTGTGCTTGTATCGAGTGTTTTGGGTGGGGCGCGAGAACCCCGTATCCCGTTGTATGAGAACTCTGAGTGGGGCACGAGAACCCCGTATATCGTTTGTGTTGAGGATGTTGGTGGGGCACGAGAACCCCGTGTGCCCGTGTGTGGCGAGATTGGGGCACGAGAACCCCGTGTGCCCGTGTGTGGTGAGATCGGGGCACGAGAACCCCGTGTGCCCATGTGTGGCGAGTTTGGGGCACGAGCACCCCGTAGTATTTGGGAGCACGAGAACTCCGTTTATTGATTGTGTTGTGTACTTTGGAGAGCACGAGAACTCCGGTTATTGACTTTGTCTTGTAACTTGAAGAGTATGAGCACTCTTTGTATTGACCGTGTGGTGTCTTTGGCCGAGCATGAGAACTCTGCGTACTTTTGTCTTGTGAAATTTTGTTGGTGATTGTCCCGCTTAAGCGGAGGGTTAAGGGAAATTACGAATGGGTCATGCCGAATTTTCGGTAGAACGGTAATAATTGTACTATCACGGGTTGACTCAGGGGCGCCACTGTAGTCGAGCGTGATGGTTTGATGTCAAGTTGTTACAATGAGGTTCGGGGATGCCTGAATCAGGTTGTAACAACATGAGATCGACATGAAAAGGTTTGGGTAAAAGTTAAGAAATGGGAATCCATGGAAGGGAAGGAAAGGTTAAGGGTGATTATTGAATTGAATTGTGTTAAGTACTAAACCCCTCTTTGTGAAAGGATACCCGAGCAAGGGGTATGCCTGTTGCGTTGTGCCTTGTGTGGTGTGCTTGAGATTGAATCCTCCAGTGGGAGTGGATTTCTTTGACTTGATTGAACCCTCCTGTGGGAGTTGGTTGTGTGTTTGATTGAATCGCTGATTGTTGTTGTGAGACGCATTGAGATGCGAACTTGTGTGACTTTATATGAGTATATATATACCTACTAAGCCTTAGAGCTGCAAACTTGGGTGACTTGTGAGACGCGCGTGAACGTCCTTGTACTTGATCGAACCTTTGATTTCGGTATGAGACGCACGAGGTGCGGGTCTCGTGTCCACATAAGTGTTACTTATGACTTTACAACTTACTTTTGATCCAAGTGGGATCCGGTGGAGACGCACGAGAACGTCATGCTTGGGTGAATCGAATCGATTGGGCTAAACCGAGTTATGAACCTATAGGTTCTAAATGCAGTGAGCTTACGAGATGTCACGCGTTTATGTCCTGGAGAGTACCAAGAGCCGTTCAGTTATGGGGCAGAGTCAGACACCAGCTGTTGTTCTGGCAGGGGCAGTGAGCGCTCAGAGTGCTGCTCCCACAGAGCACCAGAGTTTTGGGATAGACCGGTAGGGTCACCACCTAGAGTTCCTACAGTCGTAGAGCCGACTCAAGCGGCCGTATTCATGAGGTGGTTCGCGCAGTGTTAGCTGGGCTCAGCATGAGACTACAGTACCGGCACAAGAGTCTGTGCCTACTGCCGACGCAGTCACTACCGAGATGCCAGGTCAGGCGGACAGTTACACGGCCTAGGCACTCAGGGATTTCCATAAGTTGAGTACACCAATCTATTCCGGGAATTCAGACCCCGAGGAAGTTGTAGTATGGTTAGAGCGGATTACCCACCACCCCGATGCTGTTAGAGTAGTCTGATAGTCGTTGGAGAATTTTTTATGCGACCTCCCAGCTGAGGGAGAAGCGCGATACTGATGGCAACAGTGCAGACCAGAGTCGGAATTGACTTTCAGCCGTTCAGCGGGCTGTCCTTGGGACAGTATTTCCTTCGATCTGCCCGAGATAACCGACACCAGTAGTGTTGGATCTGCGGTGGAATGGGGTGACCGTCTATGAGTATTAGGCGAGGTTCATGTCCCCGCATCGCTTCGCACCCGAGATGGTGCCGACCAAGAAGAGCCGCCGTAGGCGTTTCGAGAAGGGACTCAGTTCGTCTGTCACGGATTGAATCATTACATTCATATCCGAAGACTTTCTGTACTCGTGGAACAAACACTAGTAGTAGAGAGACATTTTGGGAGACCGCCAAGGAGCGGGAGACCAGGCCGAGGCCGAGGGGCTTCTCGAGGCCGTCTGAGAGTCGCAATCCATGGAGGCAGAGGACCTCAAGATTCTTTCAGCCACAGGCGCGGTCCGGTGAGACACGACGGGGTGGGGTAGTAGCATCCGTTGGACCTGCCCCGGTGGCATAGTTTGCCCTAAGCACACAGTTGGAACATCTAGGCCGAGAATGCCAGTGGAGTGTTGGATCTACGAACCGTTCCACGGATCGATTTATGAGAGCCGATAAGAGAACGCGCTACTATAGCGGCAAATTCTTCTAAACCCATCGAGAAGAGGACCTTCGATGCGACATGGCCGAGCGTACGTGATTACCGGGCCCTGAGGTGAGAACTAGATACCGATCTTGAGATCGCGTAGAGTACTTGTTACTAGTTACATTTTGGAATTCGTGTCAGCTGACACCTGAACTTTACATTGGGTTGTTTTGGTTCGTGATTACCTTGTGAGAGCGAGTTTAGCATTGTTAAAGCCCACCGGTATTTTAACCACATCGACTAGAGGTATGGTAGTACCGACTAGCGTCAGTGGGAGTTGGAAAGTGGAGTAACAGACTGAACCATATGGAGGGTTCCTTTCATTCTCCGATAGTGTGGATCGAGTACTAAGAACCGATTGTTGAAACAGCAAGCGTTCATCGAGTGCTAGCAGCGGCGAACGCCGAGCAATGAAAGGCCGCAACCTTGACCAGTAAACGGTCCGACTAGTCGCAAGAGATGACCGATCTACGCTTAGATCAGAGTAGTGCAGCGGAAGCGTGGTGGGCCTATACCCACAGGAGTCGTGAATTACAGTTCTCCTAACCCCGCTACACGACTTAAGTTTTAAGATTCGAAACGTCGAGACGGTGTTGCTTCAAAATCTTGTTAGCGAGCGAAAGTTGCACGAGTGTGTGCCGTGCGTGAGAAACTAAATCAAGCTGTGTCTCTTACGTTCTTTTCAGAAGGACTAATCGGTTTACCGCCAGTTCACACGGAACAAACGGTTAACGCCGAGAGTTAATCGGACAACTTTCCAGCGGGGAAGAATGCGGAGAACGCGAGTTGAGTACCAAGGCAGATCTCCACCAACAGGAGGAAAGCGAACGCTAATGTCTCGCGAGGACTAAGCATAACCTTGAAGTTACATCCTAGAAGTGAGAGCACCTCACGTTGAAATCCAGCTACAGATAGCTGAGGACGACTCCCACAAGCTTTCAGGCCAGTAACAAGATGGCACCGAACGAGGAATTGTAGGATAGGTCGGATTTTGTGCCATGCGTGGGCACAGGAAAAGTTAAGAGCTAATCGTGGTTGATTTTAAAATGTCGAGTAACGAATGAAGGAACCGCGCTGGTTTCTGAACTGTTCAAATATTCGAGATCTCAGTACGTGTTGATTACCCCTTAAGGGGTGATTCGGTTGGTTGATAGCTCGTGAACGGTATAAGGAATACCGCCGGTTGGGATGGCCTTTGGCAATCGATCTTGGATCGTGTTTCACAGTCGAGTGTCATTCTCGTACGTTCAATTTTGGTGTCTTGAAGGACGCCTACTTTCGACCAGGTACCAGTAAGGGGTTCTGTTGGTCCATGCTTTTGTACGTCGTTCGTCCGACTAGGTGTCGGTAGAGTTCATGGTGGTACTGAACCGTGCGCCGGTTTTGAGAACCATTGTCTCGTGTTATGATGATTCAGGTGAGATGACTTGTGAAGTGGTTGATCAGATGTTGAGAATGGTATTGATGTAAAGAGAAATATCGCGAGTTGGATAACCTTCTCGATTAATCACAGTGAGATGTGGTTGGCCTACCGCGAGTTAAGTTTGTGGTACATGATGTGTGACTGACCCGTGTTAGGTTGAGAACAGTGTTAAGGTTTAACCGTTGTGACAGATGTGCGTGATGTTGGCTTGATACGAGAAGTGTATGTGCTTTACCGTTTACCCTGTGTGTGATGACCTGTTAAGTGTTGTGGTTGCAATTGGTGTTGATTCGTTCGAGTATGCTGGTGAGTGTGGTGGGGTCCTGAGTTGAGGAGTGTGGTTACGAGTTTCGTTGGAAATTAGTTGTGTGAGGCACCTATATGCCAGGCTTAGTATGACAGGAGGTTTGAGTAAGTCATGTTTTGAGGCATTCCGCGTTTCGACTATACCGGTACGTTGTACCATTTACTTGATTGAGGTACGTCTATCATTCCACGAAAGGGATGAAACGAGCGGTTGTTCCAAAACACGCAGTGGCTATGAGAACCTTTGATTGGACGATTTCATTTGAGTGTCGCTTGCTTGACCGGTGTGTGATAGGTCGTGACAAGACCTTTTTGGCGTTCTAGTGTGAACTATTCGAGAGACGGTTACTAAAGAGAAATTGAGGAGTTACACCTACGGATGGCTCCGTCCTTGTTCGATTTTCGGAGTTCTCCGGTAAGACACCCATACCGAAGGAAGATTCCGGTATGGCATGTCCGAACCGTAGTCGTTCTATCCGGTGTGATACCGGTACAGTTGAGGGTTATGATAAGAAGTATCTACGTCGAAGTTGTTGATGACGGTCCGCCGTCTACACTAAAATTGCAGTCTGTTAGAAGTTGCCAAGATCGTTATCTGGCATTCTTCAGTATCTGAGGTGGGTACGGTTACCCCTTTTTGAGTTGCGCCTATTGGTCCATCGGATGTGGTACACTGGATGGTTGTTCCGAACCGCGCACTGATCATGAGATCCTTTGTCATGAGGAAGTGTTTTTTTTGTATTACTTGATCGTGTAATCGTTTGTGGTTGGTCTTAACATAACGAATATTGGAATTCTGGGTAAGTTGTCCCTGTAACGGTTACTAAGGAGGAAACGGAGTGGCTATGTCTACGTGTAACTTTCCTACTTCAATTCGCCTTGCGAGGTGTTTCGGCACGATACCTATAACCGACGAAAGATTTCGGTATGGAGTATCTAGACCGATATAGAGTATTTCAGTACGACGTCTATACCAAGGTAGGATTCCGGTATAGGATGTTTACACCCCTTCTGGTATTCCATAGCGTGTTGAGGGTTATTTGACATGTTGGACACATCAGCAGGTTCTGGAGTTATGGTTGCATGTTGAAACATCGAACTATTGAGAAGAACTGTTTTTCACCGCCAAGTATGGCTTTTGAGTAACTAGCGTGACCTAGTGAAGCGCGACTAGGTAAAGGTCGCATAAATGCGGAAACGGTCAAAGACCGAATAGGGCCGACAGGAGAGTTACGCAGATGAACAATTGCGACCTTTTGAGTTTCATTTCGCGATCAGATATTTCTGAGAATGAGCCCATAAGGGGCCTTAGCGGACCGACAGCGACAGAGACAGGTTGGCCCCGCTAGTTATTGAACATTTTAAAGTCTTCAGACAGAACCAGAACTGTTGTCTGGCAACTCCCACGTGTTCTTGAACTACGGAAGTACACCGCGGCTCCCTCGCAAGTGAGTCGTAATCGAACGTTCCCTAAGATTTGGATAAGAGGAGCACGTCATGTTAAATTTCGAGGACGAAATTCTTTTAAGGGGGGAAGACTGTAAAGACCGACAAAATTAAAGTAGAGTAATCTTTTGCAAATTGAAACGTTGGGGTAAGTTTTTGCAAGTAAGTGGTTTAAAGAGAAAAATAAAAAAAAAGGGAAAAAGAGGATTGCTGGACTGGATTGTGAATTGGGCCGGTTGAGCCCATGCACTGAGTGAACCAGGCCCGCGCGCTGGCCCAGGCCCAGCTGATGGAGTCAGTCCTAACCCTATTTGGCTTCCCAGTTCCTCTTCGTTTCAGAAGAGCCGCACGCAAACCGAGGGGAGCACCAATCGCGTCTCTCTCCCTCGCGATGCAGATCCGAACAAGCCCCGCCGTCCAAGATTTCCGGCCTCCCTTTCTTCGTTCTTGTCCTCTTCTTCTTCTTCTACACCTCCTGCTTCACCTCGCAACCAAACCCCTCGCCGTCCGCTTCTTCTCAACCCTAAACATCGACGACGACGGAGAAATAGAGCAGGTCCGAACCGTTTCCCGTCGCGTCTTTCTTCTCCGATCCCGTTGTGGTCGGAAAGGCACCAAAGCGAGCTCGATGCGAGCATTTCCGACCAGTGCCATCGCCGGTGAGCTCCACCTCTGCCAGATCTGAGACGGGAAGCTCTGGGTCACGTCTTCTTGGACTCACGGCGTAGCCACCTGCTGCCAGCGACCCAACGCCGTCACAGCCCTCGTTTCCCCCTCTCCCGAGCTTCCCTTGACGCCGTAGATGACGGCCGGAAGTCGTGTCTCGCCGGAGTTGCCGTTAATTCAGGCACGGGACCGGAAAGAACCGAGTGGACCAGGTCCGGTGTTGGGCCTTGTGCCAGACGACAATAGAAGACGGGCTTTGGGCCCAGTACGCCTCGCGGGCCAGGCCAGGCTCAGCAGTGGGTCTGGATCCGGACCGGGTCTGGATCCGGGTCAACCCGAGTCATTTAAAACCATTTTAAAAATCAGATAAATAATCAACTTTATTTAAATAAAGGTGAGAATTTGAAGGTTTGATTTAAGCATATGAGGACCTTTGGACTTTTATCGTTATTGATTTGGACATTTTATGTGTCAAACCTAGACGGGACTTCGCCCGAGAGCGAAGAACTTGGACCCGAGCTAGAAGAACGAAGATCACACCGAAACCCGTGTGAAGAACGGACTTGTTACTACTGAGTTCGACAACATAGTTTTAGAGGAAGACCACGAGGTAGGGAAAGTCTTAACTCCTCGTTTATGATGCTTAGTATGCATGTTAGGCTAATAAAATCGGAAAGGTCCTAGAAATGCGTATAGGATGCGAATAACTAGAATAATTGTCTTTCAATTACTAATAACCGGAAGCGTCTAGTAATGCATGTGGAGGATTCCAATCACTAGTATAACTCGCTTTCAATACTTGGGAATTGCTTCACTGGTAGAGCGGCCTTGGCAAGGCCCTCAGATTAGTTGTGTGTTAGGATCACATGCTTGGTTGTTTGGTTGTTTAGTGGATAGGCTAAAGAGTCTAATGGAACTAGTTGAATTGCATGCTTGAATGTTCGATGGAAGGTTTACATGATTGGTTGATTGAACTTGTTCTGCTTGCTGAATGTATTTGAGTGATTGCTTGATTTCCTTAAATGGTTGATTGGAGAATCGAGTATGACTGGTTGTACCAAGCGGTGCAATCAGGTGATCGATGGATCGATGGGTCATGACTGGTAAGTAAACGGTAAGTTGTGGTTATGTGATTCGTGTGTTGTGGTTATGTGATTCGTGTGCTGTGTGTTGTGGTGAAACGGTGATTCGTGAGTTATGTGTGATAATGGAATGGTGTTCGTTGGGAATGGATTGCTTCGTGTTTCGCTTGAGTGTGTTACTCAATTATACGTGATTATTATTGAATTGCCCAAGTGTATTCTTCCTATGGGAGTAATACCTTGGTTCCCGAGGACATATAGCCCTTTGGAGACGTTTCTGAGAATCCCGATGATAAGCGCCCTTAGGGGGTTGTTTCCGGTAGCCTCAATGATATGCGTCTCCTCTGGACTTGAGGGAAAATCCGAGAGGACACATCTTATGTGGATCGGAGGGTGGTGACTTCATGTGCCACGGCATTGATTGGATTACCTGTTGCCCGTAATTGTTAAGAGTTATCTTGTTGACTTTGCTGATGAAATTATTGAGTTTAAAGTCCACCTTGTTATGTATTTTCGCTACTGAGCGCAAGCTCACCCCTATGAGTTTACTGTTGTGATTACAGGCTTGATTGAGGAGTAGAGGCTCGGGAGCTTCTTGGTGTGGGTGTCTTGTTAGAGACTTCGTTTAGGTTTTTATTTCGGTTTTTGAACAAACCATGTTGGAGGATTATTATTACACCCCTGGAGGGTTTTATTCATGTTTTGAACCAAGTTATTGTGATGTGAGACTTAATTGAAGGATTTATGAAATTGTTGTTGGATGAATAGTGTTGAAAACCGTTTTTACTCAAGTCACATCTCGAGTCCGGGAAAGAATCGGATTTGGGGCGTGACAGTAAGGGTCATTTGCCTAATTATCTATCAGATTAATATATTGTTAGGTTAAGAGCTTGTTCTTTGAACTGTGAGGGAATCGTTAATTTAGTTGACGTTTTGAAACAAGTTGCACAAGCTCAAAATACTTAATCCGCCCAGCCTGCTCAAGCGAAGGGTTTCGACGATCCGAACTTGGCTTCAGAAGGTGACGAATGGGTCACTGATGGGGGTTGATTTCGTTTCGTTCGTAATCGTTTCTTTTGGACTTGTAGTCCTATTTTATTTTCGTATTTTGGCCCTTTAGCTCTTTCGAGAGTTCTTATGTAATCGTTGTTTTGGTCATGGTCCTTCTTGAATATGTGATTTGTATATTGTTTTTGAAAATTGTACTTTCAATAAGAAACCGAGCTTCTAAAAAAACATCCCACATATGACGAAATCCCATCCCACCATTCAATTTGGGGATACACAATCTACCCCAATACTGCTAGATAATAGTCCTTGTCCTTGAGGATTTCTCACCCTACCAGAATTTAGCTAGCACGACATGTATTCGCCAAATAATTCAAAGAGGTAGCTTGAAAGAAGACATGATTTAGACGGGGAGAGAGGTGAGGACAGACCGTAATGACCTCCCTCCCTTTCGTGGAGAGCAATTTTCTTTCCCAAGACTGGATCCTATTCACAATCTGATCACTAAGATAGGTCTTAGCTTGAGTGTGATTCTGGCCGACTATGTTGATTACTCCCAAATACATAGATGTTGTGATGTCTCCTCAAATAGTAAAGATGCCACAATATTCGTGACGAACCTTTTGAGTGGTATTAATACTAAAAAACACTGATGATTTATGTAAATTAAGTACATGACCGGACTTATCTTTAGAAGTTTTTAAAAGGTCCAGTACCACCCTGATTTTTATTGAAACCGTTCGATAAAAAAATATAACAGTCATCAACAAAAAAATATATAAAAAATAGTTTTTTTTTTGAAACGGGAAAGAATTATTGTATTACGATTTCATATCATGCTTACAAGAAGGAACATAACAGTCCCGGATACAAAAATTTTGTCCCAACCGGCCGTAGCCCGTCGGGCGCACATGGTTCCATACATATAGTCTGCTTTGTTTCGCAGATCCGACCTCAAGAGTTCTTCGATCCAACGTTACAAAATGATAATAAACCAAAGTCCTAAACTTATTTAACCCTAATATTATTCGTCCTAAAACAGTGAAACCTTCTAGAGAATCAACCTTTAGTGCGGATTCCCCGAGACATCCCTGCTGCAAAAGATTGTTCGGGGTTGAGAGTCCCGATTTCGGGTGCTTGTGAAATAGGTCCCAACCTACCGTCCCTCCTCCCGGATCCCAGATCCTTCGAGGGAGCGGACCCATGCCGGCGAGGGGTGACCCTGGGGCGGGAGGCCGCTGCAGATGGAAGACGGCGCATGGAGCCCGTATTCCGGAGAACGGCAGGGGGGGCACGGTGGCTACTGACTCGAGGGCGGGACCGGTCCGGCGACGCATGATCGGTAACGCGAGGCGAGGCCGGTTGCAGGGAGGTTGATGGGGGCGACGGAGAACGGGCAGATGCAGCGTGGAGCAGCAGGGGAACAAGAGCGAGGTCAGGGCTCGAGGTCGGCTGCGTGGCGGCGATGGTGATGGCGAGGAGAGAGGCGGTGGTCGGCGAGAAGCAACGGTGACGACGGCGGCGAACCCTAGTTAGGGTAGAGAGTACCTCACCCGGAGGTAGAAGAGATATGTACATATAAAAAATAGTTACTGAGCCTAGTTTAATTACTTTATATTAAATTAGGAGAGGCATGAAGAAATGTACGGTCATGATAAGCTCAAACTTTTCAAGAACGGGAGCTAAAGTATAGGAGCTTATCAATATCATGTGCCATTTAGTATGTTATTCTGTATTTAAATATATTAATCGACTCATCTTCTTATACTTGGAATTCAATCAAACATATGGAGCAACTTGACCAAGTCCAGGTAACTTGGAGTGCAAGTTACATCGATATGTAGTGTTGTTTCTCTTGCCTTGTTGATGGCTAAAATTAGTGTGGAAAAATCGTCAGTCTTAGCATCTTAATGATTTTATTAGCTTCATTATTCAACGAAATTAACAAATAATAAGGGTGAAAGGGCAGGTCATATATATAAGCCAACAAGCTTATATATAAGCCTATAAGAGCTCTCATTCCCATATGTACCTAACGTGAGTGGGTGTCTGACTTTTTGTACGAATATTACTTGATATGTCCTTGGGAATATCACCAAAGTCAACTCTGAGCCCAAGGTCTAGATCTCGGGGTCGGCTGCATACTTTCCCATCTGTCCTCTCACCGCTTTATAAAAAGAAAAAAATAGATAAAAACATGTTCTCTCCTCCGAGTCCGACCATTACTTGGCCTTGTTTACTTTTCTTTGATATTGCTTAATCAACATAGCAACGCAAATTTAATTGATTGACACACTATTATTTGAAACCAAGCATCAACTTTGTTCTCCTTTCTTTGATACCAGCATCAATTTGATAGCATCTTAATTATATGGATTGGTGTTCACATCCAAAATGTCTCACCGAATTTGTTGTAAGTTATATGAGGTTCCAATATTCCGATTGTATTTTGATACAAAACCCACTACTATCTCGAGTTAATTGAACAACAAAAGTGAGCCTTTCTCTCTCTAAACAGAGAAACCCTAACCCATTTCGAGTTGTTGCCGCCGCCACCGTGGCTACAGCCACAGGGCCTGCCGGTGGGGCTTTTCTCCATGTCCCCTCGTGTGCTGTTTTTGTCCGTAGTCCTGCTCACCGTCGTCATCGCGCCCAGCCTCCGCTCACAGCCTCTTCCCACCTTCGCCCACATCTTTCCGGCCAGATATGCTCGTCTCGTCGGCCAGAAACCTCCCCCTGTTGCGTGTGGTGCTCCTCCGTCAGGTCCGGCCGTCTTCTCCGCCTCCTTTAGCCACCCAACTCCGACCCACCGCCTCCCTCTGCAACCCGTCTCCCCCTCGCCGCCCCACCTTCCTTCCTCCTCCTCCTCCTCCTCCGTTTCTGTCCCCGCCGCCGGACGGTTCACTCACCCTCTCCCTCAAACCAGACCCCTCCCCTCACCGGCTCCGACTAGTCCCACCCCGCCTCCGACCAGATCTGTTCCCCCTTGCTTTTCCACGACCAGCCATCCCCCACCTCCGACCAGATCTGTTCCCCCTTGCCTTTCCCCGACCAACCATCCCCCACCTCCGACCAGATCCCTCTCCCCGTTCCCTGTCCCGACCAGCCCCTCTTCACCTTCGGCCAGATCTGACCCCAGCTCCGCTCGCACGTCCACCCACTCTAGACGACGACGGTGGCCAGCCGCTCGTTCCATTTTCTGGGTTCATCCCCGGACAACGAAGATCATAAATTATCCAGTCGAGTCTCTTCATCATGCTTCTTCGGTCAGACGGTCAAATCTGGTCCCACATACTGCCGGAGTTCCGCAGTCCGAGCCACACATTCGTGCTCCTGCATATCGTGCTCTACCGGACAGTCCATCGCACCAGTCCCAAGCGGATCAGATCTGCACCCGTTGGCGCCGCCCACCTTCCCCCTCATCCCTTGTCATCGGAGGCCGATCACGTGTAGTTTATGCCCGTAGTTGTCGTTTATGTTTATGTTGTTTTGTTTTTTGTCTAGCTGTTTGTACCCTCTGTTGGAATCTTGGATATCCGACAGGGTTGGTTGTCACTTTTGGTGGCGTGTCCGGTCGGATCTCTCTATCGACTTTTCTTTTTGGAGAGTCGATAAAAAAGGCCGATCTGGTAGTTACTGTTTATCTAGGCGTTGTGTCGCACTGGTCGAGAGCTATTCATCTCACTGATCGTTTCTCGGGTTTCCGAAAACGACCGGTGGATGTAACGCTTGTGTTGTTCGGTTTGTATTTCCCGGTTTGTAAGGTTTATTAATCTATTAATGAATCTTTATGTTCAAAAAAAATTGAACAACAAAAGTCTAACCTTATGCTAGAAAGCCTGAGATCGGAAGTGAAATATGTCGTAAGTTAGATCAAAGTTAAGAGCATGTACATCAAAGGGATTACATATGGAGAATCAAGATTTGGATTCATGCGGTAACTAGGATGAATTGAGATTTTGAAAAATCATTTCAAAATGAAACCAGGCTCTGATACCAAATTGTCATGCCCCAAATCCGGTTTAAACCGGACTCAAGACGTGAAAACGAAGGGATTTTTTCGTAGTTTTGATTGTACTTTGAGACTTGTATTACTTTTATCGGTCAATATGATTATCAATGTTTTTATTATTTTCTTGTGTTCTTATTTCATCACTATGTACTAGATCTGTCTTAATCTAGGAATAGGGGAACGGTGTGATGAACTTATTTATTATGTTTCGATTGTACAATTGTCAAACTAATATCTAGTTTAATATTTATCTAATTCCGTTCGCAATGCTTTTTCTCCTTGATCATATCATAATTAATTCAATCGTGTTAACCAACAATTGAGAAATGAGGTTGATAGGAGGCAATAGGAGTTAGATACATCGAGTTTCAATCTAGACTAGAATATGGTTAGACTAACACGAGTGCAATAACTATAGGAGTAAAACCCGAAAATTAGAGCAATTCATAAATTGTAATGCTTTGTACCGTTCTACACATAGATTAGAGATAATTATGTGGACTGAGTATATTATGGTCCTCATACGATCGAGAGATGGTTAGGACTACATTGATGAGAATTCCCGTTACCCTTAGAATAATATCAGTTGCAAATGTATACCGAATCATGTCAAGTTGATCATCACATTAGAACCTCCGTTAACGTCCTAGATTGTCTTAAAACCCTGCTTTACCACCCACATGTGATATTGTGTTTTATTCTTAGATCATTTTTATATTCTTATTGCTTGCATGAAATTGTTACATTATACAACAAACCAAACATAGTTATAGGAATAGCTTGAGAAACGAATTAATTAATTAAAGTGCTTGCTTAATTTCTCCCTTGGGTACGATAACTCGGACAAAACCCCAATTACTATTTGACGATCGATACGCTTGTCATGCTATTCTGAGAGTTAATTCTCAAGGTGCCAAGTTAATGCATGACATACCCGAGTATTTTGGTTTCTAGGGTGTTAAAAGCCAAGTATTATCCCTTGGCGGGTTTTGTTTTGGTTACTCGGATTACGGGAGAAAGCCCAATTTGGCGGAGTTTGGTAGCTGGACAGGGGGTGGTTCGTGCTAGTCTTCGGAGATAGATTGGATCGGGGAAAAAGATCACGATGGTAAGTCGTGTTTGATGACAACATCAGGTGTGTTGGAAGAGATACTTGACCGTCTAGAGAGCTGAACTGTTAACATGTTAATGCTACCAAATAAGAAAGAATGGAACTGGTCAGCAATTGAACAATTGTTCTCACCTAGACTGGTGGACCAAATATCTCAAGTTCCTCTCTCGAAGGGTTGTGAAGCGGACAGATAGTACTGGCGTGGGCCTCGGACGGGCCAATATAGTGTTCGTGATGCGTACAAACAGTTGTATAAATCATTAAGGGGAGGTAGATTATAGAGGATCGAGACCCATTTTGGAAAACATTGTGGAAACTAAATGTTCCACCGAAGGTGCAACATTTTTTTGTAGAGATGGGCATCTAGTTTTTTATTAACGAGCTTGCCTTTCCGTTCCTAAAGAGTACCGGTGTCGGAGCGGTGTATTTTTTATGGGTTATAGGAGAAGGCGTAACATGTGTGGTTCCAATGTCAGGTAGCTAGGTAGGTTTGGAGCTGGTTTCAGAGACGGTCAATGGGACAATATGCTACGATACGTGGTTTGTTGGAGGAGTGTTGGGCGTCGGGATCGATAGAAAAGGCTGAAAAGGTGTTGGGAGTTGTGAAAAAATCGCAACTCTAAAATGTGTCAGGGGAAGGCTTTGCCAGACGAAGCCATTTATAGAGCATGAATGAATTTATGGAAGGATTGGAGAGAAGCTCAGATGCAGGGAACCAATCGGGTTGTCGGCAATCAGACTTTAGTGAGGTGGAACAAGCCAGGGCCGACAAGATTCTAAAGATTAATTGTCACGCCCCAAATCCGGTTTAGACCGGACTCGAGACATGAACTTGAACTAAAGATAAATAATGATAAATTAATTAAACTTTAAATAAGAACCTCCGAAAACTGTATAATCCGAAACTAACCAACGAGTCAGAAGCTCAAAAAGTAGTAAAAACAATAGGTTTAATACATAAATGAAAAAGTGAGTCTCTAATAAGATAAACTCCCGAACCCTCAGTAGCTCCCGAGCTCTGAGACCTCCTACAGCCTCCTCAGCAAAGGAACCTGTAAAACAACAGTAAACACGAAGGGGGTGAGCTTTCGCTCAGTAGGAAAAAGTAATAAGGTAAAGAAACCCCCTTTAAAACATAAAACCAATCCATACAATTATTCAAAGTTTAAAAAATAGAACGATTAAACAAATGAGCTATGAATATCACTCAATAAGAGTTCCAATGCTTTAGGGAAAGTAACCCTCAAAGAGATCAACGGAAAATAACGAAAGTAATACTTAAGAGAAGGTAACACTAAAGGATATCAATAGAAGGGGAACAAATTCACCAAGGGGATTAACTAAAGTGGCATACAAAAACCGACAAACTGAATGTCAAATCTCAAGACTTTGATCCGTACACTGACTGGTACATCATATCAGATTTCTCCTCGGTCTAGAGGAGACACATGCCGTCAGGACTTCCCGAAGCATTCCCTCAGAATGCGTATCGTCGGAGGTCCCGGAAATGTCTCCAAAGGGCCACAGATCATCGGGGCGAAACCAGTAACATATCGAACCGGAAACGCACATCGGCCTAGATATCTTCCCGGAATTACCCCCTCGGGGTAAACAATCACACGCCATACCGGAAACACACATCGGCCTAGACGTCTTCCCGGAAACGCACATCGGGGTACATAATCATATACCATACCGGAACCGCACATCGGACTAGGTATCTTCCCGGTATGTCCACCTCGGGGTTCACACTCACATCATACCGGAACCGCACCTCGGTCTAGATGTCTTCCCGGTATGTCCACCTCGCGGTGCACACTCGAAACACACGAAAGCATAACACACACAATACAATCACACACAATGTCAAACCAAGCTTACCATCATTACCTACCAATCATACCCATCGGTCTATTACTCACCCGATCATACCGTTAAGCACAATCAACACCCGTTAACATAAACATTCAACCAATCATATTACATTCATTTCATTCATTCAACCAATCATAACATGGATCGATCATTCACATCACGATTATTGTAGTTCAATTAATCTAGTTTGACTCTTATCTTATCCTAAGAACGGAACATGCATCGATCTTAAGGCGAACAAACATCGGTAAATACAATCAACAAGCAATCCTAAGGCTCAACATGGCCATTCTACCAGCACGGAAATTTCCCAAGATATTGAAAGCGGTTAACTAGTGAATCACATCCTACATGCATACTAAGACTCGTCCGATTATTATCATAATTGAAAAACGATTATTCTAGTGAATCACATCCTATATGCAATCTAGGACCTTTCCGGTTATTATTATTATCCTATAGGGAATGATATTAGCAGTTCTTAAATCAGGAGTGGAGTTCACGACTTTTCCCTACCTCAAGACGATAACAACAACTGCGTCTCCTAGCTGCTGACGTCCTGGCCTAACTCCGGTCTTCTCGGGCGAAGTCCGCGAAGTCCAAGTCTGGGTTTTAACAGTTAAAGTCCAATATCAGTCCAGGTCCAGATAGATCAGTCCTCTAAATTAACAGTTCGTCTTTTAATTAAACTGATAGGTCCAAGAATTATCTGATTTTAGTCCAAATTGTAATTAAATTAATCAAATGAATTAATTCTTTCTGTCCGACCCGGTCGACCTGGACCCGGCCCAAATTCGGAACCCGGATCATAAACCGACACGGATCCGTGTCCAGACCCGGACCGACCCGAGCCTGACCCAAACCCGGGTCCAGATCCGAGTCCAGGATCTAGTTCAAGTCCGGGCCTAAGGCCCAAACTCGAGCTAGAGCCCAGACTAGGTTCTGGCCCAAGTCTAGTCCGAGGCCCGGCTCAAGACTGATTCAGGCCCGTCCGTGGCTCGGTTCAGGTCCAGGCCCGTCTCTGGCCTGAGACGTGAACGGAGGCGACGGCGCTAGGGTTCCGGCTCAGCTCCGGCGAGGCGAGGGCGGCGGCGGAGAAGGCTCAAAGTGGTTCTCATCGCCGGTGACGGCGTCAGAAGGCCAACGTGCAAGAGGGAAGGTCGCCAAGGCACGGGGCGAGGCTCTCCGTCCATATCTAACAACCAGCGAAGCTCGCTGGTGCGAGAACTCCAAATCTGGAGCTCAAGCGCTCCGGTGACGCTTTCCAGCCACGTCCGACCCAAAAACGAGCTTAAAAGCTCTCGATTCTTCGGCGAGAGGTGACGGGGAAGGTGGTACATCTCGGGACGTGGCTCACCGTTGCTGGAAAGACACGGCGAGGCTCGAATCGACAACGGCGGCGGCGGGTTTGGTTTCGTTTCTAAGAGGAAGAAGAAGAGAGAGGGAAAGAGGGGTTTTGACACGGTGAGGGAGAGTCGGGCGAGGAAGTAGAAGCAGACGAAGGAGGAGAGGGTGGAAGAGAGGTGGAGGTGGTCGGAGAAGAAGGGCAGCAGTGGCGTGGATCCGGGACAGTTCGTGAGAGAGAGAAGGGACGCGAGGTTGAAGACGACCCTCGAAAAGTGTGGGCGAAATGGGGATCCGAAGCGGCGCGTGGTCGTTTTGTTGCTAGGATTGGGCCGAGTCCGGTGTTGGGCTCAGCTGGCTTGAGCCTGGTCTCTAACCGGGCCTGGTCAGCTTGGTCCAGCCCACTCTTTTTTTTATTTTCTTTTTTTTCTCTTTTTTTTGAAGTCGATCCAAAATTCGAATCGTTCCCCAACTCAACGACGTTCCCAACGATAAATTATCGAAATAAAAACTCAGGTCTTTATATTAATAGTGATGAGGCCTTGTATGAGGGGATTGGTGGTGGTGGAGGACTGATGTGTCGGGATAGTCAGGGAGTAGTTGTTCGACTGAGTTCAGTTGTGTATCGTGGGGTTCAGGACCCGAAAGTTATAGAGGCCATGACGATTCATTGAGCCCTTAAGTGGATTGTGCAGAATAATTGGGAAAACGGGGTTGTTTGATCAGACTGTCTTGATGCGGTTCTGGCTTTAGCATATTAAGACAAAACGATTATTTCGTTGGGGGCGATTATTGAGGATTGTAAACTACTCTTGTGAGAGTTATCGGTAGGGGTGTACATGGTTGGTTTAACCGACCATTACACAGAATTTATGAACCAACCGGAAACTTCACCGGTGTGAATTTTGGGAACCGCAACCGCAACAAGAAAATGCTACTCCGGTTGGTTTTTACCGTAATAAATTTCGGTTGGTTACCGGTTTGAAACCGGGCCAACCAATTGATTGGGCCTACTAATTGGGCTCAACATTTTCAACTTAGGGCCAACCTGTTCCTCGTTTCCATTTATTACTAATTCACCGAATTCCCTGACACACTCAAAATGCTTAAGAATTCTTTGAACACCAATTGAAACCCAGAGACTATGAAGATGATAGTAGTTGGCTATGAGTATTCTTTCCTCCATCCCTTTCCCGCTTTTATAACTGAGAAATTCAAATGCCCTCGTCAACGGGATCTCGATATGAGTCATATATGACTCTGATCAGAAAAAGAACTCTTAACTTTTAACATGCATCTGATTTAAAGAAACACAATAAAATACTAAAAATTTAAACGTTTTAATAAAATAAAAACATAAAATCTCGACAATAGAGATGTAGGAGAGAATAAATATGAATTATTCAAAACATAGGACTAAGATGATAGTTGCATAGACTTAAAGACGATGAGGAAAGAGAGAGGCGACAACAAGATGATGAAAAGGGGTGTAGTGCTGTGTTGAAGGGTGTTGTGTGGGTATTTATATGGAAACACTTGGGTTAAAATAAGTTGGGTTATATCATTTAGTTGTACTCAAGTGAAATGAGTTGGAGCTGAAAAAGTAAACAGGTTGATGTTGAAAAAATAATTGGGCTCAAGCAAAAAAGGGGGAAAGGGCTTTGTCAGATTTGAAGTCTAGTGTCTGGTTTGGTTCTAAGCGGTTACCCGCTGGTTTCAGAAAACAAAACCAGTATCCAACCGAAACAAGTGCGGTTCGGAAATTTTCCAACCGATTCTTCGCCGGTTTTTTCCGGTTTCGATTTTTCCAGTGCCGGTTCCGGTTGGTTTAGTCGGTTCCAGTGATTTTTGAACACCCCTAGTTATCGGGGTTTCGGGTTTTACATATTCATAAAACTGCTAATAGGATATCTAATGCTTTAATTACAGACGTGCCTGCGAGTGCGCATCTATTGTTTAGAACCTTGATTTGTTGCTAGAACCTTGATTTATGCATAACAATGGCACTTCATGGAGAGTAATAATAAAATGCTCATTTGATTAAAAAAGGTGTGAAAGGAAATAAACAATTTATTGCAGTTGTAAATAAGAATGAGGACATTAATTGTCATTAACGGACAGAAATAATACAAACGGAGTGTAAATATAATCGTAACGGAACCTAACCCCGCAAAAGACAAGATACTCATTATGTATAAATATGGGTTGCGAGCGAGGTTTAGAAGCAGAACTGGTTTGGCAACACAACACCAATACCAGAATCACAAAACGGTCCAATATATATATTGATTTACTCAGCATGAAGTTCGGGAAGAAATTCGTAGCCCAAATGGTACCGGAATGGCAAGAGGCGTACATGAACTACAACAAGCTCAAGAAGATCTTGAAAGACATCGACGTCCAGAAGCAGGCCGACAAGCCGCCGGTGAGCTCCCTCACGCGCCAAATCTCCCGCTACCGGTCCTTCAGCGGCCTGCTCATCCACAGGCACGACGTCAGGCCTGTCCCCGACGCCGCCGACGAGCATCTCGATGTGGAGAGCCAGCAGGCCATCATCGTCCACGTCAACAAGAATACCGGGTCGGAGAGTTTCAGGTACCACACCACGTGCCTGACCTCCGAAGAGGCCGTGCTCCACTACTTCCGCACCTTGGACGACGAGTTCAATAAGGTGGACAGGTTCTACCGGTCCAAGGTTAACGAGGTGGTCATGGAAGCTCAGGAGCTCAACAAGCAGATGGACGCTTTGATCGCTTTCCGGATCAAGGTCGAGAACCCCTCCGTCATCTTTGACCGGGAAGTTGAGATTGACCGTCTGGCTTCCGATGTCGCCGCCTCCGCCGCCGGCCTGGCTGCCACCACTCCTCATCTCGCTACAACATCAGCTAGTAGTGAGTTCTAACTGACTTTGACTATCAGCTTGAATTTTTAGCTGGGTTGATCATCTGATATTTACTTAAGTAATCATTTGTGTTTCTAGGACGGTTTCACAAACGGATGAAATCTATAGATGAAGACGCGAGCCTCCATGGCCATGGACAACCTGCGAGCTTGATGAGTAATGAAGAGGATGGAGAGAACAAGGAGAGTGAAAGCGGTGACGTGCCGGTGATCAACACACCTCCGATGGAGATACTTAGCAATGTGAAACTGCAGGACCACTTGGAGTCTCCTCTTTCCGCCATCAAAGCCTTCCTTAAGGTCCCCAAGAACACGGAACTGAGTTTCACAACCGAGAATCTGAAGAGGGTGGAGGATAATCTCAAAATGGCCTTTGCTGAGTTTTACCGAAAACTTTGTCTTCTCAAGAAATATAGGTAACAATTGAATTGACTACTTTAATCAAGTACTTTGAATTAATGTGCTGTACCTGTACCTGTACTTGTTGCTTAATGATTTTAATTAATGGAACAGTTTCTTGAATACGGAAGCCTTTTCAAAGATCATGAAGAAGCATGACAAGGTACTATATATATATATATTCAATGAACCAGACCTTCCTTTAATTTTGCTTATTATTAGATTGGTCTTCAGTAGATAGATAATTAATATATCTCCGTCAATCTTGCAGATCACTTCAAAGAACGCATCTAAAGCATATATGAAGATGGTGGATAAATCCTACCTCGGTAGCTCAGAAGACGTACGTATATATACATCAATATATATATTATTAATACCTTCAAATATATACGCATATTCCGTAGATTCATTCCTATCATATATATATTCTTAATATATACGCGGCCTTGACATATACTTCAGGTGACGAAACTCATGGAGAGAGTTGAGTCGACATTCATCAAGCATTTTACCAACATGAACTGGAGTAAGGGCATGCAGATCTTGAGACCAAAAACTAAGAAAGAGAACCATAGAGTAACATTTTCCACAGGTACGTAACGTCATTAATTAACATATACACACAAAAAAAGAGTGGTATATATATACAGAAAAGTCAATCAAAAAATAGTAATATTAGTATATATTAGTTTTTTTTGAAACAATATATTAGTTCAAAAACACTATTAGTTGAAAGTCCAATCATAATTATATTCTAATACCATATTTGAAAATCAATTAAACTAAAAGCTCAAGCCGATAGTTGAAGGTCCAATTATTATTTTTTTTGAGTAAATGCAACTTTCATTCCTTAAAAATAGTTAGTACAAGCTTGTAAGCCCTACCGGGACAAACATAGTAATCCTGTAACTACGATAACGCCTAAGACATTGTGTTGAGATGCCATAGAGACGACCTAAAACTGACAACCAAAGAGAATAAACTAGAACAATAATGAAATAAACAACTAAATCTACTAACGAGAATGACCATCGAATAAATTTTTAGCCCTTATCAAAAAAATCTACTAACGAGAAACTGAAAGACAATAAAACTAAAACCTGATGACGATCACTGTTCAATGGGGGTCTGAATACCGTTGGGTCTCCCGAAGACGAAGCTTTGCTTCGTTGATAAATCCGAACCTGTTATCGACAGTGAAAAATGATTGACAAGGCACCCTCACAGACGGTTGAATTGTAGTTATATTTTAACAGTTACGAATTATAATTAATATACTAACACAAAAAAAATCTGCAGGGTTCTTTGCTGGTTGCGGAGCAGCTTTAGTGTTTGCTCTTATTCTCATAATCCGAGTCCGGGACATCATGAATAATCCCGGAGCCGCCCAATACATGGATACAATGTTTCCTCTTTACAGGTAATTATATATAAAATGGAAAATTAATGGTTATTGATTTAGATCCAGCTTCAACTGAACTGAATATATATGTATATAATATGTGTATGATCGAATCCAGTCACATGATTGTTGTTATTTTTTATATGGTGGCAGTTTCTTCGGATTCATTGTTCTACACATGCTCATGTATGCGGGGAACATATTCTATTGGAGGAAATATAGAGTGAACTACTCATTCATATTCGGATTGCAGCCCGGAACAGAGTTGGGCTACAGAGATGTGATGCTCCTCAGTTTTGGCCTCGGCGTAGCTGCCTTGGCTTGTGTTCTTGCCAACCTCGACATCGAAATGGACCCCCAAACCAACAATTACAAAGCAATCACCGAACTCCTCCCTCTCCTCTTGCTTTCCGTACGTAATAACAACCACCATATATATATATATATATATATATACTTCAAAGGACAAGTCTAATTATTAATATGTTTTATTTTTGCAGAGTGTGATTCTGGTTCTCTTGTGTCCGTTCAACATCATATACCGCTCGAGCCGCTTCTTGTTCCTTAAAACTCTGTTCCATGCGTTGTTGCCGCCTTTTTTTAAGATCACGCTCCCGGATTTCATGATGGCGGATCAGTTGTGCAGCCAAGTGCAGGCCCTGAGGTGCCTTGAGTTCTATGTTTGCTACTACGGCTGGGGCGATTACAGGCAGAGGCAAAGCACTTGCAAGACCCACAACTCCTTCAATGTTTTCTACTTCTTCGCCGCCGGCCTACCCTTTTGGCTTCGCTTTTGTCAGGTATAAATATATATACGAGAATTATTACTGTTTAACTTTTAATTTTATCCGTTTAAGTAATGCTAAAATATATAGATGAATTAACTTCTTGATATACATTTTAATGCATCCACCTATCAGCTAAAAAGTTTAGTTCTTGTCTTGAGATAATATTAATGATACATTTCTAATTTATTCACAAAGCTAATTGGATACTTTGAATCATGTAAATTAATAATTCAACCTAACCACACTCAAAGGTGTACTAACTTGAGTAAGCCTTCCTGAACATCTTGTACCTAATTATATACATGGCTTGATTGTGTTTTGATTTAGTGTATGAGACGGCTAGTTGAAGAGAAAGATGGATTGCAAGCATGGAACGCTTCCAAATATTTCTTGACAATAGTGGCAGTGTGCGCAAGAACCGCTTATGCTCAGAACAAGGACAGCGTTGCTTGGAAAGTTGTGGCCTGGCTTCTCTTGATCGGTGTCGGAATCTTTGTCGCGTATTGGGATTTGGTCTACGATTGGGGTGTACTTAACCGGAAATCCAAGAACCGTTGGTTGAGGGACAAGCTTCTTGTTCGACACAAAAGTGTCTACTACGTAGCCATGGTACGTACTAGACTTATATACAGTGGATAATGTACCTATATATACGCTCACGCTCATAATTAATATTTACGTTCACGTAGGTTGTGAATGTTATATTGCGATTGGCATGGCTGGAAACTGTGATGGATCTGAACAAGCTTTCGCTGCATAACCAGGCATACGCTACAATCGTTGCGAGCCTTGAGATCTTTCGCCGGGGAGTTTGGAATTTCTTTAGGTAAGGAACAAAAAAATGGATGTTTTGTTCTCTTTGATGTTAATCTTCTTTCGTTTTTTTAGTGTTGTAAAGTTATGTATATTTCATGCGATCGATATTAACTAACTTGTATTTACACAAAATTATAGGTTGGAGTATGAGCATCTGACTAACATTAGCAAGTTTAGGGCATTCAAGTCGGTGCCTCTGCCATTCAACTACGAAGTTGACGACAAAGATGATGAAAGTGTGTGACTTTATTTCTCCGATGTAATTAAGTTTCGCAAGAATGAACAGAATAGATGGCCGATGACAGATGATACCATTTTCCTCAAAAATAGGTTCATCAAGAGTCAATGTTCTGTTCCTGCGGATGCTGGAAAATAATTGAGTTTTTCAGACTCAGACCATGTACACTATATACATAAATAATAAGAATTAGTATATTTCTATGGGGTAGTTGTCTTTCTGACTCAAAATATATATCAAATTATTTTGAGAAAACTTTAATAACTTATACAAGTGGAATAATTGTGATTTATGGTTAATCAACTAACTAGAAATTTTCTTTAAGACCAAATTGAGTAAGTACCGTCTCTGCTTTGCTCTGCAAATCCTAGGTTCGGAAAGTGCGAAACAACAGTGAACTCGGCGGCGAGATTGTCAAGTGTCTCGGGTGATTCCTCTTTGTGGCGCGACCCGGTAGAGGAGTCGCTGGCTGGGGGTGAGTTTGGTGTGGGTACGATGCTGGTATCCGGGAGCTCGGCTGATGCGATTCAGGCGAACGGTGGGAGCCCGCGTGCGGGGGCTGTGATGCAGGGCGACGCCGGCGATGTCGGGCGGAGACAGGTCGTGACCGTGGGGAGGGCCGAGGGCTGGCCAGCGCAGGACGGCGAGGAGGGGAAGGACACCACCGTGCCGTTTCAGGCACGGGATCTGGAGTCACCGGTGCATGGGAATCCGGTCATGGAGTTCTCGGCAATCCGGCGGCCTGCTGCTACCGGCGGAGGCGGAAGCGAGAGGACCAGGCTGGGGTCGGGACGAGATCCAGATCCGGTGAGGGGCATGTGGTCCCGGGCTCGTCGGGGTGCACACTATAGACCCCCAGGACTGCTGCATGCCGTTGGGGAGGAAGCCATCGCTCCGGTGGTCATCCCGTCGGACTCGGAGTAGGGGTACCCGGAGTCCCAGGCAGCGCAGGAGCGACGCCAGGCGAAAGGCAAGGCGGTGGTGACGGAAGGACACCAACCCGAGGAAACCGGCCCGGAGGTGGCGCGTGGACGAGCACTGGGAAGCGGTGGATCTTTTATGGGAGATGCCCGCCGTGGAGGCCGAGGGGTTGGCAACTGGATCCCCAGGGCAGGTCGTGGCGGCAGAGATGGTCCGGCTGGGCCTGGGGACGTAGCTACCTGGGCGGCTCGGTATGGCTCGGGTAGGACGGGAGGAGCTGATCGGACATCGAACAGGGAACAGCCCGAGACCGGTCGAGATCAGGGGAGAGTGGTCCCCGAGTTGGGGCAGCAGATGGCCTCGATGCGAATTGCGGAGGTGGTCGTCCCATCTGGGGACGTGGGCCAGGACACGATGCAGTTCCGTTTCGCGCTGGCAGCGAAAGTGCTGACATCGAAGCGGTTCTTCTGGAGATCCCTGGTCGAGAGGATGGAGGACCTGTGGGGAATGAAGGTGGATGCTAGACCCCTGGAAGGGGGACTGGTAGGTGTCTTCTTCCGAACGGCACGAGAACGGGAGAGAGTGCTCGCGGGGGAACCCTGGGCGTTTTGGGAGTCCCTGGTCCTGTTTACTGACCTGAGGGCCCAAATGCAGGTGGGGGAACTGAGTTTCCACCACTTTTCGGTCTGGGCTAGGGTATCAAATCTGCCTGTGGGGGCCTGGAACAGGGCAGTAGGATTTCGTATCGGGAGCGCTTTGGGAGTGTGCCAAGCGGTGGATGTGGACGCTGCTGGCCGGTGCTGGGGAGACTTCATGAGGGTCCGGATCCGGGCCGATATCCGCCTCCCGTTACAGAGTCAGATCTGGTTCCGCTTGTCGGAATCACAGGTACGTACGCTACTCTCTGTGTCGTATGAGCATTTACCAGACCACTGCTATGGATGCAGCTGCGCGGGACACCGATTCCCGTCGTGCCCGGTTGCGGGAGGTATGCGGGGTCATTCACTTCGGGCCCTGGCGGACCCGCGCTTGGCTCTTGAAAGGGCTAAGCACGGGAAGGCAATCCCGGGGACGAACTGGTCCTATCTGGAGGCTAGACCTACGGCTCAGGCCTTCTCCCGGGCCCCAGCTAGGGACCAGGACTCTGGAGCGGATCAGGTGGCTACTGAGGAGGTAGAATCGGAGGACACCCCGGCGGGGTGGGTGACGAAGGAAGGAAGTCCGTCGTTATCTGGGAAGAAGCGGCTGGCCAGGGAGGAAGATCAGATCGGGTCAGAGGACTCGTCAGCGTCTGATGGGGAGTCACATGCAGCAGCGGCGGGGGGGGGGGGGGGGGGGGGCAAGCTCCCCCGCCTGAAGGAATGAGTCCGAGGTGGCCCGGGGAGGGGTGGGTCAACTTTGGCCCCTCCCCGGCGGATGGATGGAGACGGCACCATCTGCAGTTGATATTTGTCTCCCCTGCCAGTCCGGAGTCAGCAATCCCGCGTTCAGGAGCCCTACCATTATCACTCAAGGGAGGACGACGCACGCTGACACACCGGGGGAAATGTAGGTCCACCAGTATTCCCCAAAACTTGGTTGGCTCGCCTCGTCCCATGTTGGAAGAAGATTGCTGTATCGGTGTCAACAGACGCTACCGCAGATTTCCCCTTCGTCCGTCAAACCCATTACCAGGAGCCGCTTTTATTGCTTTCAGTACATTTTAATTTGTTAGTTGGATGTTATGTAGGTGGGATACTTTCCAGTACCCACCGAACTCGTTTCTTATGATTATTCTATAAACTGCAATATTTCCTCAAAAAAAAAAAACTAGAAATTCTAAAAAACTAACTAAAAATTTATGATGAACAAAACGATATTTTATGGAGAAGAGAAACCAAAATTTTCAGTCGACTTTGGGCCAACTCTAGAAGAATATTGGGATGTGGTTATAGGCCAAAATTGGCCATCTACATTCCGAAATCATAGAAGAGATCCAAAATAATAAAGGCTTGTTTTTTTATAGGAAAGATTATGTTTTCATTCAATCAATCATATCTTGAATGAAAACAACAACGTACTTAAGGGATATAACCCGATAGAAGACGAGATAACGACCGAAGTCTCTCATTTGAAACAAGACAGGTGATCTGATACATTTAACTGGAAAAAAAGTTTCCATACAGTATGGTAGAATAGATTCGACAACTAAAGATGCTCACAATGACGTAATACCAAATAGCTAAATACGGTAAAGGGTGATTGTCTTGCCTTGTTGGATAATGGGTCCCAAATCACGGTGAAGAGTCCGAAAATTAAGACTCACTTCTTTTTCGGCCCAACGGGTTTTCACTCCCCATTGGACCCCTGCTCCCGAGGGTCAGGGTCCTTGTCGGTGTTGACAAATAGACATCTACCGGTCAGGATCACAAGTGACGCTTTGGGTCTTGTCCTAAGGTGGTGGAGGATGTTAGGATGGTGGTGGATGATGCATCTAAATATCCTCACTTCTGACATTTAGGATCATATTCGTAACTGGGATTTACGTGATTGATCGGACGAGTCTTCCTCTGGTTATGTGGTCCTCCGTGGTGAATTAGGGGGTGGAGAAATGGTTGTATTCTTCGGCTTCTTAGTGATAGTTTGTTGCCCTTAAAATTAGACAACTTCACAACTTTTATCGTTGTTCAGTGCGTTGGAATGGTCTTTATGAACTTATACCTTAGATTACTTGTTTTCCTGATTCAAACACTTTTCCGATTTGCATGAATACTTGCTTACATTTAAATTACTGTTTACTTTTGCATGTTTGAAAACCAAAACCATTTACTGTAGGAAACAATGTCACGCCCCAAATCCGGTTTTAACCCGGACTCAAGACGTGAACTAAAAATAGTAATAATAAATGCAATTTTAAAACAAAGGAAATTCCAAAATAATAGTTCAAGCCAATAATTCCGACAATAAAAGTCAAGTGCTCGAAATCTAAGTAATGAGAAGTTTAGTACAAAAGGAAAGTGCGTCTCTAGACCATCCAAACTAGGACTCTCACTAAGCTCCCAAGCTCCGACACGTCCTCTAAATCAAATCGCGATCAAAACCTGTAGAACAGTAAAAAAGGGGTGTGAGCTTTCGCTCAGTAGGAAAAAGTAGTACAGGGGATGAGCAACTGCTCACCACCACGGATACCCGTCCGCTTATGGCATACTAGTAAGGCAATAACAAAAACCATTTAAACAAATAATCCAAAGACAACGCTTGACCCCACTCGGGAGCGATCCGCAAATCAGACTTGATACCGAACCGACTCTCGGACACTTCTCCTCAACTATGCACTTAACAACTGTCACCCAACCAATTCTCACTGTATTACGACCACGGTTATCTCACAACTAATCACGCGTGCGAACTCGCACGACAATACACCGAAATCAGACATAAATGTATTCAAGATCACAGAGGATCACATGACCGGCATAAGTAACCACAGCGAACCAAAACAGATCAACACATAGAGCAATATCGTTAACAACCACACCCACACTAAGTATCCCAGAACAACACGCCAGATTCCATAGCCCGACTCAACCATATCGTACCAAACTCGACATCAGCCTAGATATCCTCCCATACACCGGATTCCATAGCCCGACTCAACCATATCGTACCGAACTCGACATCGGCCTAGATATCCTCCCGGAACACACAACATCGGGGTACAACTCATATCAAACATACCGGACCGGAACACACAGCATCGGTCGGATATCTTCCCGTAGCACGAGGTACAAATCACACCACACATACCATACCGGAACACTCAACATCGACCTAGGTATCCTATACCGGAATCCTCTACGGTATAGACATCACCCCAGAATACCATCCTCGGCCTAGATATCCTATACCAGAATCCTCCACGGTATAGATATCGAATCGGAAACCATCCTCGACCTAATAACTCACCCGATCGTTCACGTCATACCAAACATATCATGTCACGCCCCAAATCCGGTTATCGCCCGGACTCGAGGCATGACGGGTAATAGAAGACAATAAAGCAATGAAACAATAATTAAATCTTGAAAACCTCCAATAAGTATCTCAATCCATAAACTTCAATGTAAAGTATAAGTAACCCTCGGGAGGTGTAATAATAAGTCTCCACAAAACTGTTTTTAAACAAAAGGAAATAAACATGAAGTCTCTACGGAACCCACACCGAGAAGCTCCCGAGCCTCTACTCCTCAATCAAGCCTGTAAACACAACAATGAACTAACAGGGGTGAGCTTACGCTCAGTAGGGAAAACACATAACAAGACGGACCTTCAATTCAATAAGGGCAATCAACAAGTCAACCATAGCCAATTTATCACACACAGGTAACAGGTAAATCAACCAATGCCGTGACACATGAAGTGACCACCCTCCGATCCACATGATGTGTCCTATCGGATTTTCCCTCAAATCCAGAGGAGACGCATAACATTGAAGCGACCGGAAACAACCCTTCGGGCGCTTATCATCGGGATTCTCAGAAACGTCTCCAAGGGATTTTATGTCCTCGAGAACCAAATGTATTACTCCCATGGAGAGCATACACTTGGACAATTTAATGAGAAGTAGTTAATAATTGAATACGTACTCAACCGAACACGAAATAATACAAGTTCAACAACCACCAATTCAATTCCACATATGGCTCACACATCACCAATTCACCGCAACAGCAGTACACGAAATCACACAAACATAACACGTCAATCACACAAACCCAACTTACCATTCACTTACCAGTTTCGAACCACCGGGGCATCGATCACCTGATTGCACCGCTCGGTACAACCAGTCATACTCGATGCTCCAACCAAGCATTCAAGTAAATCAAGTAATCAATCGAATACAATCAACGAGCAAGTACGAGTACAATCAACCCAATATAAGAACCTTCAAGAGAGCATGCATGCATGCGATTCTACTAGTTTCGTTAGACTCTTTAGCCTATCCATTAAGCAATTAACAACCAAGCATGTGATCCTAACAAGCAACTAATCCGAGGGCTTTGCCAAGGCTCCTCTACCAGACAATCATATCCCAAGTATTAAAAGCGAATTACACTAGTGATTGGCATCCTAATCGGTCACCACTAGACACTTCCGGTTATTAGAAAATGAAAGACGATTATGCTAGTTGTTCGCATCCTATAGGCATATCTAGGACCTTTTCCATTTTATTAACCTAGCATGCATACTAAGCATGGTAAACGAGAGGTTAAGGCTTTCCCTACCTCAAGGTCCTCCTCTTCAACGCTTTGATGAAGTCCGGTGATCACCACTTTGCTCCTTCCTCGGTTCCCGGCGTGATCCTTGCTCCTCTAGCTCGATCCACAACGTCTTGGACACAAAGAAACGCTAATTAGGCTCCACTTAACCAGTAAGAAAGACTCCCAAAACCCTTCCAAAGTTCAGCTCAAAACCAAGATGCCAAAACCCTCAAGAAACCCCCACCCTGGTGGGTCACGGACCTGGTCACGGATCCGTGACGTTAACCCTCACGGTTACCGTCACGGAGCCGTGACGAGTGCCGTCACGGACTCCCTCACGGAGCCGTGACGTCGCCCGTCACGGGACCCGTCACGGATCCGTGGCGCACCAGGGCAGTTTCGCCCTTCTTCAACCTCCAGCTCCAAAACTCCGAAAAACCACTCTTAAACCCAGAAATTTACCCCTTACAACTCCCAAAACAGTCCAAATCCTTCAATACTCCTCTACCCATGGTAGGAATCAACACACAAACAAGTTTCCAAGGATTCATCAAATCAAACCCACCTCAAAATCTCCAACACTATTGATTTCTCAACCAAAATCCAACAGGGTTCATCATCAACACCATCTCTCACCATCTCTACTCAGACCCAACATCATCTAGCACTTTTCACCCAAAACCCAAGAAAATATATGAAGAGAAATGAGGATTAGAGAGTTCCATTACCTCTAGAGTGATGAGATGAAGAGGGTGCTAGTGATTTTGAGGGTGGATGGTTGGAGGAAGACCTCAAATGACTCCTTCTTCTTTGATTTTCCTTCAAACCTCCATGGGAGCTCTCCTTCCTTGCTTCCCCTCTAAGTTTCGGCTACAACAAGACAAAAAAAGACTTGATTTTGCTTCTCCAATCCAATATAATACCTAGAAGAAGTAAAGACCTAAAGGCCCTTGAGCTAGATTCCTTTGTAGTAGCTTTTGGGAGGGTAAAAGGGACAATGACCATCCCTTTTTCTCTCCTTCAACCAAAAGAGGACAAGTGTCCCTCTAGCTCATTTAATTTTCCAAATTACTTTCCATCACTTTTAAAAAAAAGAAGCTTTAGTCGATATAAAGTCTCGTTTTGACCAAAATTGACTTTATCCGATATTATACTCAAACGAAAGGGTTTTCTCCCCTGAAGCCAACTGTGATAATGGCTAATCAGTTTGAGTTCCGGAAAAGTCCCGAGTGACTTCCGGAGTCACCGGTTCGACCGGAAGCGGGTCTTACATATCATACCAAAAATATCATACCAACATATCATACCGAACATATCATACCGACATATTTTACCGAACCCACCACATCGGTCTATCATTCACCCGATCATATCACAAGGCAATAATTCACACTAACATTCACCATGTTCTCATAGCATATCATGATCCTTAATTTAACAACAGAACATACCACATATCAAACATTACAAGCCACTAATCACAAACAAGCGCAACCAACACACAATCCTACGGGCACGACCTGGCCCACATGCGATCCTACAGCACAACAAGTCCCACACCTACGGGCACGACATGGCCCGCAAGTGGTTCCATATATCAAACGACTACCCTAGTTATTCACATCCTACATGTGATTCTACAATTATTCCGGTTGTTCATATCCTATATGCATTCTAGTAACTTTCTGTAATTAAACCAGTATTCGCTACTTTTCCCTACCTCAACCGCTATCCAACACGAGCAACCACGAGTCGCCTAGTAGCCTCCTCCACTGTGATCGGGAACAACGTCTAAGATCACAAAGTAATACGAGAATTAATAATAATTCAAGAATGGTTTAAAAAGATAACACCCAACCTAAACCTCAATATGTTCGCTTAAGGATAACCTTCCTAATTACTCGAAAACAACCAAAAAGGACCTAAAAGGTCCAGTTCTGATCCATCACAGAGCCTTGACGGGCTCCGTCACGGTTTGGGTCACGGAACCGTGACGTGCACCGTCACGGTTAACGTCATAGAACCGTGATGGGTGCCGTCACGGTCCCCGTCACGGAGTCGTGACGTGCTCTATCACGGTCCTCGTCACGGATCCATGACGGGTTCGAACAGACCCTTCCTTCTTCTTCCTCCAGTTTCTTCTCCACGAATCCAAACCCTCAAAACTCCATTGTTAACCTCCAAAACCTCAAAATCCACCTCAGTAACCTCTAAACTTCATGACCCAAGATTGGGTTTCATCAAATCAACAAAACCCAATTAAATTCCATCATAAACCTCCACTTTTTCTCCACAAATCATCCATTTAACCATGAAAACCTCAAACCCATAAAACCCAAGCCTAGTTCATGCATTTTCTACAAAACCCACAACTAGGAAATCAACAAAAGAGGGTTTTAAACGAAGACTTACCTTAGGAAATGGATGGGAGTTGAGAAATAGTGAAGAAAGGAAGAACTTTGGGGTGGACATCAATAAAAAAAAAACCCCTTTTCTTCTCTTCTTCAATGGAAGCTCCAAACTCTCTCTCTCTCTCTATCAAATTTCGGCCAAGGGTGTAAAATGAGCTGCAAATTGCTCAAAAGTGGTCTTTAACCTAAAATGGAAGTGTCCAAATTGCCCAGTTAGCCCATTTCCTCATTTGGGCCACAATGGGGGCAATTGGGTCTTTCTCCAGCTCTTTCTTCTCCTCCAAAACTCATGGACATGTGTCCATGTGGAGTCCACTTCTACCCATAATTATTTCAGCCCATTTAAATTAATCTGATAAAGCCCCTAATTTGACCCCGTTTGACCCGGATTTGACTTTTGTTCGCAAAAGTAGTCATTTGAAAGGAAATGACCCAACTAAGCTAACCGTAACGACGGCTAAGCTTTTTGGGTCCCGGAAAGGTCCCAAATGACTCCCGGAGTCATCAGTTGACTTTTCCGGCGGAAAGTTAACTTTTCCCAAATTTCATCGGTTCGACCGGTGTCGACCGGGGACGGTTCTTACAAACAACTTAATAACAACTCTAGATAGAAATTGCTTGTCTTGTGCTCCCTTGGGTACGATAAAATTGGAACTTACATTCCAATTAATATTAGACGTCCGATACGCATGTCGTGCCATTTTCTATGTTAAAATTGTAGGGCGTCAGACGTCACCAACGAGGTCGAAGACCTGACAGATCCAATCGTGGTCGGAATGGAAATGGTGGCCATACTCGTTTGCAGCAGCACTATCAGCACCGAGGCAACTTTTCATCCTCCTCTTGTAATTGGTAGATGGTTTGTAGTATGCCTTCGCATGTGTTTGGCAAGGAGTGAACTCCTGGCAACATGGGTCGTGCCCATACCTAATATAGGCCCCATGGTATGGTCAGCCCCGTCCGTAGTGGCCCGACCCGGTTCACTCCTCTATCAATCAGCAGCAACAGAGCCTACTTGGCTCATTTCCAAGCCCTCGTGGCTAATCCACATCACACCATCATGGTCCTACATCTCCAACTACATCCTCTACATATAGAATTGAGACTAATGTTCCAACCAATATTAATGTCGCTTTTAATTCTATAACGTTGAATACACCCGGCCAATGGTACAGAGACTCAGGTACGACCTCTCATATGGCCTCTATCTTAGCTAGTCATGGTTCTTATTTTAATACAATCTCTAATCATCATATTTTGGTAGGGAATGGTCATCGGATTTTAATATTAGGTTATGGTAGTGCATCTTTAACCCCCAATCACCCACTCTGACCTTATCCAATGTTATTCATGCTCATCACATTATTAAACATATTTTTTTTGTATGTCGTTTCGTCACAGATAATAATGCTTCTATCGAGTTTGATTGTTTTGGCTTCTCTGGGAAGAACTTCTGGACAGACAGGGTTATGTTGAGATGTGATAGTTCGGGGTATCTTTACCCCATCTCTTTGTTTTCTTCCTCATCTCATGGTGTGAGGTCCTCAATTTTGGCTTTGTCTCCGCTTGTCTAGCAATCGCGGTTGGGACATCCAGGTGCACCGATATTTGATGCTCTTCGTCGTAATAATCTGGTCCATTGTGGATCGAATTCTAGTTCTTTTTGTTCCTCTTGAGCCTTTGGAAAAAAACATTAAATTACTATTTCAGTAGTCTTGTACTATTACTTTTGCTCCGTTGGACATTATTCATAGGGACTTAGGGAAATCGCATATTTTAAGTTCTACAGGCCATCGTTATTATATATTATTGGTTGATTATTTTATTAATTTTGTATGGACTGTCCCGTTACATTCTAAGTCTCAGGTACACTCTATCTTCGTGTCATTTCATTCTTATGTGCGTACTCAGTTTGGTATCTCCATCAAGACGTTTTAATGTGACAACAGAAAGGAGTTCGACAATGGATCATTTCACAAATTTTCCACCGACTCAGTCATGATTTTTCTGTTTTCTTTCACAAACGCCTCTTCTTAGAACAGGCGCGCAAAATGTAATATCCATACAATCAATAATAAGATTCGTACCCTACTGGTATACTCATTTTCCCTTCCTGTTCTTTTGCATTTTTCTTTGTCTATGTCCACTTATTTGCATAATGTTCTTCCTTGTAAATCTCTTGGTTTCGTTACCCTTACACACTGTCTTCTCTCGTACTACGTCTTATGATCATTTGCGTGTTTTTGGTTGCGCTTGTTTTCCATTTCACCTTGTTGTGTCAATTAACAAACTTCATTCTCATTATGTTTCATGTGTATTCTTGGGATTTCCATCACAACATCGCAGGTATATCTGTTTTGACCCGACAACTAAACGCATCATTGTGGCACGATATGTTATCTTTTACGAAATGGTATTCCCCTTATATACTTCTTATCGCTAACTTACCGCCTATGAGTTTTTGGACCTCAACACCCCATTATTTTCATCTAACATTTTCAACTCCATGACCTCACCTGGTTCGCCTACTACATCATTGAGTCCCTCATGCCCATTCTACCTGTCCTCCCTCCCATCAGCCTATCTACCCGACATCTACCACCCCACCGTTTACCAGACCTTCGACGGGCGCGACTGCTCCTCCTCTACCACCCACTCACCCAATGCAAACTCGGTCTCGATCAGGAACCATTAAACCTCACCCATTGTTCAATATCACAACCTCCACTTCTCCATCTTCAGTTCCAAAATCTACCAAAGATGCCCTCTTTGACCCATACTAAGGCCTTTCCATGCATGACGAGTATGATGCTTTAATTAAAAATAACACATGGGAGCTCGTGGCTCGTCCTCGTACTACTAATATAGTTCGGTGTATGTGACTTTTTATTCATAAAGTTCGATCTGAAGATTCTTTTGAGCGTTATAAAGCTCGTCTTTTAGGTAACAGAAGCTTTCAACGGGTTGGTGTAGAATGCACCGAGACATTTAGCCCCATGGTTAAACCGGCTACCATCCGATTTAACTTGAGCATTTCTCTTTCCCGATCATGGAATATTCACTAGCTGGATGTGATGAATGCATTTCTCCATGGAGATCTCTCTAAATCTATCTACATGCATCAACCGTAGGGTTTTCGTAGTACTACTCATCCAAACTACATTTATCTCTTTCAGCGATCTCTCGATAGACTTAAACAGGCTCGTCGGGCATGGTAGCAGCGCTTCACTAGTTATGTAGCCACTATCGGATTCTCTTACAACAAATCCAATCATTCTCTATTCATTTATCACAGTGGCCTTGATACGACATTTCTTCAACTCTATGTGGATGACATTATCCTCACCACCTCAAGTTACTCATTTTGCATGTCCATCATTGAGCTTTTAGCCTCCGAGTTTACCATGATGGACCTTGGTCCTCTGTCTTACTTTCTGGGCATCGCGGTTACTTGTCATCCAGGAGGTTGTTCTTATCCCAACGAAAGTATGCCAAAAAATCATTCATCGTCCTGACATGGATTCTTGTTCTCTATCATCTACCCTAGTTGATTCAAGTGGCAAGTTGAGTGCTTGGCCCGATGAGTCGTTCTCTAATCCATCTCGGTATCAGAGTCTTATAGGGGCCTTGCCGTATCTCACCTATACACGACCAGACATTGCATATGTTGTTCAACAAGTGTGTCTTCATATGTATGATCCTCGTGGTGATCATATAGGGGCCCTTAAGCATGTCATTCGCTTTCTTTAGGGTTCCTTACATCTTGGACTTCACTTGTACGCCTCTCCCTCTTTGGATCTTGTTGCCTACAACAATGTAGACTAGGGAGGTTGTCTTGATACCCGTCGATCCACATCTGGATATTGCGTGTTTCTATGGGAAAATCTTATCTCCTGGTCCTCTAAACGACAACCTATAGTCTTGTGCTCTGACACCGAGGCGGAGTATCGTGGGGTTGCTCAAGTAGTGTCTGAATCATGGTTGGTTCACAATCTTCTCATGGAGCTTCATTGTCCAATATCTCAGTGTTAGTCTTAGTGCCCGTAGTTCAATCCTAAATGTCCAAATGTATATATCATCGTTAGCAATAAAATTAAGTCGGCTTTATATTACTTATGTGTTGGAGTAATATATCGATGTGTGCTCTGATTTATGCCCACCATGCGAATAGAACCATAGATCGAGATAGATCACACTCGATGGGTCCCTAGTCAACAAAGCTTCACTAGAAGCGACTAGTATGAAAGATGGCTCTTTATGGCTTACGTTCTGTTAGTCATTGGAATGGGATTCCGGAGTCTGATCATAGATATCATGTGGGACATGATATTGGAAGACCCGCCCTGAATATGTGCCATAGATTAAGTCATGAACATATTCAGTGTCGTAGCTTGTCATGTATCCTTAGACCAAGGAGTCTTTGTGATCGCTATGTAGTCAACAACTGAGTTTGACTTGAGCCTAACGTTTTCCGTAACAGGGCTTCCATAACGGCCAGGATTGGCTTGGGGACGGGCTACATGAGTGACACGAAAGACGGTTAAGGGATTTATCCCTCATACTGAGGTATGGGAAAGATATCGGTTCTCGGCCGCTTGATCGAGAGTGACTAAAAGAATAGCATGGACATGCACATGATATTGATTATCATATCTTCAGTCATCTCACATATCAAGGAACAGTGATTGAGAATAATAAGGATGACGGCTCTATGCCTCATCTCAATCAAGATATCGGAGATAAAAGGATAATGACAGGGATGACAGAAAGGTTAGAATCGACAAGGTCGATTCGTTATGCAGTGTCAGGCAATACTAAAGTCTCGTTAGTCGCCACTTAAATAGGATCAAGTAAAATGGGATTTTACGTTGATCTATTGACATGCATAAACCTAAGGGTCACACCGGAGGGTGAAACTCATTGACACATTTATGGAGAATGGCCAAAAGGGAGTTGTCTCGGGACATGACCAAAACTGGGTTTTGGGTCATGTGCTCGTAAGTGAATAGGAATTTATGGATCAAGACAAGGCTTGGAGTCTTGGGATTGATCGTGTCGGATAATATTGGACATTTTTGGTATGGAAGGCTTGAAGGCGATGAGCGAATCACGGGACCTCGTTGGAAATGGCCACAGGCCATGTTCCAAGAGGCCCATGAAAGGCTCATGCAACCAAGGCCCATGGAACTAATTAATCAAGTCTTCATTAATTAGTACTAAGTAAGGAAGACAAGGATTAAGGTGTTGGTGATTCACCACCTAACCCAATCTTGTCTAGCCATACTTTGTCATATTTACACCTTACTTGACACCATACTTGTCCCATGACTTTAGTTGGACAAGTATGGGTTTTGTTATGTTTAAGTCACCTTTTTTCAACATAACAAACACAAGACAAGAATTGGAAACACAACTTCTCCCTCCTCTCCATGGCAATTTCGGGTTTGGCTAGTTCCCACCTCCATTTTTGTGTTCTTGAGTCCTCAAAGAGAAGAACTACGTGGCTTTGATTCCCATGTGGATACGTAGGCGTCTTGGAGACTCAAGCCAATCATTCGTTACCCGGTGTTCTTGTTTTGGTAAGAAATAGTGCTGAATTTTTCTCTTGTGAATCCATTCATTGTTAGTTGTTTTATGGTTTAATCGTCTCTTGGTTTTCATTGATTTTCCGCTGCGAGTTGGTTCATCTCCAACCCTACATCGAGACCCAACACTCAGGCCACCATAGTCTACTGTGACAATATCAACGTCATCTATCTCGTAGGAATTCATGTTCAGCACCAACGCACTAAACACATTTAGCTTGACATTGACTTTGTTCGGTAAAAGGTTGCTTGTGGTCATATTCGTGTTCTTCATATTCCTACTCGCTCTTAGATTGCGGATATATTTACCAAAAGATTGCCTCACATTCTGTTCATTGATTTTCGTAATACTCTGAACGTCCACGACCCTCCCGCTCTAACTACAGGGACGTGTTAGCTTATTTATTAAAACACATTCAAATGTATTTCATTATATTTGAATAGCTATTATTCTTGTCTCGTATATTTCTTGAATGAGGATAATTATGTATATATGAACATAAATGATTATACAGAAACATGATTCATACCAATTCCTTTAATGGTGTTTTTCGATGGCCGGAAGGTGGGATTATAAAATAAAGTTAATATCTTTTCTATGAATTGTCTGGTTTCTCCTTAAATTTTATTCATAGAATGGTGAACGGGGTGGCTCATATCATGGCAAGAAATGCTGTCGATTGGTACCAGTGTGTTGCAGTTGGAATGTATTGCTGGAAAGTCTTATGAATGGTTTGATTTTTTTTGATCGAAAATAGAGATATTATAACTTTAAAATGTCCACAAAACTGCCAACACTTATGTATAGAAATGAAACTACAGTGGAATTTAAAAAATAAGAACTGAATATTAAATTTGCTCTTGGACATAGAGGTTTGTTGGACATGAGAACTGTGGTAGCATCCGTGGACACCGATACAACATAAACCAACCAAAGAGGCACGGATCGAGCAGATCTAGTGTGGATCTTTGTAGAGGTAGACCGATAACTCCCTCGGGATGTTAGCGTGCGTCGTCCTCCCTTGACTGATACTAGTAGGGCTCCTAAACGCGGGAGTGCTGACCCTGAACTGGCAGGGAAGAACCTTGTCAACTTTTGGTGGAACCGCTGCCACCATATGTCCAGAGAGGCGGTACAGCCGACCGACTCCTCCCTGGACCCCCCAATGACTCATTCCTTGAGGCGAGGGTGCTTGTAGCCCCCCGCCGTTGTGTGTGATGCTCCATATGATCCAGTAGAGCCCTCTGATTCCTCCACCCCCTCCCTTTCCAGCCTTTTCTTCCCAGAAGTCGTTGTGCTATGGTTCCCAAGAATCCATGCCTCAGGGTCCGCCTCCAGGTGGTCTCTAACCCAATCTCCTGTATCATTCTCCCCCCTTTGTGACGGCTGGCATCTAGTCGAGGGGCCACTAGCACAAAGTCTCATGTCGCCACCCCGATGATCCCCCCACATATGCCCAATTCGTTCCCTGAATGGATTTCCCATGTTTAGCCTTTTCCAGGGTCGATCTCGAATCTGCTGCAGATCTCAAAGATGGTCCCCGTGTCTCTCCAGTCATTGGGCAAGCCGGGAATAAATGGCCTGCACAACTGCGTCCAAAGCAATGATCTGGAAGGTGTTCGTATGACACATGGAGCATAGTACGTACCTGAGATTCCGTAAGACGGAACCATAGTTGCCTCTGAAGCGGGACGCGGATGTCCACTAGAATCCTGATATGCATGAAATCTCCCCAGCAGAGACCTTCTGCGTCCACATCCACTTCCTGGCAAACTCCAAGCGCATTTCCCAAACGAAAGCCCACCTCCTTGTTCCAGGCACCTATCGGTAGATTGGACACCCGAGCCCACACTGCAAACTGGAAAAAAACCAGATCTACCGGTCTCATATGAGCCCTCATATCCGTAAAGAGCACCAACGAGTCCCAAAGCCCAAGGTTCCCTCATCAGTACTCTCACTCTTTCCCGAGCAGTCCAAAAGAAAAACGCCACAAGACCATCATTGTAAGAACCGCCTCGGCCAATCCCGGTCGAACCGGTGATTTCTAGACAAGTTTGACTTTCGGCCGGAAAAGTCAACCGATGACCATAGGAAGAGAAGAGAGGAGAGTTCATTGCTTGAGGAAGAAGAAAGGAGGAAAAGCAAGCAACTTTGGCCTTGTTCTTGACCATTTCTCCTCCATTTTCCTTCCATCTTTATCATCTCATCTTCCTAGAGGTATGGATGCTCTTAAACTTCCATTTCATCCACTTTCCAATTTGGGTTTTTGTGGGTTTTTGGCTTGAAGTTGAAGAACTAGCTCTTTGGTTGTTGTTGGAGAAGGAATTAGTGAAGTTTAGGTTGGGTTTGTTGTGTTTATTGAAGTTTTGATGAAACACATTGAGGGTGTTGATGATTGGAGGCTTTTCATTATTATTTTGGAGTTGTTTAGAGCTGGAAATGGAGTTTTTGGAGTGATTTTCATGGAATCCGAGTTGGGGAAGAACGGGGGAAGGCTCTGGTCAGGTTCGGCAAGGAACGAGACTCGGACCGAGCCATGTGCCGGCACGGTAGGTCGCACGGGACGGGCCAGGTACCGGCACGGTACGCGGCGCGGAACGGGCTTGAGTCCGGCACGGGACCTCACACGGTCCGTGTCAGACTCCGGGCCGGTGCGTCACGCGATCCGTGCTGGTTACCGGGCCGGTCTGTGATACGGTCCGTGCCAGGTTCCGGCACGGCCTGTGGTACATTCCGGACCGTATTCCAGATCTGAACTCCTGAACCAAAACCCTTCCTTTTGAGTCCATTTCGGTTCCTAGATCATTCCTTTAGCTTTGTTTCTATTCTTTGAGGACTGTTCTGTATTTTAAGTTGAAGAGCACTCCGTTGGATTACTAATTTTGGTATTGTTGTGGTCCAAGACCGAATACCCGAGCTCGAAGAGAGAAGGAGACTTGGACCCACGAGAAGACGGAGAGGAGGTTAGCCGGACCGCTGTTGATAGGAGTATTTGTTCGTAGGAAAACCGCAAGGTAGGGAAAGTACTAACTCCTCGTGCATTTCAATACTTAGTATGCCTATTAGGTTAATAAAATTGGAAAGGTCCTAGAATTGCATATAGGATGCGAATAACTAGAATAATCGTCTTTCAATTACTAATAACCGAATGTGTCTAGTATGCATGATTAAGATGTGAATAACTAGTGTAACTCGCTTTCAATACTTGGGAATTGTTTTACTGGTAGAAAGGCCGAGATGAGCCCTAGGATTGCTTGTGTTTGCCTCACATGCTTGATTGCCTAGTTTGGATAAGATAAGAGTCTAATATAACTAGATAACTTGAATGATTGAACCTTGAATGCTTGGATGGTTACTTGATCGAATGTTTGGATGAATAATTGTCTGAATGTTGAGTGTAATTGATTGTGCTAAATGGTATATGATCGGGTGAATGATAGACCGATGGAGTGCGATCGGTAAGTATATTGGTAAGTGTTAAGTTACAATGATTCATGTGGTGTGTTGTGATAGAATTGTGATGGGCTAAAATTTGGTTGTGCTATGGTTGTTTGGCGTGTTACTCTCTTGTGGATCTTTGAGTTGGGTTCTATATCGGTATGGCACCCACACTGCGGTGTGGGGTAGTGCCTGTAAGGTACCTACACCAAAGGGAATACTGGTGTGGGGTAGTACCTAAGTCGATGACTTGCGATCCGGTATGGTACCCACACCAAAGGGAATGCTGGTGTGGGGTAGTATCATAGCCGGTGGATTGGACCCTGCGGGGCATTGATGATTGGACCCTGCGGGGCAATTGGATGATTTACCCTGCGGGGATTGGTTACTTGTTGATTCACCCGAGTCTATGCGTCCTGCGGGAGCATTATCTCGGTTCCCAATGATTTATGGTCTTTTGGAGATGTTTCCGAGGATCCCGACGAATGCATCCTCATATGGATGTTTCCTGTATTCTCGACGTTATACGTCTTTGTGATGTCATGCGTCTCCTCTGGGCCGAGGGAAAATCTGATATGACACAAAGAGTATTGTGGATCGGAGGGTGGTGACTTCATGTCCCACGGCGGTACTTAAGAGTTCTATCTTCCATTGATTGTTAAGAAGTGTAATGTTTTCCCTTATTTCTATAATTATTTGCTATGCTCTTAAGGGTGTTGAATATCGGTTTGTTTCCATATTTGAATATTTTCTTAGCTCTTCGTATTACTGAGATTTGAACGAATTGTGAAGGTTTTCAAATGTTAACTTTAAAGGCTGCCCTTGTTAGTTATTTGCCCTACTGAGCGTAAGCTCACCCCTACTTGTTGTTTACTGTTGTTTCAGGCTTACTTGATGTCTAGTGGATTCGAGGCTCGGGAGCTTCTGGATGTTTTGAGGGTTGTTTTAGAGACGTGGTGGTCTATGTTGTCGAACTTTATTTATTTCATACTTCATGATTTAGCTTTGACTCTTATTTGAGATTTTGGATCATATTATTTGAGAAATCGATTGGAACACTTTTGAGCTTAAAGAATTTTATTACTGTTTTACTATTCTTTTCTCGTTCAATTCAAGTCACGTCTCGAGTCCGGCCAAAACCGGATTTGGAGCGTGAGAATCATCAAGCGGTGTGGCTTCCACATTCATAGCCTATTGGTCCTCCATCCTGGCCACCATGGATTTCCAATAAAACTTTCGGGTCGTTAGGAACTTGGCTGCGAGTGGATACAAAAAGTTTGGACCACACCCAGTTACCTCCACCGGGGGAACTATCACTTCCTTGATCCGCATTGATCTCATTCTCGACCCCAGATCCCCCATAGGCCCTCCCTAAAACGGTCCCGAGATTGGCTGACGAGACGGTGGATAGGCATGTTGACCCAACCCACCTAGGATACCTAGTCGGGTCAGAACCCCGACCGGAGCCCAGGCCTATGTTGACCTCCCTTGGACCTGGACCCCTGATAAAACCCGGCCCACCTGCCTCTGGACCAAACTACCTCGGCCCAACTTCCTTCCTCGGGCCCTTACCCGCCTTTGGGCTCCAATCGGGCCTCGTCCCCTAGGCCCTTCGCGCATCTGCCATCAGCCCACGACCCAGTCCCAGGCCCACTTCCCCGCGCGGCTCCATTGAAAACCTAACCGGTTCTTTACCTTTTCTTGGCCGCCAAGTCACCGCCTCCAGCGCCTCCATCGACGCCGTGGCCGTGTCCGACGAGATGGCCACCGGCTTCTCTGCTCCTCGACTCTCCGGTAGCTTCTCTTTCTCCGTGCCACCGTCCAGATGCACCTCAATCTCCTTGCTCCATCGGAACGCCGGATAACCCGCCCTCGCTGCTGGTGTCGTCGGAGTTGTTTTACGTCTCGGTCTCGGTCTCGGACCTAACGCCGGTGTACGACGTAGAATTCCTCGCGCGATAGCCTAGGACCATCGCCCCACGCCGTTGCCGCCCCGTTCTCCTTCCTTCTTCCTTTGCAAGGAGAACGTTAAACCGCCATTGTCGCCTCCGCCACCCCCCGCTCGTGGTGGGCTTGGTTCCCAAAGGGACTCCTCCCCGAGAAACTTCCACCGGTGAGCCTCCATCCCTCGCCTCCTGTGCCATTGATCTCCGCCCTGATTCCGGGCTACTCGGCTCACGCAGAAGCTCTACGTCGAAGCCACCCTCTCCTTCTGACAGATCTGTCGCCGAAGTCGCCATTGATGCTACTGTGGAAGAAAGGAATCGGAAAGCTCAAAACCTAAGGTTTTAGGAGAGCTGCGTAAATTATGCACAAATTACTAGAGTTTGTGATTTTGTGATGCTAATGTTTTTATTTTTGATTTGGTTTGATAAAAAAGTTCCAACTTACTTTAAAGAAAAAGTTAAATACACAAATTTGATAATACGATCAACTAGGTAAACTAATTAGTCAGCATTAATTCGTAGTAGGGATGACAATGGGCCGGGTCTGGGCCGGGTTTTGTGATACCCATACCCGGCCCGATTTTCCTACATGTGGCCCGAGCCCGCCCGAGACCCGGTAGTGTCCCATTTGTGGCCCGGCCCACTTGTGGCCCGACCGGGTCGGGTATTACCCTACCCGCCCAATAAAAGAGTTGTATTTTTTTTCTTCCAGGACACCATAATTTAATCTCACTACTCAATTTATATTGAAAAATCATGTATATATGATGTGTAAAAGTTTAATATATTTATATGAAACATACAATCTTATCATCTCGGACAAGTAAAACAAGTAACACCAAACCAAAACTAATCACTTCCAAATTTTTTATTTTGATGACTAATAAACCAAAATCAAATCTAATTATCTATATATAATTAATCAAGTCTCATATCTTTCTCATTTCCAATCATCACAATTCAAGTATTCACATCGACATCGACCATAGTATATTCCTAAATCAAAACAAGAAATATCAAGATATAAAAATAATTTTAACAATAAATTAGCTTGTATGTCTTTAAAATATTTATAATATACCTTATCATCTTTGTCATAATCAAAGAGTAGAAACATATATATAGGGTAGAAACGTAAAAATTAACAAATAAATTTTGTTTTTTATTATTTAGTAACCTATCGGGCCGGGTCTGGGCCGGGTAGTACCAAACCCGATCCCGGCCCGGCCCGGCCCGTTTGTACAACGGGCCGGGTCTGGGCCGATTTTTTTTGGGTCGGGCAGGTCGGGTCCCCACTGGACCTGGGTATCATTGCCATCCCTAATTCGTAGTAAATAATAACAATAAAAGTCAAGAATGATAAGCTTGGCAACTTGTATCAATCAAATAAATATAAACTTCTTAATTTTGTAACAAATTGGCCGTCAATATCACACAGCTTTGATATTTGAAACAGCTTATAGGTACATAGCTTTCATGGCCGTACGAATCCATTGAGTTTCTCTGCGTATCTATTTAAAGAGATTTTATTGTCTTATAACGTTTAGTTTATTTTTAATCAACCAGCTGTTGCAAAATTTCCATTTTCTATTTAGTCAAACATCGGTGGATTGAGTGGTTGAAAGCCTTGGATCACACAGTCGTTTTTAATCAGAAATAAATAAATATTAAAGCTATTCTACAGAACATCTACTATTCTTACAAATTAGCAGCCTCATATATAATAATAATTACAAAGTTATACATTGACTTCTCTCAAAAGATGTTATCGAGTTCTTCGCTGAAGTTTTAGTTTTAAAATGCGGGTTTGGCCAACGAGTTCAACCAATCACATTATCATAATGATAACCTAAATGTGAGATTCATTCACATTATTGACCTGTTATTGTGTGAGGTTGAGTCACTATATAACATTTTACAAAATGTTTCGGTTTTAGTATGATCCAATTGATTTTTGAAATAAACTAAAATCTTTTAACAATGTAAATGAACGTTTTCTTAATATACGCACAACATACACATCATTGTTAAAATTACATGACAGATATTGTTCAAGAACATGATCGAAACAAGTTCAACACTACAATATACACTTGAGATAACTTTACAACAACATATATGTAATACAACTAACTACTTATCTACTCTGCGTGCATAGGTCACTAATTAGAATTTGATCCATGATAGGGAAGAGAGAAATAACTCTCCTTATTAAGCACTTGAGTTAGCTGTGATGAACAACTCGTCAATAAAGGAAGATTTGGATTCCCTGATTAAACATTTGTTGTAAAAGAGACTAAAAAAATAAAAATGAGGAGCACATGTAATAAATTATATTTTGAATTATTATCTTTCCGTATTCCGTGAAGACAAAGGATGGTTTTGACAATCAATTCATTGACATATCGTTATCATAAATAGAAAAATCTTACTTTTCTTTAATCTCCTCCTCGTCTCTAATGGTGCGTAACCTTCAACCAAACAGTTTTTCATCTTGTTATTACCGTCTGCCCAATCGCCATTGTTCTTTTTCGAGACGGTCTTGATTAGACATCTCTAACCCTAAAAATAGTAAGTCTGGTAATAAGGTTGATTGTTAGAATAAATAAATAATTATTTTAGTCTAACAGTCAACACCGACGATCAGCACCCTCCAACGCTATTTTTTTTATTGATTGTTGGTTGTTGACTGTTTTTTTTTGACGTAATTCTTAATTTCATTAACTTAAATCAAAGGCCGGTAACCCCGGAATCGGGTCCGACATACAATCAGGTACCAAAGAAACAAACGTCCATTCACGGGCAAAATGAGTTATAGTATGAGCTACCTGATTAGCTTATCTGCGAACATGGCTAACTCCGTATCTCCTTAAACTACTCAACAGGACCTTACAATCCTCAATAATTTTTCCCAACGGGGTAAATAATCTATCAGTGGAATTTATTGCCAGTACAACCCCAAGGCAATCAGTCTCCACCATCCCCCTCATTCCATTCAAACTGCTGCAGCCAACGGAGCGCCTCTCGAACCACCATCGCTTCTATCAATTCCGGATCCTTCAACCCCGGAAACAAAACACTCCGAGCACTCAGTAACACACCATCTACTCCCCTCAGCACCATGCCTCCTCCACCTCCGCACCCTTCAAACACAGCACCATCTGTATTAAGCTTCACTTGATTCACGACCGGACAACACCATTTCCTACGAGCTGCAACCGGACGCAGGTCACTCGCCGGCCTGATTTTCTGCGCCTCTATCCACTCCTTCCATGAGCTCATAGTCCGTTGAAATAGAGCCACTCCCGAGACTCTTTTTGCTCGCCACCCACGCTGGTTACATGCCTTCCATAACTCCCAACAACCCATCACCACTTGTGCAGCAAGCTCCTTATTCCCAATATCCTTGTAAAGCTCGAACCATTCCCAAAACGAAAGATGTTGTCCCACCCGAACACCCGGTATTCTCCCCCATAAGTCTCGAGCTACTGGGCAGCCATTGAACACATGATCAATGTTCTCTACTTCTCCACAATCCGAACATTGTTCCTGAACTGGAACACGTCTAGCCCTGAGGTTTTGGTTTGTTGGTAAATTACTAGAAACTCCCCTCCAAACAAGGTGATGTACCTTAGGTGGAACCGAGAGAGACCAAAGCCATGTCCAAAAATCATCCCTCTCCTCTTGTCTCCATACGCCCTTTTAGTCTGAATCTCCCTGTAAGCCACTTTGACTGAGTATAGGCCGTCTCTAGTCCCCTTCCAATACCAGTTGTCCTCCTCCACTGCTGAACCAAGGGGAACACTTAATATGGCTTCCGCGTCCCTCTCGGAAAAAATTATATTAATCAAATCATCATTCCAACTCCTTTGGCCATGCCTCATTACAATTTCCCAGCCCTCTACCTGTCTTGGCTCGTCCTGGATGAATCCCTACTCATTTATGAACCACATATTATTCAAAACAGCCGTATTTTCGACCCCCACCGATTGTCTGATCCCCCTCCTAACCACCTCCTGTCCGGCCAGCATACTACGCCAAATTGGGCTAACCGATCCCCTTGCCTCCGCAGATACAAAATATGTCAAAGGAAAGTACTTCGCTTTCATCAGCCTAGCAACCAGACTATCCTGATTATTCCTCAGTCTCCACCCCTGCTTCCCCAGAAGAGCCACATTAAAGTCCTGCAGACATTTAAAACTGAGACCACCCATTAACTTATGTGTGCATAACTCCCCCCAATTACTCCATCTGATCCCTTTATCGGACCTATTATCATGAGACCACCAGAATCTATTCATAACTGTCTCAATTTCTCTCAGGCGTTACCAGCTTATTTGTTGTTGACTGTTAGAATTAAATAATATTAAATATAACATTTTTACTTTAAAAAAACATATTTAACATAACACGATTGATATTACACGAGTACTTCTGCCGAAGCTTATTACACGATACATATTACACATTACACTAAACATATGTTCACCACCACCTAAATTTAACGGAGTAAGAAAATACGACATAGCATAACAACGGTCTATAGTTCGTAAACATGTTGTAGCCACTTCGGTTGGTTTGGAGCATATTTCAAGTCGCGAATTTGTTAAACGGTTGGCGATGTTGGTGCATATACTATGTCGCGGCCAAGGCCACAATTTGGTCATCGGTTTTTCCCGGGAGGCGAGCATACAACTTTTCACGAAATATTACATTGAAACGGAGTACCTTGTCGGAGACACTTTGCTAGTGATCCTTGGACTGCTTCAAGGACCGTGACGGGGCTAATTCAGGGGCGTTATGGACGTAGTTAGCGTAGACGTGCGGCCAATATCAGATGTTTGGACTTGGGTGTGCGTGATGAAACCACTCAATTGCCAACACGATTTCTTTCTGGTGTGGCCATTGGAAGACTCTCGACATGCCGACCATGAGGTGTTCGATGAAGGATCAAATTTGTGAGGGGGTTTTTAGAGGAAGATATGAGTTGGAGTGTGAAGTGGTGAGGATAAAAGGAGGAGGTGGTGGTGGTATTTACAGCAACCAAGCCACCGGCTCTCCCAAGTACAATTTGGACATTTTGTACTTGTAGTGCAATTATGTCACGCAAACCAATGCACATGGAATGAAAAGAAAATTCAATTGAAATTTTTCCCAAATGCAATTCAAAGTGTAATTCAACCGCGTAATTATTTAACGGATAAAGGCTCGACAACCAAACCGATAAAATATGACGTAAAAAATAATTCGCAAATAAAAAAATGACCGACAATTAATTAAAAACGAAATTAAAGGACTACACTTCATTATCGGAAAAATAAAATACAGACATTGGGGAACTGAAAAGATAAACCACAAGGAGGAACGTTGGAGCGTCATTGCTGCATCAGATGGCGCAACATAGCAAGGTTAGTAAAGTGGGCCTCAAGCTCAATGGGGGTCATGCTCGACTTGTCCTTGGCTTCCTCTTGCACCAATCGGTCGTAGAACTTCTCCTTGGTGGCAATGAGTTTCAGCTTCAATTCAAGTGACTTGCTAATGGCGTCATGGGCGTCCGCAACACCCACCATGCACTCTTTCCTTTCCGATTGTTTCCCTTTCCCTTTGACCCTTGCAGCTTTAGTAGCCTTCTCACCCATAAGTCGGTTATACCCTAAATTTTGGCTCATCCACATGGTATGCTCACTGTCCTCCCCAACTGCTCCTTCATGAGTGCGCTTGCTCGATTCGCTAGATGGTTCGAACACCGACGCCGAGGTTCCTTGGTCTTCACCCTCCTCTAGGTCTACGGCAAAATGCCTCGATGTCCACTTATGCTCGTTTCGGACGAGCTTCCACCAACGCTTCCACACAAAGTTTTTCCCTTCATTCTTTAAATACATTTCCTCCGCCAACGATGTAACTTCGTCATCGGACCGGACGCTCCTATGATCCTTCATAATCCGTTCGTAGCACCCTTGAAGCTTCATCAATTTGGGGTTCACATGACCCCAGTGGTCCTTCCACTATTTATCGGTCCACAACGGATCATCTGGACCATGAATGGAAGCGACTTCTTTCCCGATGGCCCCCTAGTACTTTATGTTCCTCTTGCAATTCTCGTGAATTGAATCATAAGAATTGACCATCCAAACACGAACAAGACGTTCATCCTCATCGACGCTCCACAACCTTCGTGTCAGATTTTTGGGTTGAATGATCTTTCTTCCTTCCTCTCCGTGGTTTGACAACACACCACTTTCTTGAATTGTCGCTCCGGAGTTTTGACTCGGGGTGAATCGCTCTTGAGTTGCGGGACCACGAAATCCTCTTTTGCCAACTCGGTAATGAACTCATTTCAATTATATTCTATTGCGAGAAAAAAAACAAATGTAGAGAAAGAGTAGAGTAGTATGTGAAATGAATTTTGTTGGTGTGTAAAAATGTTGCTGTAAGAACCGCCCCCGGTCAACACCGGTCGAACCGGCGGAAATCGGGAAGAGTTGACTTTTCGCCGAAAAAGTCAACCGACAACTCCGGGGGCCATTCAGGACCTATCCGGGACCCAAAACTCTTAGCCGTCGTTACGGTTAGCTTAGTTGGGTCATTTCCTTTCAAATAATGGTTTTTGCGAAAAAAAATAATTTCGGGTCAAACGGGGTCAAAATTGGGTTTCGGATTTATTAAAGTGGGGCTGAGATATTTTGGAGTGGAGATGAACCCACATAGACACTTGGCACTAATTAGGTGGAGGAGAGAAAAGGAGAGTGAAAAAGACACCCTTGACCTTTTTTTTTTCCAAAATGGTGAGATAAGGAGAAAAGAGCTTTTGGACCTTTCCTCTTTAGGTTAAAGGCTACATGTGACACAAAAATCAGCACATTCTCACCTCATTTCACCCTCTTGGCCGAAATTTATAGAGAGAAAAGGAGGAGACCCTCCATTGAAGAAGAAGAAGAAGAAGAAGAAGAAGAAGAAGAAGAAGAAGTTTGCACAATAAGGGGTGGTTTGTATTTGATTCACCAGGTGCTGACACGTGGGCGCGTGCGCTGCTGGTGCGCGCGCACAGCTGACACGTGGCGTGCATAGTGCTAATAGTTTGGGCGCACAGTGCTAATAGTTTGGCAATGTGCTAAACTATTAGCACTGTGCGCGCCAAACTATTAGCACCGTGCGCGCGTGGTCAACACGCTCACGCGCGCGGGCAGAGGCGCACGCGAATCTGCCACGTGTCAGCATCGCGCGCGCTCTGCTGACGTCACTTTGACCGCATCCTGTGGCTTAGATTGGTTCGTAGTTTGCACAATAAGGATGGTTTTTACTGGATAGCTACCCTATATATATATATATATGGTTGATATCAAATACAAACTGTCATGCCCCAAATCCGGTTCTTGCCCGGACTCGAGGCATGACTATAAAAAAACGAATAAAGGAGAAAACCAATTAAATCAAAATCCATAAAACTCCATTACTATAACTCGAATCCATCAAAACGTAGTTCAAAACATGAAATAAACCTCAAGGGGTGTAATAATAATAATCTCCACAGTTTGGTTCAAAACATAAACAGTAAAGTCCGAAGTCTCTAACAAGTACCCCGCCGAGAAGCGCCCAAGCTTCTACTCCTCAATCAAGCCTGTAGACACAACAGTGAAACATAGGGGTGAGCTCACGCTCAGTAGGGAAAACACATAACATAGTGAACCTTAAACTCCAAAGAATCAACGGTAATGCCCACAAGATCCATAATTCACAGACACATTCCACAAGGTAGTTCATAACATCACAAATAAATTCATTAATAAAGTTAACAAGAAGTTCTTAACAATTGGAGACAATAGATAAACCAAACAATGCCGTGGTACATGAGGTCACCACCCTCCGATCCACGTCTTACGTGTCCTCTCGGATTTTCCCTCCAATCCAGAGGAGACGCATATCATTGAGACTATCGGAAACACCCTTCAGGGCACATATCATCGGAAGTCTCAGAAACGTCTCCAAGGGATTTTAGGTCATCGGGAACCCAGGGCCATACTCACATAGGGAGCGCACACGTGGGCAATTTAATGATAAGCAATTAATAATTGAATAACGCACTCAACCGAAATATGAAGTAATACAGCTCAACAACCACCAATCCAAGTCCACACACGGCTCAACCATCACCAATTCACCACAACACATAGCACACGAGTCACGCAACCATAGCACACCAAATCCACAATTCCAACTTACCGTTTACTTAACAGTTTCGAACCACCGGGGCATCGATCACCTGATTGCACCGCTCGGTACAACCAGTCATACTCGATACCCCCAACAACCAACCAAGCAAATCAAGTAATCATTCGAATACAATCAACGAACAAATACGAGTGAGATCAACTAAGTCCTAAAGCCTTCAAAGTAGCATTCAAGCATGCAATTTCGCTAGTTTCATTAGACTCTTTAGCCTATCCACTAAGCAATCAACAACCAACCATGTGATCCTATCACGCAACTAATCCGAGGGCTTTGCCAAGGCTCCTCTACCAGACAATCATATCCCAAGTATTGAAAGCGAATTACACTAGTGATTGGCATCCTAATCGGTCACCACTAGACTCTCCGGTTATTAGCAATTGAAAGACGATTAAGCTAGTTATTCGCATCCTATATGCATGTCTAGGACCTTTTCCAATTTTATTAACTTAGCATGCATACTAGGCATCATAAACAAGAGGTTAAGGCTTCCCCTACCTCAAGGTCCTCCTCTTCAACGCTTTGGTGACGTCCGGTGATCACCACCTCGCTCTTCCCTCGGGCCTCGGTGTGATCCTTGCTCCTCTAGCTCGATCCCCAAGGTCTTGGACACAAAGAAACACTAATTAGGCTCCACTTAAACAGCAAGAAAGACCCCCAAAACTCTTCCAAAGTTCAGCTCAGAACCAAGGTGTAAACACTTCGAAAAACCCCCAAGAAACCCTCACTATGGTGGGTCACGGACCTGGTCACGGATCCGTGATGGCAACCCTCACGGTCACCGTCACGGAGCCGTGACGAGTGCCGTCACGGTCTCCCTCACGGAGCCGTGACGTCGCCCGTCACGGGATCCGTCACGGATCCGTGACGCACCAGGACAGATTCGCCCTTCTTCAACCTCCAGCTCCAAAACTCCGAAAATCCACCTTCAAACCCAGAAATTTCCCCAATCCAACCCCCAAAACAGTCCAAATTCATCAATACTCCTCTACCCATGGTAGGAATCAATACACAAACAAGTTTTCCAATGATTCATCAAATCAAACCCACTTCAAAATATCCAACCACCATTGATTTCTCCACAAAAACTTCACCAAGCTCTTCATCAACCTTCATCAACACCATCTCCCATCATTTCTACTCAACCCAACAACATCTAGCCATTTCTCACCCAAAACCCAAGGAAATAGATGAAGAGAAAAGATGAGTAGGGAGTCCCATTACCTCTAGAATGTGAAGATGAAGAGGATGCTAGTGATTTTGAGGGTGGAAGGCTAGAAGATGACCCCAAATGGCTCCTCCTTCTTTGATTCTCCTTCAAGCTTCCATGAGAGCTCCTCTTCCTTGCCTCTCCTCCAATTTTCGGCTACAACAATGCAAATAGGAATGATTTTGCTTCTCCAATCCAATATAATACCTAGATGTAGGAAAAGACCAAAAGCCCTTGAGCTAGAAACCCATGTAGAAGCTTTTGGGAGGGTAAAAGGGACAATGACTATCCTTTTTCTCTCCTTCAACCACAAAGGGACATGTGTCCACCTAGGTCATTTAAATTTCCAATATAAATTCCAGCACTTTTAAAATTGGAGTTTTAGTCGATATAAAGTCTCGTTTTGACCAAAATTGACTTTATCCAATAATATACTCAAACGAAAGGGTTTTCTCCCCTGAAGCCAACCGTGATAGTGGCTACTTCGTTTGGTTTCCGGAAAAGTCCCGAGTGACTTCCGGAGTCACCGGTTCGACCGGAAGCCCAAATTAAAGGGCGGTTTGGTATTGGGTGACAGGTTTCTTTTGGGTCAAGCAACCCGAAATCCATCAAATCCGGATTAGGTAGTTAATATGGACACCTCTCTAAAAAATGAGTCTATTTCGGGTCGTGTTCAGGGGGTGGTGTTCAACCCATTTCAGTGGTTTAATCATCACAACAGGTGACAACTATGGGAGAGGCAATCAGATTTCCTATCGGGGAGAGTATTCAGTGGAAGGAGCTCCTTCTTAAGCCTCCGGAATTTAAAGGTCGACAATCGAAATAGGCGTCGTCTCGAGCTTCCAATCGTTAGAGTCAGCCTCCCAAGTGTTTAGGGGCTTATTACACTACTGAAATCAAACCAAGAGCTCGTTTTTTGAGCTGTGAGAGAGTTGTAAATCCAGTAGTTGTTGGGAAGCAGATTGCACAAGCTCGAACTGCTCAATTAGCTCAACCCGCTCAAACAAAGGCTTTTGATGATCCGAACTTGACTTCGGAAGGTGAAGAGTTGGTCACTGATGAGTGTTGATCTTTTCATTTGTGCTCGTTTTTTTTGGTTTATTTGTGTCAGTTGAATTTTTTTCGGGTTTTGTTCCCGTAGCTCCTCTTGAAAGCTCTCTTGTAATGGTTGTCTTTTGGTTCGATCCTCTTTGGATCTTAGTTTATTTAATAAAAAAAAATTGAGGTTACCCAAAAAAAAGTTCTACAAACACATACGTCTCCACGAATGGCGTATCTTTGTCTATTTGTTCCAGATGTTCTTGTATACGTTGTATGACAAGCGTTATATTTTTATAAGAGCGCTCTGTTCATGAAGGACCAACAAACATATGACTGGCCATTTGACTTATATGGTGCTTGTGAGTTCGTGCACAATATTTTCTAACTAAATTCCATTCGATTTAATATCTACAGGACAAGAACAGAGCTCGTAAAAAAATTATGTCATTTTAAAAACTGATCCAACTCTAAAACTTATTAAACCGACATTAATTTTTTTTAATATTATTGATGACATACCTTAAATAAATTTCTGAAAATATAAAACTAACTAAATATCGAGCTCAAAAAAGGTTGAACCTTAGGGGTTACGCTCTCTCTGCGCAGCCTCCTTCCCCTCCCCCATTTTCTCCACCATTGAAGCTCCTGACTCAAATCTCTTGGTTACCCTTGACGGTTACCCTTCACGAGTTTACCTATGGATGTGTTCAACAATACCCTTGCTAGGGTTTTCTTTTACAACATCTTTTTTTCATCTTGTTTCGCCGCGCCCACCTTCGCAGGTCGCCGCCGCCCGTCCAAACAGTCCCACGACCTCCTCCTCGTCTCCCGCTACCGATCATGCGTCGCCGGATTGGTCCCGAGCTCGTGCCAATTGCCATCGTGGCTCCTTTCGTCGTCCACTGAGGTCCGTGCTCCATGCGCCGTCTCCCATTTGCAGCGACCTCCCTCCCCAGGGCCATCCCTAGCCGGCTAGTTCAGGGCATATCCATCAAAGGGGCAAACCCTAGCCCCTCGATGGATCTGGGATCCGGGAGGAGGGACGATAGGCTGGAGCCTGCTTCCACGGTACCCGAAGTTGGGACTCTCGACCCCGAACACACCGTTGCGGGTCGAATCGATGATCCCGTTCTCCGCACTACTTCTAAAGATCCGGGCGAATCAAGACGAAGAATTGACGATACCAGAACGCTCCAATGGCACGGGGCCCAGAAGAACTGACATCGCAGATTTGGTAGTTTGTTATTTCGTTCGTGTGCTAATCCTTTCTCCTGTTTTAGGACGAATAAATTGTTGGCTAGATAGGGTTAGGATTTTGATTATTAGCTTTTCTGAAATGTCGTTAAGAGGAACTCTCAAGTTCGGATCGCCTGATGGACTACGGTCGATCGGGACAAATATCTAGAATACTGGATAGTTATGTCCTACCCTATAAGATTGTTGTTCTAAAGTATTACAATATCTCTCTACTCGTTTCAAAAAAAATTTGAATATATTCCTACCGACAGTAATAGCTATAGTCAATTATGCTTGTGCGTAAACCTTCGTGCGACGGTACGTGAACCGTTAAGCTTACCAAATATTATATTTTAAGCACACTTTCAAGGAAATGAGAAACAAAATTACATGTAATCAATTAAGAGCTCTTGTTTTCCTCCAGTTTTCGTGGAAGAGATAAGGACTAATTCGCTGCCATGCCGCTGACAGCTACAACTATGCTAATACGTATGATGTACTGGCAATTAGCAGATAAGAAGGAGCTCTTTTCTTTTTCTCTTTCTTCGAAAAAGGTCCAAAGATTGTACAACAATTTGCTTTTGTGCTCTATTCGAGCTTATCGCGTAACCCTTATAATTAATTAAGCATTTCATTTCCCCAAGCAACGCTCCATCTTCATGCAAAACTTATCCATTGATATATGAATTTGAAGTGCTTGGATAATATTATAATGCATTTTGACTGAGTTACTTGGAGTTTAAGTTAGACCTTAACCCAGAACCTCTTATGATGATCCACCCTTTCGTTTAAGAGCAAGATTTACAAACCTAATTACTGTGACATTTTTTCTAAAACGGATGATGAGAAAAATTCATTATTCATGTTAAATATATAAATAGGGTTAAAGGCCTTGAACATTAGAATATGTCTGGACATTTTATAGGAGACTCGGCATTTATGGATTTGTAGAAGTAATCTTTTTTTTTTTGAAACAAAAGGAAGGGTATTATACCAAATAAATGGTTGCATAGTAGAGCCTAACGGCCCTGAATATCAGATTATTGTCCGGGCCTCCCGTAGGCGACCCAGCGCTCATGGTTCCGTCGAAGATACTACGCCTAATCGTAGATACAAACTGAGGACATCCTCTTACACAGCGTTTCAGCTTATTGATCCTAAAAATGAAAACAAAACAGCAACAAAAAAACCATCTAAAATGTAAAACCCCGCTTATTACTAAAGGGTAATATTTTGAAAAATCGAAACATCGGGGTAGGAAAGTGCCAACGGGTATTTTTGAAAAGAAAAAAAAAGGGAAAAGAGAGAAAGGGAAAAGAGGAATAGGCTGGATCAGATCTGATCAAGCCCAGCGAGCCCAATCCGTGGCTGACGCCCAGGCCCAAGCTACGCACGACCCAACTCCTCTTCCCCCAACCCTAACTCGTGCCTCTTCCTCTCCCATTTGTTGGCACGTCGCCCGAGGCATCAACACCTCTCTCTCGCACTCACCTTCGCTCGTCTCTCCCTTCGCACATCAGAACCCAGAAACCTACGCCGCCTCCGTGTCGCCGTCGCACCACCACCGGCTCCACCTTCTTCTTCTCCAGCTTCTCAAACCTTCCTCTCCTTCATCTACTTTCCCCTCGATGAAACCTCAACCAGAAAAACCCGTTTCCTTCTCTCTCGCCCTCCTCCTCTCATCGCGCAGCGGAGACGCCTTCACCTTCTTCCCCATCTTCACCTGTGTCCCCTTCTCCGTCCGCAAGCCAAGCAGGAGCGACTTCGAACCGGCGCCGGAGATCCGTCTACTCGGGTTCGTCCTCTCCGGGCTGAATCGAGCTCTCTCCCTCCTATTTCCTTCTTCCCCGACTTTGAATCGACCGGATTCGTACCTCTTGAGCTCGATTCGAGCGTTTGAACACAGATCCACCGCCGGCAAACCTAGAGTTCGTCGGATCTGTGTCTAAATCGAGCTTGGGCTCGCGTTAGAGCCACGCCGTCGTGAGTCCCGACCTCGCCAAGGGTTCTGGCACCCTCTTCGCCTCTTTTTCCTCCCCTCGAGCGTCCCGACGCCGGCGGCGGTGGCCGGAGTTGAGTCATCGTCGGCGGGTTCGAACAGACAGACTGACGGGAGTGGGCCAGGAAGCTGGCGTGTTGGGCCAGACTGACAGGAGTGGGCCGAGAGTAGGGCCGGATCACGGGCCGGGTACAGACGGGCTTGGGACCAGGCCCAGATCCGAGTCTGGGTCCGGGCCAGGTCTGGACCGGGTCAGGGCTTGGATCCGGGTCAACCCGGTTTCTAAGAAAATGCTTTTAAAATCAGATTTACTAAACTGATTTAATTTAATTCAAGGTGAGAATTTTAAAAGACAATTTTGGATAAATTAGTGGACTTTGGACCTTTATTGACATTGATGGGACATTTTATGTGTCAAACTTAGACGGGGTTTTCGCCCGAGGACAAGGGCTTGAACCCGAGCTAGAAGAACGAAGATCACGCCGGAACCCGTGTGAAGAACGGAGTTGTGACCACTCAAGCGTTTCATCAGAGTTTTATTAGAGGAAGACCACAAGGTAGGGAAAGTCTTAATTTCTTAATTAACGCGTAGTATGCATGATTAGGATAATAAAATCGGAAAGGTCCTAGAATTACCTATAAGATGTGAATAACTAGAATAATCGTGTTCCAATTACTAATAATTGGATGAGTCTAGTATGCATGCTTAGGATGAGGACAATTAGTGAAGTTTGCTTTCAATACTTGAGAAATTGATTTACTGGTAGAGAGGTTGTGAAGAGCTCTCGGATTAGTTGTGTGCTAAGGTCACATGCTTGGTTGCTAGCTATTAGGTTAACATAAGAGTCTAATGAAACTAGATTAGCTTGTATGATTGAATACTTAATTGATCGTTCACTTGATGGTTGATTGGTTGACTGCGTACTTGGTTGATAGAGTGTTTGTGTTGATATAATTGTTGGTTGAACGGATGATGGAGTATGGCTGGTTGTGCCAAGGGGTACAATCAGGTGATTGATGTACCGATGGTTCGTGACAGGTAAGTATGACGGTAAGGGTAATTGTGGGTATGAATCCCGTGTGGTGTGCATTGATGGACGTGTGTATTTCTAAGATTGAGAATTAAGTGAAGGTCTTGGGTGTATTGTGGTGAAAGTGTGATTCGATGAGTGTTGGTTGATGGACGTGTTATAGTAGGTTTCCCTTATTCTCATTCTTGGATGATAATGCTTGTTCCCTTTATTCTTATTCTTGAAATGTATGCTCGTTTGTTTGCTTGGTTCGGTACTACACCGGGGGGGGGGGGGGGGGGGGGGGTAATCCGGTGCCGTTGTGGTGGTTGGAGTTGGAAAGATACAGTGAGTGATGTGAGGAGCCTGTGGCTCAGCAGATCCTGCGGGATATATTGAGTGATGTGAAGAGCCTGTGGCTCGGCAGATCCTACGGGATATTGAGTGATGTGAGGAGCCTGTGGCTCGGCAGATCCTACGGGATATTGAGTGATGTGAGGGGCCTAAGGGCTCGGCAGATCCTACGGGATATTGAGTGGAATTACTTCATGAGAGATGGTTACTGAGGTTTCACCCAAGTGGGTGTGTCCTACGGGAGCACTACTTGGTTCCCTATGATATATGGTCCTTCGGAGGCATATCCGAATTGTCTTCGGTGCCCCGATGCATGTACCTCCTCTGGACTGAGGGAAAATCTGATATGATGTGGATACTCTGGTGGATCGGAATATGGGAACCGAGGTGATCCTAGAATCTATCCATGGATTGGAGGCTTGAGAAAGCAAGTGGTTGGCAAGATATTGATTTCTCTCATTTTACTCTTATTGATCCCTTACAGTAATTATTATAAATTTCTTTACATTACCGTTACCTTAAGGCTACTGTGTTATTATAATCGTTCTGATTCTTTATTACTCTCCTTGTTAATCGTATTAATTTATTGTTCGAGTTAACTTTTTAAACATTTTATTATTGACCTAAGGGTTGAGTTATTAAGGTTTTTCCTACTGAGCGTAAGCTCACCCCCTGTGGTTTCTGACTGTTTTACAGGCGTACCTGGTGTCTAAGGAGTTCGAGGCTCGGGAGCTTTTGGACTTCTTGGGAATTTTAGTAGAGTTATGTTGGTCTTGCATAGTGAACATACTTTATCTTACTATTTACGTTGAGCTGTGACTCACGAGGATTTTGAACTATTTGATTGTATATCGATTTGATGGAGTTTTTATGAGGTTTTAGAGTTTTATCAATGGTTTTTGCTTTCTATTTTAATTTAACTCAGGTCACGTCTCGAGTCCGGTCAAAACTGGATTTGGGGTGTGACAATTTGGTATCAGAGCCTGGTTTCATTTGAAACAGGTTGTAAATTTTGAACTTGTTTTCAAAACCTCGGACCAACGTCAATTAGGTGGGTAGAGTTAGGGAGTCTAAGTCATGTACTCAGTGATGCAAGCTAAAGACTTTGATCCATAGAGTAAGAACGACTCGAGTCTTACTGTTTTCAATGGTTGTTAAATTTGAATCTTTCTATTACAACGGTTGCATTGCTTGAGTGGTATCCTTACCCTATGGACTGTCAGGTACAGTGATCGGTGAAACCGAACGGTTGAGATCGTTATTAGGTTAACGAGCAACGATCGAACTGTTATTTATTAACCGTTGAGTGAAGTATATGTTAAGTGTGTTACTACCGTGTTGGTCGGTTCATGTTTGTTAAAGTGGAATGGTTATTTAACTGAGGTATTGATGAGGTTGGAGATTGGATTCGTTGGAGTGTTAATTGTCAGAGTGGTGATTAATCGCCCATCACGGGGACCGATTATGGATCCTGGCGCTGCCATTTCACTCAAGATGGAGGGGACTATCAGTAGCGGCGACCCCAACTTAGAGACATGACTTGAAGGCCCTGAGCCACCACGAACACCTCCATGCCTATCACGAGATCTACTAGTTGTAGTTGGTGCAGAGGTCGGTCTGCATGGTGCCACGGGGATGGGAGCATGCTCTGGTTTCACAAGGGAGGGATTGGCGACGCCGAACCAGCCAAAAAGTTGTCCATGAAGGCTCCTCGAAGACGGCTAGGACTTCTTCGATACACCGAAAAGGTGACCGAGGAGGCGACATCAAAGGTGGGGTGGATAGGAGGGTGAAGAGAAGGCGTCTCTACTGGGATGGAGGAGGACCGAAACCAACTGATAGAGGAGAGAAAGCGGTGTCGGTAAAAGAGAAAGAAAAGATAACCATATAGACAACACCAGCGGAGGAATTTGTTAGTCTCTTACAATCAATTGATTCTTCACCATAATAGTTGTGACGTAATATGCTGTATAACAACGTTTAGCATAAGCATGTAATTCCATTTTTAGACTAGTAACTAGTTGATACATTTTTAAAATTATAAATTTAAAGCTAACTATGAAAGTGGTGATATAAATAATACCAGATATGCAAACTAAAAGGACAAAAAAATTGAATTATAGTAGGTATCAGGGGCAAATTGGGATTAAGAGTTTTTTTTGGTTATATTTGTATTTTACTTTCATGATTACAAAATTTTCAATAAAGCAAAGTAAAAGGTCCTATTAATTATTAAAGCGGGGGAGACTGTTTTATCTTTACGATTACAACCAAATATATAAATATGACATTCATAGCTTCATACAGATACACACACAAAATGGCCTATAAGCTAAACAGCTTATAATTAAGCGTTCATATTCACCTAACGCGGCTGCGTGGTACTTCACTAAAATATCCAACGGAAAATCACAAAATGTCATTCGTAAACTCAAGCCATATATACATAGACATGTTAGCTCTAATTGCCTCTGTTTCATTTATTTTTAAGTTAAATAAAAATGAATTTAGAATTCTCAAAAGAAAGTATGGGTTTGGCTCTCCGCCACACTTGGACTGGTTTGGTGATTGATCATTGGTGGTTTGTTAGGAGATTGATCACCAGCTGATAACCCTAGGCTGCGAGTTTTACTAAAACGTGGGAACGTGGCTTGATGATAGGAGGTGTCACTAATATTTTGTTTTTTTTGAGCGAAAAGTGTAATTCATTAATTTAATTTTAAATATATATGAGTGTATCACTGACCTCGAAGAACAGACAAAAGACACAATAGTGTCACACTTATTTTTATACTACAACCGTCTCAGACGATATTAGGTGGGCCAGCTAACACTGAGCTGGGATGCCATAGGCAAGGAAGGAAGACTGGGGTTGAGAAGGTGGTACTGGAATTCCTGCTCCGAAAACTGGCCAATGAATTCAATAGTAGTGGTGGGAGGCAATACATGAATCGGGGTTCCCTCCCTGGAAAATCCCTGATTCTCTCTTTGTCACGCCCCAAATTCGGTTTTGACCGGACTCGAGACATGAACTAACAACAATAAATAAATAGAAAAGATTTAATAAAGCAAATTCCATAAGAACGTAATTGAAACCCAAGGTCAAGAGTCAACAGTTCTGTAATCAAACTAACAGGAGAAAGTTTAGACAAAACAGTACGTCTCTAGGACAAGTCTCACGTCCCAAGGAGCTCCCGAGCCTTGAGACCACCTCTAGATACTAAACAGCCAAGCAACTTGTACAGATAGTAAACAAGAAGGGGGGGGGGGTGAGCTTACGCTCAGTAGGAAAAAGCAGTAAAGTAAAGGAATCCCCGTTAAAAGATAAAATCGATTAGTACAATTATTCAAAGTTTATAATTAGTACGATTAACCAAAAGGTACCATAAACATAGATCAATAAAATTTCCAAAGCTTTAAAGAAAGTAACACTCAAGGAGATCAACGGAAAGATAACGAATGTAACAAGGAACCGATTAAAGTAACACACAAATGCCGACATACTGAATATCACAACCAAAGGCTCTGATCTGTACGCTGACTGGTACATCACATCAGATTGCCCCTCGGTCCAAAGGAAACACTATCATCTGGGCATCCAGAAACGTTCCCAAGGAACGCATACCATCGGAAGTCCCGGAAATGTCCCCAAAGGACCATAGATCATCGGGGTAAAGTGAGTCTCTCCAGAACACGTAGCATCAGAATGAGACAATAAAGTACCATGCCGGAATATCCATCGGCCTCGGTCTTCCCCGAACACGTAGCATCGGGGTAGAGTGAGTCTCTCCGGAACACGTAGCATCAGAATGAGACAATAAAGTACCATGCCGGAACACCCATCGGCCTCGGTCTTCCCGGAACACGTAGCATCGGGGTGAGATGATAATATACCATACCGGAACCGCACATCGGACTAGGTATCTTCCTGGTATGTCCACCTCGGGGTCAACACTCACATCATATCGGAACCGCACAGCGGCCTAGATGTCTTCCCAGAATGTCCACCTCGGAGTACACACTCGAGCCGCACAATATCATAACACGCACAATACAGTCACACACAATGCCAAACCAAGCTTACCATCATGACTTACCAACCACGCATCATCGGTCTATCACTCACCCGATCATATCCATAGGCACAACCAATCCACATTCAAACGTTCATTCAATCAATCAATCATAACACGGAACCAACGATTACATTACAATCATCACAACTCAATTAGTTTATTAAGACTCTTATCTTATCCTAAGTACGGGACAAGCATCGGCCTTAAGGTCGAACAATCATCAATAAATACAATAAACACGCAAATCCTAAGGCTCGACATGGCCATTCTACCAGCATGACAATTTCCCAAGATATTGAAAGCGGTTAACTAGTGAATCACATCCTACATGCATACTAGACTCTTCCAGTTATTAGTATAATTGAAAAACGGTTATTCTAGTGAATCACATCCTATATGCGAACTAGGACCTTTCCGGTTATTATTATCATATAGGCATACTATTAATGTTCTTAAATTACCAGAGGAATTTAGTACTTTTCCCTACCTCAAGAAGACTACAACAACTACGTCTCCTAGCTGCTGACTTCCGGGCCTACCTCTGGTCTTCTCGGGCGAAGTCAAAGTCTGATTTTACAGGTAAAAGTCATAATCAGTCCCAGTCCAGTTAGAACTGTCCTCTAATTTATCAGTTAAGTCTGATGATTCTTTCCTCTTTAAATCCTTTAAATTATTTAATTAATTAATTTGTCCTGACCCGGCCCCGACCCGAGTCCGACCCGAATCCGGAAACCGGATCCGAACTGACCTGGATCCGAGTCCAGACCCGGTCCTGACCCGAGCCCGACTCAAATCCGAATCCAGGCCCGACCTAGATCAAGTCCAGGCCCGACCCAAATCAAATCCAAGCTCGAGGCCCAAACCTGAGCTGGAGCCCAAGTCCTAGTTCTGACCCAAGTCTGGTCCAAGGCCCAAGGCTGGTCTAAGACCCAAGGCCCGAAGCTCGGCCTCTTCTTGGCCTGAGTTGGGAACGGAGGTGAGACGGCGAGCTAGGGCTTGGTTCAGCTCCGGTTACGGCGTCAGGAAGCTCGGGGTGGGTTCTCGACGATGGCGACGACGTCAGGGAGCTCGGAGCGACGAGTGGAGATCGGCAGAGCGATTCTCGAGCCTCTCCGTTCCAGATCTGACCCGTGGGAGCTTCGCCGGCGTGGAAACGAAGGCCTGGAGCTTGAGAACTCCGACCGTGCTTCTCCGCCCAAGCTCGGTCAAATCGAGCTCGAACGCTCACGATTCTCAGGCAAGGGGTGACGGGGGAGGTGAATCAGACCGGGAAGAAGGCTCACCGTCAGTGGTGCCTTCTGTTGCAGGCGCGACGAGGTTTGAAACGAGGACGGCGGCACTGATTTGCTTCGATTTGGGGAGGAAGAAGGGAAAGGGGGGAGTTTCTGGCACGGGGCGTGGCGATGGTGGGTCGTGGGTGGAGGAGGAGAAGTCAGGCGAGGAAGAGGGAAGCTCGGAGCTCCGGCGAAGGCGAGAGAAGGAGAAGGCGATGGGGCGCGATCGAGAGGAAGAAGAGAGGCGTTCCTCGGGAAGTGTGCGTGCAAATGAGGAGGAAGACGAAACGATGCTAGGGTTAGGGAGCGTGGGTCTGGGCCTGGTGAGTGGGCTTGGCAGGTTGGGCCTGGTCCAACTGATTGGGCCAGGTCTGGTTTGGCCCAAGCCCCCTTTCCCCTCTTTTTTTTCTGATGCAGTCGTTCCAATTTTTCAACCCGTTTTCCAACCACGACGTTTCAAATCGATAATTTTAATATTTTAATTCTTTTAAAACGGGGCGCTCTTTACACTCTTCCCTAGGCATTGATCCTGCAAAGAAAAACTCAAATAAAGTAAATAGGACCCTCTCGATCAGCTATCTCCATAATTTTGAAGGGGGTCGAGACGGTTGCGGCGATGGAGGCCAAGGAGCAGGACGCATCGGCTGCGGCTGTGGCTTCTGGGACGTCTCTAGAGATGGCGGCGACATTAGAGACATCGACGACATCAGAGACGCCGACGACATCAGAGACGACGTCGACTTCAACGACGACGGCGACAGCATCAGGGACGACGGCCTTAGAGACAGAAACCCCCAGAGTTGCAGAGGAGGGACCGAAACAGGTTGGGAGACGCTTCGTTGGTGGCGGGAGAAGGTCAACGTTGCGGTGGCTAGAGGCGGCTCAAAAGGAACCCTAGTAGAAAAAACCTTTGTAGGATCCGTAGGGAAGGTGCAAGGGAGATAATGTGTAGGGTAGAGTATTACCATGGCATAGGCCATGGTAAAAACCATGGCCATAGCCATGACTTTTGGGTGCTGCGGCAGAGAGCTTCTCCTAAGGTTTAGAGAGAAAAGCTGTCTAGTTCTATACAACATTCAATATTTAATATGATAATATTAGTTTTCTTAAGTTATTACTAATATTTTGTTAAAACTTGGGAACGTGGGTTGTCACTTCTATATTTTCGAAAGGAAAAATAAAAGGCAGAAATGATAAAATGTTTTTTTAGTTTAGAAACAATTAAATATATATACACCTACCACATAAGACACATAGTTATTGATTCACGCAAATAGTCGGTCACGGATACAAATAAACACAATTTTCAATTAATATATGGTTTGATTAACGATGATAACAACAAATAATGATTTCCTTATGGTCTTAGAATACTTAAGTTCCTGTGTATGCAGTATCATGAAATCAACCACATACTAGTCACGGGGAGAGGGAAAAAGGCCATTGTTCGGACCGATATGCGAACCACCAATCATCAGAAAGAAATAATAAAAGGGTGTAGTTCTATGATCTTGAGCAAAGCTCAATCAATCCTCGAACAAGAAATAACAACAACGAATGCGTGTCATTCTCACTACCAACTACCACAAGTAGAGATCGCTACACCACACATCAGATCTACTCCGCTACGCCTAGTCCACTTCCTAATTCCCGAACGTTATCAATAAAGATGAACACTGAAAATCAAGTAGAACTAAATAGAGTATCGAATCACGATACTCTGGTACTACACAAGCATGAGTGGACTCTAAATAACTTGTCGAATCTACTTAGCTACGCCTATTTCAATCAACCTAACGACTGAATAAATCGATCATCAAGGAGAGCTAAATAGAGCTACGAATCACGAAGATCTGGTAATACACAAGCATAAGTAAACTCTAAATCATGGACGAAGCTATTTAGCTACGCTTAGTTCACTTCTTGAAAACCGAACACCAATGATCAAGATGAGTTTGATAATCAAGTAGAACTATGTAGAACATCGAATCATGATATTATTGTAATCCACAAGCGTAAGTAAATTCTGTATAAGTGAAATCTCGTCTCACACTAGATCGAATCATGGATCACTCCAAACATCAATCTACATAGCGCACACAACAATGAAGAAATATCCCTAAATCATTCGGTCGGCTTGAAACACACAAGAGAATCGAGAAAACATATCCTAGTATATTTTTATCCTGTGAATAAGAAATTAAGACATGTGAATGTCGGAAATCCTGATAAGTTCACTAAATGACTAAAGTTTGCATTTTTACCAACTCTAACCTAGAAGTTAATATACACCCAAAAGATGAAATAGGTAGCACATGAAATCGGGTTTAACAAATCATGAAAAGTCGAACACAAAGTAAGAAAATCATGTTTTCACATTGATTAGCTTAAATATTGATAAATACACATACAAGCAAGTGGATGCTATTTAAGCTCAAAAAAATCCCAAATCATGTAAATAACATGGCCAAACTCCAATTAACCATAAACACATGCATCAATTTAAAAGAAATCAACATTTACACAACACCCATGACCACAAATTTAAATCTAAGGTCATGGATTCCAAATCCTACTCAAGCTATCAAAAATCCTAAGTTTACAACAAAACTATAGAAGAATAAAGGTTAGGGCCGAGATTGGGTTGGAAAACCAAATAAAAAACTCCTCTAGCTTTGTATACCCACCATCTCTAACTCTTAAAAGCATCAACACATGAAAATGGAGACGTTAGAGATGGTGGGAAGCTCATGAATGCTTGAAACCACCTTGGATCGTCTTAGTTATGGCCTTAGATGGTAGAAAAAGCTGAAAGCTTGAAGAGAAAGCTAAGAACTAAGAGAAAAGGAGAAGAGAAAAATAAAATGTGGCTGAAATTAATTCTATCTTGTAAAAAATCTGATGTTAAAAAATTTGTTCTCTATAAATATAAACACACGGTCATGTGAGAAAAAATCTTGATCTGCTTCAAAATCACTTTAGGAGGAAGAGGCGCACTAGCTGTCATATGGGATCTAATACGGGCACGTATAGCGAGCACAACCTACAACCGGGCTTGACAGGCGTTGATCATGCATGCTAATGATCGAACAGCGCGGATCGCAAGTCAACGTAATCATCCCATCGTCCAAATTTAGGCAGCGGTCTGATCAGCGAGATCAGAGGTCAGAATATGCGTGTGCACTGAGCTTACGTGCGCTAACAGCACACCAGATTGGATTGCGGACAAGCTTTTTCCCCTTTTCAAATATAACCTTCTATCGTTCATTCCCGTTCCGTTTGACCTTCAATCGACCTCGTTCTTGCACCAATAATTTTATTTTTTCGAGGCTACAAAACAAGACTAATGATGAATACATTTTGAACAATTAGAAAATATCGACTACAAACGAGGTTTAGCGCAATTATTAGTAAATGTTAAAAATATAAAAACGAGATACAAACAAGATAAAAATATGGAGAAAAATGGTCAAATTAACCAGGATAAATTTATACTCATCACATCCATGCAAATCAACTTTTTTTTAAGTGTGATGTAACCATATATTAATAGAGAAATAAAACCGAGTACTAAAAGGAAAAGTACTGAAAATTAAATCCAAACAATACGGACAATGAAAGCAAAATGTAGAAGTTCATATGCCGAAATGCTCCACTGCGATGTTCAGATTCAATGTTGTGATAGCATCTGAAGAAAGTGGTACAACGAATCCAAACAAGAATCTAGGATAGAGCAAACCCTTTTTTAGAGTGGTGTCGAGGCGGATTGTATACTCATCCAAGGATCTAGGGCGCGCCGTCCTCCCTGAAATGATATTGTAGGGGTCAAAGAATGCAAGAGTGCTGTCCCCCGAGATGGTAGAAGAGTGTTGTGCCAAAACTTGTTGAAACTACTGCCACCCTATTTCCAGTGGGGAGATGTTGTTGGCCGACCCCCACTTGACCACGAGCTCCTTATTGATCGAATCAAGGTGCTTGCTTCCCCTTTCGTGGTCCGGTATGCCCGTTCGGAGCATGTAGAGCCCTAAGACTCCAAGCTCCGTAGGAAGGAATGAGAAATGCTGTAAAGACCGCCCCGGTTAAAAGAATTTAATATTAAAAATTGTTCGATTGGAACGTCGTTGGTTGGAAAACGGGTTTTATTTTGGGCCATTTGCAAAAGAAAGAAAAAAAAGAGGGAAAAGAAGCAATTTGGGGCAGGCTGACTCTGGCCCAAGCCCGCACCACTCGCGCGCGAGCCAGGCCCAAGCGAGGCCCAACCCCCTCAAACCCTAACTGTTCAAGCTTCGTCTTCACTCGGCCGCGCATGAATCCCGAGGACTCTCTAGCAGATTCTCCTTCCTTCCTCTCTCGTCCTCTCTTTCTCTCTCTTTCTCTCGCACCAGAATGCTCTGCCTTGCCGTATTCTTCCCTCCGCGTGTGAATCGAACCACGCCGTCATCGGAATCAAGACGCCACGCCGAGAACCTTTCTCCCGTGCTTCCTCTTCGCCACGTTCACCTTCTTCGCCAATCCCCACCTGAAAACCCTCGGAGCCGAGCTCGATTTGGCGAGCTTCACTGGAACGAGGCTGGCCGGACACCATCGCCGCTCGCACGCCGGCGAGAGCTCGAGCTCTCGCCAGATCTGAGATGGAGGGCGTTGGGTCGCGCTCCAGCCACCAACGTCACGGTCACGGCCTCACTGGAGCCCTGACGTCCTTCCCAGCAACCATTATTCCTCCTCCGAGCTCACCTGACGCCGTCCGCCGCCACGACAAGTCGGAACCCTCGCCGGAGTCACCTCGAGCCAGGCTGGAGTTCAGACTCGTCTGAACCATGGGTCTTGGGTCAGGACGGTCTTGGGCTAGGACGAGCCTTGGGCCAGGACATAGGCCTTGGGCCAGGCCCAGATTCATGGATTGGGTCTGGACTCGGGTCTGGACTCGGATCAGAACTCTAGTCTGGGGCCGGGTACGGGTCGGGTCTGGGGCCGGGTTCGGGTCGGTCCTGGGTCAGGTCCGGGTCTGGGTTCTGGATTAGGTCGGATCCGAGTTGAATTCGGGTCCGGTTTTTAGATCTGGGTCGAAACCAGGTCGGATAGTTTAATTATTTGTTTAATTAATTTAAATAATTTAAAATGGGGAATTTAAAGGCCTAAATTGTTAAATTAGAGGACTGATTCGGACTATACCGGGACTGATTATCACCTTTACTGTTAAAATCAGACTTTGACTTCATCCGAGAAGACCGGAGGTAGGCCCGGACGTCAGCAGCTAGGAGACGTAGCTGTTTGTTCTTCTTGAGGTAGGGAAAGTAGCGAATACCGCTTTAATTATGGAAAGTTACTAGTATGCATGCTAGATGATAATAAAACCGGAAAGGTCCTAGTTTGTATATAAGATGTGATTCACTAGAATAACTGCTTTTAATTATATAAATAAACGGACGAGTCTTAGTTGGCATGCAGGATGTGATTCACTAGTTCAACCGCTTTCAATTCTTGGGAAATTGCCGTGCTGGTAGAATGGCCATGTCGAGCCTTAGGATTGCGTGTTGATTGATGCCTGATCTTTGTTTGAGATGCATGATGGATGACTAAGTGTCGATAAGATTAAGAATCATGTTATGTTATACTCGGTGAGCATGTTGTGACTATGTGTGGGCAAGTGTGCCGTGTTTGATGTGTTGTGAACCTTTGGTTGTGATATGATCGGGTGAGTGATAGACCGACTCGTGTGTTATGGTGAGTTGGCCCGGTTGGTACACCGTGGTCGAACTATGGCATTGTGATGCGTGTTATTCTCTTGATGTGTGTTCCAAGAGGGGCCGTGTCCGATAGAATACCTACATTGAGAGAGTTTGCTGGTGTCGAGTATCGAGGACGAGGACGGTTCGACCATTGCCCCGATGCTGTGTGGTCCGGGAAGGCGTACAACCTAGGTATGTGCCGGTCCAGTATTCGTGAGGCCCTGATTCTACGTGACAGGAAGACGTCCGACTGAGGGATTTCCGGTCTGGGATGTTACCCCGATTCTACGTGACGGGAAGATGTCGGGACCGATGCTTTGTGTTCCGGTATGATATAAATGGGAAGGGCTATGATAGCCGGTGATGTTGGGAATGGTTGTACTGAATTATATGTGGTTTTGCTGTGTGATCTGTGCGTGCTGGTTGGCTTTGTGCGTTGTCTTACTTGTAACTGTGGTCTTGTGAGAGTGATCGGTGGTTGGTACCTGTTCCGTGGGCGTTGTTGATAGTTATGCTTGCTAGTATGCCCTAATTGGACGGTTACTCTTGGTATTGAACTGATGTTCTTAACCTTAACTACTTTTCCTTCTGAGCGAAAGCTCACCCCTTACCTTTTTGTATTTCAGGTCTTGAGCGGGTTGTGTACTAGCTGGATGCTCGATGCTTGGGAGCTAGCGAGGGTCCTAAGCTAGTTGTCTAGTGACGTACCGCGATTTTTAACTAAAAATTGCTGTTACAATTTACTTAAGAGCTGTGGAGTCTTTTTATCGGATTTATGGATTACAGTTTATTAGGTTAAGCTTTATTACTTTAAAATTTGTTTTATTTATCCTCTATTTAAGTTCACATCTCGAGTCCGGTCAAAACTGGATTTGGGGCGTGACAAATGCCTCTAGGATGAGGTAGGTGTGATCGAGGCCCTGTTCCTCATAATTAGGAAACTCCCATACGAGTCCCCATGACGAGAAATGACCTGACTTGTGAGTCAGAATCCCAGGTTAGAATTTCACTCTTGACTGAAAAAACTTGACTTGGTCAGGAGATGAAACCTCATCCTCTACCATCTCCTTTGCCCTTACAATGTTTCCTGGTCTTGGCGCCACCGGAGTAAAATTGGGAGTCAGGTGACCAGAAAAGACGCTCAAGTAGTACCAATTCGTATCGTGGTAATCCTACCATGGAGAGCTCGGGAACCTACCGATCTCAAGTTCGGCCGGGAACGGACACAGTGTCTCCTATCCCCTGGACCGGAATGACAAGCTAAAACCAAGTTCCCCACACAACTACAACCAAAGTAGTGACCCGGTACTCGTTCATAGGAGATGTGTAGAAGGATTTGTACTTTAGACTCAGAAAGTCGGAACCAAGCTGACTCTAGAGTGGTAGATGGATGCCTACCCACACTTGGACCCGCATGAAGTCCCCCTAGTTCATTCAATCCACCTTGAGACAAGTACCAAGGGCGCTTCCAAGTCGAAAGTCGACTCCCCGGTTCCAGGCACCCACTAGTAGGTTGGATATACGTGCACATATCGTAAAATGAGTGAGCAAGATGTCTCGTGGTTGCATATGGGGTTGCAAATCCGTAAAGAGGACCAAGGATCAAAAAAAGATAAAGACTCTCCGGCCAATAATTGAGCTCTTTCCTTCACAGAACAAAAGAAAAATCCGACTACACCGTACTCTAAAGGCCGGGCCACCACGTCTGGGAGATGCCAAAGTTTCGCTAACCAGTCCACTAAGGAATATTGTAGTAGATCTTCTTGGTCAGCATATGGGTCGCCACCATATAAGCGAAGTTAATACCCTGACCGCAGAGTTCCGGTGGGGGCACGACAACCTGTTGAATGACCAGTCCTCCCATCATGGCTCATAGATCCTCCAGACCATATTTCTCGTATTCTTCATGCCATACCTATCGAGAACCACGCCTCTGGTGATCCATCGTCCCTCAGACCACCTCGTCTACCTATGTGTGGTGCACCATGACCTGACCCAGCAAGGCCCGGACTCCTAAGGCTTGAGCCGTACGTGCTCATCCTCCCTCAACCCAGCCCACCAAAGTTCATCCCACTAAGGCCTAATGGCCCATCGGGCATGAGGGAACCATAAGAGCCCCTCATTTCTCGTGTCTCCTCCTGTTAGCTATCACGCTTTGAAGGAAGTTTCCCAAACATACCTTCTTTTACACTGCATGTTCCGCCGGTTCCCAGAATTGATCATGCCCCTATGGGAACGAGCCTGTGTTCGTGTCTCCGTCCTTATTGAAGGATCCCCATCGGTGTCCTATGATGGTCTTGTTGTTCAACCCCATAGGTGTACTCCCGTTCTCCATCGTCGCCCGAAGTCAAGTTGGGGGGGGGGGGGGGGGAGAAGCGGAAGCAGCAAACCCGAGGGAGGGGGTGTGACTGAACTTGGCCTCGGTCCCCAGAAAATTCAAACAAATACCGCTTGGACGACCTAAAAGACCTCCCTAGTGGAGACCACGGCCTCCCTCACAAACTGTCGTAGCAGCGCCATCCTCCTCCACCACCTGGGAAAAAAGAGTCAATCCCACAACTGCCGCCGTCGTTATCCCAAAACATCTGGTATCGAGGATGGAGAGGAAGGAGCTCTTAGGAATCGTAAATGGGATCGTCGGACAATCACTTATCGTTGTTGTCGCTCCTCATTACTACAACCTCGAAAGAAAGAAAGAGAGATAGCACTAGGTTTTTTCTATTGTGATTAACTTTTTTTACTAATATATAGCTCTCTTTATCAATTAACACACCATCGTTACAATTCACATTTCTCTTCCCTTGTTCTTTATCCAAAATATTAAGGTCTTTTTTCTTTTAACGATATATACACAGTCCTGTATTATTTTAATTATTTTAGCAATAATATAGAGATAAATGGGTCAGAATAACCGTACAGAAGTGGAATTCAACTAATAGGACGAGACATAGTTTTAGTTACAGTCGTAAGATTGATCGTAATACTAAGTGTCCAAAAATAATCAGGAATATGCTAGGGGGTGGTTCATTATTCTAATTGTGCTTAACGCTGCAGATCATTAAGACTTCTCCCATATCGACTTGACAGATCCTGTTATGTCATAACAGTCGGTCAAGGAGCATGTCAGGGAAAAGAGGAGGCTATGAATCATGAGGGTTCTGATTCGCGGGGGTCAGAGTGCGGCTCCTTAATGACAACCCGATTTCCCTAAGTGATTCATGGCGGCCCGTGAGGTAGCCCAGCATGTCTCCTTACTTCCCCACCAGGGTAACTATCCTTGGTATTTTCCGTGTAGTTCATGTTGCCTTGAGTAGGAGGGTCGGAACCATCCGACCCTTGTGAGGAGAAATACCACCATAACTCCGTCATCCAGTGGTAGGGGTGTCGGAGTCACCCGACCTGAGAAGAGATGGATACTAGCGAGGTTCCTCCTAGTGTAATCTAGAGGGGTCCTAGAGGGCGGAATAGGATTATGATCCGCATGTAACCAATTTTCGTGGGATTACCAGCAGTCTTCTCTTGGATAGTCATCCCTTGTCGGATATCCACCGCTATCTGGAACCTTATCATCATATCAGTCACTTGTGGTGACCCATCGTGGTATCGTTCATCTAGAGCAGTATTGGAGAGGATCTGCTCATGATATTGGATCGTCTTCCCCGGATCGAGCACCCTAGATCGGGACTAACAGTCCTATGTAGGACGTGGTTGGAGTAATATCCTCCTCCTAGGACTAGGTTGGTTGCATGTGTGAAGACCGCTCCATTTAAAAAGGTTTAATTTATTAAATTTAATCGTTCGGAGCATCGAGGTTGAAAAAGTATCGGATCGGTTATTGGTAATGTCGTGGTGGGAAATCGGATCGAAGTTTGAGAGTTTTTGCAAAAAAAAAAGGGAAAAGGGTATTGGGTCGGACCATACCTGACCCAGTCATCATTCTCGCTTGGGCCGTGCAGCCCATCCTGCACTTTGAGCCCGTTTAGCCAGGCCCGTTAAGCTTCAGCCCGCCTATATAAGGCAAGTTTAGGGTTCAGAAACCCTAAACTTCATCTCCTCCATTCTCGACCCCGACCCTCCACCTCTCTCTCTGCGTTCTCTCTCTCCCTTCTCCCGCCGCCGTAGCCACCGCCCATCTCTGACCTCCTCTCCCTCCCCTCGCTAGTTCGCCGCCTCTCCCTCGTCTTCGCTGTCAGCCGAGCCCGTCCTCTCCGACCCTCTCCCTCCTTCGTCGATCTAGCCGTCTCTCCATCCTTCTTCTCCGTTCAGACCTCGCCGACGTCGCGTCCCCGTAGCCAAGCTCTCGGCCGCCCTCCCTCACCTCCTTTATCTCCGTCCTGACCTTACCGGTCGCCGACCACGGTCATTCCCTCTCCACCTCCCTCTCTCAGTCCCCGTCCAGAGCCCCAAACCGCCGCCGTCGTCTTCTGTTTTCCTACAGTGAGATTCTCACCCTTGTGGTTCGGTCGCCGGCGATATCTTCGTCGGTGGTCGGAGACTTTCCCGAACCTCTTCCTCTATCTTTGTCTTGGTTTTACCCGTTTTTTTGGATCTGGAGTTTGTAAAAAAAAACAGGAATTTCTGGTTATGGACAAATCGTTTTAGATCTGAACTAGAATCAAGAGTTTTGGAAAGAACAGAAAAGAAATTTTACTAATTAATTGGATTTAATAAAATAAAGGCTAAAACCAGATTCGATTAGAGACGGTTTTGGACTTGAAACGAACTAGAATCGAGTTTTGGAACCTGGACGTTTAAACTGGACGGTTAATTCAGACCTTGAACGGGATAAAAGTGGAACGTTGAATCGGGTACCTCGGGAATCGTGCCTCAAAACCAGTGCCTTGAGATCTGTGCATTGGGAACCATGCCTCGGGAAACGTGCACCAGGTTCTGTGCTCGGGGATCGAGTGCTCGAACCCGATTCGTCGTAATCCCGCTTTTAGCCCTCTCGAGTTTAAAAGATTGAACTTAATTGGAAACCGTCGTAACCTTTAATTTAACTTGAGAACCGCTTTTAATTTTGGATTTCCGTGTAAATTAGAGTCCGGCTTTGATCGAAGAGACGACCGGAGGTAGCGAGCCAGGACGTCAACAGCTAGGAGACGTAGCTGTCGGTTTATCTTGAGGTAGGGAAAGTAGCGGATACCAGTTTAATTGCGGAAAGTTACTAGTATGCATGCTAGGATTAATAAAACTTGAATGATCGTTTATATCAGATAATAACTGGATGAGTCTTAGTAACATGTAGGTTGTGATTCACTAGTTGACTGCTTGCCATACTTGGGAATTGTTGTGCTGGTAGATCGGCCTTATCGAGCCGTAGGTTGCGTGTTGATTGAATTGTCTGTTGTTGTTTGAGATGCCTGCTGTGTGACTTAGGGTCAGTAAGTTTAATAGACAAGATTTAGTATATTCGTTGAGCATGTTGTTGCTATGTGTGGGCGAGTGTGCCGTGCTTGTGCCGATGTGAACCCTTGGATGTGATATGGTCGGGTGAGTGATAGACCGACGTGACTGGTTGTGGTAACGATTGTTGTGCTTGGTAAGCTGTGTTTATTTATGGCATTGCGATGTGTATTATTATCTTGTTGTGTGTTCCGAGGAGTTGCTTCCGGTATGGTACCTACGACCGAGGGGGTATGCTAGTGTAGGGTAGTACCTAGGCCGATGAGTGGTCTCAAGTATGCGCGGTCCCCCGGGTGGTGGTTCCGGTACGATATCTACATCGAGGGGGTAGTCCGATGTGGGATATCTAGGCCGACGGTTACATGTTCAACGCTTTGCCCGAAGGAGTACTGGGAAAGTTGTGTAGCCTGTTCTTTGCCCGAAGGAGTTCCAGGAAAGATGTCTAGGCCGATGGAGATTCCGGTATGACGTATTGAGATCGTACCCCGTGTGTTTGCCGGGAAGATATCTAGGCCGACGCTGTGTGTTCCGGTACGAGATGATGGAGTCGGGCTGTGGACAACCGACCGAGTAGGGGACTGCGGTACGTGACGTGTTGTACTTTTACAATTTACTTTATGTTCGATGACTTGTTAATTGGTGTGCTGGTTGTTGTTTGTGCTATTTGGGTGATTGTTTTTGTAAGTGTGGTTTGGTCTTGAGTTGAGGATTGTGGTTACGAGTTCCGTTGGAAATTAGTTGTGTCCTGTACTAGTATGCCCTAATTGGACAATTACCCGTGGTGGTGAGCGCTTGCTTATAACCTTAACTACTTTTCCTATTGAGCGAAAGCTCACCCCTTACCTTGTTGTTTTTAAGGTCCTTGGCGGGTTGTGTACTAGCTGGATGATCGATGCTTGGGAGGTTGTGAGGGTTCTAGACTAGTAGTCTAGAGACGTACTATTCGTTTTTATTAAACTCTTTTACTATTGTTTTTACCGAGTTGTCAACTCATGGCATTGTAAAGGTTTTAAAAATTTTGAATTGGAGACTTGTTGGCTTTATTTTCGATTAAAATTATTATTGTTTTAGTTCAAGTCTCGAGTCCGATCAAAACCGGATTTGGGGCGTGACAACATGGTCTCCTGGCATCCCTATTATCTAGATTTGTTTTCGGGTTCCCAATGATAGGGGTAGGGCAGGACGAAAGCCAGCAGCTGTGCCCTAATGGGTCCCCATATATTTTCTCTTATTGCATTGTCATACGACAACCACTGGAGAATAAGGTCATTCTTTTCATCTTCGGGGGTCTTCTTGTGCGATGGTAGGCGACGAGAATCAGTCATGATTGGTCATTCCCGGGTTGTGGGTAGGTCATCTCGTGTGGGAGCTTGTAATGGTATGTGGCAAGGGTTTTGTGTTCATCATGTGGGAAGATCCATGGTCCCCATCTGATCGACCGAGCCGTAGAGGGGCGACAAACTGATAAGCGAGAGGCTATAGGGGTAATTGGGCATAGTGGTTGTGATACCATGATGAGCTTGCGCCGGAGTAGGGTAAGAGTGGTGGTCGGAAAAAGAGACGAGATTAGGAGGAGACAAGAATATGAGGGATTTGGTGAGAAACCAAAAGGTTCCGATAATTTATTTAAGAAAATGATCTGTATTATTTTAATTAGTTAATGAGAGGGAGAAAATATCCTTTTATATTGCTTTATAAATAATTATTTTCGGGGAAAACTTAAGAAGTAGAGACTACATATTTATTTATTTTAAGTATATAAGAAAATATTTGTTTTAAAACAGACTAATAATAATTGTTATACATAATCTATATTGCTCATTAATCTGATACAAGTAAGTATGATTTTTTTTAACGCAAGGTGCAATTCATTAATTTAGTCTTCAAATACATCTGAGTGCATCATGGATAAAACCCTGACCATGAAGAACAGACAAAAAACACAAAATGTTCACTATTCTTTTCATATTATAACTGTTCTTGATGGTATTGGATGGGGCACCATAGAGGCCAACTAACACTAAGTTGGGATGCCGTATAGGCAAGGAAGGAAGACGGGGGTGAGAAGGTGAAACTGGAATTACCGCTCCGAAAATTGGCCAAGGACTTCAATAGTAATAATGGGAGGCAATACATGAATCGGGGTTCCATCCCTAAAAAAATCTCTGATTCTCTGTTCAGTAGGCATTGATCATGCAAAGAAAAAATCAAGTAAAATAAACAGGACCCTCTCGATTAGTTAGATCCACACTTGTGAAAGGGGTACAGACGGTTGCGGCGGTGGAGGCTAGGGAGTAGGATGCGCCGACTACGGCTGCGGCTTCAGGGACGACTCTAGAGACGACGGCGACATCAGAGACGACGACGACTTCAGAGACGGCGGCGGCGACAACATCAAGGACAACGACCTTAGAGGCGGAAACCAGGGAGTTGTAGAGGAGGGACCGAAACAGGTCGGGAGACGCTTCGTTAGTGGCGGGAGAAAGTCATCGTCGCGGTGGCTGGAGGCGGCTAGAAAAGAGCCGTATCATAAAAAATCTTCGCAGGATTTATAGGGAAGGTGAAAAGGATGTGTAGAAGAGAGAAGTATTATCATGATATATGCTATAGTAAAACCATATTTATAATCATGGTTTTCGAGTGTTGCGGCAGAAAGTTTTTCTTAAGGTATAGAGAGAAGTTTTCGTATATAAGTATAGAGAGAAGTTTTTCTTAATTTTTATTTAGCCTTTTACTCACATTTTCAAAGGCCTTTAGTGTGTTTCTAAAGGATGTCCCCGTTTGTTGGGGAGTATACATTAAATAGCAATAGGGCATTGGAAAAAGAACAAATATTTAACATTGGCAAGTTTTCGGCGTTGAAAAAGCAGCATAGTACATTTCAACTATGAGGATGATAATTATGACTGTTTGAAACTCAAGTTTTTCTAATTAACAGCTTGCAAGAAGCTCTAAAATTGTGAACTATATGATGTCACCTAGTTCCCGACGTGCCGTTTTCTTGTTCTAACACTATGAAATGTATGACTTTTATTTTATTTTTACATCATTGATGTATTAATTAGTATGTTCCATTATTATTGGAACATAAAAGAATGGCAAGATAGCAAAGAAGCAATTTTGAGATCACCCAAGGCATGGGGTTCAGCCGTGTCGCCGTCAGGTGGGCCGGTCCTATGAAAATACTCTTGTGAAATCATAGGGGACTGGGCAAGCCAACAACAATAGAGCATCTGGAAGAGACGTTGGTAAGAAGGAGAAAGGACATCGTCTATCTTCGCGAAATGTTCAAAAATGGATTGGGTCGGCTGAAACTCTAACTGAGATTCATCGACGGTCACATCGTGGGTCATAGAGGTGGCATGATATTCCTCTGGTCGGATGATGTCATGATCATCGTGGGAGAGGTTGTAGAGATATTCGTAGATCTGTGGGTATTTATGCCCGATGGCAGAGATTTTTGACTGACTAGAATATACAAAGAGGGGAAGCCGGAAGAAAGGTTCAGGACGTCGCCCACTCTCTAAGGACCACAACGCCTTTATGAATCAATGGGTCTTCATCGTGTATTTCCACAACACCCCTACTAAGAAAGTTTGCTGACGAAATTTCGGAACGTGGTCACAAAACTCCAATTACATGTGTATCGTAGATAAAATATGGGTTTATGTGAACAAGTGATCAGAAGGAGGAGATCAAATTGGAAATCCAGTTGGACCGGGTTTTCATCTTGGATTACATTTATGTGAGTGACCAGATTTCCATCTCGACAATGTGGGTATCTCGACATCGGATCATCTACATATAGTATTTGACATACAAATTCAAAGGGTTGTTCGTACGCCCCACCATTTTTGGTTTGAAAATGTTTGGGTGAAGGATCTGAGTTATGGTTTCCTAATTGAGGAAATCTAGGGACCTGTGTCGGAGAGGCCCATCTTCTAAAAAAATGATGGAGGTAGGCAAGACCATCCACATACAGGGGATCACGAATTGCGAGTCAGATCTCGCCTATCCATACATTCGTAAAGATCGGTAAAGTATCAGATGCAGGAGGATATCAAAAAGAAATGCGAGAGAACTCTTGATCTGAAGGCTCGTTTTCGGAACCAAAGGGAAAAACAACATCAGTAAGTCGAGGGCGATCAAAACACAAAATTCTTTCATGCCTCAGCCTCAACGTTGTACAGGTGCAAGCCGAACTTGTTCAATGGGATACGAGTTAACAGTGGAAACATGATCACTTGGGACATGGGTATGGCAAATGACATTCAATATTCTTCATATCACTTACATTTCGCAACACTTTGCAGGAACGTGAACAATAGATCTCAATGGTTTCTTCCTTAAAAACGCTAGAGTATAATATCTTACTATTGGCACCGATTATTTCTCAGGAAGTCAAGGATGACACACTCTTTATGTAGCCCAATACACCCCTAGAGTAAATGGACTCAACCCGTTTTTTTCTATCAGAGCATATTGGATTATAAACGAGGGAGATGCGGTGGATTGTGTAAAAAGGGTTTTCTCAAGGGATTTGGTCTCGGAAGAGCTAAATAAGACTACCTTGGTCCTTATTCACATGGTTGACAATCCGACCAGTTTGACAAGTTTTTTCCCAATCGTTTTATGCAACGTTCTATTTAAGATCGCCTCGAAGGTGGTTGTTAATAATCTCAAACCACCCCTCCGTGAAATTATTTACGATATACGGGGGGCTTTCATCCCAAGAGGATTGATCCAAGACAACACCTTGCTCTTCTTCAAAACCCTTCATTTCGTGGAAGGAAAACGAGCGGGTAGGGAGGGATTTTTAGCACTGAAACTGGATATAAGTAAGGCATTTGACATGGTCGCATACACCTTCTTATGGAAAAGGTTTGGGTGGGGAGGCATGTATTCCTATCCTCCGTACTTGTACATACTTGGTTACACATGACATAATGAGAGGTGGGAAACAAATGGACTTCGTGCGGTTGGGGGGGGGGGGGGGGGGCGAGGGCCAAGCTAATAGATTGCTAAACACATGAGTCATATGCCAGAATGCAAATAGGGAGCTGATTGGAGCCACGACTACATCATCCCCATGCCCCCAAATCCCAATGTTGGTTGAAGTATGTACCATTAGGGACGATCTCTGGTGGTAAGAGGTCAACGCTCGCCACATGATGTGGTTCGAAGCGATTTCCAAGTTGTGGTCGAGCTCATTATACCAAATGGAGATATTTTCTTCCTCGTTAGGCGGAGATTGTATAGACTTTATGTCAATAATCGAGAATGAGTAAGTCGATTTCATAAAGCGAACAACAATTAGAACAGTTCATTGCTTTGCCAATGTTCCTTGATCATAGTCCGTCTAAAAGTGACACAGATCGTTGATCCCTGTTATACTCTACTGTTATCTTATTGTCGACATATAATGAATCGTTCTGTATATCAAAACCCAAAACTTAAAATGTAAAAGTGGTGATTATCCGAAATACTAATCAACTCTTATTGTTATTTTTCCGGAGCGTTTTGACTATATAGTTTTGGTGTGGTTCCTTTGTGTCCTAAATAATGTTAAAACAAAAATATATTATATATAGCTGGAGCACAAAACAACAAATTCTAGATTCGTCACACATACTCTTTGGAATACAGAACATTGCACAACATTAAATACACTTAGACTTGTACAAAAGTAATTTGTTCGGACTAAATCAAACTTCAGACGTTATTGATGACACGATCCACCGATCACTAAAGATACATACAATAAATAAACTATTGTACAAATAAACTATTGTTTTTATTCATTCAAAATAGCATGTCTTTCTCTCAAGGGTAACATATGTCCAAAGAGTCATATAACACGTGTTGTTTTGAAGACAAGTTTCATTCCTCTGATATCGTGCTCGATGACTTGGGGAACGAGGTGACTAACTATATGACAACATTCATGTCATTAAACCTAGCCTTAAGAAGATACTAAGTGTTTATTACGTGAAACCTAAAACCTTCACTCGTTTTAGGTAATAGTTAAAAATGCAATTTTTAAGAAAGACACGGTTTGTTTGTAAGACCGAGCATGCCAAAATGATCTTGAACTTGCCCCTTCGGCACCATAATATATACGTAGAGGGAACACAGTTCAAACTGTGCCCATCTTCTTGGAATACCTCCATCGTGGACCACATCAGTTTAGTCGACACCTTCTTCATTCTTCTCAACCACTAGTTCTCCAAGTCAATTTTCAAGGTGACCCCATACATAATTCTCAAATCAAATCCATTTATATTTTATTGTTAGGATCACTAAATGCCTATTTACTAGTTGGGTATATATATAATACTTAATTCTTATTTTTTTCCCTATAAATTTGTTTTAATTCAACAATAATACTTAGACCACCCACAATGGAAAAAATGTTTTGCTGACGTTTCGGTTTTAATTTCTTTTATCCTTGTGATTCGACGTCTTTCGAGCTTATAGAATCACCGACGTCTAATCCGTGACTATTCTCCCTCTCTATCTCTCTCCTCCCTAGCCACTCATAATTTGGTCAGATTTGACTTAACGAATCCGACCTCCATTATAGAAATTATTAATTCCAATTTTGATTTAACCTACTTTTTTTCGACCGGACTCCATTGTGGGTGGTGTTATACATCTGAAAAACTTTAAACATTCTTATTTGATGAATATGACTCTACTCTTTACAAATGACTCTACTCATTTTTTTATATTTAATGTAGATTAAATGTACTTGAACAATTAACAAAGTTGCATATATATGGTTATATGCAGCTTTGTTAATTGTTTGAATTCTCAACCTGGTGAACAGATCAGACAAGACAGTACGAGAGAGTATACAAATTGAGGTCACAACATACTATTTTCCAAATCGAAAGAGTTAATAATAGAAAAGGCAATAAAACATGGTAAATGCTGCAAACTTGATGAACACACGAAACAACAAATCAAAAGAGTAAGCGATGATGCAACGAAAAAGTGATGGCGGTCCCCTTATTCTACTATTGGAAAACAAGTCAAGAGGCGATACATATGGTTCCTAGTCAAATAAAGGTGCTTTTGTCGAATCCACAAAATAAAAGTAAAAGGCAGCGAAATGATTCAAATTCCGGAAAATCTGGCCCCAACACTTTCGTAATATATAACCTTATTCACATCTATATACGTACCCCAAATGTGTACACTTGACTTTCCCAACACATCACCTTTCTTGACATTTCGTACGTACATGTTGATTTCCGCACACCCCAACGACCACAAAAGTTTATAAATAGAACCGTCGACACAAATTCTGACCCATCAACCTACCAAAGCTTCATCAGATCTTATCTTTGTGATTGATCTCATATTTGCGACACAGACGAGAAGTAAAAACGGCGAGGCATCATCATGAAGTTTGGCAAGGAATTTGTGGCGCAAATGGTCCCGGAATGGCAGGAGGCCTACATGAACTACAACCATCTGAAGAAGCTCTTGAAAGAGATCCACGTCAAGAAGCAGGCCGACAAGCCGCCGGTGAGCTCGTTGACGCGCCAAATCTCGCGTTACCGAGCCTTCAGCGGGCTGCTTATCCACAGGCATGAGGTCAGGCCTGTCCATGATCACGTGGAGCCTCATCATCACCATCACCATCACCATAATGATATTGAGAGCCAGGCCATTGTGGTCCATATGAACAGGGTTAGCTCCGACAACTTCAGGTACCACACGACGTGCCTGACGCCGGAGGAACACGAGCTGGAGTTCTTCAGGAGTCTGGACGACGAGTTCAACAAGGTTGATAAGTTCTACCAGTCCAAGGTGAGCGAGGTGATCATGGAAGCTCAGGAGCTCAACAAGCAGATGGACGCTTTGATCGCTTTCCGGATTAAGGTCGAGAACCCCACCGTCTTCTTCGACCGGGAGCTTGAGATGGAGCGCCTCGCTTCCGATGTCGCCGCCTCTGCTGCTGCCCTCGCCGCTTCCACTCCTCACCTAGCCAGAGCATCTGCTAGCAGTAATTAACTACTCTTTGGATTGATTTTAGAACACAATTATAAATTATAATTAGACTTTCAACTATCAGTTTAAAATCTGTATATTTATGTTATTGTTTGTATCTAGAGCGGATGCATAGGCGGATGCAGTCCATAGATGAAGCTGCGAGCCTTCATGGAAAACCCGGAGGGTTGATGAGTAACGAGATAGAGGAGATGGGGAGCGAAAGGGACGGTGAGAAGGCGATGAGGACGCCTCCGATGGAGGTTTTGAGTAATGTGAAGCTGCAAGATCACCTCGAGTCTCCACTCACCACCCTTAAAGCCTTCCTCAAGGTCCCAAAAAACTCCGAGCTGAGCTTTACAACCGAGAATCTCCGGAGGGTGGAGGACAATCTCAAGATGGCCTTTGCTGAGTTTTATCGCAAGCTTTGCCTTCTCAAGAAATACAGGTTATTATTATGAAATATAACTATCTTTTTACATATTAATTTGTTGATGTGTATGCTTATCATTATCATTTCTTTTTTCAATGGAACAGTTTCTTGAACATAGAAGCATTTTCGAAGATTACCAAAAAATATGACAAGGTATGTTGACTATATATGTTACTCCATTAATCCCTCCAAATATCCCGGGACAGATTTTATTCACTTTGGTCTTGGTTTTAGCGTGTTATAATAATATTCTGATGATTAATTATTCAATGTGTCAGGTTACTTCAAGAGATGCGTCAAAAACTTACATGAAGATGATTGATAAATCTTACCTCGGCAGTTCTGAAGATGTAAATATATATTCCCTACAGCCAAACAAACATATTCAATTATATATTAAAAGAACACCAACTTGATTAACAACTCAAATTGATAACTAGTTGATGAATATCAATATGTACATGCATGTATACTCTCAAAAAAACAAAATCATAATTTGAACTTGTGACCATAAGATACAAATGAGGACTCAATCAATTTATAATTAGCAAATTTATTACAGTTTATAGTTTAATATTCTCACTACATTTATGTTTGGTGGATTATAATTGAGCAGGTGATAAAGATTATGGAGAGAGTTGAGGCCACATTCATCAAGCATTTTGCCAACTCAAACTGGAGCAAGGGCATGGGGATTTTGAGACCAAAAACTAAGAGAGAGAAGCATAAAATAACATTTACGACCGGTAAGATCATTATATATTAATTATATGTTGTGAAATATATGCATGGTTTGACTTAGTATATATATACGAGTAATAAAGAAGTCATTCGGACAAAAAGTAGTTCGGAAGCTAGTTGATGTTGACTATTACGTTCATATCTTCATTGCTACGTTTAGAAAAGTTTCCACAACATACATGAAGTTTCCAGACTTGTTGTTTTCTTCTACTTTTTTCCATATTTCAAACTTACCACATAATTAGAATTCAATTGTTTTCTTCTACTTTTTCCATATTTCAAACTTACCACATAATTAGAATTCAATTGTACGTACTCTTTTCTACGTACTCATTTGATCTCTTCTCGAATTTTGTAGGGTTTTTTGCTGGTTGCACAGCGGCTTTAATATTAGCTCTTATACTCCTTATTCGGATTCGGAACATCGTGAAGCAGCCCGGAGCTACCCGATACATGGAAACAATGTTTCCTCTTTACAGGTATATACACTATTTGAACTTAGATTTTGACTTAGTATCAAAACTTTAACTTGATACGGGAATAATCGTATACATTAAGAGTATTTGTAACTCCATATCTAATAAAAATATGGGGAAAATGTGTTATATAAGGTAATATACAATCAAACGCAACTAATAAGGTTCATATTAATCTGGTTTTTGGAGCTGAATCACGAGTCAATAGTCTATGTCGAGTTTAAAGTCGGACTTTAACCAGAAAATATATGTAAACATTCCACAAAGTTGGTCTCGAATTTTGACCGTTTTCGCTTTGATATGTGTAGTTTATTCGGATTCATAGTTCTGCACATGTTGATGTACGCCGGGAACATATTCTTCTGGAGGAAGTATAGAGTGAACTACTCGTTCATATTCGGATTCAAGCCCGGAACCGAGTTGGGATACGGCGACGTCCTCATGTTGAGTTTCGGTCTGGCCGTGGCTGCTTTAGGTTCTGTGCTTGCAAACCTTGACATGCAAATGGACCCCAAAACCAAAGACTACAAAGCAATCACTGAGCTCCTTCCTCTCCTTTTAGTTATCGTAAGCTTTTCTTGCAACCCTACTTAACCATTTGAAGCCTAATATATGTGTATACTCACTACTTAATTTGGTGTATCCTTTAGGTGGTGATTCTGATCATGTTCTGTCCATTCAACATCATATACCGTTCAAGCCGGTTCTTCTTCCTTAGAACTCTATTTCGCGCATTGTTCGCTCCTTTCTTCAAGATCACGCTCCCGGATTTCATATTGGCCGATCAGTTGTGTAGCCAAGTGCAAGCCTTGAGGAGTCTTGAGTTCTACATTTGCTACTATGGTTGGGGAGACTACCGCCACAGGCGAACCAATTGCAGGAGTCAGGATTCCTTCAACGTCTTCTACTTCATTGTCGCCGGCCTTCCCTTCTGGCTTCGCTTTTGTCAGGTACACATCCTAAACTATTGATTCCTATTCAGGATGTTTAGAATATAAAACTTTAATCGAGCCTTTAACTATCATTCTGAGGATATCTGATTGTCACGAGACTAATCATATATTGTTTTGGTCATGTGTTATGTTAGTGCATGAGACGGCTAATCGAAGAGAAAGATGGATTGCAAGCATGGAACGCTTCCAAGTATTTCCTGGCGATAGTGGCGGTGTGCGCAAGAACGGCTTATGGACTGAACAAGGACAGTGTTGCATGGAAAGTTGTGGCTTGGCTTCTCTTAGTTGGTGTCGGGATCTTCGTTGCATACTGGGATTTGGTCTACGATTGGGGCGTTCTCAACCGGAAATCCAAGAACCGTTGGTTGAGAGACAAGCTTCTCGTTCCTTACAAAAGCATATACTACGTAGCCATCGTAAGTACTCCATATATATGTATGATCAACGTCATCTCCGTATCTTCGTCTTGATTGATTCTATTGTTTTTGTTGTATATATGCAGGTGGTGAATGTAGTGTTGCGACTTGCATGGGTGGAGACGGTGTTGGATCTGAATAAGTTTGCTCTGCACAGCCAGGCCTACACCACCATTGTTGCGAGTCTTGAGATCTTCCGTCGCGGAGTATGGAACTTCTTCAGGTAATTAAAATCAACACAAGTAATAATATATGCTTGTTGTGTGTTATGGTCGTGATTTGATTATTGACTTTGTGATGAATTACTGAAAATTGTAGGTTGGAGTATGAGCACTTGACGAACATTAGCAAGTTCAGGGCGTTCAAGTCCGTGCCTCTGCCATTCAACTATGACGTGGACGACAAAGACGAGAGTGTAAATTGAAGTTTCCAACAAGGAGAAATAACAAGTATATATAGATATATGATGACTGGTGACACTATTTTCCTGATGGATGGTGTGATCAAGAGTGTATATTAGGTTTCGTTTCTTCACTCAGTGTGGACACTATATATGCATATACCACTTATTATAGAATAACAAAAGTGATGTATTTTCATGAAATACAGCCATTGATTGTTCTATTTCTACCCAATCCTTTCCTCTGAAATGCGCAAAAATTGAAGAAAATGCTTAATTGAAGTATCATAAACAAAAATACTCATCCTATAATTAGGGTCTAAACTCTTGAGTGCCTGAAGGAGATCATTTTTAAGTTATCAAAGTCCTCAACTCCAAAGCTAAATCTAACCAAGTTGTCCTTAATCCCATATTTAGCCCTCTCTGACTGGCTATGATCCCTGATTAATTATGGACACAATAACAAAGCGTCTAAAAGTTACAATTTTCCCGAACATAACAACTTGCATGTAATTACCTAATTATACTCAACAGCTAACTCTACTCTAAGCAAGGATTGATTTTTTTTTTCAAATGGACTTCAGATTTTAAATTAAGGAATGATATTATCCCAAATAGCATAACATTTCCAATTGTGAACAAACAACCAATACATCATTCAGTCATATTACTGATTTGTAGTCAAACCAATAACTCTATATATTCCCAAATCTCAAGTGGCCAATAATCATTAACTTACTAGATTCAAAGCATCACCCAAAATGTTATGCATTTTACCAACTGGAGCGAGTAGCTTTTCAAAACCACCAAGAGCCTGTAACAGTAATAATCCTTATTTGTTACATAGATTACAACCATAAGGTGTTAGATAATATTGTTAGTAGGGATAATATTATGTATTTGATTTTTGTATTTGTATTTCAAATAGGTATCCAAGTCTAAATACCCTACTCAATGAGTATACACGGCAATCAAACTGACAAACAACATGGTATCAGAGCAATACTAATTGATCTCTGCTCCTTTTTCCTTTGCTGAATTTTTTTTATCAAAACCATTTTGTTGCTGCGTTTTCTCTATTTTTGCTGCATCATTTTGTCCACCAAAGGCAGATTCTACAAAGTTTCATGCCGCCTTGACGGTTTCGAACATTAAGGTTCACGTTCCTATGATTCACGACCTCGAGAAAGGTCAATATGTGTCATGGGTGGAGCTTTTCCGTGTCCATTGCCAGCTCTATGATGTCCTGGATCATATCGATCCGCCTGCTGCCACTCCGACATCTCAGACCGGCACAACCGCTGCCACACCTGCTCGGGACGCCCTATGGAAAAGGCTTGATGCAGCCGTCCTTTAATGGATATACGACACGATCTCGGGTGATCTCCTCCAAACCATTATCACCCCGGCTGCCACTGCTCTCCAGGCTTGGGAAGCACTTCGAAATATTTTTCAGGACAACAAAAATTCACGAGTTGTCTACCTGGAAAATCAGTTCTCGTTGGTTCGGCTGGACGATTTGTCTAACGTTTCCTCTTATTGTCAGGAATTAAAAATGCTTGTTGATCAACTAGAAAATGTCGGTGCTCCCGTCTCCAACGAACGATTGGTGAACCAACTTGTGATAGGTCTCTTGGAAAGCTATGACGGTGTCGCCATCATCATTCAACATATGTACCCACTCCCACCGTTCCATGAGACTCGGTCCAAGCTTATTCTCGAGGAGACACGTAAAGCCCGTCAAGCATATGTGGCATCTGCTGCTGCCGGAGCTGCTCTCCAAGCCTCGACTGATGATGGTCGTGATCTCCGTTCCGACATACCCTCGGACCGTCACCATCGTCAACCACAACGAGCAACCCATGGCCATGTTTCTCGTGGCCGGAGCAACAGCAGAGGTAACCGGAATGGTGGTCGGAGAAACCACCATTCCCCCCAACACCGTCCCTCGCAGACATACCACCGCCAGCAACACGGGTGGGCGTCAACTCCAGTGAAACATTTCGCTGGCAACACGAGTTGGCCAGCGCTAGGTGGCTGGACAACGCCACCCTGCCCCTTTCCCACACAAACTGCGCCCTGGGCCTATGGCTAGTCCACGCCGCGGGCTTCTGGCCCGTCTCCCATGCCTACACAGCAGGCCCAACAGCGGGCCCATCCGGCCAACCATCATCAGCAGGCCCAGTAGGCTCATCAGTAGGTCTATTTCACAGTACCAGCCCCATCTAACGTTCCGACGGACATCGAGCATGCTATGGCGAATTTATTTATGAATACGTCGGATGACACTTGGCATATGGACTCGGGGGAAACCAATCATATGACCTCCAACTCGGGTAACCTCACGTCCTATACTAATTTGAGAAATTCTCGTAACATTATTGTTGGCAATGATTGTCAAGCTCCAAATCCGGTTTTGACCGGACTCGAGACGTGAACTAAGAAAGGTAATAAAAACAATATTAAAAGTAAATTTAAACAAAACCTAACTCCAAATTGTAGTTCCAAAATAACAATTCTGATAAATATGAGTCAAACACTCAATTCCAAACAGGTAATGAAAAACATAGTTTGATACAAAAAATGGGAAGTACGTCTCTGCTACAAATAACCACCCGAACCCTCAATGAGCTCCCGAGCCCGCGGCACAAACAGCCCTCCTCGGTAACGTAGACCCTGATCGCACCATGATCCCAGCCCTCGGTATCAACACCGCTGATCATCCTCTCTTGGATCTCTGCCGTCTCGGCATCCTCGGCTTGTGCTTCCAGCACACGAGCAACTAGTGTGGGCTGAGCCACCAATGAACACATAGTCATGCCATATGTGATCTCCTCTAGCTCAAGTCTGAATGAGCTCATCTCCTCCATCATGTCCCACCCTCGGACTGATATACTGGCAATACAGTGAGTCGACTTCCTACTTAGGGCATTGGCGACGACATTCGCCTTTCCCGGATGGTAGAGTAGCTCGAAGTCGTACTCCTCAAGTAGCTCCATCCACCGCCTCTGGCGCATGTTCAAGTCGCGCTGGGAGAAGATGTACTTGAGCTCTTGTGATCCGAAAACACTCGGAATCGCTCTCCATACAAATAGTGTCGCCAGCTCTTCAGAGCAAAGACAACTGCTGCCAACTCTAGATCGTGGGTAGGGTATATGCGCTCATGTATCTTCAATTGTCTGGAGCCATATGCAACTACCTTCCCGGACTGCATCAAAACACACCCCAGTCCCTCGTCGGACGCATCACAGTACACGTCATAACCGACCCCCCGCTCCGGCACTATCAACACGGGAGCGGTAGTAAAACGAGCCTTCAGCTCGGTAAAGGAGTGCTCACACTCATCAGTCCACAGAAACTCTACTCCCTTGCGTGTCAGTGCGGTCATCGGCGCGACCAGACGTGAGAAGTCCTGGACGAACCGTCGAAAGTATCCTGTTAATCCTAGGAAGCTATGAATCTCAAATACACTCTTGGGCCGTGCCCACTTCAAAAATGCATCGATCTTACCCGGATCGACTAGGATACCCTCTCGGGACACAACATGCCCGAGGAACTTCACCTCGGCGAGCCATAACTCGCACTTCTCCAGGTTTCCGTACAGTTGGTGAGTGCGCAACAACGTCAAAACAGTCCTCAGGTGCTCCTCATGCGCCTCCTCACTAGGCGAATAAATCAGAATGTCGTCCACAAACACCACGACGAACTGATCCAGGTACGGTCGGAAAATACCGTTCATCAGATCCATGAACGATGTAGGTGCGTTCGTCAACCCGAACGACATCACTAGGATCTCGAAGTGTCCGTATTGAGTCCGGAATGCGATCTTCGCCACATCCTCCTCCTGAACTCTCAACTGGTAGTACTCTGATCGAAGATCAATCTTCGAGAAGCACTTCGCTCCCCTCAGCTGATCGAACAAGTCATCGATCCTCGACATCGGATAACAGTTCTTCACCGTAACCTGGTTCAACTTCCAGTAATCGATGCACATCCTCAATGCTCCACCCTTCTTCTTCACGAAGAGAGCAGGTGCTCCCCACGGTGAAGCGTTAGGACGGATGAATCCCTTCTCTTGAAGCTCGTCGAGTTGTCGCTTCAGCTCGACTAACTCGGCTGGTGCAAAACTATACGGGGCCATAAATATCGGCACCGTACCCGGGGTCAAGTCGATCCTAAATTCCACCTCGCGCGCCGGCAGTAAACCTGACAGCTCCTCCGGAAAGACCTCCGGGAACTCACATACCACTCTCGGCAGCTCTCTACTCTGCACAACCTTCGTCTCATCTCTCACGGTCAAAGCGGACAGGAGTACTCCGCTCCTACTGCCCAAGATGCAAGTGACGATCGTATCGCCCGACACTACTATCACCTGTCGTCGATAGCAATCGATCGACGCTCGATATCTCACGAGCCAGTCCATCTTCAAGATCACGTCAAAAGAAGCCATGTCCAACACAAGAAAGTCGCCATAAAAATGGCAATCAGCCACTCGAATCTCGCAGCTACGACACACGGTACTCAGGACCACATCTCCCGTAACCAAGGTATCAAGACATAAAGGTTGACTCAACGTCTCCACCCTCAACCCCTGTAGATCAGCAAAAGTAGAAGAGATGAAAGAATGTGAAGCCCCCATATCAAATAAGAAAGACGCCCAAGAATTATAAAGCAAACACGCACCCTGAGTGGTCTCATGATCGGCGTACTGTCTCTCAACTCTATAATCAGTGACTGCGTAGACTCGACCCTGCTGTGTCTTGGGTCCTCCTCTCGGTGGTGGTGGAGGTGCCACATGTTGTGAAGTCCTCGGCTGATGTCTTTGTGTTGGTGCCCCCGCCGCCTGACGCGGGGCCCTCGGAGACTGTGCCTGACGCGGGCAGACAGATGGTGCCTGACGAGGTTGCGCCTGCTGAGGTCTTGGCGCTGGCGCTCCTCCAACCCGATCAGGACATGTAATGGAGAGGTGTCCTTGTCGGCCACACTGGTAGCACGTCCTCTCATCAGCACGCGGTCTCTCCACGAACCTCGGCGGACGATCAGTCTGACAATCTGTAGGTCCGTTACTCCTCGGGCAGTCTCGGGCTAGGTGGCCCAACTGCCTGCACAAGGGGCACAACTGCGTTACCGGGGTAGGTTCAACTGACGCTACTGCTCCGACTCAGCGCATCCCCCCAGACTGGGGCTGTGGCTAGAAAGATCCAGAGACCCTCTGCCTCCTTGAATCGCGACCCTCGGACGGCCTTAGGAAGCCAATCGGCCTCGACCTGATCTCCCGCGCCCTGGTGGTCTCCCGAAAGTTCCTCTCCACAGCTAGTTCCTGGTCCACTAGTGCAGAATACTCCTCCGACCTGAAGGCAATGACTCGATCCGCGATAGACGGGATGAGTCATCTCTCAAATCGCCTGCAGCGGCTCTCCTCGGTCTGCACCATCTCTGGTGCGAAACGAGATAAGGATGTGAACATCGCCTCATACTCCGATACGGACATCCCTCTCTGTCGCAGCTCCAGGAACTACTGGTGTCGGTCATCCTGGACTGATCTAGGGAATTAATGCTCCAGGAACAGTCTGCCAAACATCTAGAAGTCATCTCCAACCCTGGTCTGCACATGCTGCCACAAGTGGTACGCCTCACCCTCCAGCTGAAATGTTGCAAAAGATACCCTTAGGTGACCATCCAATAGTCCCGATGTATCTAGGCTGCGGGTGATCCGCTCCAGCCATCTCTCGGCTGCCTCGGTGTCTGACTCCCCGGAAAAGACTGGCGTGCCCAGCCTGCAGAAATCTCTAAGAGCCTGTGTCGTGTAGCTGTCAGCCTGACTCGGCCTCTCAACAATGGCTGCAGTGGCAGCAGGCACGGTCTAAGGTATCGGTGCTGTAGTCTCCCTCTGGGCGTTGATCGCTGCGAGAACTAGGCGAACTACCTCCTTCAGAGGGGTCGCATGGGTCGGCTCTGCGACCGGAGGAACTCTGGGTGGTAACCCTGACGGTTCAGCCCTATCTCTCTCGTGCTCCGTAGAGGTAGCACCCTGGGCACTCGCTTCCCCTGCCTGCTCAATGGCAGGTGGCTGTCTCTGACCCCCAGCTGGGCGACCTCTGGTGCCTCTCGGAATGTAGGTACGAGCCATGTCGTATACCCGCTGCACGGATAACGCACATGTTCAGTTTCTTAGTTTTGAATAAAGCAGCTCGATAAGCAACAATATACTTCATAGGGTCATAGTTGGACCAACAATATACTTAGTCTTAGTATAGTCATATAATACTTCATATAAGCAGAGAAGCCCGCATACTTGTGCGTCTCACAGAATCAATCACACAATTTAAACATCTCCCACAGGAGGCACAGTTTCAAACAAGTCACACAAACAACATACCAGACTAGCACACACCTCGGTCGGGTATCCTCCCATAACATGGGGTACAAATCACAACACCAACAATTCTGCAAGTATTTGCATTAATTCATCTCCATAGGTTCTCAACACCTTCCTTTTTTTTATCACAACATTCATGTCGATCTCGCGTCGTTACAACCCGATTCAGGCGTCCCCGAATCTCGTTTTAACCACTTGACATCCCCCTATCACGTTCGACTACAGTGGCGCCCCTGAGTCAACCCGTGATAGTACAAACACTTCAGTTTTGCAGAAATTTGGGCATGACCCGTCGTAACTTCCACTAACCATCCACTTAAGCGGGACATTCAATAAGCAAACAACACAAAGCATAGAGCACCGCATCACAATTGTACACTTCGGGTCTTTGTAATTACTTGGTTACCACCCGGTCAAGTCAACAATTCAGTTTAACCAAACACTCCACGGCCGGCCAAGGCGGCCACCCACAACACGGTTACTCAATAACACGTCATGAATAGTATTGAGCACTGCTCGTTAACCCAACCTCGATCTCAACCGATCGACATAACCGTTCAACCAAGGCACACAACATAGCATAGAATAGGGCAATACATCAAACAAGGCGCACGCCAAAACTCAATACAAGTTAGAACATAAGGAAGCAACTCACTACTCGAAACTCTCATCATCTTGGATCTACGCGTAGGACATTTCCGACTTGCGTAACTAACCACTACGACCTTAACCACCTAACTCTACCCACCTAATTGATGTACGGTCCGAGGTTTTGAAAAACAATTTCAAAATGAAACCAGGCTCTGATACCAAATTGTCACGCCCCAAATCCGGTTTTGACCGGACTCGAGACGTGAACTAGGAATAACAATTAAATAATAAATACAAATAACTTTTAATAACATATCCTCCAAGTAAAACTTAATTCAAACCAAAGTTAAGAGTCAATCGCTCGTTCCAACAGAATTTAAACAGAAAATAAAGTGTGATACAAAGGGTAGTACGTCTCTAAAATAGAAAATCTCCCGAAACCTCAAGGAGCTCCCGTGCCCTGAGACCACCTCTAGGTCTACTCATCAAGGAAACTTGTACAAACAGTAGACAAGAAGAGGGTGAGCTTACACCCAGTAGGAAAAAGTAGTAAAGTAAAAAAGCAAGGTTCTAAAAGTCGCTAGGCGCTAGTCGGACGGCTAGGTCCTTCGGGGATTAATCGGGGACTAGACGGGGATTAATCGGGGATTAATCGGATTTGTATTTTAATATATTTTTTAATATTTTAATATATATATATATATATATATATATATATATATATATAAATAAGATATCTGAAATGTTTGCTGAGCAGTGCGCTATAAATAATATTTATAGTCCAAGACCCGTAGAAAAACACTATTACAAGAGACCCTCTCCTCAAGATCTTCTGTTTGAAGAATCAGATCCCTTCCAAAATTCGTATTCTGGAAAGGCCATCTATGAATGGAATATTGATGGCCAAACCGATAAACAAATATTTGACACCATACATAGAATAATTATGTATTCGACCGTTTGTAAGCAACACGGCAACTCAGATAGTACAATTGCCTCGTTCATTACTACCGGTTTCGTAGGACAACTTCGGGGATGGTGGGACCATTACCTCACTGACACCCAACGCAAAGAAATCATTAGCCACAAAAAGATAGTTAAAATGGAAATTGGACCCTCCAATGATGAGAGAGTTACCACGGGAGAAGAGGATGCAGTATACACCTTGTGCCTGTCTATCTTGCACCATTTTGCAGGATCTACTGCTCCTATAGCAGAGAAAATTCAAACTCTCCTGCAAAATCTCCGATGTCCCTCCTTAACCCATTTTAGATGGTATAAGGATACTTTCCTGTCCAGGGTTTTTCAACTTAATAACCCTGATTCAAGTCATTGGAAAGCCAAGTTTATTGATGGCTTACCACATCTCTTTGCAGAGAGAGTTCGTCAATCTCTACGAACTCAAAACGATGGAATAAACATCGATTATCAAAATCTTACTTATGGTCAACTCACTACGAGTTGCATAAACGAAGGTTTAACTCTATGCAATGATTTAAAATTGAAAAATCAACTGAAAAGGCAAAGGGTTACTGAGAAACACCAAATTGGGGAATTCTGTGAGCAATTTGCTTTTGATCAAGGAAAAAAGATAAAAACCCCAAATCGTAAAGAAAAGGGTGTTAAACCTTATCGAAAAAGGCCCAAGTGGGCCGATAAACCCATCTACCATAAAAATAATTATAAAAGAAAAAATTATCGAAAAAAATCATATAATAAAGAAAAACCATTCCTTCCCAACCCGGGAAAAAGAAAAGCTAAAAAACTCGACATAAAATGTCACAAATGTGGGAAAATTGGTCACTACGCCAACCAATGTTGGACTAAAAAAGCCATTAATGAAATAGAAGATGACCAATTAAAATCACATTTAAAGAAAATTATTCTTTATCCCTCTGATGATGATGACTCTTCTTCTGAGGATGACCTTGATGTCATAAACGACTCATCCTCGTCTGAAAATTCGGACGATGGTGACAGAAACAGTTGCCAATGCAACGCTATAAATTACTGGAAGTCTATTGTTGAGATGAATGGTCTCAACGTTCTCACAGCAGATCAAGATAAAATTGTCACCATGCTTGACGATATCGGTGATCCCAACCTTAAGAAAAATATTCTTGAGACCCTTATAAAACAGAACAATATGAGCAACCAATCGCCTACCCGGGAAGAACCCTACCAATTAAGTGAAGTACTCCAACGGTTCCGACAAGCAAGGGTTAAAGAAACCCCAACTTCTCTAAGTGACCTTAAAAGAGAGGTTAACCAATTAAAATCTGAAATAATTCAAATAAAGCAGAATAATACTGAGCTTTCCCAAAGAATAAGCATTTTAGAAGACAATCATTTTAATGATAATATCATTAATAATGATAGTAATACCACCCCAGATTATCTTAATCTAATAAGCCAAGTTACTTCACAGAAGTGGCTTGTTCAAGTATCTCTCGTTATAAAAAATGAATTCATACTTGATAACGAAATTGTCCTTGTAGACAGTGGAGCTGATTATAATTGCATCCAAGAGGGAATCATCCCCACTAAATACTTTGAAAAGACAACTCAATCCCTAACGCAAGCCGGAGGAAAAGAGCTAAAAGTCAGATATAAGCTTTCAGATGCTCATATCTGCAATCAGGGTACCTGTTTACCCGCAGCTTTTATCTTGGTTAAAAATCTTACCCATAGGATTATTTTAGGAAATCCTTTTCTGCATGATATTATGCCAATTCTCAGGGTAGATAAAACTGGATTTTCCACAAATATCGGTGGAAAAGAGGTTAAGTTCCATTTCATTTATGACCCTCAGACAAGAATGCTCAATGAAGTTAAAGATATTCTACTTGGAAAAGAAAAGCAAATATGCTTCTTGAAAGAGGAAATTCAAATTATGAACATAAATTCCCAATTAAAGCAGGAAAATATTCAGAAGAAAATAGAAAAAATTGACAGACAATTCAGGGAAGAAGTATGTAATGATCTTCCCACAGCCTTTTGGAATAGAAAAACTCATTCGGTTTCACTCCCATACATAGATAATTTCAATGAAAGTCAAATCCCGACTAAGGCTAGGCCAGCTCAAATGAATCATGAACAAATGGAGCTTTGTAAAAAAGAAATTATTTCTTTAGAAGAAAAAGGATTAATTAGGAAATCCAAATCTCCTTGGAGTTGCACGGCATTCTATGTCAATAAAGCTGCTGAAAAAGAACGAGGGGTTCCTAGACTTGTTATCAATTGTAAACCTCTGAATAAGGTCTTAAAATGGGTAAGATACCCAATTCCTAATAAAAAAGATTTATTAGACAGGTTAAATGATGCCTTAATCTTCTCTAAATTTGACATGAAATCTGGCTATTGGCAGATCCAGATTAATGAATCAGACCGATATAAGACAGCCTTTACTGTCCCTTTTGGTCATTATGAATGGAACGTGGTTCCTTTTGGGCTAAAAAATGCCCCTTCCGACTTTCAAAATATTATGAATGAAATTTTCAATCCTTATTCTGAGTATATCATAGTCTACATCGATGATGTTTTAGTTTTTTCTAAATCCATAGAACAACATGAGAAGCATTTGAAAATCTTTAAAAATGCTGTAAAACATAACGGGCTTGTTTTATCCGCCCCAAAAATGAAACTTTTCCAGACTGAAATTCGGTTTCTGGGTCATAATATCAGCCAGGGGACAATAATCCCCATTGATAGGAGCATAGAATTTGCTTCAAAATTTCCTGATCGTATAACAGACACCAAGCAACTTCAGAGGTTTCTTGGTAGCTTAAATTATATTGCGGATTATTATGATAATCTTGCTCAGGATACGGCCATACTGTATTCAAGATTAAAAAAGAACCCTGAGCCTTGGTCAGAGGCACATTCTAACGCTGTTAGAAAAATTAAAGATAAGGTCAAAAGCTTACCTTGTCTCTCTTTGGCTAACCCAAAGTTTTTCAAAATTGTAGAAACGGATGCTTCTAACATAGGTTATGGAGGGATTCTTAAGCAAATAATCCCTAACACTTCAAAAGAGGTTTTAGTTAGATACACTTCGGGTAAATGGAACCCGACTCAATCTAGATACTCGACTATTAAGAAAGAAATGCTTTCCATCATTAAATGTGTCACTAAATTTCAAAGTGATCTTCTCAACCAAAAATTCTTACATGATTAACACCAAAGTTTCCTACCACCCCCAACAGAAATTTAGCTACTCATGAAGGTAGAAGGTTACCTCAGGCACCAGGCTCTGATACCACTTCTTTGCTGGATCTTGACTAGAACTTTCAGATTCGTTTTCCGAATCTCCATTAGTCTCTTGATAAGAAAGGACCCCAATCTTCATGGCCTTAAGTTTTTGTTCGAGAATCTGAACAAAATCAGTGTTGGTCTCCATTTTGAAACCTTGGATTGGAGTGGGAGGTTGTATTAAAGGAAGGTCTTCCTTTTTAGGGACTTCAAGCCTGATTTCTTTTTCCTTAATAATTTTCTCAATCATTAGTTGGTGTTGATCAAGTTGATCTTTAATCATTTGACTTAAGGAAAACAGGTTCTCTTCTATAGAAAGAATTTGTTTGCCTAGACAATTAAGGAAGGTATTGGTATAATTTTGGGATCGGATTAAAGTGTTTATTTCCTTGATTGTTACCTGGGTATAATCAGTTTTCTGGAGGCTCAAGTAGGCGCTTGCCTCGATATTATTAGCTAGGACAATGTCTTGTTCCGGAGGGAAGGGAGAACTAATAGATTCTCCTAAGGCTTTAGTCTTCCAAGATCGTTGAAGGACAAGAACCTCATTTTCGGTTTGGTCTAAAAATTGTTTTATAAACCATTTTACAAAGGTCTTAATTTCCCCAGTGTTTTCCATGTGAGAATAATATTTATTCTTGTAATTCATTAACTCATCATTCGAGAATTTTTTGAAATACCAGTCACGAAAACTAGTATGTCTGGGGTGATAAAACTCTTTATTAAGGAGTTTTCTAGTTCCAGGACTAATATTAATCATTAATATGGAAACTCATTTCTGATTGAGTAGGAGATTGCCTACTTGATAAGTTTGGTTTTATGTAAATTCCATGGGGAATTTGGTTATCGCTGATTCTAATATTTTCCACTAGATCCTCTTCTCTAATTTGAGAAGTAGAGGCTCTGGATTCTTGAGGAGTCGAGACTCTATAAACAGTCTCTCCAGGATACCTCGAAGAGCTAGATCTAGGAAGAGTAACAGATCTTTGAGGGTTGAATTTTATTTCAATATCTCCCTCAGTTGTTTGGATTATTTGGTCAATATCTCTATTTATTACAGGTTCAGGCTCTATTTCCTGAGGTAAAGACCATTTTAAAGGAAAGTTGATTTCATCCCATCTTATAAGCCTATTGGTGGCTATATTTGAAGTTAAAAGGTTGGTCTGGACTAAAGTAGTAGTTCCAGGGGCTGAAATTTGCCTGATTTTAGGGGTTAGCGTTTGCAGAACCTTATAGTATATTCTATAAGATATGGCAATCACCTCACTTCCTTGTTTGAAATTGTAACCATGGGTTTGAATGGTTAGTTGCATAGCATCTAATATATTTCTATCCGTTATGGACAGACTAAGATTTGGGGAAATATTAAAATAAACCGGTCCATGACAGAGACTGGTCTCAATTGCAGCAGCTAAAGATGGCTTAAAGTCGTTGCATCTACCATCTCTAACATAAGCCATAAGGCTAGCATCCATACCCAATAAGGTCAAGGGTTTAAAAGCAATTTGAATTAATCCGATATGGATAAACTTATAGTTTATAAAATTTTGTAAATCCCTTTTACTTAGAAGTCTTATAGTTTGAGATTGTTTAGACATTCTAACTGTCTGTTCCATGGTTTTGATAGCCATGCGAGACTTTAAATCGAACATGCCAATAGAGTAAATTTTACTTTTATCTTCTTTAGGAATAGACCATCTATTAAGTTGGTCCATTTTCTTTGGAAATTCTTCCAATTCAGCATTCTTTACTAATTCTTCTTGGTGACGATCATTATCGTCCATATTTTCTTCAAACAAAGACATGCTAATTATAGCACAAAAGTGTTGAGGTTGGTAGGTTACTTAAAGTATTAATCAGACAAGCATAATTCTCATGAAAAACTTAGTAGGTCATCTTTGCAAACGATGAATCGTTTAAATATCTACCCGAAGGGATATAAGGGAGAACCCTAAATCAAAGATGCTAAAATTGTCTTAGCCAAACAATCCCCAAAAATTCTCCCAAACATACCTGCATCATAGCGGGTAAACAGAGAATACAAGGATGACACCAAGACAATTTTATTTTCATACAAAGTTTTTCAAGATAAAAATTCTTACATGATTAACACCAAAGTTTCCTACCACCCCCAACAGAAATTTAGCTACTCATGAAGGTAGAAGGTTACCTCAGGCACCAGGCTCTGATACCACTTCTTTGCTGGATCTTGTTGATGGTGGATGGTAGTAGATGAAGATGAAGAAGATGAAGAAGAAGAACAATGGATGCGAAAAACACACAAGCTTTATTTATTTAGTTTTGCAAATCTTGCAAGCGTACATTACAAGGGAGAACTAACTCCTTCTTATAGGAAAATTCCTAATCATGACAAGCACTTAATTTTTACCACTACACAAACAAATAAAAGTGGTGGAGTCCCTCCACCTTACATTGTCAATATTATTGGCACACTAAAGCACTTTAACAAGATAGTGGATTCCTATCACCTCCACTTTATCCATGTCTTCAATATTATTGCAAAGATGAGACGTAGATTCCTATCTCCTCCATTTTTGTCTTGGTCTTCAGCATTATTGCAAGGACAAGACTTGATGTTTACCTCCCCATCTAGAACCTGTCTAGCTATTAGCTAAAATAATTAGGTTCCCCCTCTGGGGCCTTGAGTTTGCTGGCTGACTGCTTCTATGAGTGAGTCCCAGTAATCTCCAAGAGTTGGCTCAGGTTCTACTTCTTGGGATTCCCCTGCAAGAATCTGAAAAGAATTTGGATTCATTGAACCTTGGGATGACGTCTCCATTGCGTCTCCGGTTGTATTTGTTGGCTGTTCTGGGAAGACTGCCATGAACTGTTGTTTCATGAAATCTAAGGCCCTGACTGTTATCTGTCCTTCAGATTCTGTCGGATATTTCCGTTGTAGATATTCTCTTAGCTTAGCCAACTCCATGTGTTGATGGGCTGGTTGCTGATGCATAGTAGCCTTGTCATTATTAATGACTTTCTTGATTTTTTCTTTAAGGACTTCAATATCTTCCCTGGGCATTCTGCCCCACCATTTGAAGAAGAAATTTCTTCTCAGACTTGGAATTTGGAGCTTGTCTTCCGTGATTGAAAAAGACCATCGCCAAATCCATGGAATCTGGAATTTAGTAATGAATAGGAATGGGCATTGCCCAAACATTCGCAAGTTTCCGGTTAGGGGGCTATAATCATACCAGGTCTTATATAGGTCATTGACCTCCTGAGGGAGCATTTCCAAGGATGGTCCAAATTTTGACCACCATTCGAAGAACCAGTTTGGGATTGGTTTTTCCAGAATTTCTGGATTAACAGAAAAGAACCAAGAATGTTTGTTCTTAGGATTTTGGTAGTAGAATGCCTTGGAGAAAGCTTCTACATAATCCCAATAGTTAAAATAAATGTATTTCCCTTCAGCCACCCTAATGGCCTTTTCCCCATTGGGGTTCAACCCCCATTCTCTGGGAAGGAGGATTTTATTTAAATGGCATTTGCTGAAGTTAATGAAACTATCAGGATTATTATTCTGATAGTGATGGGTGACCGTTATTGATCCGGTAATAGTCAGAAGGACCTCAAGATTAGGTCTGGCCTTTCCCTGGAGGCATGGATAGCCTCGTGATTCCAGGTATCTAGTGGCTAGAGACCACCCGTCTTTGGGTGTTACCTTGACATCATCATGCTCAAGGTAGAGGACATGCTCCGATATGGGATTCTCGAAATATTCGAGTTCTGGCGGCGTTTCTTTTACTGCTGCATCTTTATATGATGCTGAAGAGGAGGATGGTCCTTGAGAAGGAATTTCCTTCGTCGTTTGAGAACTGTGATGCGGGGGCATCTGCCTATTAGGCTGTTTGTTGAGAGTTGACAAGTCCCCTAGTAGAGGAACCGTCTGTTCTGGGCGGAGAAGTGCATTGCCTCTTCCTGATCCGCGACCGCGGCTATTATTGCGGCCTCCCCTATAAGGGGTCATCATAATCCCTGCAAAAATTCACGAGTTAAATAATCGGCTAGAGAGTTATTCTCTCCTTTAATATATTCGATAGCAAATTCAAAGGCTGATAGTTGGGCTTGCCATCCTGCAAAGATCTGTTTTGCTACAAGATTTTTAATATCTTTTTCAATTATCGATTTGGCAGAGCTGCAATCAATTCGTAGCAAGAATTTTTGGTTGAGAAGATCACTTTGAAATTTAGTGACACATTTAATGATGGAAAGCATTTCTTTCTTAATAGTCGAGTATCTAGATTGAGTCGGGTTCCATTTACCCGAAGTGTATCTAACTAAAACCTCTTTTGAAGTGTTAGGGATTATTTGCTTAAGAATCCCTCCATAACCTATGTTAGAAGCATCCGTTTCTACAATTTTGAAAAACTTTGGGTTAGCCAAAGAGAGACAAGGTAAGCTTTTGACCTTATCTTTAATTTTTCTAACAGCGTTAGAATGTGCCTCTGACCAAGGCTCAGGGTTCTTTTTTAATCTTGAATACAGTATGGCCGTATCCTGAGCAAGATTATCATAATAATCCGCAATATAATTTAAGCTACCAAGAAACCTCTGAAGTTGCTTGGTGTCTGTTATACGATCAGGAAATTTTGAAGCAAATTCTATGCTCCTATCAATGGGGATTATTGTCCCCTGGCTGATATTATGACCCAGAAACCGAATTTCAGTCTGGAAAAGTTTCATTTTTGGGGCGGATAAAACAAGCCCGTTATGTTTTACAGCATATATATATATATTACTATATATAGAAACAAAGTATGAATAATATTATAGTATAAATAGTAACAAATATTTAAAAACACAAAAAATGAAATATGTGTTACATTACATTCATATAATTATGATCATATCCATATCTAAGTCATTTAAAAAATAAATAAATAACATTAATATCCATCTATAAATAAAAATGACAATAGTAAATTGAAAACTAGTCAACTACTATGATAATATTAATAATATGTAAATATACTAATATCCTTGAATTATAAAATTAAAGAGTCAACTCAAGTATCACAAACACAACCAACATTAATATCCATCCTAAATAGATAACAAAAAGTCAATAAATAAACAAACATTAATCCACAAAAGTGTCTACTCCTCCAACTCTTCATCGCTACATGCTACAAGTATTTCTTCATTTTCCTCCTCAAACTCAATATCCACATCTTCCAAATCATCATCCGAAATGAAATCATCTTCAAGTTCTCTTACCTTTTCATGTCCTTCATCTCCACCCTCAACAACCCAACCTTGTGCATTAGTAGCTTCTTTTGCTTGAAGAACATCCACATTCTTTTTTATTTGTCCTTTTCTTTTGTTCAACATCATGATATTGTGTTTGACAAAAACTAGGTTGTTCACTTTTGATACATCAAGTCTATTCCTTTTCTTGGTATGAATCTAAAATCACAACAAAAATGAAATTAGTTATTGAATATAAATATATTATGTAATAACCACTTCTTGTCAACGTCAGTCAAACCTGCGAAAAACAGGAAAATTTAAAATTTTTAAGACAGACACTTAACTTAACTTAAATTGACCCCAAGGGTCATGCCGGACTTAAGTTGACCCCGTTATCGACTAAAATGAGTTACGGGGGACTCAGGGCAACTTTCTGGTCATTTTGGGAAAGATTGATTTTTCGCTGGAAAAGTCACCCGAGCGACGTTTTGGTCCATTCGAGGACCGTTTTGGACCCGAAAAGCTTAGCCGTCATCGTAGCGGTCTTAGTTGGGCCGTTTCCTTGAAGCCCGTCCAGTTTAAAAATTTATTGGGAAAAGTGCCCGTTCGGGGCCCGAAACGTCCGTTTTTCGCGAATCTGATTGGAAAATATCAACTAGATATTTTCCAAAAGGTATGGGACCCACCTTGACACTTGTCAAGTAATTGGTGGTGTATTTTTGGAGGGAAAAGGTGTGGTTGGAGAGGGTTGGCCGAGTATGGGGTTTTAAAAGGGAAAAAGGTTAGTTTTTTTATTAGTTGTTAGTTGTTAGTTGTTTAAATTAGAGAGAAGAAGAGAGTTAGAGAGAGAAGAAGGTGGAGAAGAAGATAGAAGATTAAAAGCTAGGGTTTGAGAGATTATTCAACCGTTGGATCGATTCAAAGCAAGGAGAAAACGTCTTCCCCTCGTCTTCCTCGTTGGTAAGACCTAACCCGATTCTCGTTTCGATTATTCTTTCAAGAGCTAGGGTTTGGTTATAAAATTTGGTTTAGGGTTGTGTAGAGATTAGAGAGGTGTTGGAGACGTTTTAGAGGTGTTTGGGAGAGAAATTTCACGTTTTCCGGTGACCGGAGGCTCGGGAGGAGCTCCGGCCACCGTGGGTGGTGGCCGGCCGGCCATGTGGTGGCTGGCCGGAGGTGGCAGCAGCTACCACTTGGTGGCCGAGCCCCCCCCTCAAACCCTAGGGCACGGCCAAGCCTCTTGGGTGGGGCCCACGTGCTCGGTTGCTCGGGTTTTAATGTTCGGGTGGTTTAAAACGTCCCCCGGACCACTTTTTCCTAATCGAATCGAAATTTGGAATTAATTTGGAGAAGTTGTAATTAACGGGTTTCGGGAAACTTTAAACGTTAATTAATTGACTTAGAAGTCGGAATTCAATTCCGTCAAGTGCGTTGGGTTCCTTGAAATATTCTAAGACCGTAGAAACGAAAACGGGGACTTTTGGAGCCCCGGAAGGCAATTAACCAAAACCGGGCAGATTCGCCATGTCGGGCGAATCTGGCCCTTACGGGTCCTTTATCGGCAATATCGAGTATTTGGGAAGTTTGGGAGTGATCGGCATTGTCGGGGTTACGTTTGGGCGTTAAGTTTATTAATTTTCGGTTTATTCGTACTAGTTTAAAAGTACTTTAAATTTGTGTTCTTTTAGATCGTGCTACGGACCGAGGCAAGGGGAAGCTCGGCGAGTGACTGAGTGTGCTTCGGGTGTTGTTGGAGCGCTTTTGGGATTGTATACGAGGTAGGGAAAAGTAGCCGGATCTCGGCCCTGATTAGGGAAAGTTAATAGTAGAATTGCATGTGACACCGGGGTGTCGTGGGTTGAGTAGATTTATTTAATTATTAGAAAAGCATGATACGGGATTGTAGCGTTTAAGAGAAAAGCATGTGACACTTAGTAGTGTCGTAGGAACAGAGAACTTAGCGATAATTGAATTACTGGAGGCATATGACCATGCCCGGAGGTTGTTTGTGAAACTAGTGATTTTAGGACCGTTGGAGGCATCGAGTATGACGGAGGTTGTCGTGCGTTTTATTTAATTGTTGAGTTTGGGTGGCCTTGAGAGCCCGTATTTAATTGTTGAGTTTGGGTGGCCTTGAGAGCCCGTATTTAATTGTTGAGTCGGGGTGGCCATGAGAGCCGTGTATTTAATTTGGTGTCTTGAGTGGCAGCGAGTGCCCGTGGGGTTGTTGAACCCGAGTCTTGACTGTTGAGGTGTCTTGAGTGGCCTTGAGTGCCTGTGTGATTGAACTTGCCTGTGATTGTGATTGTGGTTACCTGGGGTGGTGAGTTCTAAAGGTCGACAGCCTGATCCGACTTAGTGTCGATGAATTGCGAGTTCTAAAGGTCGACAGCCTGATCCGACTTAGTGTCGATGAATTGCGAGTTCTAAAGGTCGACAGCCTGATCCGACTTAGTGTCGATGAATTGCGAGTTCTAAAGGTCGACAGCCTGATCCGACTTAGTGTCGATGAATTGCGAGTTTTAAAGGTCGACAGCCTGATCCGACTTAGTGTCGAGGAATTGCGAGTTTGAAAGGTCGACAGCCTGATCCGACTTCGTGTCGAGGAATTGCGATAGGTCGAACCCTGACCTGATTGAGATTGGTTACTGAGCAGCTGGTGTGCGATCCTTTGTGATCTTGTTTGGTGTTGTGTCGTTTCGTTCGAGTCCTTGAGGAGGTCGTCGATAGTTGTATCGGGTCTACACTGTTTTTATCGAGTGTCGAGTCTGTTGAGGAAGGTGACGGGTTGTGGGTCAGTTGGGTACCTGAGTTGGGGACTGTAGTCCCGGTGTTGGGTTTGGTTTTAGTGTTACTGGCTTTATCTACTAATTATGCCATAGTCAGTCTGTTATCCGTGGAGGTGAGCGAACGCTCACCCCTAGCTGCTTTTCCTACAGGTACTGATCACCGGACGGACTAGGTTAGCTCTTGAAGTCCATGGAGCTTGGAGCGGAGTCTGGTCCTTACTTTTGTTGAGTCTAGTGACGGGTGTGTACCTTGTCCACTTGTTGGGACGTTTTTGTATTGTAAATACTATTATTATTTTTGGTAATTAAATGGAAATATCAGAGTTTTATTCAAAACAGGTTTTAAGCGTTCATGTTTTAAATGTTCGCGTCCCGAGTTCGGTTCGCTGAAATTGGGGCGTGACATATTATATATACATATCTAATAAAATTCATAAATTGATTGAATTCGTATAAATATTAAATAACAACATAAGTAAATACTTAGTACTTACTAGTTACTACTTACTACTTAGTACTTACCCCCTCAAAAGTGCTCCAATTCCTTTCACATCCGGAAGAGCTTGTTGTCAAACCAAGCACTCTTTCGGCAAAAATTTGTAAATTAGGTACATGATTGCCATAAACATTCCACCAACCAACTATAAAACAAATTAAAAACACTAATATTAGTTTTCAATTATCAAGAGAATCAAAAATAAAGTTATAATGAATAGTAAAAACAAGAATGTTTATTACCCGGATTAAAACTTTCACGATCTTGTGAGCATGCCCTTAAGCAATAGGCTTACCAAAGAAGCCCTCCTTTTTGCAATATTTTTCCAATTCTTCATTTATCAACTTATCGTGAAAGGCAAAGTCACCATCATACATCCTTTCCACACAATCAATAAACCCTTGCATGACCAGTACATCATTTTGTATGGTTGGATCCGCATATAGGAAAGATGGGTTCAAGAGATATCCCGCTAAATGCAACGGACTATCAAGTCTTTCACGAGCTTTCCTATCAATAACCTCCATAATAGAGAGATGATGAGCATCATTATTGTTATAAACCTCTCTAATCTCCTTTTTAGCTTCCACCATCTCACCATACACAACACCCATTGATGGTTTTTTGTCCCCATCAACAATGCGAAGCACTTTACCCAAAGGAGCAAACACCTTCAAGCATGTACTTACTCCACTCCAAAAAGAATTACTCGAAATAATAGCTTCCGTCTTCTTCCCTTTTTCACTCTTTCCATATATGCTTTCTAACCACTCGGGGCTTGCTACCATAGCTTTTAAGTCATACCTCTTATCCCACAAACTCTTTAAAGTTAAGAGCATCCACAACCATCTCGCCGGCTGCCGGCGAGATGGCGCCGGCGAGATGGTTTAAAATATTTTTTTTAATCATCTCACCAGCTTCTAGCTGGAGAGCTCTGCAGTGGGTGACGAGGAGCCGCCGGCGAGATGAGGAAAAAACAAGTATAAAAAAAAAATTGCAACTCAAACCTACAAACTTCTCCTCGCCAGCGAGATCTGCCGGCGAGATCGTCAACGTCTCTCTATCTCGCCGGCGCCTTTCTCGCCTGCTCCTCGCCAGCTCCCCGCCTTCTCCTCGCCGACGACTTCTACTCGCCAGCGCCATCTCGCCCACGACTGTGGGTGCTCTAAGAAAGAAGTTGCAAACCTAGTGACTCCCGGTCTTACAATGTCCCTCTTCTTTGTAAACTTTCTCATCAAGTATAAAGTTTTATGGTGGGCGTAAATGTAGATGGTGACACTCTTTGCCTTGTCAATCACATTCTTGAATCTTGGTTATGAGCCAATTTCTTGAAGCATAAGGTTGATGGTGTGTGTTGCACATGAAGTCCAAAAGATCGATGGTCTCTTCTCCTTCAATAATTTTTTTGCCGCCATATTGTTTGAAGCATTATCTGTTACAACTTGAACAACATATTGCGGGCCAATGTCTTCAATGCACTTATCCACATATTCAAAAATGAATTGACCGGTGTGTGAATCATTCGATGCCTCCATTGAAGAAAGAAATGATGTCCCTTCCAAACTATTGACACATAAGTTCATAATACTTCTTCGTTTGCGGTCAGTCCATGCATCGGTCATGATAGAACATCCATTCTTTTTCCTATCTTCTTCATGCTTCACCATTAAATTCTTGATTCTTTCCACCTCTTCCTTTAATAATGGCCCGCTTAATAAGTATGGAGTTGCTGGTTGGAAACCCGGGCCAAATTGCCCAATCGCTTCAACAAATTTCTTGAAACTATCGTTTTCAACGACATTGAAACGAACTCCATTTTCATATATCCATCTAGCCATATACTGATTCACTTTATGATTTTTTTTCTTTAGAGATCACTTCATTGATACTTTGTCTTTGGAGAGTTCTCTTGCTTGTATCATCTATTGCAGTTGCATAACGATCAAGAGGTCCATGTATTTTTGGCTTCTTCCATCTTGGGTCATTCGGTCCACACTCTAATTCTTCCCCATCCTCTTCAATATTAACCTCTTCTCTCACTTCTTTTTCCAATGCAAATTTTTTTCGTTCCTTAAGTTGTGCATCTTCAATGGCCTTCCTGCATTTAGCTTTATCCTCCAGTGTACTCTTGCTACACTTCTCGACATTCCCCTTGATATGTCCAATATGTTGCTTCATTCTATAGATTCCACCACCATATACTTTCTTACACAATAAACATTTTAGTCGATCAGCATTATTTGGATCTTCTTTTATTGCACAATCCCACCCTACGTCATTTGATTTCGCTTTCAATCTTGAAATATCTGACTCTGGTGGTGTTGAATTAGAGTCATTGGGCGCACCGGAACCGGAAGTGATATTTTCAGCCATGTCTAGAAAGTAGAAACTAATGAAAAAGATATCAAAAAGGATTTACATTAATACATTATTACTATATAGAAAATTAGAAATAACAGAATTATGTAATAAACTATAGGTACTTTTGAACTCTCATATACAGTTTATTCTCATTTTCAAATATAAATTTACCATGAGCCTACAAAAAAGATGCATAAGGAAAACTAATGATTGTGTGGATACAAAAGTCAAAGCATGCTTATATTTATGCTTGGGTACTGATTCTATGACCATGATTTGGTTTTGGACTCCGATCATTCATTTCATAAACAAGTTTCATTATGCACTAATCAACCATTAATATAAAATTGCAAACAAAATCATCCTAATATATATATATATATATATATATATATATATTTTGATAAGCGATGTGAAAATTCATTATACGTAAGAAGGGTACAATGAAAAGCAGTATAAATGACCAATGTGATCAAACCTGCGAAAACCAAACAAATAAATCAACTAACTAGCAAAACACCCATGCTTGGACAAAACAACATAACAAAGCAGAGATAGAAGCAGACCAAAACAAACCAGTAACCAAAATACGACTGAAACCAGACAAGAAAGAGGATTCGATTGTCACAACACAAAAGAAGCTTGATCCGAGAAGACCGAAAAGGAGAATAGCTGAAAGGCTGCAGCTTCACAACCCACACAAAAACATTCCAAGAGAGGAACTTCAAGTCATCAGTTTTGGATTAAATTAGGAGGAATTGACTCATCCAATTCCTCATCCTCACAATCATCCTCAAAATAATCATCTTCATCAGCTTCCAGATCAAGACGTTCTGACATTTCCAAGTCCAAATTTTCGAATTGATCTATGGCGAATTCAGTGGACTTCAATGCCTTAACTCCCACCTTCTTGACATACTCCCAATGTCTTTCTCTATCATCGCTCGATGACAAAACAGGACTCCTTTGCGAAAGAACTGGGGTTTTATGAACTGTTGGAACATGCAAAGACTTACGGGTTCGAAGCTTCTCACGCTTCAAAGGATGCGTATGACTCGTCAGGACTCCAACTGAAGGAGATGGCACCGATAAATTGACAATCTGGTGATTATCAACTGATAGAGGGATAGTTGAATTAGAATTTGAAACTTTATCCAAATCCATATCGCCTTGGTACAGACTATCCTTCTCTGAAGAGGGCTCCGGCACCGTCACGACCGGGAAAAAAATTCCGGCACTTCTGAAATTGGTACTCCAGTGATCAGCAGTGGGAAAAACGAAGCCTTTAAAGCAAACTGTATGTCCAGGGAACTAATTTTAATGTTGCTATGAATAAACAAGAAAATTGAACCAAAGTTTGTAGAGACCGGATTGGAATCACACATGCAATGGAACAAAGTACCTAACGATCTTCCAATTGCTCTTGCAGACTCATCTGTTCGTCCTTGAAACGGGATTCCCTCCACTTTGACCCACTGGAAGAAGCCTCCAACTGTAACAAGAATTCCGGAATTGCTTAAAATCAAAAACCAGGGTTTCAAACGTATCCAATTATCCTTTTCGAGTTCGTCCCTGAGGTTGGGATCAAGAACCGTCAAGAGGAAAATACGATTCCCAAATGCCCTAAGAACCACGTCCTCTAAGCCATGAGAACTCAGCAAAGAATCAAACTATGAGACCGACCAATTATTATGAGCCATAACCAGGATTCCAGACAATGCCATTTCGCGTGAGCCCTCTACTGCAGAACCCTGTACCACCAGACCTGAAACATCATGAATCGAATTCTTCGTGTTCTGACTAGGTAATGAGGAGAAATTATCTTTGGTTTTTGCAGGTCTTGCAAAGTCAACCAACAGCTTGTAGCCATCTTGCAAAGTACCATTGAACGCCTCAATTGTCTCTTTTGCCAATGTCGGTTGCATTTTGACAAACCCAAAAAATTTGCCTCCTCTATTTGATCGTTTGCAAACGAAGCAGTATTCTACCCCTTCAGGACCTAGCAGAGCCTTCAGCCACTTCTTGTCTCTTCCCGGAGGTATATTACAGACGAACAACTTTTTGCACCCATTATTGCTCTGTTCTGAAACGTTTGGTACCTCTGGCATTATACTAAGTGGAGCAGCAGAAACTAAAGGCTGCTCTAGCCTTTGAACAAGGGATGATACTCTTCCCGCTTGAGGCCAACATTCAGAGGAAGGAGGAGTAAAGTTGGAGCGTTCCCTTGACAATGGATCAGAATTTCCACTAGGAGCCACCACAACCGATCGCAACCTATGTTTCGATTTCGACTCTTCCACCATAGGACCCTTTCCTTTTCAATTGTCCCGCTTCATCTTCTTCTTTTGATTCGATCTGGGAATCCACAACAAAGAATCTTTCAAAAGCATGGAGACACGAAAAGAGCACCGAGAAACCTACAGTTCTGTATCTCGAAACTCTCCCCGTCGGCGACGTCCGGAACACGAGTCGAAGATGCTTCGAAACTCTCCCCGTCGGCGACGTCCTGAACACGAGTCGGAGATGCTACAGGGGAGTGACGCCGGCAAAGGATTGGCGCCGTGAAAATACCTACAGATCTTCGATTGAGACCCACGAAGTCGCGACTCGTCAAAACAACGAAACCAGGTCCAAAACCGAAATTACCCAACCTGAAACTCGAGTTCTCCCCTTCGGCAACGTCCTGACCACAGGTCGGAGAGACTACAGGGCTGAATGACGCCGGCAATGGCTTGGCTTCGACAGGCGCGTGCGCGCGCGTTCTCCTAGGGCCGGCTCAATGTTTTTAATAAATAGATTGCGAATATCCTAATATATTGATCATAAAGCTTACCCTTGATTTATGCAGTGGAATTGGATCATCAAAAAGTACATCTAATTAAAAAGGAATAGGATATTATTACATCATCCCGTGAAGAAAAAGATTTGTACAGTGAAAGAAAAGAAACAACTCACTTGTCTAATGTAATTCACAATCTATGGCATTCTTGCAATATTTAAATTAAATTATTCTTACAAGTGCTTTACCGTCTAACAATCAGAAAATAATCGAGTTATACACTTATCATGGCAACCCTTCTTTACAAAATCAGAGAATTACACTCATACAATCACATGATTCACATAAAAAAAAATAGAATGATTCACACAATCACACGGTACATATATGCATAAGAAGTAAAAAAAACATTGAATCAGTGAATACAATCACAAATAATCAGTTACAGTGTATGTAACTATGTATGATAAAAAAAAAAACCATACCTGTGTGTTCGCCGGCGGGAGGTCCGGCGAGGAACGTTGGCAAGGGAGGTCCGGCGTCGAGAAATTTGGTTTTGCGTTTCTGACTTTGATTTGAACTTGAAGTCTGATCGCAATACAAAATTACAGATTGACGCGAATGGGGGTAGAGGAAGGGACGCTTCGCGTTTGGACTTTGGGCCGTGAAGTTTGGGCTTTTTTTTTGAACCGTTGACCGACCCGTTGACCCAGGCGCCGACCCGCGCCTAGGCGCCCTACCCGGCCGACTTATTTGGTAAAATCGGCTTACCCGACTTGGCCCGCCCGACTATACCAAGTCGGGTCGGCCAATCTTAAAAAACCGCCTAGGCGGGCGCCTAGTCGGCTCCTAGGCGGGACTTTTAGAAAACTGGTATAAAGAACCCCCGTTTTGGCTATAAAAACACGCTTTGTACAATTATCCAAAGATGCCATAGTTAACGATCAACAAGAATCACAATACTTAAATAAAACAGTAACTCAAAGGAGATCAATGGAGAGGTAGTTTATTCTTTAATAAAAGCAACTAAAGAAAACACGAGTAACGCCACATAGATAATTTAAACCACAATGCTCCGATCCACAAACAGCCAATGTATCATATCGAAATGCCCCTCGGTCCAGAGGAGACACATATCGTCGGGGCTGCCGAAAATGTCCCTAAGGGAACAAATATCATCGGGGCTCCTAGAAATGTCCCCAAAGGACAATAGATCATCGGGGTGAAGCAAGATGTCCTCCCAGAAATGCTTAATCAAGAACACATACCCTCGAGGTGAAGCAAAAAGGTAAACAACCCCCTCAGGGTAAACAACCTCACGTCATACCGGAATTCCAATCGGCCTGGACGTCTTCTCGGAATACACATCGGGGTAAACATATACCGGAATGCACCGTCGGTCTTCCCGGAATTCACCTCAGGGTACAAATACGACACCTCCTGCCAAACACAAACCGTCGGTCTAGGTACTACCCTACACCGGCATACCCCCTCGGTGTAGGTACCATACCGGAATACAACTCCTCTTGGAACACACATCAAGGAATAACACGTATCATAAAGTCATAGTTCAACCACAGCTTAGCAAACCCAACAATCTTACCACAACACGCCACAAAGAATTCATATTATCAATCACGTTTACCGGCATGACTTACGACCCACGTCTCATCGGTCTATCACTCACCCGATCATACCATTAGGCACAATCAATTCACAATCAACATTCACTCAATCAATCACGACACGGATCAACCATTCACATACAATCATCATGATTCATCTAGTTTAGTGTGACTCATATATTAACCTAAAGACGGAGCATGCATCAATGCTAAGGACGAACAATCATCATTAAGTACATTCAACAAGCAATCCTAAGGCTCGACATGACCATTCTACCAGCACAACAATTTCCCAAAGTATTGAAAGCCGTTAACTAGTGAATCACATCCTATATGCATACTAAGACTCGTCCGATTATTATTAAAATTGAAAAGCGGTTATTCTAGTGAAACACATCCTATATGCAAACTAGGACCTTTCCGGTTATTATCATCCTATAGGCATACTATTAGCATTCTTTACATTAAGAGTGGAGTTTAGTACTCTTCCCTACCTTGAATTCTCCAATGCTTAATCACTCCTAGCTGCTGACGTCCTGACTGGCTTCCTCCCCGTCCTCTCACATGGTTCCCAAGGCCTCCTCCTTCGTCGAGCTCGGGTACAAGGTCTTTGATCACAAATAACACCATAATTAAAGACTAACCACACGACACACATCTAAGATAAAAAAAACCCAACCGTTGGTTCAAAATAACCTTTCGAAAAAGACGAAAAACACCCAAAGAGGATTCAAAAGGACCAAAACTGGTCTGCCACGGATCGGGTCACGGAGCCGTGAGACTCCCCGTCATGGATGACGTCACGGACACGTGACGAGTTCCATCACGGTCTCCCTCACGGAGCCGTGACGTCTCCCGTCACGGTGCCCGTCACGGATCCGTGACGGCGCACACCTGTTTCATCCTTCTTCTTCCTCCAACCTTTTTTTCACGAAAATAACATCCAAAACTCCATTTTCAGTCATCCAAAACCTCCAAAACAGTCACCTAACTTCAATCCATCACTACCCAAGGTAGGATTCATCAAACCGACAAATACCCAAGAGATTTACAACTCAAAAATAACCCAAAAACCATATATTTCTACACAAACTAATCTTCTATTTCACTAAAGCAACAACTAGCAACAATCAAAACCAAAACCTAACAAGTTCTAGCAAAACCAAGGAAAACCCATGAATTGAATAGAATGGAAAGTGAAGTTTGAGAGGTCTCTTACCTTTAGAATGATGAGATGATGAAGAAGATGGACTTTTGGGAAGATTTTGGTGAATGAAAGGCTTGAAATGAGCTTCTTTTACTTTGCTTCTTCTTCAAGCTTCAATGGAAGCTCTCTCCTCTTCCTCTCTCTGTAATTTTCGGCTAGCACAAGAAATAAAGGCTGAAATGTTGCTTCTAATGTCTTAAAGACCTAATTTGTTGAATTTCCAAAAAACCCCTTATATCCAAACCTTCTATTTGGCTTAAGTGAGGGTAAATGGGTCCTTTGAGACCCATTTCTTCTCCTCCAAGCCACTAAGGACATGTGTCCTAGTCGGGACCACTTATCTCTTAGAAAAAACAAGGATTTCCAATTTAATTATGATTTGTCGATAAAAAGTTCTCGTTTGACCAAAAATTGACTTTTCCAATATTATAGTAAAATGAAAGGAAATGGCCCAACTAAGCTAACCGTGATGACGGATAAGCTTTTTGGGCCCCGGAAAGGTCCTGAACGACTCCCGGAGTCATCGGTTGACTTATCCGGCCGAAAGTTAAACTTTGCCAGAAATCACCAGTTCGACCGGGATCGACCGGGGGCGGTTCTAACAAGGAAACTCCTAGAAGAAAAGATCGTTAGACTCTTCTAGAGAATTGGAATTATGTAAAGCAGGTTGGAATTAAAGCGTTGAAATCTATTGACTTTGTTATAGATCAATTCAATAACCTAGATTTGGAGGTGCCTGAACGCCTGGATTTGGAAGGTGATGAGGATGACTTTTATGAGGACATTTGTGACGATGAGGAATTGGATGCTTTTGAGTCTGTTCCTCCACCTCTATTCCTCAATTGAGTAACATCTTTCTCTCTTCCTTTATAAGATGTTGTGGTTTTCTTGGTAATTGAGAGTGTGCTCTCTCCTGGTAATCTGGGAACTTGAAGTCTTTCTTTGTTCTGATTGAATCCCTATGAAGATTGTTTTTTTTGGATTGGTCTGTGGGTGGGATCTCAGTCCTCGTCAGTTATGATATTTGTCTATGCTCCGTCCAATCAGAGCACAATTATGGGAAGAGATCGGTACCTACAGTTCATATTCAATGATCTTGTGGAGGCATCCTTCTGGTTTGCGCGACTGCGTATTTTGGTTTGATGTTTTTCCTGCATATGTTTTTCTGTTTCTTTTTTTGTGTATATTGCTTGGTTTCTAGTGGTACAAGCAAATATCGTTTTATTTCTTTATTGTTTAGTTTACTCAGAATCGACCTCTTCGGTCTGGCATTCTGCTTTCATTGTACTCTTCTTCTAGTATAATGAAATTTCCCCTCGTTTATCAAAAAAATAATAATACATGGAGAAAAGTTGTGCAAATCGAAGACATTAAATGCATGGAGAAAGTCCCAGACAAGTTGGCCAAATTGAGGAGTAACATTAATTGTTACCTTGACCATTAAGGCATGATAGTAGATACTATAAATAGGGTAGTTAGTTAGTTTTAGAATTCATTCACTCCTTTTGTAAACACCTAGCTTTGTATAGTGGTTCCGTAGCTTGTGTTATATTGGTGACTATACTCTTGGTTCTCTTAGATTGGTGGCTTTGGTTTATTATGGTAACAAATTCTCTTGGTTTGGAAATTAATACTTCCGCAGTGCAACGATTCAAGACGGTCGATTTGGAATCGAACCTTCCAAGTGCGGGATGAGCCGAGAGGGGTGAGATGAGAGCCGAGTCGTGCTTCTCAAGAAGAACTTGTGGGGCGTCATAGTTGGGATCCGAGCTTGTTCCCGGACGCTCCGAGACGAGACCTCTCGGGCCGTCACATATGGTAGCAGAGTAGGCTGACTTGATACAGGTTCGGCGAAGTTGCCCTGTCCAAGTGTCGGTCGTCTGTGTGAGTGAAGCCAGGGCGTCACATTATTATTTATATTTATATACTTCTAACTCTTAGGCAACACAAGTTGGACTTAGTTGAGTTGGTAATTCCTCATATCTCCTCACTTGCATGTTCGGTGTTCGAACCTTGGTGTGCTTTTTTTTGTTAGCTGGACTTGGGATTGACATGGAGTGGATTGGGCCTATCAGGTCGGGTTCGGGGCGGGCCATACCAATCCCGACTCTGGTCCCGGCCCTGGTCAACATACCCGGTCAATGACCCGATCCCCGCCTAGGTGTTGAATATGCTCGACCCGAACCCGACCCTATCGGTCCGAGACCGCCCGGGCCGGGTCAGATTGCCATCCCTAATTACCTTTTGTACCTCTTTTTTATTAGTAACATATTTTTTGTGCCCCTGCATTTTGTAACATTTAATAACAGTCTTTCTGTTTTGGAAACAGTCATTTAGTACCCTTTTGAATTGGTCACAGATCATTTAATACCCTTTATGTATTGATAACAGAACATTTAATACCTCTTATGAGTTGGTCATAGATCATTAAAATGGCGTAAACTTGACCAAATTTTTGTCTAGAGCATTACCAATACATCAGGGTGCTAATGGAGTGTTACCAATATATAAGGGGTACTAATGGTAATTAACCCTAAAATTTATTCGTTTAGAGCATGTACAGTCGGTCGAACCATAACACAAACCGTGAATCGAACCGCGTTTTAGCGGGTCGCGGATCGGTGTGGTGTGGAGTGCCGATTATGCGACCCACGAACCGCTAAAACGCGGTTCAGTGTGCAATGCACAACTCGCGCTCCTGTATCGCACGTCGCGGGTCATGCGAACCGAGTCACTCATTCAACCAATAAGCGTGCAACACGTGGCATTGGGGAGAAAAAAATTCGACCATTGCCAACGGTAGAAAAAAAACAATAAGAATTATTATTTTTTAAAATTCTATAAATCTGATTTAAACCCTATATATACTCTCAAAACATCAACCATACTCTAACTTCTCTCTTACATTTCGATGCAAAATGCCTGACGATGAGGGTCCATCGTATGAGGAGTTGGCAGCCGAAATACGTTTAGTTGAAGAACGAGTCCGGCGAAGGGTTGAGAGAGGCATACAAAGAGAAATGCCAAGGATCAACACACTAAGGGAGAGGATCGAATGTGGGTAACCTTCCCGACATGTGATTCACAAAGGTCGTCTCAAAACCCACGACCAACTCATGAAGGATTATTTTTCCGATCAACCCACGTATGGGCCCACTATGTTTAGGCGTCGATTCCGGATGTGCCGACCACTTTTTCAACGGGTGATGGACAAGGTAGCGGAACATGACAATTACTTCGATCAGAAGCGGGACGCTTAGGGTTATGAACGCACCAAAAATGCACAGTCGCGATACAGATGCTTGCGTATGGGTGCTCGGCCGATTCGTTGGACTAATCCCTACGAATTGGGGTAAGTACAATACTCGAATGTTTACGCATATTTTGCAAGCCGCCATTCAGGTTTTCGGGGCTAAGTACGAGCGTACACCCACACCGGAGGACTTGAACCGATTACTCGTAGAAGGGTACAACCGAGGGTTCCCCGACATGGTTAGCAATCTTGATTGTATGCATTGGGAGTGGAAGAATTTCTCAACCGCATCGCAAGGAGTCAATGGCCGGGGAGACCACCACGGGGATCCAACCATTATGGTGGAAGCGGTAGAGTCCCCTGATTTAAGGATTTGGCTTGCTTTTTTCGGGATGGGTGGCTTGAACAACGACATCAACGTCCTCAACCTAAGTCACTTATTCCACGACGCTTTTCATGGCTGTGAGCTTGCCGTGGAGTACTAGATCAACGATCATCGGTACGACCGATCTTACTATTTTGGTGGACGTCATTTACCCATCATAGTGTCGGTTCGTAAAGTCCATTATAATATAAACTCAAACTTATCAAAAAAGAAAAAGAAGAATGGTTAGTCTACGTTCAAATCCCACCTCTTTTATCTTACTAATGTATGTCTTATCCTTTTTTTTTGAGGAAAATGTATGTCTTATCCTATGAATAATATTTCCAACGTAATTGTTCAACAAAAATATATACAACTGGTTTGAAAATTTGCATCCACAAATGATCTTGCTTTTTTGACCGCATAACGGTAACTGCTAACAATATTATGATTAAACTCCAGATTTTCTTTTCTTCATAAAATTAGTCATTAACTTGATTCATTCTCCGGAGAGTTAGGATTAGCACAGCTATATGATGGAAAATCAGTTACATGGACTCAACCATAACTTGTCTCTTGATGAGTGTCATTATTGATCAGTTTTAATCGTTACATCAATCTTGTCATATTTTTCACGACCTTATGTCCTGACAATATATATTTCAACACTCCATCGATCTTCAAGAGGGTTTCATGGTGAGGTGAAAACATGAATGGATCTCAGTGAAACCAGGAGAAGATCATACCATCGCATTTCCAAGTCCCGAGATCGATCATTCTTTGCATTCTCTGCATCCCAGCTCAAGCGATTCACTCTCGGCCCCATGAGGCTATCTAAGATCCTCGCCACCGGGCTCGTAGCCCTACCTCTGCTCCTAACTTTCTCCATCGTGTTCCGGCACCCACCTTCCCCCAAACACATTGGGAGGGCCATGTCCATGGAGCCTTGCTTTCACTCTCCGCCGTTCTATGACTGTAAAGCGAAGAAAGGGGCTGATACGGGTTTGGTTGTGCCTCATGTAAGGCATTGTGAGGATGTGAGCTGGGGGCTTAAGGTTGTTCATGCCCATGCTGAGTTGTAGCTTGTTATTTTAGCTAAATTAATGTTTTGCTTTAGGACCTTTTAGATAGAAAGAGGGAGTTCATTTCATTTAGCATTTCCGGAAATTGACTGTTGCTCCTCAGGTTGTTGTCTGATCGTTGACCACAATGTTATCTTTTCTTTATAAGAGAGATTCAAAAAAAAAAAAAAGTTCTTTTGACACGTAAGATTTGGAATGATATTCCCTTTAAAACAAAAATAAATATAGATTTGAGATGATATTCAGTAAAAAAAAAAATTAAAACACAAATGAGCAATTGTATGTATTCTCTCTCGAAACTTGAGACCTAACTCTAATTTTAGCCGCAATTATGGTACTTTCTTTTGATCATGTTGTTGTCATGTCGACTGCCGTGACTACATCTGTTGTAAGAACCGCCCCCGGGCGATCCCGGTTGAACCGATGGTTTTTGGCGAAAGTTGACTTTTCGTCGGAAAAGTCAACCGACGACTCCGGGAGTCATTCGGGACCTTTCCGGGACCCAAAAAGCTTAGCTGTCGTTACGGTTAGCTTAGTTGGGTCGTTTCCTTTCAAATGACCATTTTTGCAAAAAAGTCAAACCCGGGTCAAACTAGGTCGATTTTGGAGTATTAACGATTAAAATAAATTGAACTGAGATATTTTGAGTAGGAGTGGTCCCCACATGGACACATGTCCATGTTAGCTTGGAGGGGAAGAAAAATGTGTTAAAAGACCAAATGGTCCCCACATATGGACAAAATAGAGAGAGATGTGCTAAAGGACGAAAAAGACTTTTCTTCTTAGAGGATAAGACCACATGGGGCAAAATTTCTGCTCATTTCTTCATTGTGGCCGAAACCTATAGAAAGAGGAGAGAGGGTGTAAAACTACATTGAAGCTCCGTTGAAGCTTGAAGAATAAGCAAGAGAAATGGAGCTCTTTTTTGGCCATCTATTCACCAAATCTTTACAAATTTACTTCATCTTCTTCATCTCTTCATTTCCTAGAGGTTGGTATACTTGATTTCCTCATTTGATGAAATTGGTGTTGTGGGTTAGCGTAGAGATGACTTAAACTAGTGGGTTTTGGGTGTTGAATGGATTAAATATTGATTTGTGAAGAAGAAGTGGAGTTTGTTGATGGAAATCACTAGGTTTGAGCTGTTTTTGATGAAACCCACCATGAGTCTTGAAACTTTGGATTGTTTGAGGTGAAAATTGAAGTTCTAAAGCTTAAAGATGGTGTTATGGAGAACCTAGAACTAGTTTGGAGCTTGTTGGAGAAATTAGGTATTTTTCGGGCGATCGGTGGCTCGTCAGAGCTCCGGCCGGTCGCCGGAATCCGGCCACCAGAGGAGGGGATGACCGGCCATGGTCGGCCACCCTTAGAACCGGAACCGGTCATGGTCGGCCACCCATGGACCGTGACCTGCCGGTCAGGTTTGGCCATCCACGGCCATGTGTGGCCGTGGGGCCCACATGGCCGGGTTTTGGTGGTTTCGTAAATGGAACGGTTGTGGGTGAACCCCGGGGCGATGATTTCACACTCGGAACGAATTATGGATGTGATTCATGAAACTTCGGGATAAACACTTAGAAACTTTAAATGCGAATTTAGAATGCTCGGACCTCGGAATTTAATCCCTTCAAGTGCATTGGAACAAGTAAATTAATTATGTTTGATAGACTCGAATAGAGAAACTTTCGGAGTCCCGAGGGACGTTTTCCCGATTCCGGACAAAATGGGCCTTCCGGGCCCATTTTGATAAGTTGAGCAATTGGGATTAGTTTGGGTATTTCCCTCTTTAATCCACACTTGAATTAGCATTAATTCTTTTATTGCTTGTAATCTTAGACATTGGACTCGAGCTTGGCGGAGGAGGAGACGTTTGGACCTCGTGAAGTGACAAGGAGAAAGCTAGCCAGGTTGTCCGCTACTGGATTGGATTGCTTTTGAGGTAGGGAAAGTAGCGAATACCGGTTTAATCGCGGAAAGTTACTAGTATGCATATAGGTTGTAATTACTTGATCTAATTGTTATAATTGCATGATTAGAATGTGAGGAACGACTGAAATGAGGGATAGCTTACGAGCCATGTCGAGCCGTAAGTTTGGGAATTGTCGTGCTGTAGAAATGCATGCGGGCCATGTCGAGTCCTTAGGTTTGTGTGTTGATTGTAATGCCATGATCTATGATTGTGATGCTTGATGCGTGGTTTATCCGTTGTTAGGTTGAAAATCATGATAGGGTATACTCGGTGTTGTATGTTGTTATGTTTGGGCAAGTGTGCCATGTTTGATATGACGTGAACTATTGCTTGTGGTATGATCGGGTGATTGATAGACCGATATGATGTGTTTCGGTAAGATTGTTTAGTAATGATATACCGTGTGTTCCAATATGATATCTATACCGACGGAGATTCCGGTATAGGATATCCAGACTGGTGGTGTGTTAGCATGATAGATTGGCATGATAGGTTAGTATGATATGTTGGTTGATGTGTTTGACATGATACCTTGGTGTGACGTGTTCTCGATGAGCGGATTATGTTGTAAGGTGCGCCTGCCTTCCGACCGGGTGTCGGTAAAATGAGTTGTGATTTCGTGACGAGGTGCGCCTGCCTTCCGATCGGGTGTCGGTAAAATGAGCTGTGGTTACGTGATAAGGTGCGTCTGTCTTCCGACTAGGTGTCGGTAAAACGTGTTATGGTTTCGTGTTAAGGTGCGCCTGCCTTCTGACTATATGTCGGTAAAACGTGCTATGATTATGTGATAAGGTGTGCCTGCCTTCCGACTAGGTGTCGGTGAAATGTGCTATATTGGTGTGATCTGGCGTAGTATTGGAGAATCAATGTGTGTATTGTTAATGACTTGTTGCGTGGTTGCTATTGCTTTACCTGTGTGTTTGTATTGGCTGAACGATGTGAGTTGTGCCCCGTGTTGCGGGAAGATACCCGATCGTAGGAGGCTTCCGGTCCAGTATGTCATGAGTTGTACCCCGATGGGAAGATGTCTAGGCCGATGTTAACTTCGGTACGGTGTGGTCGAGCCGGGCTATGGGAAGTCGACGCATTGTTCTGGGATACCATAGGTGGTAGTGATTGTTGATATAGTTATGTGTTTTGATCTGTGTTGACTGCCGTAACTGCTTATGCATGCTAGGTGATCTTCTTGATCTAAGATACAGTCTTACCTGAGTTTAGTGTATTGTCGTGCGGGTTCGCACGTGTGGACGGTTGTGAGATAACCGTGGTTGTTGTCTATTGAGACTTAAGTGAATGATAGTGGTCAAGGGCATAGGTGAGAAAAGTGGTTTTAAGTTCGGTTCAGCGTCGAGGCTAATTTACGGGTTGTATCCGAGTGGGGACTAAGCGTTGTCTTGAATTTTCTGTTTAACTGTTCTTAGTTATTGTGCTTACTAGTATGCCCTAATTGGACGGTTACTCGTGGTGGTGAGCGGATACTCATCACCTTAACTACTTTTCCTACTGAGCGAAAGCTCACCCCTTTACTTTGTTGTTTTACAGGTCTTGAGCGGGATTTGTGCTAGCGGGATTCTCGGAGCTTGGGAGCTAGCGAGGGTCGTGTCTAGTGTGGTCTAGAGACGTGCTATTCATTTGACTTTTAAATCATTTATTACTTGGTTTTGTCGAGCTGTGACTCGCGCTGTTATTCGAATATTTTAAACTGTTATTTGAGACCATTTTAGTATTGACATTGCTTTTATTATTTATCTCTTTAAAGTCACGTCTCGGTCCGGTCAAAACCGGATTTGGGGCGTGACATCTGTCGCTGATGGTGCTGCTATGTCTGAGGCTCGTGTCATCCCTGTGGTCACAAGCTCGGTGCAGTCCAATCCCTCGTAGACCGTGCCCGGTGCTGGAGATAAGAATCGTCGAAGGAGAAGACCAAAACAATTCGGTTCGAGTTCTTCCTCTTTACTTCCCTCTCCTCTTGTTCCAGCGATGCTCCCGGCCCTCTCGTCGAGTTGGTACCCTTCTCTATGGGGGTAATCTCCCATCCACCTACGTCGAAGCTGAGGCGGGCCAACGCTGCTTCGTCTCCAACCAACCCGTGGTCGCCTTGTCACGCCCCAAATCAGGTGTTGACCGGACTCGAGACGTGACCTGAGTTGAAATAATTAAGAAACATAAATGATAGATAAAGGTTCCAACATCTAAATAAACTTCGTCAAACCGACATATCAGTAAATAGTTTAAAACAACGTGAGTCACAGCTCAACATAAATATTCAAATAAAGTATGTCCAACACAAGGGACCAACATAACTCTAGTGAGAACCCGAAAAGTCCCAAAGCTCCCTAGCTTCGGCCTCTCTAGACATCTGGTATTCCTGTAAAACAGTTAGAAACCGAAGGGGGTGAGCTGACGCTCAGTAGGAAAAACCTTAATAACTCAACCCTTAAGTTTAAGATGAACTGTCTACGAATGAAACATGAACGACAAAACGATATAATAAATAAGGATGCGATAAAGAATCAGAAATAATTACTACAACGCAGTAGTATCCAAGTGACAGGAATATAACTGGATTTATAATAAATGTTTCAAAAGACGAATAATAGTAAACTGGGAAATATCAGTATCTTGCCAACCCCTTGCTTTCTCAAGCCTCCGATCCGTGGATAGATTCTGGGATCACCTCGGTTCCCATAATCCGATCTACCAAAGTATCCACATCACGTCAGATTTTCCCTCGGTCCAGAGGACGCACATGCGTTGGGGCACCGGAAACAATCCCAAATGGGCGCTTATCATCGGGATTCCCAGAAATACCTCCAAAGGACCATATATCATAGGGAACCAAGGTAGTGCTCTATGGGGACACACATCCTTGGGTGGAACCTTAGTAACCATCTCTCAAGAAGTAACCCAAATAATATCCCGCAGGATCTGCTCCTAATCGATCTATATCCCGCAGGATCTACCAATAAGCAATAAATATCCCGCAGGATCTGCCAATAATCAATCTATGTATCCCGCAAGATCTGCCAATAAGTATTAATGTCCCGCAGGATCTGCCAATAATTAACTTTCGTGATATCCAATAACCAATGCCCTCAGGCTCCAATACTCAGTCTATATCTCACTGTATCTGTCCAACTCCAACCACCACAACGACACCGGATTACCCCCCCGGTGTAGTACCAAACCAAGCAAACAAACAGACAAACCAATAAACGAGCATACATTCAAGAATAAGAATAAGGAACAAGCATAAATGGGTCACCAATCAATACTCAACCGATAACCCTTTCATCATAACCAAGACATCCAATACACTCCATACTTACCGTATACTTACCTGTCACGAACCAGCGGTACATCGATCACCTGATTGTGCCTCGTGGCACAACCAGTCATACTCGATCATCCGTTCAATCAACAATTATATTAACATAAATACTCAATCAGTCAAGTTTACATTCAACGAATTAATCAGCATGTGAACAACTAACTAGCATTCAATCATACGAGCTAATCTAGTTTCATTAGACTCTTAAGTTAACCGAGCAATTAGCAACCAAGCATGTGAACCTAGCGCACAACTAATCCGAGAGCTCTTCACAGCCTCTCTACCAGTAAATCAATTCCCCAAGTACTGAAAGCACACTTCACTAATTGTCATCGTCCTAACATGCATACTAGACTCATCCATTTATTAGTAATTGAAATACGATTATTCTAGTTATTCGCATCCTATAGGCAATTCTAGGACCTTTCCGATTTTATTATCCTAATCATGCATTCTAAGCGGTAAATAAGTAATTAAGGCTTTCCCTACCTTGCGGTCTTCCTACGAACAAATACTCCTATCAACAGCTGTCCGGCTCGCCTCGTCACCTCGGCAAAGTCCCAGCTACGAATCTGGGTTTACACACAAACGATCCAAAATCAGATCGGGTCCAGATTACCCAGTTCTTTAAATTAACAGTTTTTCATTTCCGTTGATTAAACCGTTTAAACCGATAAAAGTCCGACTTAGTCCCAAGTGTCGTTTAAATCAGTTTTAAAATTAATTAAATGAATCAGTGCCAAACGGTCCGTATCCGATCCAGTCCCGGAGTCAGGCCCGAGTCCGGACCCGAAGTCCAGAGTCAGTCCGGGCCATGACCCAGACCAGATTCGATCCCAAGGCCCAAATCTTGTCTAGGCCGAGGCCCAGCTGAGCTCCGAGCCCGAGCCCAAATCTTGTCTTCGTCCGGTCTGAGCTGAAGACGGCGGTGGCTGAGGTTAGGTTTCCGGCGACTCCGGCGGCGGTGGCGTCAGGGTTTCGACGGCGGCTCCGGCGTCTTTTGAGTTGACAGAGGTCCAGGTCTCAACGGGGACGAGGGTTGGGGCGAGGTCCGAACCCTCCCGGCCAGATCTGACGGCCAACAGGCTCGCCGTCGACGTGAATCGCAGATCTGGAACTCGGAGAGTTCCGGCGACGCTCCCGACCTTCTCTGTGAGCCTGACGCCCCTCAAATCCATGCGAGAAGAAGGAGTAGAGGGAGGAACCGGTGAGGAACGACTCACCGTGTGAAGCTCCGCCTGAATCAGGCGCGGTGGAGCTCGTCCTCGTCGGCGGCGGCGTTGAATCGAAGAGGAAGATGACGGGTGAGGGTGCTGGGTTTCTGGTACGACGGGTAGAAGAAGATGGAGAAGAAGAGGAGGAGGATGGGTGTTAGCTCGGGGAAGAAGTGGTGGTGGCCGGAGAAGGAGTGGAGAGCGGCGGCGTCGGAGGGTTTCGTTTCGAAGGGAGAGAGACGCTCTCGTCTCGGGAGGCGTGCTGCGTTTCTGAGGCTGAAGAGGGTGGAGGGTGCTTTTAAGGGTAGGGTTTCGATGCGGATTGGGCCTGGGGTCGTCTGGGCTTCGTGCGCGAGGCATGGGCTCGCTCGGCTCAGGCCCACTCGCGTCTGCTGCCCTGCCCAGCCCAGAACCAGCCTCAAACCATTTTTTTTTAAATATAACAAACTCGATACAAAAACAACCCCTCAAGTACCGGTTCGCACTTTAATACCCTTTTAACCAAACTGGGTTTTACACGCCTCCTCCTACACCGTGCATGGCCCTGCTTTTGCCTCCACTCAACCCTAACTTGACGAGTATTCCACCCATAGTTCTGACTCCAGTCGTTCCTGGCGGCGCGTCTCCTAGGGTTGGAGCCCCGGTTCTCCAACAAGCCTCTCCACCGTCTACTCTCTACGCCACCATCTCCTCTGTGGATGTCCCCCTGCAAAGGGATCCGACGAAAGGAAAGGCACCAATGAAGGACCTTCCTCGGATGGCGGTGGAAGCTCTAGGGTTCGGTTGTTGTCTCCCTAATCAGGATCGGATCTCCGTCGTCCCTGCTGGCCTTACGATCCCGTGAGGGATGAGTCGAGGTCGGGGTCGGGCGTCGAACCTAGGCCTGCCTGAGCCTTCGTTGTGTAAGAACCGCCCCCGGTCGAACCTGTGATTTTTGGCGAAAGTTGACTTTCGACCGGAAAAGTCAACCGATGACTCCGGAAGTCATTCGGGACCTTTTCGGGACCCAAAAAAGCTTATCCGTCGTTACGTTTAGATTAGTTGGGTCGTTTCCTTTCAAATGACTATCTTTGCGAAAAAGTCAAACTCGGGTCAAACTAAGGCTAATTAGCGACTAAACCTAATTAATTAAAGGTGCTGGAAATTATTAAGGGCAAGGTGGCCCCCACTAGGACACTTGTCCATAGTCGCTTGGAGGAGAAGAAATGGGTCTCTAATAACTCATTTACCCTCATGTGTGCCAAAATAGAAGAAGGATAACTATAGGGCATTTTAGACTTTTCTCCCTTAGGTTTAAGATCCATTTTTGGGTCACTTTTCAACTCATTTTGTGGTGTGGCCGAATTCTACAAGGGAGAGAGCAAGGGAGAGCTTCCATTGAAACTTGAAGAAGAAGCAAGTGAAAAAGGGGAGCTTTTTGGTGGATTCTTCTCAAATCATCCCCAAAATCACTCCATCTTCATCCCCTTTCCATTCTCAAGGTAAGTAACCTCTTAACTCCTACTTTCAATAAACTTGGGGCTATGGGTTTTCTTTGAAATTGCATGAACTTGTGGGTTTTGAGTTAGTTGTTAGTAGATGGTTGTTGTGATGAAGATTAGTGAAGGTTTTGATTAGAAATCAATTGATTGTTGTTGTTTGGAGGAAACCCATTATGGGTGTTGAAGTTTGAGGGTTTTGGTGACTGATTTTGGAGTTTGATAAGGTTAGAAATGGAGTTTTTGAAGTACATTTTCGTGGAAACAAAGTTGGGGAAGAAGGAGTTGGGTCTGCCCATATTTGGCACGGAAAGGGCCTCTGGCCGGCCCTCTGAGCGGCATGGTCCGTGCCTGGTACCGGCCCTCTAAGCGGCACGGTCCGGGCTCGGTACCGGCCCTCTGAGCGGCACGGACCGGTCCCAGACCGGCCCTCTGAGAGGCATGGTCCGGGCCTAGTGCCGGGCCTCTGAGGTGCACGGTTCGGGCCTGGTTCCGGGCCTCTGAGGGGCGCGGTCCGAGCCGGGTGCTGGATCTGGGGGCTGCCCAAAGTGGGCCTTGTTTAGGCCCAATTTACCTATTGGCCCACGTTTTATGGTTAGGGGTAATTTAGGTATTTCTCTTTAAAACCGACCTTGAATGTTTATTAATTCTAGTATTAATTTATGATCTTAGACTTTATTCTCGAGCTCGGAGGAGGAGACTACTAGGCGTTCTTGTGACTAAGCGGATGGAAAGCACTCGAGGTAGGGAAGAGTAGTAATTACCGCTTTTGATTAAGGAATGTTAATAGTATGCATATAGGACGTTAATAACCGCTTGACTAAGCGGATGGAAAGCACTCGAGGTAGGGAAGAGTCTTAGCTTGCATATATGATGTGATTCACTAGAATAACCGCTTTCAATTATGGGAATTGTCGTGCTGTAGAATCACATGTGGCCATGTCGGGCCTTAGAATTGTGTGTTGCTTGTGTTGGATTGTGGTTAATAGTCCCTAAATGTCGGTGTATAGTATACTCTTTGGTTAAATTAAGAATCGCATTATGCTATATGAATTGTGATGAATGTGATATGAATGTTTATTCGTGACATGATTGGTTGAATGAATGTGATATGAATGTTGTCTTGTGATATGATCGGGTGAATGATAGACCGATACGGTGTTCTTGGTAAGTTGTGACGATAGGCTTCGTTGGTATTTTGAAGACCGCTTCGGTTAAAAAGGGTTAAGCTTTAAGTTTTGTTCGTTAGGATCGTCGTGTTGGAAAACTTATCGAAGTTTGAGAGTTTTTGCAAAAAAATATAAGAAAGAAAAACGAAAAAAAATGGTAAAGGGTCGGACCAGACCCGACCAGCACACCCGGCCAGACCCGGCCCGAGCAGGCCCGAACCAGCCGCCCTCGTCTTGGGCCGTGCGGCCCAACTCCACGAAGCCTGCTAGCCAGGCCCGGTTTAGGGGGTCCAAGCCCGTTTGGAGCTTCGGGTATAAAGGCCAAAATTAGGGGCTGAAACCCTAATTTTCGCAGCCGATCTCTTCTTACTCTCTGAGTCCGACCTCTCGCCTCCTTCTTCTCCCTTCGCATCTCTCTCGATCCCGGCTCCTTCTTCTCCGTTCAGCCCCAAACTGCCACCTCCGAGCTCCATCACTCCCTCCCCTCCACGCTCGAGCATCGCCGGTACCACGCTCCCCAAATCCGAGCTCCCTCTCTTGACCCTCTTCCCTGAGCTCTCACCCTTCGTCTTCTGCTTCTTCTCCGTCGCGTTTGCTTCACCGAGAGTCGCCGAGCCGCCGTCGTCGTCATGCACGGCCAAAGCCAAGACGGACTCGCCGGCGTGCTCGCCGGATCTGGGACGGGAACCGTGCTGTCCAGATCTGATAAGAGGAGTTTCGACGTGCTCCGCCAACCGTCGTCTTTTTTTCTCCTACGGTGAGTTACCACCGTGAGTCCTCGGCTGGCTTTATCACCGCCGATGGTCGCCGGAGTTCCAAACCGAACCCATTCTTCATCCCCTTTCTTTTGTTGTTCTTCCCGAGCTCGTTTTTGGAATCCGGATAGATTGGGAACAAGAAAAGTAAAGAAGTAAAGAAAATTAAAACCAAAAGGAAAAGAAGTTAAAACCAAAACGAAATTGATTTAAAAAGGGTTTCAAAAACAAGTTTTAATTAAAAAGAGTATTTTTGGACTTTTGAACCATTCTGTTGAACGTTGGGACGTTGAGGAACTGGACGTTTAAATCGGACTTAGAAGGGAATTAAAAACGGGAACACCGATCCGTGCATTGGGACCCGTGCCTCGGAAAAACGTGCACCGGGTTCTGTGCTCGGGTGCTCGAACCCGATTCGTTGTAATCCCGCTTTTAGCCCGCTCGAGTTTAAAAGACAACTGTTGAACTTAAATCGAACCCGTTGTCACTTTTAATTCAACTTTGGAACCGTTTTTGATCTTGACTTTCCGTGTTATTTTATATTCCGGCTTCGATCGAAGAGAAGACCGGAGGTAGCGAGCCAGGACGTCAGCAGCTAGGAGACGTAGCTGTCGGTTCGTCTTGAGGTAGGGAACGTAGCAGATACCGGTTTAATTGCGGAAAGTTACTAGTATGCATGCTAGGAATAATAAAATTGGAACGATCGTTTATATCAGATAATAATCGGACGAGTCTTAGTAACTTGTAGGATGTGATTCACTAGTATAATCGCTTTCAATACTTGAGAAATTGTCGTGCTGGTAGATGGATGTTGATCCCTAGGATTGCGTGCTGTGTGCTATAACCGCTGTGTGAGAGTCTAAATAAGATTATACTCGGTGTTGCATGTTGTGACCGTGTGTGGGAAAGTGTGTCGTGTTTGATAAAATGTGAACTCTTGGTTGTGATATGACCGGGTGAGTGATAGACCGGCTGTGTGCTATGTTGAGACGGTTCGGTTGATAGACCGGGACCGGCTTTGGCTTTGTGCTGCTTGTTATATCCTTGTTGTGTGTTCCAAGAAAAAGGCATAAATGGAGCTGTACTCCGAGGGATAGTTCCGGTGTAGTGCATCGAGGCCAAGGATGGCGTAATTGATATCCCGAGTCTCTGTGACGGGAGGACTTACGACCGAGGTATGTACCGATCCGTTGTACGTGAGGCCCTGAGTCTACGTGACAGGAAGACATCCGACTGAGGGATTTCCGGTCTGGGATGGTACTCCGAATCTACGTGACGGGAAGATGTCGGGACCGAGGCTTCGTGATCCGGTACGATATAAATGGAACGGACTGTGATAGCCGGAGACGTTGGAAATGATTATACTATGTTTAGGGTGGGTCTACTGTGTGTACTGTGCGTGTGGTTTGGCTTTCTGCGTTGTCTGCTGTGTTTGCTATGCGTGCTGTTTGGCTTTGTGCGTTGTCTACTATGTGTGTCGTGCGTGATGTCTGGCTTTGTGCATTGGATTAAGGGTGACTTTGGTCTTGTGCGAGTGTTTGGTGACTCGAGGTGCTGTTATACCTGATCTTGTGTTGCCGTGCGAGTTCACACGAGTGATGGGCTGTGATAGCCGTGGGCGTTGTCCGTCGAGAATTATTAGGGGTTGAGTGTCAAGATTTAGTTGCGAAAGTGGTGGGTTCGGTTCATTGTGAGTTGTTTTAAGGGTTGTGTCTGCGTGAAGGTCACGCGTTGTCTTGGAGTAATTATTCAATTTGACTTTTAATAGTTGTGCTTTACTAGTATGCCCTAATTGGACGGTTACCCGTGGTGGTGAGCTCTTGCTTATAACCTTAACTACTTTTCCTACTGAGCGAAAACTCACCCCCTTTCTTTGTGTTTTTTTTCAAGTGTTGAGCGGGTTGTGCTAGCAGGACATAGCTGAGCTTGGGAGCTGGCGAGTTCTTGTCTAGTGACATACCGTGTTTTGAACTAAGTATTGTTTTTACGATTCACTTAAGAGCGGTTGACTCTTTTATTCAAGTTTATGAAACTACAGTTTATCGTTTTAAGCTTATTTATTTTATTTGTCACTTTAATTATCTCTTATTTTAGTTCACGTCTAGAGTCAGGTCAAAACCGGATTTGGGGCGTGACAGGTATAATAAGTTCGGTGTAGTGTGTTTTGTGTGGTATTGTATGGTGTGACTTGTACCCCGAGCGACGGGCAGATACCAGACCGAGGTGTGTGCCGGTCCAGTATGTGTGCGATAAGACTTGCCCCGATGTGCGTTCCGGGAAGACATCTAGGCCGATGTGCGTTTCCGGTATGATGTATTGTTGCTTACCCCGATGTTGTGTGTCCGGGAAGACATCTAGACCGATGGGTATTCCGGTACGATGTGTTGTTTCACCCCGATGCTGTGTGTCCGGGAAGACATCTAGACCGATGGACATTCTGGTATGATGTAGTGTTTCACCCCGATGTTGTGTGTCCGGGAAGACATCTAGACCGATGGGTATTCCGGTATGATGTGTTTGCTTCACCCTGATTATGTGTGTCCGGGAAGACATCTAGACCGAGGGTGTATTCCGGTATGATGTATTTGTGAGTTGTTCTTGGTGATCGGATTGTCATGGGTACTTGTCTTGTTGTGTGATGTCGGATTTGAGTAACGTTTCGTAGTGGTCTTAGCAGCATAATGTTCTGTTATTTGAGTGGTTCATTAACTTAGTCCTATTACCGATAATATTGTGTTCCTGTTAGTTTTTATTTACGTTATCAGTTTTAGTAAGAGTTACTGATCGAGTATTTCTGGTAACGGAGCGGGAGTCCTTTCCCTTTACTACTTTTTCCTACTGAGCGAAAGCTCACCCCCTCTGTTTTTACTGTTTTACAGGTTTCGATGGTGAGTCGGTGTAGAGGACGTCTCAGAGCTCGGGAGCTCCTCGAGAGTCTGGGGTTTATTTATTTAGTAGAGGCGCACCTTCCTTTATGAACTAAACCTTATATTTATCTATTTGGATTTGAGCGTTGACTCGCCGTATTTTATTGTTGATTTGGAACTGATTTTCGGAGTTATAATTTGTAAACTTCTTTTTATTATTATTGTTTTATTTTATTTTAGTTCACGTCTCGAGTTCGGTCAAACCGGATTTGGGGCGTGACAGTTGACCGCTGCTGAGTTGGGTCCAGTCCTCCATGCCTCTCTAGCGGCTCTCCAAGATGCGTTTTCTTCATGTTCGATTAAGGATGATGAGGAGGTTGAGGTTGTCGTGTAGTTCTCTCCGGCCATCTCCACGACTATTGCCAGGCAACAGTGGGGTATGGTGGGAAAGCTTTGGTCGCCGACATCCCCCTAGAAGGAGACTCTGCTTCGAATCATTACCACCGCATGGGGGCGAGCTGCGGAGGGTCTCGTCGTCAAGGAGTTGGCACTATAATTCTTTGGTTTCTACCTCCGGTCATCGCAAGCACGTGCATGGGTTCAGGGTAATGAACCATGTTGCTTCGATGGGCGGGCCTGGATCCCTGCGCCCGGGACCTACCAGTCTGGATCGCATGCAGTTGTGGGCGCACATGCGGGGACTGCCACCTCTGGTCCGGACGAAGGCGACGTGGATGTCCATTGGGGACGTGTTGGGTACTTGTGTGGACGTCCCAAGCGACCAGTAGGAGATGTGTTGGGGGCACTGTTAGGATCCGCTTCTGGCACCTCATTGGGCAACCACTCCGGCGAGGGATGGTCCTGCGGTTCAAGGAGTTTCCGGACTCGGTTAAGATCGAGCTTACATACACCAAGCTTCTGCTACAATTGTGGGAGTTGTAATATTTGGCTTCAATAAAAAATAATAATAATAACAATAATAATAATAATAATAATAATAGTAATAATAATAATAATAATAATAATAATAATAATAATAATAATAATAATAATAATAATAATAATAATAATAATAATAATAATAATAATAATAATAATAATAATAATTCAACTCAACTTAAACCCTTATTTATTCTGAGCCCCATGTAGTCAACTAAAACCCACTTATCAATTAAAGCCCATATTTTTGGCTTGTGTTGGATAAAAGGGGAACAATAGGGTTGGTTCCCTTGTACACGACATCAAATAAACCAAGGGTGAGTATCAGTGTGAAAACGGCTGCAATGTTCGGAGCAGACTTGTGGGCGGCGACGTGTATCTTGTACAGAAAAAAATGGTTTTGCTCTTGGCGGCTGGGCTTTGGACAGAGAAGAGAAGCTGGTCTGAATATGAAAGTGGCGGCTTCATTTTTTGTTATGGGGGCCAAAGTGCGGCGGCATATAGGATGAGCAGAAGAAGGCTTGTAGTTGGCATCGTCTTCACCGAATTGGCACAGGATTCCTTTTTTGATTGCTGAAATGATATTAAATGCACCTATGGTCTTTATGGGTATTAAATGACCATCTTTTTTCTTTGAAGAAGCATCACCGTGAATAGTAAGAGGTTGGACAAGGTGAGATCAGTAAGTGTTCATTTTTTTCCTTTGATTTTACTTGAAAAATTAAAGGTGTTTACAACAATAGATGAATTAGTTTTGGAGTGTACTTGTGTATTAAGAAATAGGGGATTAGAGTTTGTAATTCGTGAGAATTCGGAAATTTTGGTTAGAAACTTTAATTGCGAAATTGGGAAGGCTCGGACCCCGGAATTGGATTCCGTCAAGTGCGTTGGAGCAAGTAAATTTAACTATGTTGTTAGACACGAAAAAGGGAATTTACGGAGTCCCGAGGAACGTTTTCCTGATTCCGGGCAAAATGGGCCTTTCGGGCCCATTTTGCCAAGTTGAGCAATTGGGATTAGTTTGGGTAATCCCCTCTTTAATCCACACTTGAATTAACATTAATTCTTGTATTGCTTGTAATCTTAGACTTTGGACCTGAGCTTGGGGGAGGAGGAGATTTTTGGACTCCGTGAAGTGACGAGGAGGAAGCTAGCCAGGTCATCCGCTGCGGGATTGGATTGCTTTTGAGGTAGGGAAAGTAGCGAATACCAACTCAATTGCGGAAAGTTACTAGTATGCATGCTAGGTGATAATAAAACTAGATCGATCATTTAATATTATATAACAACCGGATGAGTGTTAGTAACATGTAGGATGTGGTTCACTAGTGTTAGCCGCTTTCAATATTCTGGGAAATTGTCGTGCTGGTAGAATGGCCATGTCGAGCCTTAGGACTGTGTGCTGATTGAGATGCATGATGTGTGTTATTTCTGCTGATTGAGAGTCATAATAAGATTGATTTGGTGTTGCATGTTATGACTGTGTGTGGGAAAATGTGTCGTGTGTGATGTAATGTGAACCCTTGATTGTGATATGACCGGGTGAGTGATAGACCGCTTTGTGTGTTATGGTGAGTTTGGCTTGGTTGGTATACCGGGGTCGAACTATGTTTTTGTGATGCGTGTTACACTCTTGATGTGTGTTCCAAGAAAAGGCGTAACCAGAGTGGTACTTACACCAAAGGATAGTTCCGGTGTAGTGTATCGAGGCCAAGGATGGCGTGATTGATACCCCGAGTCTCTGTGACGGGAAGGCGTATGACCGAGGTATGTGCCGGTCCAGTATGCGTGAGGCCCTGGTTCTACGTGACATGAAGACGTCCGACTGAGGGATTTCCGGTCTGGGATGTTACCCCGATTCTACGTGACGGGAAGTTGTCGGGACCGAGGCTTCGTGTGTCGGTACGATATAGATGGAACAGGTCGTATTGGGCCTATGGGTCGTGTTGGGCCTACAGGTCGTATTAGGCCTCCGGGTCGTGTTGGGCCTACGGGTCGTATTGGGCCTTCGGGTCGTGTGTGGCACTAGGTGTCGTGTTCCTACCCCGATGATATATGGTCCTTTGGGGACATTTCCGGGATTTCTGATGAAATGCGTTTCTAGGGAACGTTTCCGGTAGCCTCGACGCATGTGTCTCCTCTGGATCGAGGGGAAATTCGAGATGATACGATGACTTTCCGTTATGATATGATGGTACTTCGGGGACTGCGGTACGGGACATGTGCAGGTTGCTTTTGTGTGTGATACGTTTGCTGTTTGGTTAATGTTTTATTGTGTGAAAGCGGTCGTTGAGTGTGTTATAAGTTTGGCAATGAACCCCGGATTGGCAGTTAATTATGATGTACTAGTATGCTTAAATTGGACGGTTACTCGTGGTGGTGAGCCGATGTTCATTACCTTAACTACTTTCTCTACTGGGCGAAAGCTCACCCCTTACTTTGTTGTGTTTCAGGTATTGAGCGGGACTTATGCTAGCAGGACACAGCTGAGCTTGGGAGCTGCCGAGGGTCTTGTCTAGTAGTTTCTGGTGACGTGCAACTATTTTTTTGAACTAAACCTTATGTATTCGGTTTTAATGAGTTGTTGACTCTTCCGTTTTGATTTATTATTATATTTAAGTTTTACCTATTTTACTTGTCCTTTTATTACTTACTTTTTTTTTAAGTTCGCGTCTCAGATCCGGTCAAACCGGATTTGGGGCATGACAGGAGGCCTAGGCACATCGTCAAGGACTGCGCATAGGAAGGTCGAGGCACCCCGCGGTATGACTCCTCTCTTCTGGAATATCAGAGGGGCAAGTAGGTGAAGCCGTATGCAACGGACTGGAGTGCGTCTGTTCAGCCATCTGCCCTGCCAGGCTCCAGGAACGTCTCCTCAAGCACTGTACCTAAAGACTCCTTATATTTGAATAGGAGTCCTCGGGTTTCCCCGAGCACTGTACCTAACCGTACTGCGGTTGGGATTAGCACCCGGACGGTGACCGGCCAGCTCCCTGGGGGGTCGGTTTTTAAAGTTCCAGCGCTCATTTTAAAGAGCATGATGTTGTGGGAGTTGCTGCGACTGGAGTGCTCAAGAGGTCTGCCGTTGGAGAGGATCAAGATGATCAGGCGAGGGCTGGTAAACAGCCCCGCCAGGAGGGATGTTAATTAGACCACCTAAGCAACAGGGACTGGCCCTGGGAGGGGTCCCTGGTCGATGCTTTGCCTCCTAGCACTATTGTTGAAGTCCTTGACTAGTTTTCGGAGCAAGAATTCCAGTACCACCTTCTCATCTCTCGTATTCTATCATTGCTTGTATGACATCCAAATACCGTTAGTGACAGTTCTAGTACTACAAGGATCAGTGAACTATTGTTCTTTTTTCTGACTTTCGTGACCAGAGAGTATGTTTCCTGACGCATATCGATATTTTGATAGATCATTCATAATATTGCACTTTTCGTGCAACGGACATCTCATGTGCACGATTTACCTATTACGACCAATCAATCAGAACACATCACATGTCCTTCAATGCGACGCCGTTCCCAAGAATGGAGTAATAGTGAGTTAAATAGACAGGGAGAATGGAGTAATAGTCAGTTAAATAGACAGGGTAGACAGTAGACCTCTTCCTCTAACCATGTCTTTAGTGTCGGGTGAGTTAAATATGGGCCTTAAGGCCCGATATGAAACCAGGTTATTCTGAGACCCAGCCCAACTACTCTCTCTTCTTCTCTTTCCTGACGGCCTTAGAGCTGAAACTTTACTGCTGTGTTGCATTGCCGAACGCGTTTATATTCGAAAGCGCTACGTGAGTTACTAGTGATTGGTTCAAGATTTTATTCATCCACAGAGGAATTACATGTGCCTTTGCTGTTCCTAACTTACTAGACAAATTGGTTATGAACGGTAGTACTCAATTTGAATAATTAAATCAATCTTAATAGATGATCATTGCATAGCTTTATTATATATTGGTGGCTATAACAACTTTTCGGATTAATCAAATAACATGAATGTTAAAAGTTAATCCAAATTCAAGCTAGTTTGTGGCTTGGTTACCAAGCAACTAATTTAGGGAATTGTCTTGGCTTGATTAGCAAGTAATCAATTTAGGGAATTTATGCCCTGTTTCCCAAACTAGGTCTTAATTATGTAGAGATTTGTATTTCCCTATTTTGTATGAACTATCTCTACACCACTCCTATAAATACCACCTGTAAGCTGCCATGAGGGATAAGTTGAATCAGTGTAAATCCCCGGCGTTGTGTAAACATTCTCCCTATAGTGAAGTTTTGCTGGTTGGCGCCCGTGGTTTTTTCCCTCTCCGTTGTTTGGAGGGGTTTTCCACGTTATATCGTTGTGTTCTCCGTTTTTGGTTTTGATCTCTATTTCGTTTTATTGCCTATCGTTTTATAACAATGAAGATATCATCAAAGGTTATGAGAGAGATAGTGAAACCAAACACTCTAAACTACAATATAGACCCTTGTAGAAATCATTACATGTAGTGATGCAAGCCCTTGTCTCTTTCACGAGGCTGCTAGATCTTGTGATGCAATGCAAATGTTTACTTCTCCACATTTTTTTTGAAGTTAGTGTAGAGTCAACTAACTATTCTTTCCGTCTTTCCTGTTGTGTCCCATTGTTAGCTAAAACCGATACAAATAAAAATGAAAACCAATACATAGATATTTTCAGATGTTTATCAAACGAAGAACAGATTTACATGTTTTCGAACAAAAACGATACTTGAGATGCCAATAGGAAAAAAGCCATCAACCCTTAAAAAATGAGGTATTGAAAAGAATTGACTTAGGGGAGAGAAGGTTATAAAATACTCAAGCGCATGTGGAGTTGAGGTTTGTCGCTTTCATGACCATAAAAACACATACTATATAGGCCAGCAAGGTTAGACCTCATTTATTCTAAGCAAACAACATTGTGTCCCCAAACAAGCACAAAGAATGAAGAAGTGCAGATGTTGACCGAGGGATGAATAGTTAGGTGGCCAGCTTCTGGTTCTGGCCTCACCACTTGACCTCGGACTGTCCGATGTCCCAACATTCAGGCAACAATGAAGCATATATCATGTGATTCACAAGCTCACGTCTTCGTCGTCGACTCCTCCGAATCCAAAACTAATACGAGACAGCTTCTAGAATCAAACCACGGATCGACATGGAGGATGGAACAAAAATGGGGCCATTTGTCAAATTTAACTTCATGGATCCACCAAAGAAACATATCAATTCACACGACAGTTAGATCAATATATGTGAACATACATTGTATTATATATGCAGCCAACTATTATATGTTATTCAATATAACCCAACAAACTTTTTATGAACATCAGTTAGATCAATCATAAAACTGCACCAAACTATTATTATTATTATTCAGAGATGTTGCATTCAATATGGAGAAATTAGAAATCAGTTCCATACTCTATTATGGCGTGTGTGCAACTATAGTAATCAAAGAGCGATAAATCATGATTTTGCACTGCATTGCATTGATGGTTGCGACCCGCTCTTGTCTTAGCTCCACCATTGTCATGTCGAGTACCAAATCCTAAACTATCTAACTTTCAACCTCGGCCTATGTACTAGAAGCTTCTAGAAACTCAATCCCGGGTCCACACCACGTAGCTAACGGTACAACTCTGCATGCCAAATCTCGTAGAGTCAAAATGAGTTTTGGTAGAATGTAGATCACGTAACCATTATGAAGAGTTTGCATGTGTTTAGATATTACTTTCAGCAATTTTGATGGTATTTAGTAGATATGTTAGTTATAATGTGAGTGATTTGAAACACATGCGGAACTGAGTGACATACGCTAAGTTCAATTAAAAACAAGAACCGATAATATATAGTAAACTTAGAAAAGAATTCACATGTTAAACATATGCAACTTTGAATAATATATAACAACTGAGAAAGGGAAAATCTTTAAAAGATTTCACATGCACGTTTTTGCATGGACCGTGAGTGAGCTGTACGTCTGAAATTCTGATTAATGAATTAAGAATACTATTAGTTGCATTATTGTATATAAACTTTCTTATACCTGCAGAGTCAATAAATCTCATCTTCTCCATTGCCTCCATGGCTCTCTAAGAATGAATGTTAGGTAATTCAACTCAAAGTCTTGATCAAAGAAGATGTAGATAAGTTGCACTCCAAAACATTTCTTCAAATTAGCCAGAGAATGTATATTATCGTTCCATCTGGGATAATATTTATCGAATTTACGCAGTCATTTCTCGGCAATGATTAGATCAAAATAAGAAACACTAGAAAGAAAATTTACCAGTTGTAATCTGAACATGGTGTAAGTTGTCAACTCTTGGAGAGCACATTGAGATGATTAACAGGTCAACCAAAGGTTATTGACTATGATTTTGCAGCTGACATTTGACAGGTAGACATGGAAAATACCATCTTCAAGAAGAAGAGTAGATGAAGAGTACACAAGACAAATTCAGCAAGTTGAAAGATGTTGTATTAGCAACCTTTGATCCCCAAACTTATTGCAATATACCTAAATGTACCCTCCAAATTTGAGATTTGAAGTTAGCTCTGGCCTTTTAAGACTTGTTGATGAAAATGTCCTGGTTCATAACTCGTGCCATATATATATTTAAAAGGAAAATGCCGCTTTCCAGACAAGAGGTTAATGTACATTTCTGTTACTCATAAAGAGTTAAGATAAAAAAAAAAAGGGGGGGTAAATAACTCACTTTCAGCTTCATTATTAGGGAAACCATGGTTCGTAACTTATATTGGGCTTTGTTTTCGCGATCCTAACCTATCTTTATCTTTCGTTGCATTTCTCAACTAATTATGACCTTTTCATTTTTTGCACGGACTATCATTTGTCGTCAAAATTAACAGGGACGTTAGTTTTGGATGAGAAAAGTCAAAAATGCCCTAAGCAAAATATGTTATTCCGTGCAAAAAAATGGAAAAGTCATAGTTTGGGAAGTGCAAAAAAAAAAATCAAGGCCAACTTCATGTTATTGATTTTTGTTGAGGGCATTTATGTCTTTTCCCATCAAAAACCCTTTTCATTTTAACGACATACGAGAGTCTGTGCAAAAATATAAATGTCATAGTTAAAAAATACAACGAAAGGTAAACCCAGACTATAATCGCAAAAACAAAATGGTTTCTCTTTCATTACATGAGGCCATTTGGGAAGATTTCATATAATGCGTGGGTTGATTTATAAATATATAAAAAATTCAAGGCAACTTCGTAGAGTGAGCCCAAGAAGAAATAATGTAGGTAATAATATAAAAGGGTGGTGAAGCAGCAGCTTTGATCTGTATCTCTGGCTCCACCTTCATATTAGATCCACCACCTTCTCGATCTAGTCCTCCAATGGACGCCATCACAAAGATGAAGTCTCTGCCATCCCCTGCCATTACAGGATCAATGGCCCGTGTAAGAAACTTCATCCAACCAACATGGCCTTCACCCAAACCAGAGACCATCACATTTCAATCTTCCTTTCCCAGCTCAAGAAACAACACCCTCTTCCTCACCCGCTGTTCCACAAAGCCAGGGATCGATAGCAACAACGCAACAAACAGGAACCCAGCTATTGAACTGGGCTCAACCTCAGCAGCACAGCCCGTAGCAACCCCAGCACCAAATCAACCACTTACATCGACCGGCTCGAGGGGTTTGGTGTTTGATCTGGGCTCCAAAACCTCCTGGGACGGGGCGGAAATCGGGTCACCGGTTGTGAAGAGGTACATTGGCGACAACGAAGAAAGATGGTTCATGTGGTACCATGGAAGGTCTGGGAACAACGTTTGTGATGCGATCGGGTTAGCGGTTTCGAGCAACGGCATTCACTGGGCAAGAGGAGAGGACACTATCAGATCTTGCGCAGACGCAGGTATGGTGATGGACTGCAGGAAGAACTGGTGGGCTTTCGACACATCGGGCATGAGACCCTCCGAGATGGTCATCATGTCCAGCCCAATGTACAGCGCTGTGTACTGGCTTTACTACACCGGCGCGAGTTGCGAAGAAATAGATACTGATACTCCCGCTGGTAAGCTCTCCAAGTCCTTGCCTGGGTTAGCCTGCAGTCAAGACGGGCGGCACTGGGCCAGGATCGAAGGAGATCACCACAGCGGAGCGTTGCTGGACGTGGGTTCAGGAAACGAGTGGGACTCTCTGTTCATTGCTGCAGCGCATGTGGTGGTGCACGGCAGTGATGATTTAAGGATGTATTATCACTCGTTCGACGCGGCCAACGGCCACTTTGCCATCGGGGTAGCGAGATCCAGAGACGGGATCAGATGGGTCAAGTTGGGGAAAATCATGGGAGGAGGAGCACCCGGGTGTTTTGATGAGCTGGGGGTGAGGAACGCTTGTGTTGTGAGGAAGAACAAGGAAGAGAAGTATTTGATGGCTTATGAAGGTGTTGATAAGGATGGGAATACGAGTATCGGATTGGCTGAATCATCGGACGGGCTGATGAATTGGAAGAGAGTACAAAAAGAGCCTGTTCTCGAGCCTTCGGATGAGAATGGCTGGGACAGCCAAGGCGTGGGGTCTCCGTCTCTGGTGCAGATGGATGGTAACGTCGACGACTGGAGATTGTATTATGTCGGAGTTGGGCAAGGAAGGAAGACGGGGATTGGCATGGCAATGTCACAAGTAGATGGGGATGGTACACTAACTAATTTTACAAGATGGGAAGGAGTTCAGTTGTAAGATCTATGTATAGAGGATTGTTACATGTCAATATATGCCTCTAAAATTAACAACATACTTGCTCAATATATGTAATATTTCGGATTTGTCAATGCACAAATGTGGCAATAACAGCAAAACGTTTAGTTTCTCTACAAGGTTCACTCTTGCAATTTGGACACACATTTGATATATTTTCAGACCTTTAGATGCAAAAGAGTTGAAAGCATGGCTGAAATAAACAAGACAGATCACTTGGAGTGTAAATGCAAAATCCTTTCCGCTTGCTTTCTACCTAAAAGTCTTTACACACATGACTAGAAATTTATTGTTACCTCCAAGCTTGAGGCATGGTATGGTCCTAGTAGAATCATCATGAACCAATTTTAGCAAACAAAGTTTCATTCAACACTAGACATTTTGGCCCACTAAATAAGATAAAGTTATCTACATATCTGTCTGTCGTTGATGCGTGACGAAGTTAACTATAAGTTTATAACCCAATGGATTCATGAAACTGTTAACCTTGTTGTTATTGTTTTTATCTCCGCTTTGTTCCCATATCTGTAGATTTTGGTTTAGAGATTTTGTTCTTTTAACTCATCCTCCATTTCCATTCTACTTTCTTTACTCTATGCATGTCCAGCATGGAAGAACATACACTGTAATCCAATAAACTTTATAACTAGCACAAGTAAATCCCAATCTATCCAATTTCTAAAGTGAGATAATTATTGCAGACATCGGATTCTGTTTTCTTATCATGACAAGCAATAGTGGGGTAAGAGGTAAGAACTATTTTGATGTCGGACAAACAAATAGTACATCACAGATATTTGACACATGCCATTTCAAACTATCACTAAGCTTTTGCAGAAGATGACAAGTTGTTCAAGATCTTTGTAACATCTTCCAGCAGTGGGGTCAAGATAATCATATAGGAATTTGCCATGTGCACATATATTGTTGATTATACGTATGAACTTGATGAATATATCAAAGGATTGTAATGGGGCGGTTTAAGAGAATCTAAGATGAGTATTTTCATAGTTGTGCACGTTTTCCGTATTGTAGAGACCAGTATCATCGATCGACGACCTTAGACTGTCGATTGAGATTCACAACATGGTTTTGTCATTTTGGAAATCTTCACTGATCGTCAGGACAAGCCTGACGATTGACAGTTGACATCTAAGTACCTAGTTCCCATGTCGCCAATCAGATGGCCAAACCCGTCGAACGACGGATGACATATTAGCCCATAGTCCCCAAACGTCGATCGACGGATAACCTATTATTCCATGTCCCCCACGCCATCAGTCATCGGTCCAAACCCGTTGATCGTCGGATGACATATAATTCCATGGCCCACATTCAATCGACGACCCACATCCGTTGGTCGACCGTTTGCATATTCCTACATGAATTTATTTGTTTAATAATATATCTCTATGGTTAATTACTTTAGTTTATACGGCTGTAATTGTTACAAGAATGGGTGAAGTGGTAATCCTTACTACTTACGGTGTGGAATATAAACTAGAGGATGAGAATTATAAGTGCATATCAACAAACAATAAAATTATTAGTGTTGTTGTTGATGATGGTACCAAACAAGGTTCTAAATAACGATTTGTAAGATCCGCCCCCGGTCGATCCCAGTCGAACCGGTGAATTCTGGTGAAAGTTGACTTTTTGCCGGAAAAGTCAACCGATGACTCCGGGAGTCATTCGGGACCTTTCCGGGTTAATTGCGGAAAGTTACTAGTATGCCTATAGGTTGCGAATACTTGATATAATGATAGTATGCATGTAGGATGTGAGGAACGAGTGAAATGAAGGATAGCTTACGAGCCATGTCGAGCCGTAAGTTTGGGAATTGTCGTGCTGTAGAAATGCATGTGGGCCATGTCGAGCCCTTAGGTTTGTCTGTTGATTGAAATGTCATGATCTATGATTGTGATGCTTGATGTGTAGTTTATCCGTTATTAGATTGAGAATCATGTTATGATATGCTCGGTGTAGCGTGTTGTTATGTTTTGGGCAAGTGTGCCATGCTTGATATGACGTGGAACAAATGGTTGTGATATGATCGGGTGATTGATAGACCGATGTGTTGTGTTGTGGTAAGATTGACTCGGTTGGTATACCGTGGTTGAATTATGGCATTGCGATGTGTGAGACTCTCTTGATGTATGTTCCGAGATGAGGTGTGTTCCGGTACGATACCTACACCGAGGGGGTACGCCGGTGTAGGGTGGTATCTAGGCTGACGGTGAGTGGTCCCATGTACGCGGTCCCCCGGGGTGTGGTTCTGGCACGATACCTACATCGATGGGGTATGCCGGTGTAGGATGTCTAGGCCGACGGTTACCTGTTCAGTATTGTGATTGTGCCCCGATGCATTTCTGGGAAGACATCTAGGCCGATGTTGTGTGGTCCGGTATGATGTATCATGTTTGTGCCCCGATGTGGTTCGGGGAAGATATCTAGGCTGATGTTGTGTGGTCTGGTACGATATGGTTGAGTCGGGTTGTGGATAGCTGGCGGGTTCGGGGACTGCTGTACGGGATGTGTGTTTATTTTACTATATGTTGTATGCTTGATGATTGGATAAGTGACGTGAGTACCGTGTGATAGTGTTCGTGTAAGTATGTTTGTGAGTGTGGTTATAGTCTTGTGACTGAGGATTGTGGTTATGAGATTCCGTGTTGTGGTTAGTTGTGTGCCGTACTAGTATGCCCTAATTGAACGGTTACTCGTGGTGGTGATCGGATGCCCATAACCTTAACTACTTTTCCTACTGAGTGCAAGCTCGCCCCTTTTACCTTATTGTTCTACAGGTCTTGAGCGGGATTTGGACTAGCGGGATTCTCGAAGCTTGGGAGCTAGTGAGGGTCTTAGACTAGTATGGTCTAGTGACGTACAGTTTTATTTTTACTAAACTCTTTTACTATTTGGTTTTGCCGAGCTGTTGACTCGTGATGTTACTTGGATCTTTTAAATTGTTATTGGAGACTCTTTTTGGTTTTAAAATTGCTTTATATTGTATTATTTTAGTTCACGTCTCGAGTCCAGTCAAAACCGGATTTGGGACGTGACACGATCACATTAAAATAACGACGAGGTGACCTTTAAGGTGATTTAAGTTTATCGGAGAGATCTCAGCAAATCAAGGTTTCTATTAAATGTATATATAAATACATATGAACATAAGATTTACCTACTATTTATATTTTATTGAAAGTGCCCATTTGGAAGTAAGAAATAAATATTCCTTCCATTTCAGTCCTTTTTTAAGACAGAAAATAAAAAATGCATTAATAAGTGGCGTGGGTTCCGAGAAGGAAACCACAAACCACAAACCAACAAAAAGATCCAAAAAAAGTCTACATGACTCAAGAGGCCGAAAGAGATGAAAAGGAAATGAGGAGCTCAAGCAGGCTGAGACACCATCCAGGAGCTAGGATACGGGGCTCGATGATTCTCTTGAAGCAACGTAAGTGCCCAGAACTGAATTCTTCGAAGAATGACGGATGGATCAGGAATCGGAGCTCTTTAGAAAACTCTAGCGTTCCGAGCTAACCAAAAGAACCATTATCCCAAAAGGCTAAGACGAGACCAAGATTTAAGTAGACAGCGCACCCCACAAATCGAAGGCCACGACGAGATGAATAAAACAGGAGAAGAAGGGAGAGCTGAGGAGACCCCCCACCACTAAAGAACCAAGGACCACACCTGCCAAGCCCATCCACAAATAATAACAAGGTGAGAGGTGTCCTCGATGTGTCTGCCACACATATGGCACAACCAAAGACCCTCAGGGATCGGGAAAACCCTCGCCACCAAGAAAGATCTAGTAGGGATGGCATCCAGAGAGACAAGCCAAGCAAAAGATTGGATATTAGGCGGAGCAGAACTCTTCCAAACTGCGGAAGCCCAAAAAACATATTCCACCCCGTCGACGTTGGAAAAGGCATTAAAGGATGTCGATGTCGAAAAACCGTGGGATCCAAGGACCAGGAAAGCCTGTCAAGACCTGAGAAGTCGAGGCGAACGCCCAAGAGAAAGGTGTGGATGCCCTCCAAGGAGAGGAGCTCTCTATCTAAAAGGTGACGAGGGAAAGTGAAATTCCACCCATTGTTCACCTTGAAGTGAATAACCAGTTGACCTTGCTCCACCAACAAGATGTAAAGGCGAGGAAAAAAAGTCGAAAAAGGAACTTCTGTGACTTCAGCATCTTCCCAGAAACAAATGAAACAACCAGAACCTAACACCCAACGAACCTTCTCCGGGCCAAAAATCTCAGGAAAGCGAGGATCCTGAGCTATATGAGAAATATGACGAAGAACCAGAGAAGAGGAGCGATGAGCGAGCGGAAGACAAGAGAGATTCCACTCGGACTTGACCCAGCCATGTAGAGCACATAATTCCCTCCGCCATAAGGAAGTCACTCCGTGGCAAACCTAAATAACCGAGCTCCAAAAGGATACATGTCTTGGGTTAGCTCCTAGTTGAAAACCTAAATAAGTAATAAGAAGGTGACCCAAATAGAAACCTAAGACTGAGGAGAGATCAAAGCTAGAAGATATATCAATACCAAAGGTCAGAAGAGTGGACTTGTCAAAGTTTGCACGCAACCCGATACCAGCTCAAAACAATGAAGCAACAAAGGAACGTGGTAAAGCTATTGGGTGTCAGCCTCCAAAAATAGAAGTGTGTCATCCTCAACTGAAGGTGGGAGACGCATGTGTCATCTCCTACCCGAACTCCACTAAATGAGCCAATGGAGGCCTTCAGCGGCTATGAGTACAAGAAAGGGGAGATAGGGCGCCCTTGGCGAACGGCTCGAAGAACGAGAAACTGAGTAGACGGGGAACCATTAATAAGGACTGAGGAGTGGCCCTCAAGGCAAGCAAAAATCCACATAATCCAACGAGACCCAAAACCCATAGCAAGCATCACCCGCTTAAGATACAACCAATCCACCTTTCCAAAAGCTTTCTCGAAATCAAGCTTGACTAAAGTCGTGCGCCTCTTCTTACGTCGAATATCATCTAAAACCTCATTTGTGAAGACCGCTTCGGTAAAAAGTTTTAATTTATTTAATTTTATTCGATCGGAACATCGAGGTTGAATTTTGGGTCGGGTTTTGGTAAGGACGAGTTTGAATTTTTGTTTAAATTTTAATTCGTAAAAAAAATAATAAATAAAAGGAAAAATCGGGTCAGGCGGACCATACCCGATTTTTCCCCAAGTTAGGGTCCAGTGGAGCGCGTTCGTTTTAAATTTCGAGGACGAAATTCTTTTAAGGGGGGTAGATTGTGAAGACCGCTTCGGTAAAAAGTTTTAATTTATTAAATTTTATTCGATGGAACATCGAGGTTGAATTTTGGGTCGGGTTTTGGTAACGACAAGGTTGAATTTCTGTTTAAATTTTAATTCGTAAAAAAAAAAAATAATAATAAAAGCAAAAACCGGGTCAGGCGGACCAGACCCGATCAGGCCAGGCCGCCCCGATCCAGCTAATGTCCGTTTGGGCCGTGAGGCCCGCCATCGCGTTAGAGGCCTGTGTAGCCAGGCCCAGTTCGGGGACCCAGCCCAATCTGAAGCTAGGGTATAAAACCCCAAACCTAAGGTTTCACCCCCATTTTCTCTCCTCTTCAGCGCCACGTTCTCTCTCCAGCCAATCTTCGACTCCCTCCCTCTCTCTCATCGCCGACCGCCTCTGTCACCGAACCTTCCTCTTCGGCCATCCCACGTCACCTCAGTCTCTCTCCTTCATCTCCCTCTTCTCCGGGCAACACCGAGTCGTCGCTGGCGTTCCTAAACCCTCTCGTCTCTCCCTATTCTCCTTCGAATCACGCCGCCGCCGCCTTCACGACACCGTCCCCTCATCCACCTCCGACCCACTCTCCGCTCCTTCGCGTCGCGTCTTCTTCGAGTTCGATCCCGGTCACCACGTCCTTCCAGTGACCGTATCGGACCGAATGACGACGGGAAACGGAGCTCGGGTTCACGAGACGCCGTCCCTTCCCCGCACGCCTCCGGATCCACGCGCAGCCATCGCGCCGCCACCGTCATCCATTCCCCACGGTGAGAAACGCGAGCTCGTGAGGCTTGGCCGCCGGCATCTCAACCGGTGGTCGGTCGGACACAAATCCCAAAACCCCCCTTTCTTCTTTGTTTTGTTTTTTTTCCCGAGCACTTTCTGGTTCTGTCATTTTGGAGACAAATTATTTAAAGAAATTTAACAAAAAAAAAAGGAGGAAGAAAACCAATTTAAATCAAAAACGGGAAAAGAAATCAGTTTTATTTGAAAAGACTATATTTTGAACATCTGAACGACGTAGGACTGTTGAACGTTTTGGTAACTGGAACGACTAAATCGGACTTTTAATCGGACTTAGAACGGGACAAAAGTGGAACGATGATCGGACCCTCGGGATTCGTGCCTCGAACCCCACACCTCGGAATCCGTGCATTGGGAACCGTGCCTCGGTTTACATGCACCGGGTTCTGTGCTCGAGTGCTCGAACCCGATTCGTCGTAATCTCGCTTTTAGCCCGCTCGAGTTTAAAAGGCAACCGTTGTTTTTAAACTGGACTGTACCAGTTCTGAGTGTAAGTTTTACCTGTTAAAATCAGACTTGGATTTTGCTCGAGAACTTGGATTTCGCCCGAGAAGACGGAGTTGGCCCGGTCGTCAGCAGCTAGGAGTATTATTAGAGGAATACCACAAGGTAGGGGAAATACTAAACTCCTCGTGCACTTAAATACTTAGTATGCCTATTAGGTTAATAAAATCGGAAAGGTCTAGTGGCATGTAGGAATAACTAGAATAATTGTCTTTCAATTATTAATAACCGGACGTGTCTAGTATGCATGCGTAGGATGTGAATAATTAGTTTAACTAGCTTTCAATACTTGAGAAATTGCTTTACTAGTAGAAAGGGCGTGATGAGCTATAGGATTGGTTGTGGTTGCCTCACATGTTTACTTGCTTAGTTTTAAGATAAATTAAGAGTCTAATGAAACTAGCTAAATTGTATGTTTGAATGCTTGTATATTTGGATGATTGAATGAATGCTTGGATATTTGGATGATTAAATGAATGATTGAATGGATGATCGAGTATGACTGATTGTGCCAAACGGTACGATCAGGTGACCGATGGATCGTGATTTGTAAGTATAATGGTAAGTGTAAAGATATATGAATCTCTTGGTTGTGCGTGGTGATGAAAGTGTGATATGCTAAGCTTTGGTTGTTGATGTGTTGTTATGTGTTTCTCTTGTTCGTGTTCTTAAGATGTTTGGTTGTTTGGTATAGTACTTACACCAGGAGGGGGGGGGGGGGGGGGGGGAGGGTCATCCGGTAGTATCATAGCCTTGGGATATTGATTGGTTATGGACCCTGCGGGGCATTGATTATACTCCCCGACGTGCGTTACCGGGAAGACGTCTAGGCCGATGTGCGTTTCCGGTATGGCGTGTGATTGTTGACCCTGCGGGGCATCGGTTGGTTTACCCTGCGGGGAAATTGGATGGTTTACCTTGCGGGGAACGGTTACTTATTAATTCACCCGAGTGTATGCGTCCTGCGGGAGCATTACCTTGGTTCCCTATGACATATGGTCCTTTGAGGACATTTCCGGAAGTACCGATGATATGTGTTCCCTTAGGGACATTTCCGGTACTCCGAAGATATGTGTCTCCTCTGGACCGAGGGAAAATCTGATATGACACGAATACTCTTGTGGATCGGAGTATGGGATCCAACGTGACACAAAGAGTATTGTGGATCGGAGGGTGGTGACTTCATGTCCCACGACATTCCTTAAATGCTCTATCTTCTATTGATTGTTAATAAATGCATTGTTTACTTTATTTTCTATGATTGTTACTGGCTCTTTGAAAGCGTTAATTACCCGTTTTATTCTCGTATTTCAACATCTTCTTAGTTCTCCGTATCATTGAGGTCCGAGCGAAATTGTGAATTTCTATTTGTTGAACTTAAAGACCGTTATCCTTAAGAATGTGATATTGTTCTTATCTTGTCTATGTTATAACATCATTTTGATTAAAAGTATCAATTGCGCTATGTATTGTCATGTTAAAGCTATTTTATTACTAAATTGGAGGTTAAACTGTTTATCTATTTTCCCTACTGAGCGTAAGCTCACCCTTATTTGTTTTATTGACTGTTTTTACAGGCGTGCTTGTTGAGAAGTGGACTCGAGGCTCGAGAGCTTCCATGGGTCTGGGTGCTTTTGTCTTTAGAGACGAGTATGGTCCTATTTTTGGTTACGAACCTTATGTTTAAAGAATTTATTATGTAATTTTTTACTTGAGATATTTTGATGGAAACTAAACTTGGAGAGTTATAGTGGATTTGAGACACTTTGGTGGTTACATTTTGTATTATTTTCAAGTCACGTCTCGAGTCCGGTCAATACCGGATTTGGGGCGTGACATCATTGGCCACCATCACACTATCAACAAGCTGGCGACCCTCAATGCAAGACGACTGAGTATCAATAATAAGACTACCAATGATAGGGCGAAGACGGAGGGAAAGAATTTTGGCTATAACCTTATAAGTGGTTGTGGTAAGGCTAATGGGCCGAAACTCATAGAACTCCCTAGGGCACACAATTTTAGGGATGAGGACAATGAAACTCGAATTCAGCCCTTTTCCGAGCAAACCCGTGGTGAAAAAGTAGTGCACAAATATCATAAAATCATCCCGAATAATATGCCAAGCGATCCTAAAAAAGAGGAGATTGAACCCATCTAGACATGGGCCTTTATCTCCGTCGCACGAGAAGATAGCGGAGCGAATCTCTTCCTCACAAAAAGGACGCTCCAAATGATTTGCATCTACATGAGAAAGAGTCGAAAAGGGAAGAGTGGGAAGTCTGAATCTCTCTCTCCTGTTATAATGGAACCTAGAAGCGAAATGCGAAGCAGTAGAAGCTTTGACAGCAACGGGGTCCGAGTGCTCAACCCCGTCTACTACAACCGAGGTGATGAGATTCATGATCGCTCTACCTTTAGCCACCTTGTGAAAATAGATGGTGTTGCGATCTCACTCTAAGGCCCACTTGACATGGGACTTTTGCCTCCACAAAGCGGCGTGCTGACCAGCTTTGCAGTTAAGTTGAGTATCACTAGAGGTTCTATCATAAAGCTCCTCCTCGGTGAGGGCTCGGGAATCTGCCAGCACATCAAAGGCTGCTACTTTGTACTCTAGGTCGCCGATAACTGTGTCTAAATGACCAAAAACTATAGTATTCCAACTACGAAGATCATCCCGAAGACGCTTGAACTTTGACCATAGAACAAAGTGGGGTTCTCCAACATCCGAATAAGACGCCCAACACGCTCAACAAAGGACAAGAATCCCTCATGATCTACCCAGGACGAGATGAAGCGGAATGGGTGAGGACCCCAGTCTATCTCAGAGGAAGTCAACGAGATAGGAGAATGGTCTGAGATCACCCGCGTGAGGCCAGACTGTACCAGGTGTACTTCATGTTGGAGAGAGGGAGGTCGACAAAACCAGATGCCGTTATGAAATCAGCAAAATCACCGCTGTCTACATGAACTCTACTACCCGGTGACACCTCATCCGAAGCTGCAACCGTGATGAAATCGCCAGCTATAACTAAGCAGTGGTCGAAAAAAGGAATAGCAGATGAGAGGAGATACCAAAGCTCTCGTCGACTTTTAGGGATAGAAGGAGCATAGATATAAAAGATCGTAACTGGTTTTCCGGATGGGAGATGCACACCTGACCAAAAAAACAGTATTTTCTTGCAAGGAACACATAAGGACCTTCAATACTAGCGTGTTCCAAATAGATAAAACACCTTCTGAGGCCCCAACTGACGGGGCAAAAGAGAAGTCATAATTAGCTTCAAACCCGCAAGACCGAATTGTAAAAATCGAGACCTTGTCCATTTTAGACTCCTGAATCAACATAAAGTCGGGATAAATGGACCGTATCTTAGAGTCCAACAAATTTCTCTTCGAGGAAGAGTTGAGGCCTCTACAATTCCAGGAGAGAAGCTTCATTAACCACTAGAGGGGTGAGCCACCCCGTTGCTAGTAGGAGAGAGAACTGATTCTATCATACGAAAAGCTTCACTGTTAGAGCCATGATATGTCACCCGTATGATATTACCAATCCTCATAACTGCGCTTACCAAAGGAACGCCAGTATAGGGGTCAATCACATCAGATAACCCAGAAGAGCCCCAGATAGTCGGGGAGTCAACTTGAGGAAGAGGAATAAGGCTTCCAAGGTTGGAATGGGAGGGAACATCTCTCGCCACGATCTCTAAAGGAGCCTTAGAACAATGTGAGGTGGAGAGAGCCTCAAAACTAGGAGGAACAGAATCATCAAGATCATCTTCTCGACAATCAGTCTGACAATCAACCCTAACATCCGCGGGTACCTAACCCTCATGGGTGTCTGCCGCAACCTCCGCGATCCTAACAGGTGTGGCGATAACCTCGCCGACTTTCCAATCTTGGGTGTCAACTTGAGCTTCAAGTACACTGGTCGGTTCCCCAAGAGATGGTCCCTCGAAGGCTGGAGTAGTCACAACTGAGCCATTTGGTAAAACATGGACTATACCCAAAAAATAATTCGTTGGAGCTATGCTAGGACCCAACCGTGAAGATAAGGTCGAAAAAGGATTACCATCCAAGAGTGTATCAGAAGTGGTCTTCATACCGCGATCAAAGGTCTCATGGTCGATAGACGAGCTAAAAGGTGTAACAAGAGGAGGTAACTCAATGACCAAAGGGCAAAGGAATATGCTCGAGGGAGAGAGAATAGGAACGCTCTCCAAGGAGCCTTCTTGACCAAAACTTGGGTAAAGGTATTGTCCCAACTGAGTTCAACATCTCTACTCTCAAATAATACCTCTATAGTATGCATAAGGGCTAGAACCCTCGTCAGCTGATGGGGGCCAAAGAGCAAGGGTGAACAACAATCAAAGAACCGACTGTCCCCACAATGTTCACTACAGAGTCTTTGTTCCAGCATTGGATGGGTAAGCCCAACACATCCACCCAGAGCAGCCGTCCTCCTGATAAGATCCTGTTAGAGCAAGTCGAGAAGGCGAAAAACCATGGTCGTAGACTAGCCCAACCATCAGACGACAAGGAGTCCCAAATAGACTTGTCTCTACAAGAGATAAGAAAAGTCCTCTAACCCAAGTGAAATAGTTCCAGACCCACAAGATGAGCAGCGATGAGACTTGAAGCTAAATCCAAGACCGAAGAGTCGTTGATGAAGACAGCCACGACAAAGAGCTCCAATTGTTGCATAGAACCAAGATTAACAAAGCTCTTACACTTCAACTGATTTCGAGCCAAAGGAGTTGAATTACACCTAACAGCATCAACACAAAAAGTTCTCTCCCCCTTATTAGAGGGATGAGCAAGCAGAGAAACATCCAATAGAGGTATAGCTGACATAGTGTCTTGGAGGTCAGAGGGACGAACCGAAGACTTCTCTTTGCTAACAGAGGGAATCTGCTTATGGGCAACAAGAGCAGGAGCCAGAGAAGAAGACTGAAGGGGAGTAGGAGCAACAGTAGATCTGTTGTCAATCTCAACAATAAGCTTATGGTTGGAGAACCAATAACCATTTAAGGCAAAAACAGCTTTTAACATGTCAGCAGAATGGAGAAAATAAAAAAAAAAAGGCGAAACGCATACCTCCTAAGGTAAAACAAGAGTAGGAATCCACTCTACGAAGCCCACCATAATGACTAAAGAGGTTCCATAAATGATCTCTCGAAGTAGACAAAGGGAGATTTTGAACAAACTCCGGAAAGCCTCTAGTATGGCTACAAGGGCCCTCTGAGAATGTTGGTAGCCTTTGTTTTTTTTATTGCGGACGAGTTCCCACTCTCTACTCATCCTTCTGTTTCCGACTGATCCCATACTTGGAAAAAGACTAAAAAAAACCTGCTTAGAAACCTCACCAAAAAACGAAGTCAACTAAAAAGTGAAGTGAACGGTTCACGCGCCACGCGCGTCTGACGGTACTAAGGCGTGTGTAAGTCACGTGTGCGTGCAACTCACGCACCAGCTTCGACTCACGCCTAGCGCGTGCATCTGACGCGCGTCTTCTTCCTCTCCAACTGGGTAGCCGCCGACTGAGCTTCGTCGTGGACGGGAGGGAGGTGCTGCAAAAGAAGCGGCTGTTGAAAGCTCTTGACAGTTTTTCCGATCCTCTTTCCGACTTCATGCAACTTCTTGGGGCCAAAAACAAGATCAGCCACACTGAAAAAGACGACGAGGTCCGGCACGCCCAACCCAAACAAGCAATTGCAGCGGAGATTGGGGCGGTGGCTTGGGGTGCCGATTGTAGAGGTTCACGACAACAATGCGCGATTCTGTTTTCAAGGAAGGCTATTTTTGAGACTATATGAGCTCGAGGTGGGAGAGCTGAGAATCTTCAAATCTAGTGGTTGGGGCGCTGCTCTCCGAAAATCACAAGGTTGATACTCATTTTCCTCCGGCAGCCTCTCTTTCTCCTGTTGTGGTCTTATTTAACTTTGTTTGATGTGTTGAGACATGGAATGGGGTGTTTTTACCTTATAAAAAGATTTTAATTCAATTTTTTATTACTAATAGAAATCATGTCAGTAATATAATCACCTGGTGTGGAAAGAATCTTAGTTTCATCGTTAATTGTCTCTCAACTTTGATAGCTCTTCTTAGCCCCAGCCGCGCGACGCCATAGTGCTCTCTTCTCCTCTTCCGGCCGTCGTGTCCTCTGCTACAGTCGTGCCTCTGGTAACCGTTGCTGCTCCTTCCGGTGTTGCGCACCTCCTTTCGTCTGGTGATCCACAACCCACTATTGGTGGTGGGGTCAAGAATCGTCGTTGGCGAAAACCGAAGCCCACTCTCATGGCTCTGGCGGCGACTTCATCTGTCCCGCTACTGCCTAGTTCTCCTCCCCGGGTGAGAAGGTGGACGAGTCCTCTTTCTCGGTGGGATCAACCTCTCCGATTCTTCATGTAAAACCGAAACGGGGAAAGCCTCTACGTCGCCCGCCGATGCTTTCTCCCACAAGCGAGGGCCTTCTCGCGCTACCTCCTCCGAACCCTAGCGGACCGGTTGGCATGACAGACTTCCCTCCCGACGACCTTGAACCCTAGGGGGCGGCGTGCCTTGCGAGCCACGCTAGGGCTCCCCTAAACCCTAGCAAGTCGCTCCTGATCCTATTAGGGTTTCCCTAAACCCTAATGCCCTGTGCGCCATGACCTTGCTCTGGTACCATTGTCTGAAGGCGGAGAGCTTAGGTTTTCGACGCCGCCTACTGATATCTCTACCTTTCCGAGTGTTGAGGGCCCTAGAGCTCCCATCTCTGGAAGGGCACCTGTTCCTAAAATTACATGGGACTAGGCTTGTATCACCACTGATGAAGGTTCAGGTGTCAATCCTAGTGCGTTCCCCCCATTTTAGAGCGATCCGGCGAAAGGGAAGGCCCTCATGGAGGACTTGCCAAGGACGACAGTGACGGCCTAGGGTCTAAGGCGTTTCCTTCCTGCTTAGGCCACGGTACCAATCACTCTCGCGGCCCATGCTACCCCGCCAGGTATGTCGCGGGACTGGGCGCGGTGTCTGGCTCTGGCTGAGCTTCATCCAGCCTCGATTAGTAAGGGGTTGGACCTCCAGTCATCCTTGGAGGGCCTACATGATGGATTGTCATCATGTTCCTTGGAGGAAGAGGAAGAAGTGGAGGTCATGGTCCCGGCGTCTCGGGCGACGGCATCGGCGGCCCTAGCTCGGCAACAATGGGGGTTGCTGGGACGCCTCTGGACCCCGAAGCCCCCACGGAAGGACGTGCTTCTGCGTATCATCACAAACGCATGAGGAAAGTCTGCATAGGGCTTGATGATCAATGGTTTAGGATCGTGTTTGTTTAGCTTCTATTTCCAGACAACGGAGTCGCGATCATGGGTTCGAAATAATGAACCCTGGTGCTTTGATGGCAAGGTCTTGTTATTGGGACACTTGGACTCATGTGCTCGGGAGCTTCCCCCTCTAGATCGGGTGCAACTATGAGTGCATGCTAGAGGGCTTCCACCTTTGGTTCGAACGAGGGAGACGGGTATCTCCATTGGCAACGCGTTGGGTATGTGCGTGCATGTCCCATGCGGCCAATGGGCGATGTGCTGGGGAGGGACTATCAAACTCCGCTTCTGGCACATCCTTGAGAAGCCGTTACGGAAAAGCTTGGTTCTGAGGTTCCCGTAATTTCTGGACCCGATCAATGTTGACCTCACGTATACAAAACTTCCTAACTTCTGCTATAACTATGGTCGGCTTGGCCATATCCTGAAGGACTGTACGTGGGCTGTTAGAGGACCCCCGAGGTTTGGGGAATTTATGCTGAAATAATACCAAGAGAAGAAGGTCAAGGCATACGCCACGGATTGGGGAGAACAAGTCTGCCTGCCTACCACTGCTCCACCAGGTCCTGGCCTCAAAGGTCACTTGAACTGGGATCCAAGACCCCTTCTGTCCCCTCGATCAAGCCATCTAGGCTCTACGAGTGGGCCGCCGACTAAGCCAACCGCTCCTCAGGGGCTGGAACCTCCACTACCACACAAGGATCAGTTGGTCGGGAGGACTTAGAGAGAGTGGAGAGCTCATGAGGATGATAATCCTGGACGAACTAAAGCTGAGGACAACCAGAATACTCTAAAACGGTCAACAGTTGGGGTCCCTAAGGAGGAACAGTTCAGGGCGGGGAAACATCTCCGCCAGGAGGAATGAGTGGCATGTTATGCATCAGGGACTGGCCCTGGGAGGGGTCCCTGTACGATGTGTTGCCTCCCCACTTCACCTTTACCGTTGAGGTCCCTCAGGATCTCCGGTACCCCATTCCCCCCCCCCCCCCCCTCCTCTTTCTGTCATGGCCTATAAGACATCAAAATACTGCTTATGTCAGTTATGCTCCGATAAGGATTAGAGAACCTATGTTCACCTATTCTAATCCTTTATTCGTGGTCGGAGAATTTATTCCTCATGCCACATCTATATAATCTTTTGATATTAATAAAATTGTACCATCGTTAAAAAATAGAAATCATGTCACTTTCAAAATCGTCATATTTTTAAACTTCAATCTAAAGGATATTACATTGTATTATTTTAAAAATTATACATCCAAAAGTAGTGTTGGGTTTCCTTTCACAAATTTTACCATACATGGGAGGACATATACTGATAATTTACTTTCGAAAATCATAGGTTATAACTCATCCACAAAAAGTTTTTTGGGTTCCACCTCCAACACATAAGTAGTAGTGTAGAGCTGAAATCCGCTAGAAACCCTGCTTAACGTGCGAACCGTGCGAACCGATCCGCGCCGTCCAGCAACGATGATCAACCGCCCAGATCAAATGTCTCCCACCTTCCTAAATTTCGTGTTTCTTATACTACAAAGGGTAAGATAGTAAATTCCCTTCCTAGCTTCTTCTTCCTCTTACAGTGCGATCGCGATCGCAGACGCACAAAACTTGAGCTGATTTCGTAGTCTTCTCTCAACAAAACACCGACAAATCAACAGCTCTCCATTCCTTTGATCGATTAACGTAGAGTCAAATTCGAGCATTACAATCTGAAGATTCAGCCGAAATTCATAAATCGTGCTTTGTTTTTGCTTCTCCTCTGCAAATCGCAAATTCAATCCTTTTTTATCGCCTGATCAAGCTCAAAAACAGGTGAGAATTATCTAAATAACTTGCTTCTATCATCAGTCAATCACAGGATCGAAAAACCAGAAAATATATGTCGATTTCAAAAAATCTGAAAACGTGCTCTGTTGTAGGGTTTATCAAGTATGTTGTTAAGATTTATCGACTATTTGATGTGAATTAACCTCGTTTCTCAACTAATCAAACGTAAACAAGTACATTTTGAGATATACTCCAGCAATCGTTGTTTATATCTCAAATTCGATGAACAGAAATCAAATTCTGATAACTCTTGTTCTTTAATCAATTGTTATCGGTTGCGTTGATAAAAGTACACTTTGTTGTTGATAAATCTAACGTCAAGCATTGATAAATTGTCTGTGACTGGACGTTCCTGAGTTGATGCTCGTTCAAGGAACAAGTCGTGTTACTGGAATGTATTGATAAATCCTTATACTAACATTGATAAATCGTTCTAGTAGTCTTGATAAATCTTCAAACTAGTGTTGATAAATCTTTCTTGCAGTGTTGATAAATCTTTATGCTAGTGTTGATAAATGTATGTTTTAGAGTTGACAAACTAACTGTCTGTGACCTTATCATTCCTGAGTAGATGATCGTTGTAGTCACACGTCGTGTAGTAGTTAGCATTGATAAAATTGCATTTTATTGTTGGTAAAATTTATGTTTAGAATTGATAAATGACTCTGACCAGGTCCCTTCCTCAGTTGCTAAGTCCAACAATTGTGTTGATAAAACTGGCTTACAGTGTTGATAAATCTTTCATGTTATATTGATAAATCTCTCTGACCAGGTCCCTTCCTGAGTTGGTACCATGGATCTTGACGATTCTTGCTTTGGATTCGAGTATGAAGATGTGGATCCTGTTCCACAACCTGTGGTCACAAAAAAGGTGTCGATTCCTGAATGTAGTGTTGATTTAAAGCCTCGAAAGGATATGAAGTTTGGTTCCTTGGAGGAAGGTATAATTTTCTACCAAACTTATGCATTAAATAGTGGGTTTGGGACACGTCGAGGGCCAGAGAAGAAGAAACCAAGGAGTAACACAATCAATTTTAAATACATGTATTGTGCAAGAGAAGGAGAAGCATTTGTCGATAATACCGAAGGAGAGACCAACGACAAGTTAAGAAAAAGATATAGAATGTCTACACGGACAGGCTGTATGGCGAGGATTTCTTTGAAACACACTGAAGATGGTTATACGGTGTATGAGTTTAGAGAAGACCACAATCACCCACTGCAATGTAAGCGTGATTTGCATTATCTGAGATCAAACAGGGATTTAACACCAAGGCATAAGCAATTTATCATAGATTGCTCAAAGGTTAATTTGGGAGCTACAAAAGCATTTAACCTTTACAGCCAAATAGTTGGAGGTCCTACCAACGTAGGAGTGTGTCCAACTGATTTCAGAAACTTCCAGCGGGATCTGAAAGTTTACATTGGAGAGAGTGACGCTCAAATTACCATTGACCAATTCCATACTAAAGAAGACTATTGTAGTGACTTCTTCTTTGAGTACAAAGTTGATGCTGGTGATCGGCTCAGCCACCTTTTCTGGGCTGATTCGATGTCGAGGAAGAATTATGAGCTATTTGGTGATACGATGTCGTTCGATTCAACCTATAGATCAAACAGGTAAAGCATGTTGTATAACTTGACAATCTGCATCAGTTTGATTGATAAACCCTGCATGTAAGGTTGATAAATTGTATAATCACTGTTGATAATTTATTTATCCTTGCTGCTTATGTTTTTGTTTGTTTAGGTACATGATGGTCTTTGCACCATTCACTGGAGTAGACAACCACAACAAGTCGATCATCTTTGGTGCTGCTTTGTTAGCCAAAGAGGATGCCGAATCTTTTGTTTGGTTATTCCAAACATTCCTCAAAGCTATGAAGATGAAAGAGCCAAACTGTTTCATAACAGATGAAGACCCAGCGATGAGAAAGGCTTTTGAGGAAGTGTTCACACAAAGTAGGCATCGACTATGTATGTGGAACATAATGCAAAAGCTTCCTTCTAAGGTAAGTCCTGTTTTGAATTTATGCATTTGTTAGTGATTTATGGTTGATAAAAGTTAACATTAGGAGATAAATAATTTGTTCAGTTGATTGTGAGACAAATTTATACATTATTACTGCAGGTTCCTCACAATTTATACCATGAGACAAATTTCAAGAAGAAATTCAAAGCATTGGTGTGGAGTAACTACACTGAAATAGAGGAGTTTGAGCTGACTTGGAAGGCTTTGATGGATGAATTCCAACTACACGATCACACTTGGTTGTCTTCTATGTTTGATATACGGGATAGATGGATCCCTGCATATTTTAAGGGGCTAAAAATGGGACTATTCCTTAGAACGACATCAAGATCAGAGAGTGAGAACAGTGCATTTGGTCAATTCACTAACAGGTACCTTTATTTTTTGATTGATAAATGTTGCAATGAGGACTGATAAATTCTGCACTCTTGACTGATAAAAATATGTGTGGAGCCAGTAGTGTTTTCTGATGATATAATTTATTCTGTTATGATAAATGTTTCAAGAAGAACTAATAAATTTTAAAGTCTTGACTGATAAAAAATGTTGTTGTTCAGGTGCCTTACCTTGGTTGAATTCATGTGGCGCTTCGATACAGTCGTTGAAGGTCAGAGACAGAAACAATTACAGCTGGACTTCCAATCAAGCACCTTAGCTCCGAATTTCATGGTATTATCTGAAATTGAAAAGGATGCTTGGAGGATTTACAGCCGCTCAATCTTTGACATCATAAAGAAAAGTGTTGCGGGAACAACCTTCAGGTGTGGGATCATAACCTGTGTTGGAAAGGATGGAAACAAGATATATAACATCGCAAACAAACATGGGGACAAGACGTTTTTTGTTGTGCAAAGCTTACCTGGGAACCATTGCACATGCACTTGCATGAGATTTGAAGGATTTGGCATCCCTTGTATGCATATTTTCTTGGCTTTGCAAGCATCTATGGTTGATCAAATACCGGAGAGCTTGATCACGCAAAGATGGACAAAGGATGTACGCAAGAATGCTGAAAACTCTGCAGATTCTGAAGAATTACAACCATCTGCCTACGGTGAGTGTAAGAAGATTATTGCAGATATATGCTCGATGCTTCAATCTTGTGCCCTCCATCCAGCAGTGAATGCTGCAAAGTTGAAGGAATTTGCAAAACAAGTAAGGGACTTCAGGAACAAGTTGAATGATGACGAAGCTGATGATTTTGCATCAACCACAACACAAGAACTTCAGACTTTGACAGGTATTTCTAAACCTTCACAGGTTATTGTCAAGCTACCCCACATATCAAGGACAAAAGGTTGTGGAAAGAGAATTCAATCAGGGATGGAAAGGTCTATTGAAGAATCTAAGAAAAGGAAGACGACTTGCAAAGGATGTGGTCAACCAGGTCATGACATCAGAAACTGCTCCCAAAGAAAAGATGGCTGCAGTGATAAAACATTGAACTAGTAATGATAAATGTAGCACTTAACGTTGATAAATACTTTACACCTATTACTGACTCTATGAATTACAAGGTCATTCAGTACTGATAAAACATTGAATTAGGCTTGATAAAGTCTTCAAGTAAAGTTGATAAATCTGTTTTTTAATATTCCTAACTCTGATTTACAAGGTCCTTCAACATTGAATATGTACACAAATTTAAGGGTGATAAAAGTTGTAACAAATGTTGATAAAAGCTTAGTACATCACTGATAAAGGACCTTCGAAAGTACTTACCTATTGCTATTCAAAATAGCCATCCACAACAGTGATAAACCATGAACACAGAATTGATAAAACTCTTCTATATATGTGATAAACCTGGTACATAAAACATATTGATAAACCCTGTCATTTCATATGCTTAAAAACATCTATGCACATTTAGTATCATCTGTTTACCAAAAAATGCTAGAGTCATAAGAAGTTTGCAACTGATTACATCCTTTTTACCAAAAAAAGTAACTGCACAAAAGACCTAATGATGTATACAAGTGCCTTGTCCAACAGTCCTATATAGTTCTTTCTGAAGAAGCAGGAGATAGTTCATCCCCTCCACTTGATTGATTCCTCTGACAGTAGCCCCTCAGCTTTACCTCGTTCATGATCTTTGCAGTGTTGCTTGGATACGTGCACAATTGCATGGCATATCGATGCCTCAGCTTCAATAATTGATCAGCCTATATACACAACAAAAAAACCACCCCAATTAGTTAAACTACACACATAAAAACACATGACTTAAAAAGAACTGCACAAGATAAAAATGTTAGCTTACATTGTTCTTTGACATAGGGAAACCCCAAGTACTTCCAGATTCACCCATGTACCTCTCCAGGTGAAACATGCAGTAGATGCCACAGTCAACCACATTATCACTGCTGCTCCAATCTAGCTTCAAACCCTTTCCACGTCCATTTCTGATTCTCACAGAGAGCGTAGCATCAAGCCTTTCAAGGAACATCGAAAACCTATTCCTCTGTCAATGATTAACGGAAAATACGTACATTAGAAACACAAAAATGTATGTAAAATTAATAACTAAAATCGCAAATAAAAACTTACCAAATTGGTGATTCTGTTCCCGTATTTGCCTCTAAAGTTAGTCCCCTGCAAGTTGTCGAGGACAGCCACTGTGTGTTTCTTCATGTCGAAACATACCAAGTAATAGTGAAACTTTGCATGAACTGGGAAAAACACCTGCCATAGAAGAACAAAGAAGAAAACCATGGTTACACAAAACACAAACCTAATACTATAAAAATGATACATAAGCCTGAAAATGTATGGGAGATCCTTACCAAATCCACAGTAGTGAGATTGACATCCGTGTACAACTCCAACTCGGTTTCAAGATCATCACGCCAGTTTTCTTTCTTCAGATCAATCAAGGATGACTAATGATAAAAAAACATGTAAAATGATAAACACATTCCCACCTTAGTATTATTAAAAAAAGACAAAATTCACATGAATAAAAAACACTCACGCTTGCAACTGTTGTGAAGAAAAACCTTGAAGGTTCATCCGGAGTTCTCTTCTCCTCCATCAAATTCATGTAAGCTACCCATGCATTAATAACACCCACCATTACTTCTGTCCCAACTTTCATCGACTGTAAATCATTTTTCATCACACCTATACTGCCATCCATGATTTCAAAAACCATTTCCCTTCAAAAAAACACAACACATCAGTGGTGATAAAACTATATCACATTGTTGATAAAACTAGCAGATAGAGTTGATAAAAATGAAACACATGGTTAACAGATAAAAACAATGGTATACACATCAGTGGTGATAAACCTATATAACATTGTTGATAAACCTGGCAGATAGAGTTGATAAAAATGTAAAACATGGTCAACAGATGCAAAACAATGTTTGCTAATGCTATATACATCAGTGGTGATAAAACTATATAGGATTGTTGATAAACCTAGCAGATAGAGTTGATAAAAATGTAAAGACAGGGTTAGGACAATACCACTGGTCTTCTCTATCGTCGTTCAGCAGCCATTCCATCCATAGTTGCTCCTCTTTTGTCAATGGAGCATTCAAATCTGTTTTCCTAGTTGATGGCCCTGCCTTTATAATTTTCTTCGTGGTTGGCTTTTTACTACTGCTTCTCGATTTCTTCTTTTCTTCTTTCTCTTTGCCCTTCTCTGTCCTCACAACATCTTCACATGCTTCCCTCCCTACATCAACATCTCCACATGCTTGCCTCCCTATGTCAGCAACATCTTCAAGACCGAGACTGAATGTAGGCATCCCGCGACCTTGTGGCTCGCCTACATTGGTCTCCTCGGCATCCGCCACAGACGTGATATTATCATCATCTTTTCCTTGTTCGACAACATTGTTTCCTTCAGCTTCTTCAACAGCATTATCACCTTTCCCTTGATCACCAGCATCATCGCCTTTCCCTCCCACAACACCTTCTACCTCAACGTCACAATCTCTTCCTAACTCCACTACCGGTTCAACCCCATCCTCATGCTCCTAAGCAACAATATTATCCCTTCCAAGCCTAACAGAACCAGCTTCTACCTTCTCTCTCTCTGCTACACAATCTTGGCTATCGTTCTCCTTACCGCTACCCTGGCTATTCACTTTAGTTGCAGCATGAAATGCTGCATCAATAGCCTTTATCACATCAGGATGCCTCCACCAACGATCTTGTGATGACTCTTCGATGTTGTGCTCTGATGGGGCCCCCACCATCTCATTCACAGCATCGTGAAGCCTCCTAACGGTGATATTGTCAGAAAACTTTGAAATGGTTGTTCTGATGCTGTCCTTAAAAAGGACATAGCTATCAGCGAGATGCACTGCTTGTTCTGCCAGCTTTACGATGAATTCCTACACATTACAAAATTACAAAAAATGTTACAGAAAAACACAAAAACTTATGACTTTAACACAAAAAAAACTTTGAATATACCTCTTGTCCCAGATCATCAATGACATCTTCAACTTCCTCAGGTACGTATGGGTCTTCCTTTATGTAACCTTCCCCGAATGACCCGTATTGCTTTTCAAGATACTCCCGATCTTTCAAGTCATCAGATGTCCACCCAATGAGAGAAGGCTGGGCCCTCTCCACAACTCTCTTCTCGAGCACAACCCGATCAACATAGTACAACTGCATAACACCAAACAAAACAATTTAGAAACTGCTGACAGTGAAAAATATATTTGTTTATCAACACTACATGCATAAATTATCAACCTTATTCAATACTTTTATCAATGCAACAAGGACGATAAAAAATTAAACTTACCATGAGAAATGTCAAAGGCCCAGCATAGAACTTCTCTCTCGTGGCTGACTTATCCCTTTTTTTTTTGCTTTCAATCAGACCATCAATGACAAAGCCACACCAGTCATATTCTGGGATGGCATTTACTTTGTCCATTGCGTACAACACAGAATTATTGACATAGCTCCCACTCGTCCCTTCAACCATCACAGTTGAGAATAACACCGCAAAATTCCATTTGAACTTTTCTTCATCTCCTCTTTATCTCTTCATCACTTCAATCAGAGAAGAGATGCTCACTCCAAAAACTGATTGAACATTAAACTGCCGAAGGCAACGTGCAACAAGTCGACAAAAATCAGACCTCTCTAGGATGATCGCTCGTCCGCCACAGGGGATCCCTAATGTTTCCTTCACATTTTCGCTGCTGATGTGTAAAGGTCGGCCTTGCGATAGCTTTATGCAAAGACTCCCGGTATGGATATTACTCACAAGCCAAAACCCAAGGGCTTGTGGTAAGTCCTTCACCTCCAGCAGCAAGATACTCCCAAACCCCATGTCCTGTACTGCCTTCTTCTGCAAATTACTCATTCCCTCCATGAAATTGACCAAGGACTTAGGTGATGTCCTGACCTTCAACCTCCGAAGACCATGTAAAGTCCTGAAAATTTAAATTGCCTTTTACGGGTTTTAATTGACGGGATCGGGAAGCGGTTCGAAAAGTCTGAAAAAAAAAAAAAACTTTTGGGTCGGACCGGGTCGGACCGAACCCGGCCCAAGCTGCAGACCCGGCCAGGCAGGACCCGACTCCCACCTGAGCAGGCCAACAAGCGTTTTGGGCCGTGCGGCCCAAATCCCAGCCGAGGCCCAACTCGGGTTAGCCCAGGGTATTTAAACCCCACCCCTCCTCCTCAAACCCTAATCCCTCTCATTCTCTTCTCCTTCAGCCGCCCATCTCCTCTCCCGACCTCACCCTCGCCGGAACCGCCTCCCACGTCCGGCCAGCTCCCCCCACGTCCGGCCAGCTCCTCTCGCCGTCCCGTCTTCCCCACGCCGAGCCCCCTCCTCCTTCTTCTCCGACCCCAACCACGTCCCCACGCCGCCCCCGTCTCCCCTCGTTCTCCGTCCGGCCACCGCCCGCCCACACCAGTAGCCACCGCCGTCGACCCCCTCGACCTCCCTCCCTCCTCTCAACTCGGAGTCCGGCCACCGCTACCGAGTCCGACCGACGCTCCCGAGACCGGCCATCGCTCCCGAGCCCGTTCTCCCTTCGCCGGCGCGTGCGACAGCTCCGGGACAGAGCCACCGGGGCCGTCCAGATCTGGGGCGTGGAGGGTCCCCGCCGTGTACCGCCGCCGTGCACCGCCGCCGTGCACCACCGTGCACGCCCAGCCGCCCTTCCCTCCAGTGAGGTTTGTGCTTGGGGGTTTAGTCGCCGGCGACGTATTTGCCGGCGGCCGGTTTATTTTCCGTTCGTCTTTAGTTTGGATCTGAGTTTTTGTCTGAAAAACGATATTGTAATTTCAGTGAAGGAAATAAAACGATATCTGAAATAAAATTCGATGTTTGCATTTCGGATGTAAAAATGATTGTAGATCCGGAACGTCTTTTGAATTCTGTACTTGAACCTGTGGGAATGGAAAGGATCAGAAAAAGGGAATTTGAAAGAAAATTAAAAGAGAATAGTTTAAGTTCGATTCGTTGAAAACGAGTTCGTTTGATCTGTTTCGGTTGCAAACAAAATCATTTGAAGTTGAACGGATAATCAAGATAAAACTGGATCCGATTTAATTTAAAAGGTGTTAAAACGAAAATAGGGAAATCAAAAGGGGTTTGGTTTCAGTTTTGTTTTTTAGACGGTTTTAGATTCTGGAGCGAACCGGAATCGCTTTGGTGACCGAGTGTTTAAATTGGACTGCTAATTGAGTTTACAAAGGAACAAAAGCAGACCGCTGAATCGGACCTCGGGATTCGTGCATTGGGACCGTGCCTCGCATGCACCGGTTTCGGTGCTCGGTACTCAAACCCGATTCACCGTGACCCCGCTTTTATCCCGCTCAAGTTTAAAGGACAACTGTCGTTTTTAGACTGATTTAATCGTGACCTTTAGATTAACCTGGGAACTGCCTCTAATTTATGGCTTTCGTGTTATCCTTAGCGTCCGGCTTCGATCGAAGTGAAGCCCGGAGGTAGCGAGCCAGAACGTCAGCAGCTAGGAAGCGTAGCGGTTGCTCTTCAGTTGAGGTAGGGAAAAGTAGCCGGATCTCGGCCCTGACTAGGGAAAGTTAACAGTAGATTTGCATGTGACACCGGGGTGTCGTGGGTTGAGTAGGTTTAGTTTAAATACTAGAAAAGCATGATACGGGGTTGTAGCGTTTATCAGAAAAGCTTGTTACAGGAACTTAGGAATTATTGAGAAAAGCATGTGACACTTAGTAGTGTCGTAGGAGCAGAGAACTTAGCGTTAATTGTTTTACTGGAGGCATATGACCATGCCCGGAGGTTGATTGTGAAACTGTTGATATTAGGACTGTTGGAGGCTTAGGTTAAGCCGGAGGTTGATTGTTTATTTTGGCGTCTTTGGTGGCCATGAGAGCCCGTGTTGTTAATCGCGTTTGGGTGGCCATGAGAGCCCGTACTTTACTGTTGGTGTTTTAGCTGGCTTACGAGTTAGAGTCTCGGTAAGTTGCAAGCGTGTTTTATTGTTGAGTTTTGGGTGGCCATGAGTGCCCGTGGGGTTGTTGAACCCGTGTCTTTACCTTTGGTGTTTTGGGTGGCCATGAGTGCCCGTGGGGTTGTTGAACCCGTGTCTTTACCTTTGGTGTTTTGGGTGGCCTTGAGAGCCCATGTACTAAGGTTGGTGTCTTTGGCTGGCCTGACCGAGTTAGAGTCTCGGGGGGTTGCAAGCTCTCTTTAGCTGGCTTACGAGTTAGAGTCTCGGTAAGTTGCAAGCGTGTTTTATGGTTGGTGTCTTGGGAGGCCGTGAGTGCCTGTGGGGCTGTTGAGTCCGTGTCTTACTGTCGGTGTGTCTTGGGAGGCCGTGAGTGCCTGTGGGGCTGTTGAGTCCGAGTTTTACTGTTAGTGTCTTGGTGGCCATGAGTGCCTATGAGTGTTGAACCTGTGTTGTTACTGGTTGTGAACTTGCTTGTGTTTGTGATTGTGTTTGTGGTTACCAGAGGTTGGGGGCCCGCTTCCTGAAACGGGGGTCCACGAGCACACGCGTTTGCATGTTCAGACGGGGTAGGGGGCCCGCCCGCCAATAAAGGGGTCCTGGCCGCGCGTGTGTGGTTTGGGTTTGTGAGCATACCTTGGCTGGCTTATGGGTTAGAGTCCCAGTAAGTTGCAGCATTTTCCGGCTGGCTTATGGGTTAGAGTCCCAGTAAGTTGCAGCATTTTCCGACTGACTTATGGGTTAGAGTCCCGGTAAGTTGCAGCATTCTTGGGTTGGCCTGACCGGGTTAGAGTCCCGGGAGAGCGTTCTTGGCAGCTGGTTTGCGATCCTTTGTGATCTTGTTTGGGGTTACGTGGTTCCTTTGAGTCCTTGGAAGAGGTCGTGATCGTTTTGTCGTGTCTACTTACGTGTTTGAGTGTTGAGTCGTGCGAGGAAGGTCACCGTGGGTGTTTGTCAGTCAGAGTACTTGGGTTGGGGACAGTGATCCCCGGGGTCGAGTTTGTTGTTGGTGTTACCGGCATTGTCTGCTAATTATGCCGTAGTCAGTCTGTTATTCGTGGTGGTGAGCGAACGCTCACCCCTAGCTGCTTTTCCTACAGGTACTGTTCGTGGGACGGACTAGGTGAGCTCTCGAAGCTTGTGGAGCTAGGAGCGGAGTCCGGGTTTTTACTTTGGGTTTAGCGACGGATACCTCGCCCTTTTGTCCGCTTGTGGGACGTTTTATTTGAATTGTAATTATCTTTTGTTGAACTAAACTGGTATTGTAAAGTGTTTTAATGGAAATGTTTTCAAAGTGCTTTCTTTTTCTAAACGTTCGCGTCCCGAGTTCGGTTTACTGAAATTGGGGCGTGACAGACCATCACCTCTTACACGAACCTGATCCTTCTTGGTCCTCTTTGGAATTGGGTTTGCAAGAGCATTGGCCTCCGGCTGTGGTCTCTTCTTCACAGGACCTACGAATGATTCCATAGATGAGCTTTGTCCTGCATCCTTTGTCGGATTAGGAGCATGAGCAGCAGGAGCAGCAGGAGCAGCAGTTGCAGATGAGCTATTTTCTGCTACATCATTTGCTGGGTTCGGAGGAGGAGCCATGACTGATCCCTCTGCTGGATTACGAGGAGCGTGCATCAACAACTTTTGTCCTGCATCCTTTGTTGGATTAGGAGCAGCAGTCGCGGATGAGCTCTCTCCTCCTACAACATTGGCAGGATTCGGAGGGACTTTGATCTTGATAACAGGACGTTTCTTCGCTTTGACTGCACAACACATTCAAAAACACAAAAAATCACCAATCATACTAAAAGCATATAATAAAAACAAAGTTTAAATTATTCTAAACCTTTTACCTGGGATCAAGTCCTTCAGGAGAAGTGAATCCTCATTCGATCTTGTCTTCACCATTTCTCTGAAACACAGACACTTATACATAAGAGTGTGAGCAAATCAAAGCTGAGTGTGTTTGATAAACCTAGATCACAGTGTTGATAAAAGCACAGGACAGTTGTGATAAACACACATAATAAGACTGATAAACACAGATCACAGTGTTGATAAAAGTACAATACAGTTGTGATAAACACAGATACTAAGACTGATAAACATACATCATAGAGCTGATAAAAAAACAATGCAATGTTGATAAAAATGAATACAAATGTTGATAACTCACAGAGTTGATACTTATTCAATACTAAAAAATATAAGTGATAAATCTATCTCACAGAGTTGATAAATGTGAATGTCAGTGTTGATAAAACACAGATACACCACCTCTCGCATGTTCAACCCTCCCCAATTCAAACTTCAAAATGCATACCAAGCTTCACTTCAGTCATGAAAACATTCTTTTACTCAACCAGAAAACACATTGTCATGCTTACCAATCGTATACAACCACAAAACACATTATCTGAGATCAAACTTCGAAATCAGTACATGCTCACAGACATATCATCAAAAAATCAAAATCAACGCGCATGCAAATGAAAATGAGACAATCAAACGCAGAATACAAGAGATTTACAAGTTTTAGACAACACAAAATGCACAATCAAACACAAAACCAAGATCAAACATCAACGCACATGCAGTTAAGTTGAAAAATAACTAAAAACAGAGCACAAAGCTTTCCAAACCCTGAATATATGTTCCTCCCTCCGGAAATCGCATACAAAAACGCTTTGAAGTAACAAAATCAACTATCGAACTCAAAAACTAGGTCAAAATCGACTGGATTTCAAAAATAAATCCCTAAATCAGTGAAGCTTATCACAACAGAAAATGATCAACACAACGAGAATCGGAGACCAAACCTCAATATGATGCGTAGAACTCAACCGGAACTTTGGATTTTGCTTGAGATTGACGGAAAACACGAAGAAAACCGCACAAAAATGACGACCGAGCGAGAAGAAGAAGCTGAGAGCGAGAGCGAGTGCGTGCGTGCGTGAGAGTTGTGTCTGATAGATAGGAACAGTCGCGTAGTGGAGAAGAACAAAATGAAATTACGATTTAACCCTCACAAAACTAAGGAATATTACAAAAATGCCACCGAATTGTGCTGTTTTTTTTTCTAACAGAAGTCAACATCCTACTAATAATCTCAGCCATCCATTTGTGAAATGAATGACTTGGATTGGTTCACACAGTTTTTAGGTTAAGCTATGATTTCTATTTGATTTTTTCACTTAGTCTAAATAAATATATGAAGTACGAAAAAAGAGGAAGCCAATACATATATATAAATAGCTAGACACCTTTTCACATTAAAATTAATATATCGAGTTGCATTTACTGGGTGTCTACAGCGAAGTGAGTAATAAGACAACTTGACACTTATTCAGTTTATTGTTTTACCTCAGCCAATGATTTCGAAAATCTGAACGATTAATAACATATCTCTTGGGTTCCATAGGTAAAAAATGATTGTCGGATGGGTATACGGAGTGTATTCGTTTATTTTCTGTGTATAAAAATCGCAGGAGATTTTTTGAGAGAGAAAATCGCAGCATGGGTCCCGTTTTCTCTTCTTACACTTTTGTCCTATTCCATAATCCAAAAATTACTTATTCTTGGTTGGGTTAAATATTGAAACTTACTCTTAAGTATTGGCCACGAACACTACACTATCCACGTTTTCAAAATGAACACTACACTACCCTTAAGTATTGGTCACGCGATTTTGTTAGTAAAAATGGACAGAATTTTCCATTTCGTTAGTCATATGATCTCAAGTGTCATATAATGGATGGTAAAATGACGTTTTTTTGCCCTTAAGTATTAGACCTCTATACATTTTATAAGGAACAATAACGAGGGTGCAATGGTAATGTTCCTTATAAAATGTGCAGAGGTCATATAATTAAGGGGAAACGTCATTTTACCATCCATTATATGACACTTGAGGTCATATGACTACCGGAATGGAAAATTCCGTCCATTTTTACTAACAAAATCGTGTGACCAATACTTAAGGGTAGTGTAGTGTTCATTTTGAAAACGTGGGTAGTACAATGTTCGTGACCAATACTTAAGAGTAAGTTTCGATATTTAACCCAATCAAGAATGAGTAATTTTTGGATTATGGAATAGGACAAGAGTGTAAGAAGAGAAAACGGGACCCATGCTGCGATTTTCTCTCTAAAAAAACTCCGAACCCCTTTTTTGAAACCCTAGTCACCCGTCTTCTCTCTCTTCGTCAACATCGGCTCCGACTATGGTGGTTGTCGGTGGTGACCTCCTCCTTACCCCTTCCTTCTCTTTTCTCTTTCCCCTCTTTTAGCCCTCCTTTCCTTTGGGTTTTGAAGCATCGTCGGGCCTCCTCGCCGTTTCACTTCGTCGGAGGATCCTAGTCACCGTGAGCTCGCCCCATCTCCAAGCTCGTCCCCGTGTGCTCGCCGGGTCAGTGGTGCAGATCTGTTGTGGTGGGTGTTGTCGGAGTCTGTCTCAATGGACGCTCGGTCGTCCGACCAGCTAGCCTTCGTTACTTCTGGGCGGGTTGGTCCTGGGCAGGCGGTTTCTGGGCGGGTCGGAGCTAAAAGGGTCGGGTCTGGACCGGTCGGTTTTGGGCCGACCCATATGAGCAGATCCAAATATGCTCTTCTGGGCCTCTTCAGGTCTGGCCCAGGTCAGTTTGAAGTCCGTACCTTTGTGGTGTAGTCTTCCAATGCGTGTCAGATTTTTAGGTCATCGTCTTGTCGGGTTTTTTGATTCGGCTCAAGTGTGGCCTTTGTGTGGCATTGCGCTTCTTTGCTTGTTGTGGTGTTAGTTTTGTTATGTAATAACCACTTCCGGTCAACGCCAGTCAAATATGCGAAAAACAGGAAAAATTAAAAAATTTAAGACAGACACTTAACTGAACCTAAAATTGACCCCGAGGGTCATACCGGACTTAAGTTGACCCCGATATCGACCAAAGTGAGTTCCGGGGACTCAGGGCAACTTTCTGACCAATTTGGGAAATGTTCACTTTTCGCGGGAAAAGTCAACCGAGCGACGTTTTGGTCCATTCGAGGTCCGTTTTGGATCCAAAAAGCCTAGCCGTCGTCGCAGCGGTCTTAGTTGATCCGTTTCCTTGTAGCCCGTGAAGTTTCGTAATTTCTTGGAAAAAGTGCCCGTTCGGGGCCCGAAACAGCCGAATTTCGCGAATCTGACTGAAAAATATCTAGAAGATATTTTCAAAAAAGGTGTGGGACCCACTTGACCACATGTCAATTATGTGGTGGTGTTAGGTTTTTGGACAAGACAAGAGAAGACTTCAATAGTGTTAGTTTATAATTAAGTATTATTTTGTTACTTTTTAAAACAAAACAAAAGGGAAGACAATTGTGATGTCTGGGCAAATTTAGAAAAAATGAGAGTTTTAGAGAGAGAAAGTGGAGAGAGGAAAGAGAAGGAGAAAAGGGAGAAAAAAAAAGAGAAGAAAGTTTGGGGGTTTTGCCATTTCTCGATCATCCGACCGGTGGATCGTCTCAACGATAGAAGAATCGAGTTCACACCGTCATTCTCTACGGTGAGCACCTAACTGATTTTCGTTTTGTTAAGTTCGAATTTTTAGGGTTTGAGTCTAAACAATTCAAATATGGTTGGGTTTTGGTTAGAATTGGTTTAAAGATGAATGGTTGAGGTTTGGGGTTCGTTAGGAACGTTTTGGGGCAAAAAGGGAATTTTGCCATTGTGGTCGTGTGGGGCCCACATGCCCGATTATCGGGTTTTTGTGTTCGGGTGGTTTAGGACGTTCTCCAAGTCATTAATCCACAACCGGATCGAAATTTGGAATTAAATTGTGAAAGTTGTAATTGACGGGTTTAGAAACTTTAAACGTTAATTAAATGACTCGGAAGTCGGAATTCGATTCCGTCGAGTGCCTAGGAACCCTTGGATTATTCTAAGACCGTAAAAACGAAAACGGGAATTTTCGGAGCACCGAAAGGGCGTTTTCAAAACCCGGGCAGATTCGCCATGTCGGGCGAATCGGGCCTTTCCGGGTCCAATATCGACAATGTCGAGTAATTGGGAAGTTTGGGAGTGATCGACATTGTCAGGGTTACTTTTGGGCGTTAAGTTTGTTAAATTCCAGTTTATGTCTGCGAACTTAAGAGTACTTAAAATTGTGTTCTTTTAGATCGTGCTGCAGACAGAGGGAAAGGAAAGCTAGGCGAGTGACTGAGATCACGCCGGAGCTTGTTGGTTGGCTTTTGGAGAATACGCACGAGGTAGGGAAAAGTAGCCGAATCTCGGCCCTGACTAGGGAAAGTTAACAATAGAAATGCATGTGACACTTGGGTGTCGTGGGTTAAGTAGGTTATCGAATATTAGAAATGCATGTGACACTTGGGGTGTCGTGGGTTAAGTAGGTTATCGAAGATTGGAAATGCATGTGACACTTAGTAGTGTCGTAGGAGCAGAGAACTTATCGATGTTAGAATTATTGGAGGCATATAACCATGCCCGGAGGTTGATTGTGAACTTATCGATATTAGGAGTACTGAAGGCATATGACCATGCCCGGAGGTTGATTGTGAAACTGTTGATATTAGAACTGCTGGAGGCATTGGTTATGCCCGGAGGTTGTTTGTGTAATTTGTGTCTTGGGTGGCCATGAGAGCCCGTGTTTTACTATTGTGTCTTGGGTGGCCGTGAGTGTCGTGGGGTTGTTGAGCCCGTGAGTTACTGTTGGTGTGTCTTGGGTGACCGTGAGTACCGTGGGGTTGTTGAGCCTGTGAGTTACTGTTGGTGTGTCTTGGGTGGCCATGAGTGTCCGTGGGGTTGTTGAGCCCGTGAGTTACTGTTGGTGTGTCTTGGTGTCCATGAGTGCCCGTAGGGTTGTTGAACCCGTGTCTTTACTGTTGGTGTGTCTTGGGTGGCCGTGAGTGCCGTGGGGTTGTTGAGCCCGTGAGTTACTGTTGGTGTGTCTTGGTGGCCGTGAGTGCCCGTGGGGTTGTTGAGCCCGTTAGTTACTGTTGGTGTGTCTTAGGTGGCCATGAGTACCCGTGGGGTTGTTGAGCCCGTGAGTTACTGTTGGTGTGTCTTGGGTGGCCATGAGTGCCCGTGAGTTATGGTTGGTGTGTCTTGGGAGGCTGCGAGTGCCCGTGGGGTTGTTGAGTCCGTGTTTTACTGTTGGTGTCTTGGGCGGCCATGAGTGCCTGTGGAGTGTTGAACCTGTGTTGTTGCTGTTTGTTGAACTTTTCTTGTGATTGTGATTGTTCTTGCCCGAGGTTAGTGACCCGACTGTGTGTCGGGAAGTGGTGTGGAATTTGGTTGGCTAGCCTGACATGGATCGGTAAGTTGCGAGCGTTCTTTGGCTGGCCTAACCGAGTTCGAGTCTCGGGAGGTTGCGAGCGTTCTTTGGCTGGCTTGACCGAGTTCGAGTCTCGGGAAGTTGCGAGCGTTCTTTGGCTAGCCTGACCAAGTTCGAGTCTCGGGAGGTTGTGAGCATTTTTATGCGATGAGAGGGCAGTTCCCCTTCCGACTAGCTATCGGAAAAGCAGCGCTGTATATATCGCCAACAGGTCGACCGCCTGGAGCCTGACAGGGATCGGCAAAGCGCGTGGGGCAGGCTCGAGCCCAGCCGGTTAGCAACCCGCACTGAGCAGCTGACAAGAGTGCGATCCTTTGTGATCTTGTTTGGTGTGCGATCCTTTGCGATCTTGGGTGTTGCGTGGTGGTCTGTCGTGTCTTTGGAGGAGGTCGTCGATCGTTATGTCGTGTCTACCTTACGAGTCCGGTGTTGAGTCGGTTGAGGAAAGTATCAGTGTGTGGGTGTCGGTCGGGTTACTTGAGTTTGGGGATAGTGATCCCCGGCGTTGAGTTGGTGGTTGGTGTTACCGGCATTGTCTGCTAAATATGTCGTAGTCAGTCTGTTTTCCGTGGTGGTGAGCGAACGCTCACCCCTAGCTGCTTTTCCTACAGGTACTGGTCGCAGGTTGGACTAGGTGAACTTTTGAAGCTTGAAGAGCTAGGAGCGGGATTCTGGGTTTGTTTTGAGTCTAGTGACGGATACCTTGTATTTTGTCCACTTGTTGGGACGCATTTTGAGTTGTAAATATTATTTTGATTCACTAAACGGTGATTTTAAAGTGTTTATTTAAAACAGGTTTCAATTGTTTTATTGTTTTAAACGTTCGCGTCCTGAGTTCAGTTTACTGAAATTGGGGCGTGACATGTTAACTTGCTGCTGCCGGCTTGGAAGTCTAAGCTCGTTCTCGGTAGAAATACCGGTCCTCCTCCTTTCTCGGGTGTTGACCAGATTTAGGTTTAGGATGGCTGAGTTCGAGCCCCAATGTCTATCGGTCTCGACGGTGGAGCTTCGTTCGGGTCATTGGAGGTTTCTAGTTCCAGCTCTGAACGTGGGACACGCTTCTTCATCCTATAGGGTGTGGATCGTTGCGGAGCTGCTCTACCTGCTTCTGGTGGTTCGTCTTGTTTCCTGATGTTTCGCTTCATATCCGGTCGTGGGACGCGTTTCTTCATCCATCCGGGTGTTGATCGTCGTGGATCTGACGGATTGTCCTAGTACTGATACTAGTATATACCTCTCTTCAGCTTAATTTTTGTGTCCCCGCATTACCCCTTTATCAATTTCCAGTTGTTATACTTCTACTTCCTTCCACTTTTGTGGTTAGGACTCGCTGGTTTAAGGTGTTGGCCGCTGGTAAGTGTTTTGGCCATTGTGCCTTTAGTTGTTCACTTTCATATTCGTTTTAGGGGTTTTTGTGTTCGGGTGGGTACTACTCACTGGATCTGTCTTTGTCGCTTGCGGTGTTCGACGTCGACGTGTTAGTGTTCGTCTTCCAGTCTCTGTTACAGGTTGATGATCCTAATGAGACAAGGTGCTCTACTTGCTTAGGTTGTTGGTTGGTTTTGTATCAATATCGCTTGTTCTTAATGGTTGAAAAATCAGGGTTCGAGGCCTTTTTTTTTTGTGCGCTTCGTGGTTGTAAAATACGGGTGCAAGGACCTTTTCCTTTTACCTGTTTTACGCTTCATGGTTGCAAAATTTGGTTTTGTAGACCCTGTTTGTCTGGTTTGCTCCCATGTTGGGATGTCGAGGTTCCTTTTATAGGAACGCTCTTTCATGTATCACGTCACTCCTCTTGTTGGGTTTGACATCAGGTTGTGTAGGCATGCCAGCTCTCCACTCACTCATTGGTCTATAGCTAGGCCAATTCATGTACTCATTTTCTACGTCCGAAGATGTTTAATTTAAATTTGCATTCGCTGATCAAAAAAAATCAAGAATACGTAGAATCGTGGCCAGTTAGGTGGTTAAGTGGGTTCTTCACACCATTAAAATTTGGAGTTTGAATCTAGGGTAGAGTTAGGAACATATGTATTGCTAATAATGTTAGTTGTGATGATATATTTAGAACTCGTTAGTGGTCTATTTTAACGAGGGGTTTGTGAGTCATGTTTATTGGTATGAGATTATAACTATTGTTATGTCTACCCAGAGGACAAATTGGCTAGAAACCTCTATTATCTTACAAACTGTGCGAACTCATCCTAGCCACACACAATTAAGATCCAACATTCACTATGATGTCACATCAGAGCATGTAAATCAAGGGGAGTAGGAAACAGGGAGTAAGGAGCAGATCCATGTGCTGACTGGGATGGATTGTGCTCTTGCCCCCTAAAACTAAGAGTGTTCCACATCAAGGGGCAGATATGGGAATCATGGTTTTTAGAAGTTATGACTGGATAATTAATTATAGTGTTGCTGAATTTATTAAATCCATATTTAAAACACTAACTACTAAATAAAATTGAAATAAAATACATAAAATTAATTAATTAATAAATAAATTAGATAAAATGAAAAACTAATTAATAAATACAATTAAATAACTAAAATGGATAATGAAACTTGAAACTTCATTACAACTCGTCGTCGTTGTTTGTTATGGAAACTGATTTTTTAAAATTTAAAACTAATTTTTTAAATTTAAAACTAATTTTTAAATTAAAAACTGATTTAAAAAAAATATTTTATAAATTTGATAATTGATTTTTAAATTTAAATAAAATTTTATAAATCTAAAACTAATTTATATATGAAAACAATATAAAAAATGGGACTCGTGTCCGCACAAGAGAGGGCGTCGGCGAGGCATGAAGCCGAATTCGGCTTCGTGCTCCTGCCCCGGCCTCACGAAGCATGTGGTCCTGCCCCGCGGTCCGCGTACCCTCCGTCCTGCATCGCTCGAACCCCGTATCCCGAACCCTCTGCTTCGTGCCTCCTGCCCTGGCCTTTTGCCCCGTCGATGTGTATGCTCTCATCACCCACAAGTAACCAAACTCACACACAATTCAAAAATCTCTTACACAAGTAAGGGTATAACTGTAATAGCATGGTGTCATGTGGACAAGTGTCCATTTTTTCCTTGACCAATTCACTAATTTAATCATTCCCGCTTCGTTTCAACTCCGATTAGCTTCAAACTTGCGCCATTATTTTTATTTTTCCAAGGGATTTAAAACAAGATCAGTCATGAATATATTTTGAAGCACGGAAAAAATAAATTATATCGGGGCGATAAAACTATTGTTGAGTATTGATAAATCTTCAGTGATAAAGGTTTCATATCAAGGTGATAAAACTAGTGTTCAGTGTTGACAAAAATAGTGTTTAATGTTGATAAAAAAAACATATGTTAGGGTGATAAAACACGTGTGGTGAAGTAATAAAAAAACAAGTTATGGGGTGATAAAACACATGTGATGTGGTGATAAACCTAATGTTTAGTGTTGATAAAACAAGTGTTCAATGTTGATAAAAGACATGTGATGAGGTAATATAAAAACAAGTGATAAGGTGGTAAAAATCATGTTCAATTTTATTAAAATGAGGTGATAAAACCAGTGTTCAGTGTTGATAAAACTAGACATGTGATGAGGTGATATAAAAACAAGTGATGAGGTGATAAAAATCATGTTCAGTTTTAGTAAAATGAGGTGAAAAAACTAGTGTTCCGTGTTGATAAAACCAGTGTTCAGTGTTGATCAAGTGTAAAGTGTTGATATAAATTACCCAGATATAGTTTTTTTTTAAATCAACCCTGAAATATATATATTTTTTTTGTTCTTCAAAATATATTCATGACTGATCTTGAAAGAAAGCCCTTGAAAAAATAAAGGGTTAAATACTTTTTGATACCCTTATGTTCGGTCCACGAACGTTTTGGTACCCTTATAACTTTTTATTCCAATTTGGTACCCTTATATTCGGTTCACGGACGGAATTGGCATATTACGTTAGAAAACTAACGGAATATTCCTCTAAATTAGTCATGTGACACCATGTGCAGTGAAGTGGAGTGTGAAATGATGATTTTCCCCTTATCAATTTCAACCTTAAAATTACCATTTTACCATCCTTAGTTATAAACTAATAAATTAAATTATAAATTATAAGAAATATTATTATAATTTTAAAAAACAATCAAAACTAAACCATTACACTAAATTAACTTAAAACAAATTTTATCTAACCTAACCACACTAATTATCTAATTATCTAATTATCTAACCTAACCACGCCTTATCCAAACTATCTAAACACACTCGTTCATCTAATCCCACACCCATTCATCTTATTTTTGTCTTCAAGAGCTAGAGCACGAGTCTCCGGCATCCATGGTGAGGTACGGCGCTACGAGCACGAGCCTCAGTGCCCGAGCCTTAGACCTCGAGCCTTCTCTTCATCTTCTCTGTTCGTGGCGAGGTCCTGGCGGCGAGTCTCAACGCGAGCGACGGCGAGTTCAGGGCAACGGCGGAGAAGAAAAGACAGTCACGGCGAGGAGCTGAGAATCGGAGGTGAGGAGCTATACACGGAGAAACTTCATCCATCTTCCATCGTCCACAGAGTCTTCGCCGGCAAAACCCAGATCGATCGGACTACCACCGTGAGACCACTAAGACGAAGAAACACACGGCAAAGGATTCAATCGATGGCGAGGGATTCCATCGACGCTTGAGTTCAGCTTACGGCGAGGGCTTCCGACGCTCGAGTTCAGCTCGTGTAGACCCTTGGACGTGGAGCACGGTTTAGGGTTTATAGGAAATTTCATCTTCTCTATTGTTCTTCTAGGGTTTATTTAGGGTTTGTAAAAATTGGGTTTTGGGGGAAATTGTAGGCGAGCTGCTCGTCTTGCTGTTATTTGATTTCGATTTGTTCTTTGTTGCTCTCCTTATCTTTGATTTGCTGTTCACTGTTCTTCTTCTTCTTCTCTGTTGTAATTCTTTTCTTTGAATTGTTATTCTTGCTGTTCTTCGTTTACTATTGAATTCTGTTAATCAATTTTTGGGATGAGTTGTAGAAAAACATTGATTTACAAAAGATGAGATCTGAAAATACATCGAATCGATATCTATTTATCAGATCTGGAAAACTTTGTGAGTTAAATCAAAGAGTTCATTTGAGTTCATCATCGAACACGACAACAAATTTCCAGAAATTTTAGCTATTATTTTTTTTAATAAATCAATTTTTTAATAAATCAAATTATTAATAATAGAAATTAAAAATTTATAAAAAAATGATTTTTTAAAAGAAAAACATTTTTTAATAATTGATAATTCCAGATAAAAAACTAAAAAGAAAAGTTATATATATTAATATTATATTTTAACAAATTATAATTATTAAATAAAAAAATTTTATGAAAATTAAAAAAAATTAAAATAATTAATATATCAATAAAAAATAATTAATTATATAAATTAAAAATAAATACTGTTATTTAAATAATTAATTACTATTATTTTAATAATTAATTAAAATGTTAATAAAATTAAATGTAATGTATATAATGTTCTTTTCCTCTTAATTCAAAAGTCAAATAAAATGACAAAGGGTAAAATGGTTATTTAACTTTCTTCTGTTAGTTTTTTAACCCCAATGACTCAAAACGTTCATGGACCGAACATAAGGGTACCAAAACGTTCGTGGACCAAACATACGTGTACCAAAAAGTATTTAACCAAAGAATAAAATATTGGCTCAAGTTTAAAGCCAATCAGAGTTCAAACAAAGCGGGAAAAATTAAATTTGTGAATTGGTAAAAAGAAATATGGTAGTTTTACTGAAAATGTCCTACAGCTTACCAAAAAGTGTTGTGTTTTTGCAGTCATGAAGTCAACCATTCAATTGCATCTCATCCATCCATTTATTAAATGGATGACTTGGATGGGTTCACCTGATTCATTCTTTGTCTATCCATATGTATTTTTTTTTAGCAAAATAGGCTTTTATTTGTGAATAATGTAACATGGTATCAAAAGATAAGGGGGGAGTAGTCTTTCCATGAGCAGATTATAACTAATCTATATATAAAAAAAAGGCATAGTCCGATTTTTTTTGTGTTAAAACTAATTGCAAATAGCCTAAAGCTATAGATAAACTAAAACAAAAGTGCAAAACTAGGATAAAACTAAAGACCAAAACCATCTTCGGCTCGACCTAACCCTGATCACTGTCGTCTGAAAATCAACTTGATTTCCACAAGAAAACACTAAAACACCGGGGAACACGCCTGGTACGGGAAGGGAACACGTGAGATGGTGGAGGACCCTGAAAGCCAATGTTGTCACGCCCCAAATCCGGTTTTGACCGGACTTGAGGCGTGAACTAAGAAACAATAATAAATAAAACGATTTTAAAAGAAATAAGTTCCAAAACGATAATCCAAATCAACAAATCTGACAAAACGAGTCAACAGCTCGGAAACCAAGTAATAAAGATGTTTAGTAATAATAAAAAAGTATGTCTCTAGACCATACTAAACTAAGACTCTCGCTAGCTCCCATGCTCTGAGAATCCCGCTAGACCAAATCCCGCTCAAAACCTGTAGAACAGTAAAGTAAAAGGGTGAGCTTTCGCTCAGTAGGAAAAAGTAGTTAAGGCGATGTGCTATCCGCTCACCACCATGAGTAACCATCCAATTAGGGCATACTAGTAAGCACAGTAACTATGAAACAGTTAAACAGAAAATTCAAGACAACGCTTAGTCCCCACTCGGGTGCAACCCGTAAATTAGCCTCGACACTCAACTGAACTTAATACCACTTTTCTCAACTATGCCCTTGACCACTCTCATCCACTCAAGTCTCAATGGACAACGACCACTGTTATCTCACAATCGACCACATGTGCGAACCCGCACGGCAATACACTAAACTCAGGTAAAGCAATAGCAACCACGCAGCAAATCATTAGCAATACACACACATTGAGTCTCCCATAATACGCTGGATCACACCACTATAGCACGTTTTACCGACACCTAGTCGGAAGGCAGGAGCACCTTATCACGGAGTCATAACACATTATACCGACACCTAGTCGGAAGGCAGGTGTACCTTATCACGGGAAATAGCACATTTTACCGACGCCTAGTCGGAAGGCATGTGCACCTTATCACGGGCAATAACACATTTTACCGACGCCTAGTCGGAAGGCAGGTGCACCTTATCCCGGAACCTGATCATCGGGTACACGTCATACCAACATATCAACCCAACGTATCACACTGACATACCATACCGAACAATCTTACCGAACACGCCACATCGGTCTATCAATCACCCGATCATATCACAAGACAATAGTTCGCGTCATAACAAACATATCACGCTTGTCATAACATACCAACATACCACACCGAACATGTCATATCATGATCCTCAATTTAACAACGGATAAACCACATATCAAGCATCACAATCATCAATCATAGCATCACAACCAACACACAAACCTACGGGCTCGACATGGCTCACATGCATTCTACAGCACGACAATTCCCAAACTTACGCCACGACATGGCTCGTAAGCTATCCCTCATCTCACTCGTTCCTCACATCCTACATGCAATTCTATTATTGTATCAAGTATTCACAACCTATATGCATACTAGTCACTTTCCGCAATTAAACCGGTATTCGCTACTTTCCCTACCTCTATCGCTATCCAAACGCTCAGTCACTTCGAGACGCCTAGTACCCTCCTCCTCCGTGCTCGGGTCCAACGTCTAGGATCAAAAATTAATACGAGAATTAAGCGTAATTCAAGATTGTCTTAAAGAGAGAAATACCCAAACTAACCCCAATTGCTCAACTTGTCAAAATGGGACCGGAAGGCCCATTTTACCCGGAATCGGGAAAACGTCTCTCGGGACTCCGAAAATTTCCCTTTCGTTTCTATCAATCATAAATAAATTTACTAGTTCCAACTCAATTGGCGGAATCGAATTCCGGGGTCCGAGCGTTCTAAATTCGCATTTAAACTTTCTAACCGTTTTTCCCGAAATTTCATGAATCACAACCATAACTCATTCCGGGGTTCACCCAAGACCGTCCAAGCACGAAACAACCAAATCCCGGCCATGTGGGCCCCACGGCCACACATGGTCGTGGGTGGCCGGACCGGACCGCCACCGAGTGGCCGGTCACGGCTCCGTGCCCTTCCTCCGTCCATGGTCGGCCATTCCTGTAAGAACCGCCCCCAGTCGATCCCGGTCGAACCAGAGGTTTTTCGACGAAAGTTGATTTTTTGCCGGAAAAGTCAACTGACGACTCCGGGAGTCATTCGGGACCTTTCTGGGGCCCAAAAATCTTAGCCGTCGTTACGGTTGGCTTAGTTGGGCCGTTTCCTTTCAATTGGCTGCAATTGTGAAAAAGTAAATTTTCGGTCAAACAAAAATGGTTGGGTTTTTGGAAGTTGATGTTGGATGATGATTTTTGGAGATAAAAGGAAGTTAGATGATGGTTTTGATTTGGATTTGTGGAGTTTTGATGAAGACCCTTGATGGGTATTGAGTAAGTGAGGGTTTTGAGCTGTTTTGGAGGTTTGGGTTTGATCAAAATGGAGTTTTTGGACTATAAATTCGTGAAAAGGGAGCTGGAGGAAGAAGAAGGTCGGAACACGTCAGACCCGTGACGGACACCGTGACGGGAGACGTCACGGCTTCGTGAGGGAGACCGTGACGGCACACGTCACGGGTCCGTGAAGTCACCCGTGACGGGAACCTCACGGTTCCGTGACCAGAACCGTCACGGAGTCTGTCAAGGCTCCGTGACCCAAACCGTGACATACCTATTTTGGGCCGTTTGGGCCATTTTGTCGGATTTCGAGTAATTGGGACGGTTATCTATAACCGAGTTCTTTGGGGTTAAATTGGGAATGTTTTTCCTCTTTAAACCTTTGTGAATTACTCTTGATTCTAGTATTTAATTGTGATCCAAGACCTTGGACCCGAGCTTGACGGAGGAGGAGGCCTTTGCACCGCGTGAGAGGACGAGGAGGAAGCTAGCCAGGTCGTCAGCTGCTAGGAGTGGATTGCTTTCGAGGTAGGGAAGAGTAGTAAACTCCACTCTTAAATTTAAAGAATGATAATAGTATGCCTATAAGATAATAATAACCGGAAGAGTCTTAGTATGCATATAGGATGTGATTCACAAGATTAACCGCTTTCAATTACGATAATAACTGGAAGAATCTTAGTATGCATATAGGATGTTGTTCACTAGATTAACCGCTTTCAATTATTGGGAAATTTTTGTGCTGGTATAACGGTCATGACGAGCCTTAGGATTGATTGTGTTTGTGTTGGATTGTGATCAATAGTCTCAGATATCGATGCATGTTCCATTCTTTGGTTAATATAAGAGTTATATTAAAATATATGAATTATGATGACTTCGATACGAATGGTTGCTCCATGATATGATTGATCGAGTGAATGTGTTGAATGTGATACGATTAATTGAGTGAATGTGTTGAATGTGATATGATTATACCTTGTGATGTGATCGGGTGAATGATAGACCGATGGGACGTGGTTGGTAACGTGTCGGTAAGCATGGTTGATAACATGAGTTCGTTGTAGTGTGTTCGGTGAGATTGATTGGCATGGTATGTTTGACTTGATGTGTGGGGTTAATATGTGGTGTGATGTGTACTCGATGATCGGGTTTCGTGATAAGGTGCACATGCCTTCCGACTAGGAGTCGGTAAAATGAGTTGTGACTCTATGATGAGGCGCATCTGCCTTCCGACTAAGTGTCGGTAAAATGAGCTATGAACCGTGATAAGGCGCACCTGCCTTCCGACTAAGCGTCGGTAAAATGAGCTATGAACCGTGATAAGGTGCCCCTGCCCTCCGACTGGGTGTCGGTAAATTGTGCTATAGCCGTGAGATCCAGCGTATTAAGGGAGACTTATTGTGTGTGTATTGCTAATGATTTACTGTGTGGTTGTTATTGCTTTACCTCTATGTATGATTTGGTTGTTACGATGTGACTTGTACCCCGTGCCATGGGAAGATACCCGATCGAGGTGTGTGCCGGTTCGGTATATTGTTTGTCTAATTTACCCCGACGTGTGTTCCGGGACGACCGATGGTGCATTCCGGTATTCGTATCGTTTGTTTCACCCCGCTGATGTGAGTTCCGGAAAGACATCTAGGCCGATGTGTGTTCCGGTACGATATGTGTGTTTGCGTGTGGATCGGAGTCTAGTTGATTAATTATCTATATTTCGGGATTCGTGTATTTCTTTAGTTGTCTTCTATTGGGGAATAAGTTGTCTCCCCGTTGTTCTCCTTTTGAGTTGTTATTTTATTAAGTGTTGCATTTCCTGTTGAGCCCTAATTGTGTTGTTTTTTTGGTAATTGTACTAATTGAGAATTTTGGAAACGAAGCAGGAGTCCTTGTCCTTTACTACTTTTTCCTACTGAGCGTAAGCTCACCCCCTTTGTGTTTACTGTTTTTTACAGGTTTCGTTGATCAGTAGACTTAGAGGTTGTCTCAGGGCTCGGGAGCACCTTGAGGATCCGGGTGGTTTTATGTAGTAGAGAGAGGTACCCCTTTTTCCTTACTAAACTATGTTTTAAATTGTTTGGATTTGATCGGTTGACTCATGTTATATTTATCGGAGTTATTATTTTAGAACTAAAATTTGGAGTTTAATTTCGTTTAAATTCTTTTTTATTATCGTTTATTATTATCCCTAGTTCACGTCTCGACTCCGGTCAAAACCGGATTTGGGGCGTGACAATTTGGTATCAGAGCCTGGTTTCATTGAAATTGTTTTTCAAAACCTCGGACCGTACATCAATTAGGTGGGTAGAGTTAGGTTGTTAAGGTTCTAGTGTCGGTTACGCAAATCGGAAATGTCCTACGCGTAGAGCCGAGACGACGAGAGTCTCGGATGGCGAAGTGCTATGTTGGAGTCTTGTCGTACCTTGTTTTATGCTATGTGCCTTGGTTGAACTGTTATGTCGATCGGTTGAGATCGAGGCTGGGTTACGAGCGGTGCTCGATGCAGTTTAGGTTGTGGTTGTTGAGTGATCGTTATGTGAGTTGCCGCCTTGGTCGGTCGTTGAGTGTTTGGTTGGATCTAAATGTTGACTTGGCCGGGTGAATCGAGTAATTACTGAGACCCGAGGTGTGTGACTGTGATGTTTTACCGTGTGCTATGGTGTGCTGAATACTTTGTGCAGGCTGTTATTAAATGTCCCGCTTAAGAGGATGGTTAGTGGAATTTACGAACGGGTCATGCCGAAATTTCTACAAAACTGAAGTCTTTGCACTATCCCGGGTTGACTCAGGGGCGCCACTGTAGTCAAACGTGATAATGGGATGTCAAGTGGTTACAACGAGATTCGGGGACGCCTGAATCGGGTTGTAACGACACGATATCGACATGAATGTTGTGATAGAAAGAGAAAGGTGTTGAGAACCTATGGAAATGAATTAGTGCGGAGACACGGTGAAATTGTTGTGTGATGTGAACGGTATACCGTGGGTCTTGTTTGAACCTGTTACTCATGTGGGGGATGATTGATTTGTGATTGATTCTGTGAGACACACAAGTGTGCGAAATTCTCTGATTATATGAAATTATCTATGACTATACTAAGACTAAGTATACAGTTGGTCTAAGTATGACCCTTGTGAACGTGTGCGAACGTTATTGTTTTAAGCGAGCCGCTTTATTCGAAATTGAGACACTGAGCATGTGTGTTTATCCGTGCAGCGGATACAAGCGATATGGCTCGTACCTACATTCTGAGAGGCACTAGAGGTCGCCCAGCTGGGGGCCAGGGGCAGCCACCTACCATTGAGCAGGCAGGGGCAACAAGTGCCCAGGGTGCTACCTCCGTGGAGCATGAGAGAGATGAGGTTGGGCCGTCAGCGTTACCGCCCAGAGTTCCTCCGGTCGCAGAGACGACCCAGGCGACCCCTCTGGAGGAGGTGGTTCGCGTAGTTCTTGCGGCGATCACCGCACAGCAGGAGACTGCAACACCAGCACCAGAGGCAGTGCCTGCTGCCACTACCGTAGCTGCCGTGAGGCCGAGTCAGGCCGATGGTTACATAGCCCAGGCGCTGAGGGACTTCATCAGGCTGGGTCCTCCTATCTTTTCCGGGGAGCCAAACCCCGAGTCAGCCGAGAGGTGGCTAAGATAGATCACCTGCAACTTGGATACGGCGGGTATCGTCGACGAGCACATGAGAGTATCATTTGCAGCATTCCAGCTGAGGGATGAGGCATACTTCTGGTGGCAGTGCGAGCAGCGCAGGGTTGGAGACGACTTCCAGTTGTTCGGAAGACTGTTCCTGGAGCAGTATTTCCCTAGATCAGTCCGAGATGACCGACACCAGCAGTTCTTGGAGCTGCGACAGAGAGGGATGTCTGTATCAGAGTATGAGGCGAGGTTCACATCCTTGTCTCGCTTCGCACCAGAGATGGTACAGACCGAGGAGCGTCGTTGCAGGCAATTCGAGAGAGTACTCATTCTGTCGATCGTGGATCGAGTCATTGCCTTCAGGACTGAGGAGTATTTTGTACTAGTGGACCAGGCACTAGCTGTGGAGCGGCACTTTCGAGAGACCGCCACAGCGCGGGAGAGTAGGCCGAGGCCGAGTAGCTTCCTGAGGCCGTTTGAGTGCCGCGATCCGAGGAGGCAGAGGACCTCGGGATCCTTCCAGCCATAGACTCAGTCTGGTGGGGCGAGACAGGACGGGTCGGTGGCGTCGGCCAGACCCGCCGCGTCGGAGCGACCGCCAGTATGTTACTTCTATCACCAGTCAGGCCATCGGAGCCGAGATTGTCCGAGGGACGGCACGCGCCGGTGCCATACGTGTGGCCAGGTCGGGCACTTAGCGAGATAGTGCCCCGTATCACGTAGAGAGATGTCAGCGCTGAGAGTCCCACAACAGACAACGAGTGCGCCAGCGCCAAGACATCAGCAGAGGGCTCCACAGCAGATGACTCTTCCACCACCTCCGAGGGGAGGACCCCAGGCACCGCAGGGCCGAGTGTACGTGATTGTCGGGTCTCGAGCTGAGGGACATGATCCCGATCATGAGATCGCTCAGGGTACGTGCTTACCATTTAAACTTTGAGTATCGTTTTGCTTGTTACTCGAGTACCCCGCTTGTTTATTTTTTCGTGGTTGCTCCTTGTTGGGACGGAAAATTTGAACCGTTAAGCCCACCCCGTGCCTTAGCACGATGGCTGGGGGTGTTGTAGTTCCGATTCGTATCAGTCGTGAGTTTAGAAGTAGGATAGCAGACCGTCTTTTCTTTAAAGACCTTTCTGTACTAGAATTTTCCTTCCCCTATTCGAGTGTGTTGAGAGAGTTAGGAGAACCGAATTGTGAGGTATCAAGCATTCATCGGTTATTATCAGTGACGAGTGATCGAGTAGCAAAGGGTTGCAGCTTTACCAGTACGCAGTCAGACCAGTCAAAGGAGGTGGCCGAGTGGCGATGAGATCAGAGTGGTGCAGCGGAAACGTGGTGGACCCATAACCCACAGACGTCGCGATCTTGCGTTTTCTTCTACCCTTGCTGAGAATTTAGGCCTTAGAGTAGATACTTTGAGACGACCTTATTGTCTTGACACCCGGCTACGAGTGATGAGGATGGACGAGTGTGTGGCGTGTGTGTGAGATTAGAATAGTTGACCATCCGTGGCCGTTTAGTTTTGCGCCAGCAGAGCTGACCGAACCGGAGCGTCAGTTCGAAGAGCCCGAGAGGAGGAGTGATCGGTCCGAGCACATCGCCATGAAGAACGTAGCGCTCTTTGTGAAAAAGCAAAGTGGAACGATATTCAATGCCGATATTCAATGCCGATGCGACAGAGCTTTAGAAGAAAATTGTCGGCTATAGCAACGCCGAAGGTCGTGAGCATGTTACGGAGCGAGGAGGGTGTTCGTGCCGCGTAGCTGTAGAGACGATGTATTGCGAGAGTCGCATTATTTTCTTTTTTACGGTGCCGACGGATAGCACCGAGAGGTACAACGATATCAGGCGACAATCCCGGCAGAGCAAGATGCGGAGAGCGAGAGCAGAATTCGTATCGAGACGTATCATTGTCAACAAGTGAAGGAAGAACGCCAGCGCCCCGCGGGGACAAGTACAACCACTACGATTACACCATAAAAGAGAGAGCACCTCACGTTGGGGTCCGGAAACAGTTAGCCGAGTGCGACTACCGCAAGGCTTCCAGGCCAGTAACATGATGGCACCGAACGAAGCATTGTATGGTAGGTCGGGTCAATCGCCCATACGGAGCACAAGTGAAAGTTAAGAGTTGACCCTTGTTTGTCCTGATTTATTCGAGAAACGATTGAAGGGACCACACAGAGTCGGCGGGGAAGCACGAGGATGCGGTGCACGTAAAGTATCCAAAACCGTTCAATCACTGATTAGACGGTGAATGTAAGGTCTTCGTAATGTGGGATATGGATGAAATGCTTTATAAACGGTTCGTTCGGTGTTGTGTGAGCAAGGGTTGTTGGAAGTGCGATATCGCGGGTTGGGTAACCTTTTGATGATCAACCTTGGTTGTGTGTTACCTCTTGTTGGGTGTGGTCACGGTAACGTCTGACTTGTGGTGTATTTCGAGGTGCACCCGCCTTCCGACTAGATGTCGGTAAAATGTGCTATTGTTCCTTATTGAGGTGCGCCTACCTTTCCACTAGATGTGGTAAATGTGCGGTTGTTCCAAACCATGCAGTGATTATGAGATCCATTTTCTTGATGAATGCATTTGTGTGTTACTTCCTTGTATTAGTGTGTGTGTTTTGGTCGTGACGCAACCATGCTTGAGTTCCAGCTTGAACTATTCGAGTCTCAGCTGCTAAGTGTATAGTTGAGGAGAAACGTCTATACGATGGTTTCGGTTTGGGTTCGACTTGAGAAATGTTCCGGTATGATACATATACCGACAGAGGATTTCAGTATAGGATATCTAGACCGATTTCTTTTGTGTTCCAGCAAGTTTTGGTAACAACCGATTGAGTGTATTGACTCGGTGATTCTTTGGGTTATGGTATGAGCTGGTACATTGTGAAATTGTGAATTGACGAGCAAGACTGTTTCCACACGCTAAGTGTGGTGTTCGGATAAGTAGTGTGATCAAGTGAAGTTCGGTTAAGTGAGTTACGTCCGTTTTAAAATTTCGAGAACGAAATTCTTTTAAGGGGGTAGATTGTAAGAACCGCCCCCGGTCGATCCCGTTCGAACCGGAGGTTTTTCGGTGAAAGTTGACTTTTTGCCGGAAAAGTCAACCAATGACTCCGGGAGTCAGTCGGGACCTTTCCGGGGCCCCAAAAGCTTAGTCATCGTTACGGTTGGCTTAGTTGGGCTGTTTCCTTTCAATTGGCTGCAATTGTGAAAAAGTCAATTTTCGGTCAAACGAAAGCTATTTATCGACTAAACTTAATTAAAATTGAGATACTGGATTTAATTAAGGACAAAGTGGTCCCTACATGGACACTTGTCCATTTTAGCTTGGAAGGGAAGAAAAAGGGCTAAAAGGACCCTTTTGACCCTCCATACTTGGTCTTGAGAGGGTGAGAACAAAGGGGCACTTTGGACTTTACAATGTCTAGGTTTTAAAGCATTTTGGGAGCAAAAATTCAATCATTTTTGTGCTGGCCGAAATTATAAAGAGAGAGGAAGAGGAGAAGAAGCTTTGAAGCTTGAAGAAGAAGAAATGAGCAAAAGTTGAGTCTTGACCTTGATTTCTCCCCAAAAACTCTCCAAATCATCATCTTCTTCATCCCCATTCCACTCTTAAGGTAAATCCTTCATCTATTTTCGTTTTCCTTGAGAATTGATATTTGGGTTTAGAAGGAAGAACATGAAAATGGTTGGGTTTTTGGAAGTTGATGTTGGATGATGATTTTTGGAGATAAAAGGAAGTTAGATGATGATTTTGATTTGGATTTGTGGAGTTTTGATGAAGACCCTTGATGGGCATTGAGTTATTGAGGGTTTTGAGTTGTTTTGGAGGTTTGGGTTTGATAAAAATGGAGTTTTTTTATTGTAAATTCGTGAAAAGGGAGCTGGAGGAAGAAGAAGGTCGGAACCCGTCACGGATCCGTGACGGGCACCGTGACGGGAGACGTCACGGCTCCGTGATGGAGACCGTGACGGCACACGTCACGGGTCCGTGACGTCACCCGTGACGGGGAACCTCACGGTTCCGTGACCAGAACCGTCACGGAGTCCGTCAAGGCTCCGTGACCCACACCGTGACAGACCTATTTTGGGCCTTTTGGGCCATTTTGTCAGATTTCGAGTAGTTGGGACGGTTATCTATAACCGAGTCCTTTGGGGGTAAATTGGGAATGTTTTTCCTCTTTAAACCTTTGTGAATTACTCTTGATTATAGTATTTAATTGTGATCCAAGACCTTGGACCGAGCTTGAAGGAGGAGGAGGCCTTTGGACCACGTGCGAGGACGAGGAGGAAGCTAGCCAGGTCGTCAGCTGCTAGGAGTGGATTGCTTTCGAGGTAAAATTTGGAGTTCAATTTCGTTTAAATTCTTTTTAATTATCGTTTATTATTATCCCTAGTTCAAGTCTCGAGTCCGGTCAAAACTGGATTTGGGGCGTGACAATTCCCTCCCCCGGTGACCGGCCGGAGCTCCGGCGAACCTCCGGTGACCGGCCGGAGCTCCGGCGAACCTCCGGTCACCGGAAAAATACCTCATTTCTCCAAAAAGTTCCTAACAAGCTCTAGCTTCTCCAAAAATTCCATTTTTAAGTTCCAAAACCTCAAAATTAACCTCAATAACTCCAAAGTTTCAAGACCCATGGTGGGTTTCATCAAAACAACATAAACCCAATGGAATTTCATCAAACTCCTCCACTTTCTCTCCACAACATCTTTATTTAACCAACAAGACCGTAAATCCATAAAGCCCAAGTCTTGTTCATACACTTTCTACCAAACCCACAACTAGAAATTTAACAAAAGGGGAGTTAAGTGCTTGATTACCTTAGAGAATAGGTAGATGATGAAGAAAATGAAGGTTTTTGGTAGAAATCAAGTGAAAGGAGACACTTTTCTTCTCTTCTTCTCCTTTCTTCTTCTTCTTCTTCAAGATATGGAGGTTTCAAGCTTCCTCTTTCTCTCTCTAAAATTTCGGACAACATGGATAAAATGCTGAATTTGTTGCTCATATGTGGCCTTATCCTCAAGGTGGAAATGTCTCTTTCGTCCTTCAGCCCCTCTCTCTCTCTTTTGTCCACAAGTGGGGACCAAATGGTCTTTACTCACTCTTTTCTTCCCCTCCAAGCCATCATGGACATGTGTCCATGTGGGGTCCACTCCTACCCAAAATATCTCAGTTCATAGTAAATTTATTCGTTAATACTCCACATTCGACCTAGTTTGACCCGGGTTTGACTTTTTTGCAAAAGTAACCGTTTGAAAGGAAACGACCCAACTAAGCTAACCGTAAAAATGGCTAAGCTTTTTGGGTACCGGAAAGATCACGAATGACTCCCGGAGTCATCAGTTGACTTTTCCGGTGGAAAGTTAACTTTCGCCAAAAACCACCGGTTCGATCGGGATTGACCGGGGGCGCTTCTTACAGATGTGGCTGCCAATTCTCGAAAACAGCCCACAACCTAGAGGCCTCACTTCTCCAGGCGGGGATGTTTCCTAGTCCTCACCTTTTCCGACTCCACTTGCTCGTCCCCCGCCCTTTTCTTAGACGGGGCCTTCAATGTATCACCACTCTCCGCTAGCTTCTCACTAGTGCAGTACTCGGTATGCGGTCTGGCCGAGGATTGGCTAGAACGATGGTTATTACCATCTTGGCCTCTATCCTCCTAGAAGGGCGTCTGACCCTGATTGGGTCGAAGGGCTCCATAAAGGTAGACTGTGTAGGCAAGACGGTAAATCCCTCTGCAAGATTCTTCCTCTGAAGCGGAGGGAAGGCTGGGGGAATCTTCATGGAAGGACTCGGAGGTGGCTCCACATATTCCCGTGGTACCGGTTTTCCAATCTCTACAGCATTATCCGAGGCCAGGGATGCGTAGTACCAGTCGACTCCCAAGAGTTCCCGAACAAAGTCCGCCACCACATGGCCTATTATGCCATAGTCGAAGCAGAACATGGGCAGTCGGCATACTTAGGAATGACCCATATAGGTTGAGTAAATTTCTGAAAGCGTAGAATCGTCGATCTCCGAAGGGGTTGACCAATCGTGTGCTAGAATTGAACTTGGATCTTACCTCCCTAACAGAATCCACAATAATCTGCATGAACCGTGACACTTCCTCCCAATGTATCACCCACCCTAGTATTGGTAGTAATTGTGGATACCGTTTGGGGGAGGCTCAAGACATGTTCCCACAATTGGATTCGGCCGAAGCCTTTCCCGAAAGATCTTCCAGTGTGAGCTCTATTAGAATAAAGAGGTAACGCCGGAAGCACCGGGGTTCACCCCGACAGATATTATTCATTGCCACCTTAGACGCAAAATAGAAAATGTAAGCCCCCAGAGAGAGGTCTTTAAAAACTAGTCTCAGCGACATTGATCCCCAACTACGAATTATAAGCATTAGTACATAATCCCCAGTTGGCATTCGAGGAGAGAGGAAACCCCCTGCCAAGCCGAATCGCATGTAAATCAGATATGACAGTTGTGACGTTGACACTCGGATGATGGAATCCTCATCCAGTAGTGGTGCTCATGTTTCTAGCAAAGTGTTTATCTCGTCTAGCGAAGGGAACATAGCGGTTACAGCGGCGACATACTATCTCTCGATACCGTGGTGGACTTTATCTTATAGAGGTTTGGCTGACCCCCATCTTTGGAATGTCCTCCTGATGGGAAATCTTGTTGGTAGAGGAAGGTGGCTGGAGTGGGGTCAGCAAAAACTCCCGCAATGCGTCTTGTGGGGAACCCGTTGGTGGGGCACCTGTTAAGAAAAAATTACTTGGGGCTAAAGGTTTTCCTCGGGGATAGTTGGTTCCTATGTCGTCTACCTCACACACCCGTCAGCACCACCTGGGCTGGGACATCTAATAGGCCCTAAGAGAAGACCATAGGCGGGAGATGTGCCAATGAGAGAGGGGTTACTCCTTGTCACACCGTTGCCAAGAACTTGCAAAGCATCGGCGCAAGAGTCGTTAGTAGGTGACTGGGTAAAGCCAAAGATAATAGGGTACCCCGGGCGTAGGACATGTAGCCCACACAAATTCTGGCGAGTCGGTCAGAAGCAACGTTAGGACTTGTGACCCAGCTCCCACTAGCGTTGGGCCGGATGGATCCTTGGACGATGGAGATGAAAACCAAGTCTTTCTCAGAGTTGCACATGTCAACCTTTTACCATATTCTTTTAGAAAGTACAAGGATGCAACAACGTATGAAGTGTGAATTCAAATCAAAAACTAAAAAACTTACATCTTTAACACGTTCTCTTTTGACAAATCCAAAGAGGAATTATCCTCTATACATGTACTTGGAACTTAGAAGTTCATATGTTATCTTGTACATGGCCATCTTCACTAATCGTAAAAAAATAAGATGACTATAGAATTACAAAGGACTTTATTCAACATGAATGTCACTTTGACTCAAGGTGGAGATAGGATAAAAAAGGAGCTCAAAAGTTATTGCGTGATAAATATGCTTCAATCTCTTAACTTACAAATGTTTCACACAATTCTCAACCTCTATTTGGATTCCAATGCACCATTTTAGTTGTTTTTCCTTTGAACACCATTTTTCACAATTCTTGTGTTGTCGTTTTTTTTTCTCCTAGCCTGACTTTTTCATTTGGCTCATGTTCTCTGCTTCTTTTTTTTATTCTTTTTTCTGAGGAAGTGAATTTTATCCTCCCTCATTTTTTTTTAATCATGAAGTAGAAGAACGTAATACCATAACATTTACTTTTGATACTCTTTTGTTCTTTTTCTTATTCCCCAAATTTACTCACAAAAATGACTCCACTATAAGAAACAAAATGGGGCATAGGCTAGTAACGTTTGGGTCATGAAATGAATGATCAAGATCAAAGTTTGGTGACTAAAGATAAACAAATAAATAGAGTAGCAATTTTGGCTTAAATGGTCCAAAGATAGCCTTAAATAATTTCCCTACTTTCCTTTTTTCTGTACTTTGCCTTGAGGGTAAGTGCAAAGTAGTTCTAAACTTCATTTTCCCAAACATGGTGAACAAAAGGAAATACAACTTGATATTTATTGAAACCCATAGAATATGCCAAGATCATAAGACATAATTTCAAAATGGTTCAACTTGATCGTTCTTAACATTCAAAGTATGAACTCAAGATGTAAGGAATAAGTAACATGTAATCAACATTTCAACTGAAAAGCGGGAAATATAGCATGCAACTAACAAGCATGATTTGCACACATTCGAATTTGGTTTTAAGTTCGGAAATGATGTTAAATAACAACAAAATGTGCCAAATGTTTACAATCCTATTTGCGTGCGCCAAAGCGTTTTCGTTCAAGAAGTATAGATAACGGTAAAGTATAGGTCGATCATGTTGGAACTTGATGTCGTGGACAAGATAAACAAGAATTGCAGCGGAAATTAACCATGAATCAAGTAAATTAACACTACCAAATATGAAGAACAAAGCTGAAAATTCAGCAAGGTTTCAAGAACATCATCTTGCTGTTTTGATGGAGATAATGGATGAATAACACCAACTATGGTTCGGCTTGATTCCCTTGGACGCCTACGCATCCGAGATGGAATCAAATCCAACGTAGTTCTTAGTTTGATGACTCAAGAACATGCACAAACAACTTTGAAGCTTGGAGGAGGTTTCGGCCAAGGTAAGGGAAGAAGAAGAAGTTGTTCTCTCTCTTCCTCTACACTTGCATGTTATATCTCCCAACTCCTCTTGCATGTGGAGTTAAGTGCATTTAGTCAAATCACTTAGCTTCCATCATTAGACAAGTGTCCAAGTCTAGGTGCAAGGTGGAGCTAATAAACTATGCAAGTTTATTAGTTTAGTGGAAATTGGGTCCCACCTAATTTTGGTCAACAAGACTAATTGGTCATCTAATGACTTGAGTCTTGGTTGGGCCTAGCCAATGTGGGCCGGCCATGGGCCTCTCCAAGAGAGCCCATGCCAAGCCCAATATGCTAGTCGGTCCACTATGGCGATTCCCGCCATGTCTCCCTCCAACTCAAGTTTGTCATGTTCTTATTGAGTATCGTATTGTCAGTGTGACCCTTAGGTCTATGCATGTCGGTAAGATCAACGTAAAATCCATTTTACTTGATCTTACTATGTGGCGACTGACGAGACTCAGTATCGCTTGACCCTGCATAACGAATCGCCCCCCTTGTCGATTCTGACCTTTCAGCCGTCCTTGTCATTATCCCTTATCACTGATATCCTGATTGAGATAAGGCATAGAGTCGTCACTGATAGCCTAGGTATTTTCTTTCTGCAGAAGAGACATACTACCAGTAAACTGACAAATCCCCAAAACTTAAGGTAGATTGTAACTCCTCTAAGGCCCTGTTAACCTTATTCCTTATTAATGATATTATACCCAAGATTTTAATGAAAGAGGAATAGTAAGGTCTAGACATATGAAAGGATATATGGGATCATGGATTTGTTGCAATGTAATCCTTAACCTAAATAGGGGTTAGGAATACAGAATTGATCCAATAGGCGTAACCTTTTATCTCTAACTAACGATGGTGACATTGAACTCTTACAGTCTCTTACTTACCGGTAAAGGAAATAAGTACTCTTCAAGTATGAATAGACTACATTCAGTCCCCAAGATGTGACTATGTTGTATTTCGTCTATGCACCGATGGTATGTGGCGTCATTCCAAACCGCTCCTCACCTTCCTACAAATACTACTCTAGGGAGACTAATGATACCAATCATAATTTAAATTGATAAGTTGGTTCTTTTTCATGAGTGGGGTAGCTTTATGGTTCCTTATCTATCAATTTTGACAAGTAACTACTCAAAACCACCTAGAGGACTCCATACCCACTAGGATTTCCCTTCTTAGTTATTACATTTCTTCTAAACCATCATATCTCATAGCGGAATCATAAACTTCATTATATGACTTATATGCCCTTCTTCTTCTTTATCTTCATCTGTTGGAATATGATCAGTCACATCATGGTCATTGGTGGAGGGGTAAGAATAGTACTATGGAAGGGTGAAAGGGCCACGATCTTCAATTGGTTGTGGTTCATCCTTGGTATGAGGTGTTGGATTATGTGTTTCATAAACAAGGAGAAAAATAAAACAAAAAAAACATTCATAATCCTATTTTCCCGATCTCATGCATCATATGAATACTAATCTACAATTGTATGTAATAGACATTACCTCTTTGTAGAGCAATGATTAATACACTTTTGTACTTTTCCCTTTAACGATATCCACACAAGCAAAGACGTCCTCTAACTCCACAGCTAAAAGTTTGCCAGTAGCCTTTGAACTTTTCCAACTTATTCCTAATTATGGTTGGCCGAAAATTACTATGATGGTTACTTTAATTTTCAGCCAAGGGGGTCTATATTTATAGGCTTTTGATTTCCTAAAACCTAAACCAGTTAGAATTAAGAACGCTTGAAAAAGGAGAAACTTAAAGGAGTCTTATTTCCTCTTTCATAGTCCAACTTGGGTTTCTTTTCTAGTCCAACAAGGCTTTATCCCTACCTTTTTCTAGCTAAATTGGAAGAACAAAATATACAAATATATTGGGTTGGCCAAAAATCACTATGTTGTGAATAGTCATTTCGGCCAAGCCCATTTATTATGTATGTTAATGCTTTATTTTATTTAAATAATTATCGGGCAAGATATATAATCAAATGTGAATAATAACATTGTTTAGTGAATAAGTAATTAAATAATAACATAATTATATCATATATGATTACTCATATTTATTTAAGTCAAACATCCAAGGTTTATTTCGTTACGGGTTTTACTCTATTGTGTGTGGTTCTTTAGATTTACATGACGTTGGTAGTGAGCCCAAAATCTACATTTCGTTCACAAATTATAGATAACTCCTACTAAAGCCCATAACCATCCAAGTCATGTGAATTGTGACATTTCTCTTGTCAAAACATATTACCCTTAGTATTCTTATCCTTTATCATTTGGTAATATTATGACTGAACACAAGACATAGAAGCATCATTTTTGTTTTATGTTCTGTCTTTGATTTCTTAATCTCGAGTTGTAACTTACAAGAAGAAGAAGAAGAAGAAGAAGAAGAAGAAGAAGAAGAAGAAGAAGAAGAAGAAGAAGAAGAAGAAGAAGAAGAAGAAGAAGGGGTAAGTACTTCATATTTTTTTCAACTCCATTTTTTATCATTTCAATCACTTTTGTTTATGATCAACAACAAATCCAATATGCAATCGACTATGTCCAAGAGTCGTGTGTGACCTTATCTCCCCCGATGGGGTTGTGCCAGATTTACACCAAGTTGAGACTCTAGTTGCCAAATTGGGCAAACAGAAGAAGGGGAGCGTGCATGAAAAATGTGGTTGGAGGGTCGTCGTCCCAACGCCTAAGTAAAGAGCGTCTTCCTCGAGCACCACTTATGTGAAGTTCTCTCAAGAGATCCAGGAGCATGTGCAGGCGTAGAACCGGGAGCAATTGAAGGCGGAAGTGGAGTGTCATTTGAATGAGCAGGATGATCGGCTGGAAAAAAGACAAGTCGTTTTGATGTCGAACATACGGCCCGAAAAAGGCTTTGGATGCTTAACATGCAGCCCAACTTGCAGCACATGCGGCACAATAAGCGGTTGTGGACAAGCAACTCAACAAGGTCGTCGAATTTCTAGATTTGTACAAGAGCAACATGCTTCATTTCCAACCGAACAAAAATAAAAGAATAGCAGGGCCTAATATATGACATTGGTGTTTAGTGACTTTTTAAATTTGTTATGGATTTTGAATTTGTTTCAAATGTTCCGATACAATTTTGAATATTTGGTTATATTTTTTTTTGATAAGCGAGGTGAAATTCCATTGAGATAATAAGGGATACAATGGATACAGGAAAAATCAAGGTGATTAGTCCTGTCAAAACTAAACAGTAAAAATAAAGATAGCAAAAAAAAAACAAGAACGGCCAAAAACACCGGGTATTTCCGAAACATAATTAGAAGAAACAAGTCTTCGGGGTAGATTGCCAGATCACAAACGAAATACCCTGTGGAAAGGTCCCTCCAGCATGCAAATTAGAGTAACAAAGTGACTGAAGCTTCAAGAATGATTCCTCTACAGACTCAGTAATAGAGTTGAAAACCAAAGAGTTCCGACGAAGCCATAGTATCCACATACCCACAGACACCACTTTCAACCAGTTCAGTCTCAGACTTCTCGGCCACAAATCAATCCATCCATGCAGAACGGATTCAACTGTCCTGGAATGAACACAGCAAATCCCCCACCATTGGAAAACTTTTGACCAAAAATTCCATGCAAAGGAACAGTGCAGGAAAATATGATCCGAGTCTTCAAATACCAGCTTGCAGGATTTACAAAGCATATCATTAAGTGATACCCGACTCCCTCTGCTTTCCAAGAACACCATAGACGGGATAGCATTGTTCAAGATCAACCAGAAAAGCATCAGGTATTTAGGAGGCCATTTTTTTGTCCACAAGAAGTCAGCCCAGAAAGGGGGGTCCGGCCCTGGGGATTCCAACTGCTCATAAACAGAGCTGGTCCTGAAATGCGTCGCCTTGGTCCAGACAACGGTATCTTCTACCCCCGGGCGAAAATATACTCCTCCTAGAGCCTCTAATAAAATGTGAATCTCCCTTTCCTCCCACACTACTGCAAAACTGGGCTTGGCACACGGATAGAAAATATCCGTCACTAAAGATTTAGAACCTTGGCCACGGATAGGCCCATCTGTCAGCCAGGTTATCACCTGACTGACGGATATAATATCTGTGGAAAAGGTCCAAAGTATCCGTCAGGCAGGTGAAATCTTCACAGACGGATACTACATCCGTAGGCAAGGTCTCAACCTTGCTGACGGATACAATTTCCGTGGAAAAGGTCGCATGTATCTGTCAGGTAGGTGGAGAAGCCTTACCTACGGATACTGTATCCGTCTGTGGAGTTTGTAAAGCCTAGCTACGGATACTTTGTCCGTCAAGCAAGTGGAATCCTTACCCATGGATGTTTTATCTGTCAGTGAAGCTTGTTTTATCCGGTGGTCAAGTGAGCCAGTGTACAAACTATTTCCGAAAACATTTATAGTCATCCTGATGAAAATATCGATATAATACAGGATCTTGTATTATACAAGCGGTATATAAGCACAACACATTTAAACTACCATGTATTTTGTAAAAGTACATTGTTAAACAACAAAATACATAGCCGAATACTTAAACAACAAAATACATAAACGAGTAGCAGTTCTGCCTACAAATCTTCCATACATAAACGAGTAGCAGTTTTACATAAACGCATAATGATAGAGTTACGAAGCAAGAAGATTTGAGATAACACGCTCTTGCATTGCCTTCAAATCTTCCATCCATTCAACAAATCGTCTAAACCAAACAGGCTCCTCTATAGCTTCAAGGTCCTCCTGAACCTCGTCCAAGAACGGAGGCCTCGGCAGCGGGCCTACACCATAAGGTAGTGGAGGAAGGTCATCACCTTTCTGACGGATCAGGCGACGAATATAGGCGAAGCGTTCATGTCCTTCCATCACTAGTCGGTGATAATGTTGCAGCCACGCTGGGCCAGCTGCAGCGTTGGCTCTTTGTGGATCAGGTAGTACAACTGTTCCTGCATTTTCACGACGACGCCACCTACGCTCGAGTCGCGAATTAAAGTTTGGTTCCATCCTGACTCAAACAACAAATTACAATTATAACTAATCCCAAATAATTATTTCAAAGCATACGGAAGTAATATTCATAAAACTTAACACATAATTAATAAAGTAAAGAAAAAGTAAAGCATTCGTTAAAACATTAAAACACAGTCATATATATATAATGATAGTTTAAACACAAGTTATCCTTACTTAACAGAAAACATAATAGTACTAAAACATTAATATTATAGCAAGGGCGTCTAGTCTTCGAACTCGCGCTTCATATTGTCTTTCAGCCACTGCACGTACACCCTTGCGTCATGCTTCGGGCCGCGCATGGAGGTGGCTCCATCAGCTGTACTCATCTCAGCAACACGTGCATAAACACGCCTAGATCTTTCCTCCAACCTAGCTATTGCAGCAGCTCTTTCAGCGGCTCTTTCAGCAGCAAGCCGTTCTCTGTCAGCGGCTCTTTCAGCAGCAAGCCGTTCTCTTTCAGCAGCTCTTTCAGCCGCAATCCTTCGTCCCTCTCGGTTAATGAGGCCCCGTAACCTCATTTGAGCTGCTGCTACCGCTCTCGTGCGTGGCAACGACTCTGTTGGAATGCTGTTGTACAATCGCATCATCTCAGCATGGAGATCAACCTCTCGTGGTCCATCATATTCGTCCGCTGGGAGTTCGTTTTCCCCTACGCTACTTCGGTCATCCATGACTAAATGAAACCAAACCTTAGTACAATATTAAAACGAATATACCAGAAACAAATTTAAATCAACACCGACCACTCAAAACATAATAACCATACAAATATTACCATTCATAAAAGGTATTAACATGACACATTAATTACCGAGTCATAACAGTCATACTTACATATAACCTAATTTAAACATCGTTCATATACTAAGTAGCAGTAAACTACGGACGCTTGGAAGTCGATCCCACAGACGAAGTCCGTCTGGCACTTTCAGCAGACTTTCTCTCAGCGGCGAGCCTATCTCGTTCTGCCCTTTTCTTTCTAAGTCTAGCTCCTTCTGCTGCAATCAGACGCCTTATATACATGCGAGTCTCTGCCTCGCGAACCGAAGAAAGTCCCCTAGGCAATTTGCTCATGACTCAATTCATTGACTTCTTCCAGTCTACATCCCTCACTACTGGCACTTCTTCTTCAATGGGATCTACCTCAGTTAGGCTATTCTCCCCAACACTACTGCTATTGGTTTCATCATCGAAATGAAAACCTAATATACATGCAGTCATGAACATGTATTTCATAATGTTATTTACTGTACTAATTGTAGTTATGGAGAATAGAAAACTAATAATTGCAGAATTCCTAATGGATGCTAAGTTTACGATTCATGTGCAAACTAAAGGGATTATTGCATACATTTCCAAAGTTCAAACCCTAAAGATTCAAATTTATATTCCAACATAAACATAGCGTCTTATAAATTTCAGGTTCTATTTCTAAACGTTGATTAATTTATGAAAATATTTCTAAATTTATGAAACTATTATACATTCCTGAAACTATTCCATTTCTCAATTTCTGAAACTATTCTACATTTCTGAAACTATTATATTTCTACCAAGGGTATAAAAATCGCTAGGCGTTAGTCAGGCAGTAGTTAAGGCCTTTTGAGGATTAATCGGGGACTAAATGGGGATTTCTGAAACTATTATATTTCTGAAACTATTCTACATTTCTGAAACTATTGCACATTTTATGAAACTATTCCACCAACATACATTTCAACAACAATACACAAACTAATATATACATTTGATGTAACATTATACACAACAATACAGAAACTCATATATACATTTAAACAACAATACACAAACTCATTTGAAGAACAATAAACCAAAAATGATTAACAAACCCACAACTTACCTGATGTAACGAACTGAAAGAGAGGACGCCGGAGGACGAGGGAGGACGCCGGAGGCCGAGGGAGGACGCTGGAGGCCGAGGGAGGACGCCGGAGGCGAGGGACGAGGCCGGAGGACGCGGAGGAAGCCGGAGAACAGTTCGGGGAAGAGTCTGAACCGAGGGAGGCGCTGGAATGAGGGGAAATTAGGGTTTGTGGGTTATATAGAGCTTTAGGCTTACCGACAGATACATATCCGTCGGGAGGCCTTAGTATTTGGAACGACACCGTTTTGCCCACGACACTTAGCGAAACGGTGCGAGTTGGGACATTAGGGTATAGGCCTACCGACGGATACACATCCGTCTGTGAAAACCCGTTGACTAGGTTGACCAACTACCGATCATCCTTCCCGACCCGAAATTCTATTCGTAATGGAACGTTGCGTTCACGGGTCATGTATGGCACACCAAATTTGTAACTATGCAGAATACTGTGAAAATCTCCTAGTTAGACTAAACACGTTCGTGTTTCATAGTACAGTATATTGGCATTGAGCATTGTAAAAATGATAATTTTGACAATACGTCCGTCTTTCGTTGAAATATTATGTAATCAACACCGTTCATGTTGTATTTACTGTGATAAAGAGTATCCTTATGCCCAAAATCCTGTGATCGAACGGTTCAAACCTCCCGAAAATTATGGTCAATGCTATCGATGACGTATGGTCAACCATCTTTACCTACGGATACATTAAACTACACCTACGGATGCAGTAATTCTTTACCTACGGATCTAACCTTATCCATCGGTTTGGTCATCAAATACTTGTTCGGGAGCCTGCGTATTAAAAATCTATTTATTACACAATTGTTTACCTACGGATATCCGTATCCGTCGGTGAAGATTTACACCTGTATTACTCCCAGCCACAGAAACTGCTTTCCTCTTTATCCCTTTTTCCATCTCTACACCCCCTTCTTCCTCCCCCAACTCATTCTTCCTCCCACAACTCATTTTTCTCTCCCAACTCATTCTCAACCCCATCTTCCACTACAATTGTTCCACAACACTCTTCCTCACATTTTCGTATAGGTGTTGCTTGCTTCAAACACGAGAATGGTACGTAACCAATTTTTCAATTTTTCCAATCATCACTATTTATATTGTTTTTGTGTTTGTATTGTGTCCAATATTATTACGTATTATTGAATGTTGTTCAGGAATATATTGATAAGAGTTGGATGAGTTTGAGTAAGTACGACTCAAGTTATATAGAAGGGGTAGGGTTGTTTATCGAATATATGCAGAGAAATGTACCGAATATGGAACGACATAGGTGTCCGTGTGGTTGTTGTCTGAATGCATACTATCAATGTGTGCCCGATATATATATGCATTTGTTAAGGAACGGGATGATGAGGGGTTACGATGTGTGGATTTTTCACGGAGAAAAAGTGTCCATGCCTTCGATGACGGACATAAGGAATATGTGTAGAAGTAGTAATTGGGAAACTGGAGGGACATCAAGTAACAATAATATTGTTGTAAATGAAGAGCACGTCCAAAATGATCCAGTAAGGGAGTATATGGAAGATGTGTTCCCATTTCGTTGCGGCGGACAGATGGATGAACTCGTGGAGGGTGACGATGAAATTGATGATGTTGAAAGAACGGTTGCACAGGAATCGGCAGACAACTACAGAAAAATGTTGGCAGAGCATAAAAAACAGTTGTATAAAGACGCGCCAACAGATAGGTTGACGGTGATCATGGAGTTGATGGCGCATAAGGAGAAATATCAATTGTCTAATGAAGCTTTCACAGCGTCTTGTGTGTTGCATAAAGCAATGCTCCCAAAAGACAACCACTACCCGGAGTCATTCAAAGAGGCGAAAAAGGTGTTGAAGAGTGTGGGGATGGGTTATAAAACTTACCATGCTTGTGAAAATGGTTGTACCTTATTTGACGGACCTCATGCGGATGATGATATTTGTTACATATGTGATTCACCTCGTTACGAGAAAACTGTTGGCATGCGAAAACCTAAGGCTAAGAAAACTGTGAGATACTTCCCCATTATTCCACAGTTGCAGAAATTGTTCAGTTCGCCAGATATTGCAAAGAAAATGCAGTGGCATCGTAGTAAGGAGAGAGTAGTCGACCCGGATAAGTTGAAGCATCCAGCTGACGGGGAAGCCTGGTTGGATTTCGACAAGACCTGGCCGCGATTTGCAGATGAACCTGCCAATGTGCGTCTTGCATTAGCAACAGACGGATTTAGTCCATTTGGTTCAAATGCTGTCCCTTACAGTGTATGGCCCGTTGTAGTGATGCCTTATAATCTACCGCCGGAGTCATGCATGAAGAAAGAATTTAACATATTAACGCTATTGATATCTGGGCCTAAATCGCCAGGTAAGTGCCTGAATCAGTTAATGAGGCCTTTGATTGATGATTTACAAAAGTTGTGGGCTGACGGTGCTGTGACCTATGATGCCTTCAAGAATCGAACTTTCAAGATGCGAGCGGCAATATTATTGACTATCAGTGACTTCCCCGGGTTAGGAATGTTGGGAGGCATACAGACAAAGGGGTACAAAGCATGTCCAATTTGCTTGGATGACCTTGAATCACATCACAGTCGCAACAGGACTTACTACGTTGGAGCCAGGAAGGACTTGCCAGCTAATCACGCTCTGCATAAGAATAAAAAAATCGACGGGAAACAAGAGAAAAGGAAATCCCGTCCCTAAAAGAATGGCTATGAAATATATGAAGAAATATCGGGAATTCAGTTTCCCATCATGTCATTACATCCAAAGTTTGTAAAGAAGACCAAGGGCGTCGAAGATAGGTTGTGTTGGACACATGAGTCGATATTCTGGGAACTCCCATACTGAACATCTTTGACGACAAGGCACGCATTAGACGTGATGCATATTGAGAAAAATATTTGCGACAATCTTGTTGGAACCCTGTTCCACTTACCAGGAAAAACAAAAAGATGATTTGAAAGCCAGACAAATGTGGCAGGATATAGGTGTGCATAATGATCTGTGGCCCCAAACAAGAGGTAGGACGACTTGCTTACCCTATGCCAACTACACGATCAAGTCTGAGAAGTGTGGGGAAGTGCTTGAAAAGGTTGCGAATATACAGTATCCGTCAGGTTATGCAGGATGCTTGAAAAACAAAATCAGCTTGAAGGATAAGAAGTTTTTCGGCTTAAAGACTCACGACAATCATGTGTTGCTGCAACGGATACTTCCTATCATTATACGCCCGTATGTGGCACCTCACGTGGCAACCGTTATCTGTGAGTTGGCAAATTTCTTTCAATCTCTTTGTGCAAGGGAGATTTCAAAAAAGAAACTGCAGCAGATGCAAGAAGATATTTACTTGATTCTCAGTAAGTTGGAGATGATATTTCCTCCGGCATTCCAAACTATCATGGTACATTTATGTAAACACCTTCCGTCTCAAGTTTTACAAACCGGTCCCGTCCACTATACTTGGATGTTCTCTATGGAACGTGAATTGGGGTATTACAAAAAATGGGTGCGCAACCACCGGTTTCCAGAGGGTTGCATCGCAGAATCATATATTAATCACCAATGTGCGACGTTCATCAATTTATACCTCGATAAACGAAGCATCGAAGCGGAGAAGCCAGATAGATGGGGTATTTCAATAGTGTCTAACCATGTAATCCCATCAATTCAGCTGTGGGAGCCAACAATAACCACGAGGGAAAAAAAAGTTGCGCATTGGACAGTGATGCAGAATTGTGAAGCTTTCCGGTCCACGATGATAGATTTTATGGAGGATTACGAAAGTGAATACCCGCAATCAACCAGTGTACATCATCGAATCGATACATTCTACACAATGTTCAAGGACACTGTAAGTGCAAAACTACCTAACTGGTGTATATATTTAGGTTTAACCATTATCTTGCACATGGGTTTCTAGTAATTTCTGTTTCTTTGAATTACCAGATGGATCCTTATTCCGACCAAGATCCACAATATGCGGCGGCGAAGGCTTTGAGTCGTTATGTGCAGAGAGTCAATTTTTATGCACAATGTCACGTACACGGTGTGAAATTCCTATCCGAAGATCGGGATAAGGGAAGAACATCACAGAATTGTGGAGTAATGCTCGAAGCAGAGGGCGATGTTGTGTATTACGGCGTGTTGTTATATGTAGTCGAGCTTATCTACACGGGAAGGATGCCGGTAGTTTTGTTCAAATGCCGATGGTATGATTTGAATACCGTGATTGTAGATAATGGTTTGATATCGATAAATACCAACACAAATGCTTATAAGGATGATGCTTTCTGCCTCGCAACCATGGCCTAACAGGAAAGTTATAATTCTCATTAACGCATATAATTTGTTATGTGAGTTGTCGACTTTCAAAGTTTACTTATAATTAATATTCTATGTTTGTGTGCATGTAACAGATATTCTACGTCGATGACCCGAAAAAAGGTGGAGGTTATAAGATCGTGAACAAGGTCGCACATAGAGGATTATTCATCTCCAAAAAGGTTGTGAATGAAATTTCATATGAAGTTGACACCCCTTACCAAGAGATCCAGTCTGAAACTTCTTGCCCAGTTGTAGCCGAACTACATGAAGTCCCTCATTCTGTTGGGGAACTACAAGAGGTCGAAGATGTTGCGGATAACGACGACGTCGACGAGGATACTGAAGATGACAGTGATATTGGTCATGGGTACAACAATGAAGAGAGGAACGACTCTGATTAAATATGTTAATTGTGTAACTCTGTTATAACTACAACAACGTACTATAACTACAGATTTTTGTAACACTGTAATTTGTGTACCACATATGTAGTTATTGCAGGTGGTTTCTGAAAGACGAAAAGGCAGTTATTTGAAAAGTAAATGTTATCCACGCCGACGGATAGTGTTACATCCGTCGGGTAGGGCATATACCTTTCCGACGGATCCAACCACCAAGAACAGAGAGCAATTCCCCTGTTTTGATTACAAAATAGTCCAAAAATACATCAAAATAACATTTTTTTTTATTCTAAAGTACATGCCTAATTGTTTTATCATATTACAAACATATTTGTGATGATTAATTGAATTATGTGTACCAAATGAGTCAATTTTATATTTATTTAACTCCTTGCCTACGGATAGGGTTAGATCCGTAGGAGTAGAAATTCTTACCCTATGGATCAAGTATCCGTAGGTGAGCTTCATAAATCCGTAGGTAGAGCTTGTTGACCATACTTCATCGACATCATTGACCACAATGTTCAGGAGGTTCCAACCATTCGATCACAGGATTTAGGGCATAAGGATAATCTTTATAACATTACATACAACATGAACGGTGTTGATTACATAATATTACAACAAAACACGGACTTACTGATTGAAATGATCATTTTTACAATGCTCAATGCATAGATATTGTACTATGAAATACGAACATGTTTAGCTCAAGTATGAGATGTTCATATTAATACCTATCGTTTACAATTATGTGTAGCATGCATGAACCATTAAATCTGTTAGAATTCCATTACGAATAGAACAAGGGTCGGGAAGGATGACGGGTAGTTGGTCAAACCAGTCAATGGTTGTCTACAGACGGATGTGTATCCGTCGGTAGGCCCGTGCCAAATAGATTTTTCTCTAAGTGTCGTGGTCGCAACGACGTCGTGTCAGATAATAATGCTTACAGACGGATCTGTATCCGTCGGCAAGCATTGTATTATATAAAGCCCTCGAGCCCTAATTTCCTCTCAGTCACTCCATCTCTCTCGATATCTCTTCGCCGTCCTGAACTCCGACCTCTTCGCCGGCCTCAACTCCGACTCCAACGCCAGCTGACTCCGACTCCGACCTCTTCGCCGGCCTCAACTCCGACTCCGACAGCATCGCCAACCTCACCCGACTCCGAGCATCTCCGACCTCACCCCGACCTCACCACGACTCCGATCGTCTCCGACCTCTACCCCGACTCCAACCTCATCGCCCACCCCCATCTCCGACCTCATCGACATCGCCGACCTCCCCCCGTCTCCGACCCATCTCGGTCTCCGACCTCTCCCCGTCTCCGACCTCATCTCCGAGTACTGACATCTACGAGGCTTCACTGACAGGTTCGTTTTCACTTAATTTTTTGGGATTTATGGTTTGAATTGCTTTAGGGTCTGAATTGATTTAGGTTTTTTAAGGATTTAGGGTTTGAATTGATTTAGGTTTTGTATGGACAGAGGGTTTGAATTCATTTAGGGTTTATATGGATTTAGGGTTTCAATTCAGTTAGGGTTTGAATTGATTTAGGGTTGGAATTGATATAGGGTATGAATTGATTAAGGGTTTGAATTGATTTTGGATGTGATTTGATTTAGGGTTTGAATTGATTTCGTTTTCTACCTTGGGATTGTTCTTCTGCTTGTACTTGGTAGATATGTAGACTGCAAGTCATCTCTAGATATGTGTTTTTTGTTTTGGTAATGGTTTGGTAGGAATGCCTCAAATTGATCAGTAGTAGATACAATTTGTCTTAGATAATGATTTTAGATACAATGTTGTGTACATAATGATTGTAGTCGTTATGTTTCTCTAACTGTTTTATTTGTTATGTGAGTTTTCAGTATGGGAAGGAAAAATAGCACCGTCTTCTTCCCCCGACTCCAATTCTTGTTCAACCCTCAGACCCCTCAACAGCCATCTGAATCGGGAGGCAATACGATCGCCTCTTCACAGTCTACAGCTTGCGCTCCTCCCAATCGGTGCATAAGAGACTGCCGGACCCCCGCCAGTAGCATGGATGAGGCAGCCTCCACAACAAGCACCCGTCCGCTTGCACCCAGCATCCGCTGTCCTCAGGAAGTCCTGGACGATGAAGATGTGGCTGCTATGTTGGAGGGAGAGGAGTCTAGGCCTCAAAAGAAGGCAAAGACGGGGAAAAGAGGCATGGTGACGAACAAAAACCTCCAACGTCGCCTGAAGGAGATGGCTGATGGGGGGGAAATTCAAGTTGGGGTATAACGGGAAGGAAGTAACCGGCACGCTGGACCGGGGGGATGTCGTTAGGGTCATTGGCGCAACAATTCGTACGTACATGCCAATGAACAAACCTAACTTCGACAGCTTGCTTGAAGATGATCAGGAGGTTCTATTCCACCAGTTAACCGTAAGTGTAGTATTAAATTTTTCTTCGCATTACAATTTTTATTTAGGTTTGTAGTTTATTTCTGTTTGTTTGACTTTTGTGCAGTGTATGTTTGAGTTCTGTCCTGGGGAGCACCATGTGGAGCTGCTGCAGTTCATAATGTCAACGGCCAGAAGCCGTTTTAGGGAGTGGAAGTATGAGATCCACAGGTGGGTCCTCAAATGGGAGAAGAAGAACCCGGGTGTAGCACTGCCCACACCGTTCGAGTTTGTAGAACGTCCCGAGCAGTTCGAGTGGCTAGTCGACCACTTTAAATCCACGAAATTCAAGGTAATGTTTCTCGTTTTTTTATTCCTGTGTACATACATGAACAAAGGCATTACGTCATTGAAACTACATATACTATTAGTTAATCCATAAAAACTAAGGTTGTGCTTCTGAATTGTTTGGTGTTACTTTTTAGGTATGTTAAATATTTATTAGCATTTTTAGGGTGTTAAATATTTTTAGGGTGTTACTTTTTAGGTATGTTAAATATTTATTAGCATCCATACAAGCGAAATTCATATTTTTTTTGTAATATATCTATTAAAAAATAAAAAAAATAATAGAAAAAATACAAATCCGATTAATCCCCGTCTAGCCCCCATTTAATCCCTGAAGGTCCTAACCGCCCAACTAGTGTCTAGCGACTTTTGGAACCTTGGCATTAACCATCAAGCTACAATTCCATTTGTATAGGGTGTTCCATGGAACACCCTATACCCCTTTGGTACCGCCCCTGGTTTTACAGATAAGGGAAATTTGTGTAGGTGATATATGCATTTTTAGCTTATTGTTCCTTTTCAATTTAATTCTATTAATATTATTGTTATGATATGCTCTTTATCTATATCATGTTATTAGTAACATACAATATGTTCCCGTTCAATATCAACCTATACTAGTTTTGTTTCATAATTTTCAGTTTATGTTTGAGTTTTTCTAACACATAATTGCAGTTATTGAGCGATTGTGGGAGTGCAAATCGTAAAAAGAACCTCTACGCTCACCACGGGGGTAGTATGGCATTCAAGAAACGGGCCGAACTTTGGCTTGCGCGCAAATCCCTTCTTCCCAGCCTTGACGCTTACATAGAGGCTTACACGAAGGAAAATGACAAGAACGAGCACAACGTACAACGCGTGGTAAGTTTCTTGAATTTTTGAGCAGGTTATTATATTTATATTAGGTAGTTTTTTATGGCATAGATTCATACAATTTTACCACATATTTGTCTAATGCTGGGTTTCTTGCTGTATTTTTCATTAAGAAGAAGCCAAACTCATTGTGGAAGCGGCTCGGGAGAAGGTGAGCGAGTCAAGGATGACCGAGTGTGAGGATTCATCCCCTACCGTCTTCACACTGTTGACTGTGGAGGAGGAGCTACCCATCATGCAGCAAATCGTGAAGAAGCCTCAGAAGGGTAGATTCCAACCCGGTTTCGGTCATGCGGTCATCATCCCAACAGTGAGGGATAGGCACGACGGTCACTGCTCTAGTGCGCGGTGTACAAGCTCATATGAGGAGCTCGAAGAGTTGCGGACCCGCATGGAGCAGCAAGAGGCCGCGTTCGCACAACGTTTGGAGGAGCAGCGCCAAGCCATGATTGCTGAGCAGCGCAAACTGATGGAAGAGCAGCGTAAGGATATGGATGCCAGGTTTCAAGAAATGCTGGCAATGGTTCTCTCCCAGCAAGCTACCGTCCCTTCCACAGCAACCCCGTCTTCAGCGCCCCCGGCTTCAGCGACCCCATCTTCACCAGCAAACCCCGAGTAGTAACATTTCCCCCCGAACTTTTATTCAGTTTTAAAACTTTTATATATGTTTGTATAAATAGATTGACATGACTTTTAACGATGTTGTGGTTTGGAACAATTTTATTTTATGCACGATTGGATGCAGTTTGTAGAATAATTTATACCGGTTTACAGGTTTGCACAGGTACCAGACCCAATTTAGGGTATATGCACGATTGGGTGCAGCAATTTCAAAAAAAAAAATTGTTCTGGTAATAACACTTCACCTACGGATACTAACCGTAGTTAAAGACATATACCTAACCTACGGATAGTATCCGTAGGTAGAGTCCACAACCTTGGCTACGGATACAATCCGTAGGTAGAGTACAAAACCTTGGCTACGGATACTATCCGTAGGTAGAGTATAAAACCTTGGCTACAGATCCTATCCGTAGGAATAGTACAAACCCTTGGCCACGGATACAATCCGTAGCCAGGGTATCCGTAGGAAGAGTACAAAAGCCTAGCTACGGATCATATCCGTAGCTATGGTATCCGTAGGCAAAGAATAAAAACAAAGCCTACGGATACTATCCGTAGGAATAGTGAAAACATGGCCTACGGATACTATCCGTAGGTAAGGTGGTCAACCTTACCTACGGATACTATCCGTAGATGAGGATATCTCCTCACAGACGGACACAACTGTCCGTCTTCCAAAAAGTTCCCCGACGAGACCAGGCCGACGGATCCTGGCCGACGGATGCATCCGTAGGCGAAAATCCATACCGACGGATATGAAGACATACCCTACGGATCCTATGCGTCTGCCAAGCCCCTTTCAGCAGTAGTGCCATACAAAGCAATCCCGACGGAAGGTTAAATTCCACATACCATTCACTATAATAGTGGATATTCTGTGTTGCCTGACTATAGACATGGAGTATAAATGGGGATAGCTAAGTGATAAGGGTGTATCCCCAAGCCAGGTGTCCTCCCAAAAGCGAATGTGAGAACTATTGCCGAGTTTCCAATGCAGGCTTTGATTCCCAAATAAGGTGGCGAATTGGGGGTCGGACGCTAATTTGATGATCCCATTAAAAACGTAAGAGGAGGCCGGTTTGTCCATGGCCGAGAGATTCCAAGAATTAGAGTCCCAACCAAAACGTTCACATATAAAGCGTTTCCAAAAGGAATCAGTTTCCGAGGCAAATCTCCAATACCATTTGGCTAAAAGGCTATCGTTGACTTGTTCCAACCTACGGATCCCCAGCCCACCTCTCGCCCGAGGTCTGCAGACCTTATGCCAGGCCACCCTATTTAGGACTCTACGAGCAACACTACGGGCCCGAGAAACCGGCGTTGCCAAGCCTCAAGTTCATTAATGACCGCTTTTGGTGCCTTAAACAAAGTCATATAAAAAACTGGAAGCGCTGAAAGCGTTGATTTAATAAGCACAAAACGGCCTGCAGCATTAAGCAATTTCGTCTTCCAAAGGGCCAAAGAGGACTTAAACTTCTTTACAACGGGGTCCCAAGTTTTCACCTTCCTAGGGTCCGCCCCCAACGGGAACCCCAAATATCTAACAGGAAGGTCGACCACCAAGCAGCCAAAGACATCTTGTACCGTCTCGGCGGACAAAGAAAAACCATTCAGAAGCACTGCTCTGGATTTTGCATAATTGATTCTGAGACCTGAGACTGACTCATATAAATCAAGAGTATGTTTTAGTGTTCGGAAGTGAGTCTCAGTACACGTAACAAAGAGGACTGTATCATCTGCAAACTGAAGGTGTGAAACCAAGAAGTTCTCTCTTCCAATACGAACACCACCGAAGTCCCCCGAGAGTATCCCTTGAGATAGAATTTGGTGTAGACCTTCTGCTGCTAACAGAAAAATGAAAGGAGACAACGGGAAACCTTGTCGCAGTCCCTTCGATATAGAGAAATCAGAGCTAGGTGAGCCATTAACTAACACTGAAAGGGTGGCCTTAAAACAGGACGAGAGCCAATTTCTCCAACGAGAACCAAACCCCATTGCCAGAAGGACCGAGTCTATATAATCCCATCTCAGATTATCATACGCCTTCTCAAAATCCAGCTGGAGAAGTATTGCCTCCACTTTGCTTTGCTTTATTAACTGTAGCGTCTTAGAGGCAATTAACACTCCATCAACCAACTGACGACCAGCAACAAACCCGCTTTGGACATCACTAATCAAATCCGGCAGTACCAGTTTCAGCCTATTAGCCAAGACTTTGGCTAGAATTTTGTAAGGAGCTGAGATCAAGCTAATAGGGCGAAGTTCCAACATTGTTTCAGGGTTTTGAACCTTTGGTATTAGGGTGAGAAAGGTTGCATTTAGTCCCTTCCCGATAACTCCAGTCTCATGAAATTCCTGTATAAACCGAACTACATCGGGTCCGACGATATCCCAGCATCGTTGGAAGAAAAGCAGAGTGAATCCATCCAGACCCAGAGATTTGTCGCTTCCACAATCCTTGACTGCTTGGAAGATCTCCTCCTCGTCGAAAGGGAGCTCCAAATTTGAACATTGTACCGATGATAAGACCGTAAAGGGTAGTCCGGGAGATCCAATAAGGGAAGCGAGGACAGAGTAAACCGAGACTTGAAATGAGAGGCTGCATGTGCACGGATGACTGCTGGATCCGAAAGGTAAGTGGTACCGTCCCAGATAACCGAGATTCTGTTCACTGCCCCCATGAAGTTTGCAACACGATGAAAGTACTTAGAGCAGGAATCACCTTCGTCAAACCATCTCTGCCTCGACTTTTGACACCATATACGAGCTAGAACCTTCTGCTTAGCTATTAAGTCAACTTTTAACAAGGATTGCCGTATACATTCTTCATTAGTTAGGTTACGAGTGTCCAGAAGCCTATCCAATGCCTCAATCTCCTTTGACAGATTCTCTACCTGCAGGTCCGCACGCCCAAAAACGTCTCTGTTCCAGACTTTCAGATCATCTCTGAGACATCTCAACTTAAACCAAAGACAATAACTGGGGGATCCTGTGCATGAATAAGAGGCCCAGAACCCCGCTATCAAGTCCTGAAAACCTTTTACATCAAGCCAGACATTCAAGAATTTAAAAGGCCTCGGACCCCAATCCGCAGTATTAGTCTCAAGTACTATAGGTTTGTGGTCAGATAAACCCCGAGGGAGTCCTTTTTGAGACAAGCCTTCAAAGGTAACTAAAAATTCTGGGGAGACCAGAAACCTGTCCAAACGGGTTGCCTTTGAACCAGGACCATGCCAAGTGAATTTACCCCCTTCCAGGCGCAAATCAGAAAGCCCAAGGTCTAGAATAAAATTCAGGATACAGAGACTGTCGGATTCAGAAAAAACGTTGTTTCTTCGTTCCTCTGCCAACAACACCGAATTAAAATCTCCTCCAACACAAATGACGTCCGAGAACCGAGGAATATATGTGCGCAACTCATCCCAAAGAATAGCCCGGTCGGACCCATTAGATGGGGGCGTACACATTTATCAGAACCAACGGAGACGGGGACCCAGTCTGAGAACCAAACCATAGAATAGCATGCTTTAAGGGAACAACATATGTGCAAGAAAATACCTCAGATCTCCAAATAGACAATAAACCACCAGAAGCTCCGTCCGCAGGAGAAAACGAATGATTCCAATTACCCAGAAAACCGCAGCTCCTCAAATAAGCGGGGGAGAAAGAAGCTACCTTTGTTTCCTGCAAAAATACAAAATCTGGATGAGCTTTCCTGATGGTACAACTAATACTCCGTCTCTTCTGGACGGAGTTCGTTCCTCTCACGTTCCATGAGAGGAACCTCATGGTGTCAATTACGGAGACAGAGTGGGGGAATTGAACTCAAATCGTCCAATTCCTCCTCATCGCAGACATCATCATATGAATCATCCTCATCCCCTTCTAGTTCAAGACGTTCATTAAGCTCACAATCAAGGTTATCAAATTGTTCTTGAACAAAATCAGAGACACGTAAAGCTTTGATACCGACCTGTTTCACGTAGTCCCAATTCCTCTGATTCTCAGCTCGAGTAGGATGTTGTTTCTGGGTTAATACTGGTGTCTGATACACCACCGGGGATCGGTTAACAACACCTTTCCTCAACACCAGAGTTCCAGCCTTGACCGGGGGAGGGGAGACGAGTTTTGCTCTCGATCGACTGTCCGATACTATGTCAGCAAAAGAAGGGGAGGCATCTTGTTGTGGAGAAAAAGCCGAGCCAGAATTGGCATTAGGTTTAGATAAAGAGTCCCCCACTTGAGAAATCGTGTTTAAATCGGTGTTGAGATCCCTTCCTTCTACTGCCGTAACTTTTAAGTCACATCCGTTTGCAACCTTATCAGGAAAAATAGGCAAAGTAGGCGCTGGTAAGCAGTGCTCAGGAACTACTGCAGCATCAATTCCTGTCAACAGAAGAGGAAATGTCAACTGATTCAAAGTCAGACTCACTGATTTGGTACCGCACTTAGAGTTGCTATGAATTAACAGATAAGCGACGTCAAAAGAAGCTTGGGATGGACTGGTGTCACAATAATGATGCAAAAGTGTTCCCAAGGATCTCCCTACTGCCTTGATCGTTGCTTCAGACCTTCCTTGAAAAGGAATTCCTTCAACTTTAATCCATTCAATGAATCCACCCAACGTAACCAACGCTCTTGAGTTACTGAGGACCTCGAACCAAGGCTTTAAACGGACCCAATTGTCCTTCTCCAAAGTGGCTCGGAGTAAAGGATCAAGCCATGTAAGAAGAAAGACCCGGTGACCAAAAGAACGTAGGGCAATGTCCTGTAGACCCTGAGGATGAAGCACAGAGATTAATTGAGGGGTCTTCCAATTAGTATGGGCAAGAACCAACAACCCTGATAATGCCAATTCCTTGCTCCCTTCAACTACTGTGCCCTGTATCGCCTGAGCCGAGTTGATCGAATGGCTCTTCAATGGAGATGGTGTGTTCTGTTTACGCCGGGACTGTTTGGTTTTGGGTTTGGCATAAGCCACCAACAATTTGTAACCATCTTGAAGTGAGCCATTGAATGTCTCCACCAGAGAAGTTGCACGGTCCAAGTGTGATCTCACAAAGCCAAAGAACTTCCCGTTTCGATTTGATTGCTTGCAGACGAAGCAATGATCGACCAATTCCGGGCCGAAGAGAGTTTTGAGCCATGAGTCATCTTTACCAGGCGGAATATTGCACACAAAGAGCTTGCGTCTTGCACCTTCTGATCCAAAGTGGCAGAGGCATTGTTAGTTGATTGAGTCCCAGGAGCCATGCTCTGTTGCTGCTCAAAATTCCGAACCAGATTCGAGACACGGCCAACACTTTGCCTTTTTGGCGGACTGGAGGGAGCTCCGGAGAGGTTGCTGCCAGACGGAGCGATGACGATCGATTGTAGCCTGCACGATTTGTCTATGCGAACTAGAGAGGAAGGGATATGAGGAGCTTTTCCTTTTCTCGCGTCTCTTTACATTCTAGGGTTCCTGCGTGCTGATCTGGGGATCCACAATAGATTCTCCTTGAGAATCATAGAAGAACGGGTGTCCGATCAGAACGAACTAGGAAGGCTTGTCGGAGTCGAGCGCGGCCGCCGGAGAAGGAAACCCTAGCAGAGCTCTTTTTGTCTAAAAGAACCTGTTATTATGCCTTATTTGGTTATATTATTATGTTGTTTGGTTATTATTACTATTAAGGTCTACAGGATTCACATGTTTGGATGCACATTTTACAAACATATTTTTAAAATCTGAAACTCTTATTTTGTGACTAAATAAGTAGCCACTAGTACGTTATTATACCGTCGCAGAGGCTTAATTAAATTACTACTGTGACGGTACACATGTTGTCGTAGTAGTGTAACCACATCAATTACTACGACGTTATCTTTATCGTCGCAGTAGTTTACTTACTAAAACCTCTACGACATTATGCATACTATGGCAGGGGCTTTAGTAGGTAAACCATTGCGAACGTATGTATAACGTCGCAGTAATTGAGGTAAGGTAATATGGTGTTAGTCGTAAGCAATCCGAACTTTTGCGGCGGTATTGTACATCGTCTCACAAGTTGTATTTTGACGGAAACAGTGCGGCACTTCTTTTGCGATGCATGTGTTGTTGCAGAAGTACTTCTGCGACGGTATGGTTAACTTCTGGGATGCTATAATAACGCACAGAAGAAGCTTTCCCTAATAATGATTCTATGGGAACGAGCTCGGTTCACAAACCGAACTCGTCGGCGGAACACCGATTCCTTGGTTCCTGGTTTTGGTGCCGATTCCCCCACACCAAAGAATCAACGGTTCTTTTCCAACAGCGCTGCGATTCCTAACTCCGATTTGTAGAATTGGGATCGGTAAAGCACCTGAAACATAGTTTTCTGTGGTCTTAGAATCAATATCTGATCCTCCGTTAAAATCGTGGGTGCAGAAAACGTACAGATGCATGATCCCCAAACAGTAATAAATCAAGCTTAATTTAAACATTGTTTTGGTCCCCAAATTAGAAAGGACTACACAGCATGATATATATAGGCCACTACACCTGAGTCAACGCTGAAACTGCAAACTTAAAAAACACGGTCAGCCATAACTTAGACCGGTAAAAAACTAAATAACTAACCGATCATATAATTAGCTCTAATAACTTTTTATCATCATACATTAATTAATTTCTGTTATCACCTTTTGATCCTTAATATTAAAAGCACGTCTTCAAAAGACGTCACCGGACGGCCAAGTACACGACGGCGCCGACGAAGGAGTAGTACTGTTCACTGTCACCAAATTCGAAAGTATGTTGTTCCAATACACCTTGTTCTCTTCTCCGACAAATCCGCTCCCATGATGATCACCTGTCCCTACACCATAGTTAACGATGTCGCCTTGTGTATCCTCGTTCCCGGCGAACCATGCAACGTCGCCGGTTTCGTTGTAGTACGACATGTCGCTGAGGGGGAGTGTCGGAATACTTGTCATCCTATCCTCGTGCAATACAATGTCGTTTTCGACCATATTCGTTGTGGTCGTGGCCGGGAAGTTGACGGCTCCGAGAGGGAAGCTGAGGGTTGACGTCGGAGACTCCAGGTTTTCCCCGCCGGCCAACCCCATGATGACCGAAAACGCCGAGTGTTCGGTGGTGGTGCAACTTGACGGCGAGGAGAGAGTGGCGAGCTGTGCCTGCCAAGCATTGAGCACGTCAAGACATGGCGGCGGAGGCGGCAGGTGCTTGTTTTTGTGGATGTTGGAGGTGAGGAGCTTGGACTCTCGGACCAGACGAGCCTCGGCCTCGAGACGGGCGCTCTCCCACTGAGCCATGTGGCTGAGGCCGGCGGTGGCGCAGAGGGACCCGGAGCAGGGCTTGTGGGTCACCGGGTCGATCCCCATTTTCGTTAACCTCTTCTTAAGATGAGTGTTCCAGTAGTTCTTGATCTCGTTATCGGTTCTTTTTGGAAGATGAGTTGCAATAGCTGACCACCTAACAAAATTTCAATACATATAGTCAAATTATTGAGTTCCTATTCTAATGAACTTGAGTGAGATATTGTTACAAACTTTATCATATGCACTTAAATTTCACAACAAATTCTTATTTATTACCTGTTTCCGAGCAGAGCGTGGAGCTGGATTATTGTCTGCTCTTCTTGCATGCTGAATTTACCTCTCTTGATGTCAGGCCTCAAGTAGTTCGTCCACCTCAATCTACAACTCTTTCCGCATCTTTGTAAACCTACATAAACGCTAACGAGTATAAAAGCTGAAGAAATATAGAAATTATCGTGTCATGTAATTTGTTTGTTTGTAACGAAACATGGAGATCAGTACGTACCAGCTTTGGCAGGCAAGACACCCCAGCTTCCATGGCCATGTTGGTCGATGAAAGCCAGGAGCTTCTGGTCTTCTTCTGGAGTCCATGGACCTTTCTTCAACCCTAGCTTCTCACAACATGGAGACCTTCCCATACTTTTTGGAGTTAGAGAACGAGACAAGTGTAAGCTATAGTTAGTGGCTAGAACTTTTTAGAGTTGTAAGATGGAGATTGGACTGAAATTGAGGTTGAGGATGGTCATTAATTTATAAAGGGCAAGGGAAATAAATACAATTAGGCCCTACAAAAAAGGTTATGACCCTTTTACCCTCGAACTACTTCCTCAATTGAACATCAATATATTCCATTTTTGAGGTGTTGGTAGCTAGGCATAATTTACGTGTAGTGTACTCTCATGCACAGGCTGTTTACTATTTATTTCCCTTGCATGAATATGTTTCACACTCAAAACAAAATGCATTACATTTTAGAGTTTAAGATGAGTGGCCGAAAAACATATGTAGTAGATACGATGTTATTATAAAATAAAAGCATACATCAGATTATACGTGTAACATATCGGTGTCATGTTAATAAATTACGATTAATTATTTTCATCTTAGCTGATTATGATATTTGTTATTATTCATTACCCTTCGATGACATTGGTAGGCAAAGTTTGATGTGAATCTATTGAATACATAGATTTAAAATTACTCAAAGTTGTGGATGATAAAAAATGTCAGACTCGTTAGTAACTTAGCAGTGTATCCTCATGATCATGCATGTACTAGAACAGTAACTATTTATTCATCACTATTCTCTTCTTTTGTTCTTCTGATGATGTATCAGTTAGGGTTTGTGCAGAGAACTCTTCCTACCATGTGGGTGGTGGAGCTGCCACGTTATTCTGGCTCCATACGATACGTACTTGGATCTGTCAAGCCATTCATGCATGTTCTTCTCTTTCTCTGGTTTCGATACGTTGTGCAGAACGTTCAGAAACAATGAGTATTTTTGGAAATGGCCATGTAATTTCCAGTTCAAGACTGATGTCTTGAAAAACTTTATTTATGGGAAGCGTCTCAAACTTCGCAGACATTCTCACCAGGTGGTATTATATCACTTACATGTTTGCTACACAACCCGATGGTAAATTAGATATTCCGATAATTATTTTTAGTGTTTCAGTTTTAGAAGATAACAACCCATGCACACCTTAATAGTAAATAATCATGAAGGAAAAAAAAAGCTCTCTTGCTTAGGGAATAAACCCTCGTAACCCTAATTGTCATTATCGTTGACGGTGACTCTCCCTTTTTGTTTTTCTCCTATGATCCCTCAATTTTATTGTTTAGCTCGTCCATGGTAGTATTATCATCATTTTTTACGGGATTCCCTCAATCTGCCTCTCGATTTAGGATCGACATAATCGAGTTTTCGTGGCGATCAGGTATGTGCTAATGAGGATATGTTCTTCGACGAGCGGTGGTTGTCAGAGGTGGGTTTGAGCGGTCGTATGGTGGCCCGAATATACTTTGGATTGACTAGCAACATCGAAGAAAGAGAGTTTGAAGACGATTGAGACTATTCCTGAAGATCAGAGAAGGTGTCCAAGAAGACGTGGGACGCATGAGAGTAAGTACGTTCAGCTCCCATCCCGATTGATTGTGACCAATCGCACTCTTTCGCCAATTGTTTTGATCCCTGGTCAAGTAACGTACATCTCACATAAGAAAATTGGTCCCCTTCAACAGACCAAGCGACAGTCAGACAATCTCACTTGTATCAAGTCAAGTTAATTACGACTGGTTTTCCAATTCTTAGAGTTTATATTTTTGGTGTTTAGTCTTAATTGTCAATACCGAATTTATATCAATTATAATTTTAAGGTCAGTATGATGAGGTTTACGAGGAAATTCCATTATTTCACTGTTTTATTTTTGTCTTTGTACTTGTCCTTAAATAAATAAAATGATATTTTTCGATTAAAAAATGAATAATAAAATCATTTTTAATTGTAATCTAACTGATGACGTTATTGTAGACAATTTCTCTCCATTGAGAGCTCTCTCCTAACCCTAGCCGCCCTAGCTATAGTGTTCTCTCTTGCCCCTATCATCGAGTTGTCCTCTGTTGTGGTTCCTCCGATCATTACTACTGTTGCCGCAGCCGGTGATACCCCTCTGCTACCGTCCTGCCCCTCGCAGACCGTTCCCGGTGCTAGGGATAGGATTCGTCGACGGAAAAAAGCTAAACCATCGGTTCTGGATTTGTCTTCCTCTACCCCGGTGCTCCCGGTACTCCCTCTCCCTGGCTCGGGCGTATCGGTGGACGTGGCCTCCTTCTCCATGGGAACAACTGCTCCGTCCCCGACCGTGACGCCGAGAAGAGGGCGGCCCTTACGACGTCCTCCAGTTACGTCCTTCTCACGCACCGTCCTCCTCGGCTTCCCCACTCCAAACCTTATTCCGCCGACCCAACCTCTTGGCCATGACCTTGCTCTGGCCCCCCCTCCCCCGGGCGCCGTAGTTTCTAGGGTTTGCCAAGACCTCGCTCTGGCCCCTCCTCCCCCGGGCAGCGCGGTTTCTAGGGTTTGCCAAGACCTTGCTCCGGCCCATCCTCCCCCGGCGACGCAATTGCTAGAGTTCCGGCGTCGCATGTGGTCCATGGGAGCGCAGCTGATGGAATGTTGTAAAGGATGTTGTCAGTTCCTATGTGGGGCGAAAAGCTACAGGCGGGGAAGATGCCCTACGGCCTAAGCATCGGGGATTGGCTCTGGGAGGGGTCCACAAACGATGTGTTGTCTCCCACCATCACCATTACCGTCGAGGTCCCTCAGGATTTCCGGTACCCCGTTCCCCCTCAACGTCTTCTTTCCTTGCCCAAGAGGCATCAAAATATCGTCTGTGACGGTTCTGACATTAAAAGGATCAGTGAACTATTGTTCGTTAATACTGATTTTCTGGTGGTCGTGGAGTCTGTTCCCCGTTGTATTCAAGTAATAAAAATACACGTTTCGTTCAAAAAAAACTGATGACGTTTCAAAAAAGTCCAACTGATGAGCTCATCAAATGATAAACCTCTCTTTACCCACTTTGAAATGTATTAACATCGGTCGTGATTGTATTTGTCTTTAACCCATGAAGAATTGGTTTGAGATAGATAAGACTATAAAAATAAAATTTGAATTCTATGAACACAAGTTTAAGTAGTTGATTAGTTTGACATATTAGTTAATATTGTTTTAACCTACTAGATCGATCAAATTAGCATTACAAAAGCGGTTAATGAACAACGATAAGTAAGGTATTTGAAGGGGTTGGTTTCAATTGCTACGGGTTACATTAGCTGTTATAATACTGTTACTATTGTAGATGTGAAGAAGAAGATAATAAAGGAGAAAGAAAGAAAAGGAAGTGTTGGTTCAGATATGAATGGTATTAAATAAAATACAAGGAAGGAACTGATATTACAGAGCAATGAGCAATGGAGTGAGCGCGACATGACCGAGACTCTGACAGTGGTTGAAAGGAAAGGACCTACAATACATTGATTATCTCAATTTCCCATAGGCTCATAGGGCTGTGGGTGAAACACATGTTACGCGACCTGCCCTTTCATCGTTTCATTCATCTTTTTTCATGATAACTAGGTAAATCTCTTGGCATCTTCTTTTTTATTCTAGTTTCTCTTGGTTTTGTGCTACAATACTATGTGCCTTTTTCCGGATCATATTTTATTTTTGTCTTTTGCATATGATATTGTAGCTAATTGTAGCTTGTCGATCTCAATTATAGGTTCTCAATGATTATGATCTACATGAATTATGTAATTGATTGCGTTTGACATTTACATATGATATTACGAATAATATATCAATTTTAATAAACATATGAATATTTCTTTGTTTATGTACCCTAAATTACTTTAAGAACATCTCTCACACTTCTACCTACTACCTCTCTCGACAAAACCTAAAGGTCCTTCTTCTTCAGAATGCAGTTGTTGTCGGCGACATTCATGACCATGGTCATGGATGTCGCCGGTAGCAACCTCTTTTGGCTCCCCTCTGTCTCTTTAATCTTGAGGTCGGCACGACGTTGTCGATCTACCCATGACAACGGCCCTCATCTTCTCTCTGTTTTGTTGAGCTCTGCTCACCTCCCTTGGTCCTCGTCGGCGTCACCCATTGTTCCCGGCCGCCGCCTCTGCCCGGTGTTCTTCTTGTCGCCTTTCCATCACCTCCGGCCAGATCTGGCACCTGAACCAGCCTCCCTGCCGTCTACAGTCAATTTTTTCACCTCGCCGGCCGATCCCCCTTCCCCGATGTCGCCTGAACTTTTTTCCCGTCCAGATCCGTTGTGTGCTCCGCCTGCCGCCGTCGCCTCTCCTCCCCCGCCTCCCCCTTTCCCTCACCGCCGCCCTCTCTGGGCCAAAACCACCATTTCCCGCCCTCCTCAGTCCAGATCTGCCTCTACTCGTCCAGCCACGGCCTGCTCCGCCTCCCACCACCCCCCTCAGCTCATCTTCGTCTTGACCCGCCTCCCCCTGCCCCTCCCTGGCCGGATCCACTACTTCCTCATCCATTCCTGTCCCGGTCCCTCCCCAACCCCTTTCACCCGACGCCAACGATCGACCGGGAGCTCCCCGACAACGACAACTCGACTACCTCCGGCCGAGCTCCTTAGCCACGTTAGTTCTCCGGCCAGACGGACAGGTCCGAACCCAGTTTCTGTCGGAACACCGCAGTTGATGCCATTCAGTTGTGTTCCTGCTTTTCGTGTTTACCCGACCAGTCCCGTGCACCAGCCCCTAGCGGATCGGATATGCACCCGTCGGCGCCATCCATCTCGCCTCGATCTCAAGCTCTGTCATCGAAGGACGGTCGCGAGTGGCTCTTGTTTGTTGTTGTTGTTTATTATGTTGTTATTTTTGTTTGCGTTTATCTGGTTTCTGTTTTGTCCTCCCTGTTGGAATCCCGGATATCCGACAGGTTGTAGTATGTCGGGACGGTTTTCTTTATCGGCATATCTCTTTAGAGAGTTGATAAAGAGCACCGACCTGATAGTAATGGTTTATTTAGGCGTTGCGTCGCCCGTATTGAGAGCTATTCATCTCGTCGGTCGTTCCTCAGGTTCGCGTGAACGATCGATGGATGTAACGCTTGTTCCACCGTTTGTTCGGTTCATCTTATGTTCGGTTTGTAAGGTTTGTTAATTTATTAATGAATCTTTCCTTTCAAAAAAAAAGAATATTTCTTTCTTTTATTTGTGTTTTTTGAACGAATGGTGCAATATTATTATTATTTTTTGATAAATGATGGTTTTATTAAGTTTTAAAAATACAAAGTTGGGAATTTTTTTACCCCAAGGTGGGGAAAAGAGAGCTTACCGCAATAAAGCTATCACAAATAACCTTCAAAAGAAACTACACCACAAACGGTAAAAGAATCTTACTAGAAACGGTAAGACAATGAAGAAAGGCGATAAGAGCAAAACAGTGAAAAACTATTCGATAGAAACTTTGAAGTCTATCTGAAGCATTGTCCCTGTTTTGAGAAAGGGTCTCCAAGCTTCATTTTTACGTTGAGCCTCAAGCTTCTCAGTTTCACTCATACAGAGTGAACGAGTCGACGCTCCAAAAAGCTGGTGAGGTTTTTTCCTTCGTTTCCCTTTAACCTTCTGTATTGTTTCAGGCGACCACACTGGGAAGTCTTGATCGAAACTTGACATCGGATTAATGGAGGGGGAAGGTAAAACCCGAGAGTCCGACTTGGGGAGAACTTGCTTCACCAAATCAGAACATGATGCTAGAGGGCGAACAAAAGCTGCATGAGAGAGCCCTTTTTGCACAAGGTTTTACCCAATTGCATCAGCACAAACTTCTGGACCTTCTGACCCAACAGCAGACGGGCATGTTGGTTGGGTTGGAGTTGCGTGATCCACACGCAACCCTTCACCTGATTGGAACTCGATCAAACCTGAGATATCAACACGATCTGCGCGAGAAAGGGATCCCAAAACGCGATCTTTGGGAGGGACCTCCGATGATTTCGGCGCTGATTTCAGAATCAGAGATAGCGATCCCTCGTCCAAACCCGGAATGGGAACGCGCGTATCACAGATCGGATTTGGCCGCGGATTCAGAGTTGTATTGTCGGTCAGATCCCGGTTGTTCTTCTGCTGGAGATGCATGTCGAGGTTGTGAAACACCTTCTGTAAAGGAATTGTCCCTTCCTTCGAAGTTGCCTCTCCTTTCTTGATGCTCTGTTTTTTGGTCGGAAATACGCCGGACCTTTAACCACGCCGAGAAGTGACAACACAGAGTGTATGCCATTGAATTTGTAGCCATTTAGAGAATCAATCACCTATGATGCTGAATCCTTTGATGTGAACTTGACAAATCCAAAAAGTAAGCCTTCTTTGTTAGGCCTCTATCGGATGTTGGCTGAAACAACCTCACCATATGACCCCAATGCATTTCTCACCCACTCTGAGCTTGTACCGGCCGGTAAATTGTTGACATACACCTCTGAGTCTGAAGCTGGGGCATTGGTAACATCTTCCAAAGTTGGGTCCTTCTCAGGTACCACGTCTTTACAAGCCTTCCGAGCCTTTCGTGGAGTGGAGTTTTGATCCTGTCGTGTCTCTTTACAAACCATCCGAGTCTTCTGTGGAGAGCTCAAACCGGTGGCCGATTTCGGAGCCAAACATTCTGCATCAAGAGGTCGAGAGTGGATCGGCTGCTTGTTCCTTGTTCTTTTCTTTTCTTTGTTCCCTTTTCCTCCTTTTGTATTATACAGTGGCTTCTCAATAGAAATATTGTCTCTATATGATGATAGAAGCACTAAGCAGAATGCAGAGAAGGAAAGAAGTTTGGCCCTTTCTATTCCCATCTTGCGGTTTTCAAGTTTGCGGTGGAGGTCTCTAGCTACACAAACCTGGAGCACTCGTCCAACAAACAGCCACAACCCGCCCCTCCGCTTTGCGAGGTCTGGAAACTGGAGAAAACGGAACGCCGGCGGCGGCGCAACAAATCTGAAATGGAGTCTGGATCACCAAAGGGGTGCAATATTATTCATTTCAAGAAATTACATAGGTGTGTACCGAGAAATAAATTCCCCGACCACGAGAGAAAGGTCAGAATAGTTGAACAACGGTTCTCTAAACCTTTTCGTATCATAACCGACGTAAGCAGTATTTAATGCCTCATAGGCCATGACAGAAGACGGAGAGGAGGAATGGGAGACTGGAGATCCTGACTGACCTCAACGATAATAGTGAAGGGGGAATGCAGCATATCGTACAGTGACCCCTCCCAGGTCCAGTCCCTGATGCACAGTGTACCACTCATTCCTCCTGGCGGAGCTGTTTTCCCGCCATGAACTGTTCCTCCCTGGGGACCCCATCTGTTGACCGTTTCAGTGTGTTCTGGTTGTCCCTAGCGCCAGCTTCTCCAGGGACACCATCCTCCTAAGCTCCCAAACTTGCCCGAGCTCTCCCAACCAGATGGTCCAGGCGCGGTAATGGATCCTTCAACACCGGAGAGGTAGATGGTTGAAGCAGTGCCCCACTAGCCGATCCCTGATGTCCTGGCCGAGGGGGCATAAGGAGCCGAGAGCCCTTATCCAGGTTCAAAGGACCCTGAGGGCCAAAGCCTGATGGACGAGGCAGACAGACCGGTTCTCCCCAATCTGTGGTATACGTCTTGACTTTTTTCTCTCGGTGGTACTCCAGCATGAATTCTCCGAACCGCGGGGGGGGGGGGGGGGGGGGGGGGGGGGGGGGGGCTCTAACCGCCCACGTACAATCCTTCAAAATATGGCTGAGACGACCACAATTATAACAAAAGCTTGGAAGCTTTGTATACGTGAGTTCCACTTGAATAAGGCCCGGAAACTCTGGGAACCTAATCACTTGCCCTTTCCGTAGTGGCTTTTTAGGGAGGTGCCAGAAGTAGATTTTGACAGTCCCACCCAGCACATCCCCCATCGGTCGCATGGGACATTCACGCACATTCCTAGTGCGCTGCCAATGGGGATACCTATCTCCCTTGTCTGAACCAAAGGTGGCAGCCCTCTAGCATGTACCCAAAGCTGCACCCGGTCCAGAAGAGGCAGCTCCCGAGCCCACGGGTCTAAATCTCCTAGCAGCAGGACCTTGCCATCAAAGCACCAAGGATCATTTCTTCGAACCTATGAGCGAGACTCCGAGGACCGGAAGTAAAAGACGAACAAGCCCAGCCCTAGATCTTTAACCATCAGGCCTTCTGGAGACTTTCCTCATGCGTTTGTGATGATACGCAGGAGCATGTCCTTCTGTGGAGGTTTAGGGGCCCAGAGACGTCCCAGCAAACCCCATAGTTGACGAGTGAGGGCCGTCGATGTCGTCGCCCGAGTCGTCGGGACCATGACCTCGATTTCGTCATTTTCCTCCAAGGAACAAGATGATAACTCATCCTGCAGACCTTCCAAGGATGATTGAAGATCCATCATCCGGTCAGTCGAGGATGAGGGAAACTCAGGCGTAGCCAGGTGCCGCGACCGATCCTGCGTCATACCCGGCGGGGTAGTTAGGGCCACATGAATAGTTGGTATCGGGGCCTGATTAAGGAGGCAACGCCCTAATCCCAAGGCCAGCACTACCGTCCTCAATAGCTCCTCCATAGGGGCCTTCCCTTTCACTGGGTCCCTCCGCAGCGGGGGAAACGCACTATGGTTAACACCCGAGGCCTCATCAATGGGAATGTGTACCTGGTCCCAAGTAATATTAGGAACGAGTTCCCAACCAGGAGCAGGACCTAGGGAACACTCAACCCTAGGCATGGTTGAGGCAACATCAATCGGCGTCGAAACTCAGAAGCCCTGCCGTCAGGCAGCGGTGGTAGAACAAGGTCATGGCACACAGGGAGGATCGGGGTGCTAGGGATTGAGGAATCCAGAACGATGGTACTCCGGTATTCTAGGGTTCAGGGGAACCAGAGTGGGATCACAGCTTTCAGAGCAGGCCGGCTTGTCAGGGTTCGGAAGAACCAGAGTGTTATCATGGCTTACAGGGTAAGGCGGCCCGCTGAGACTGAAGGGAATAAAAGTGAGGTTGCGACTTACTGCACAAGGCGGAACGCTAGGGTTTAGAGGCGGTAAGGCGAGAAGGCCCTTACTTGGAGAAGAAGGCACTGTTGGTCGACGTAGAGGCCTCCCCTGTTTCGGTTCAACCGTCCGGGTAGGAGACGCTGACCCCACGACGAAAGGGACCTACTCTGAAATCTGTCCTAAAGGCGGAGAGATCGCAGCTTGGAGGGTCGGCTTTGTCTTCCGTCGACGACGCTCCACCTTCTTAAGTTTCGCAGCGGCGGTGGGTTGGTGGGGGCACGGGAGGGGGAGAAGAGAACCACAAGTGAGAACAGCGACGGCCATCACCGGCTTATTGCTGGCTGCAGACACGACGGCAGAGATTTTTAGGGAGAGCTCCATAACGATTGGCTGCTAGGGATAGAAAAAATCTCAAAGTTGAGAGAGATTATAGTTTTGTCGCGTCTTTCTTTCTTTTCTTCGTTGGAAAGTAAAAGTAGTGATGTCATTTTTTAAAATAAATGGTAAGTAAATTTGTAAGATAATTAATATGCATCATATTGATGACTTCTCTTTCAGCATATTTTAGTCTTTTATATCATAATAAATGTTTTATTACTGTCCTGGTCATCTTTGATCACTCCATCGTTACCATTCTCGACCCCTCTTTATATCCTCTCTTGGAACTGTTAAGGAATCGTTACTCCTTGCCATAATCAGCACTTGAATACCCTTCTCCGTACACACTCTCCCACGGTCAATATAGATCTTTGTGTGGGGTCCTTTCAGCCCCCGATCTGAATCGTGGAGATTGAGATCAGCGGCTGGAGTTGCAGGCATTGGTGTCCCCTCTTGAGTGTCGGGAATAGCCGGTGGAAAATCGTGGATCACGAACATGAGCCCTTGTTCGCCAACAACCAAGTGAAGTTTGGTATACATCCTCGACAGCCCCAATGAGTACCAGACGAGAGAGTGAGACACTATTAAGGAGATATGTCCCGTCCCAATGGGATCTGGCACAACCCGATCCCAAGTCTCCTCCTTTTCCTAGGGTCCTCCTTGGCTACCTGGTGTACTTCGTCCTCAAGGGTCTCCATCGATCGCGGGACTAGCGTGCTTATTTGGAAAAGAAGGTCCACCGAGTCAAGAAAAAAAAGTGGTAGATGTGCACCCCACGAGAATAAGGTACACTTCCTTAGGTATACACTTGGAATAGTCATCGTTAGTATGGTCTTTTTATGTGTTTTACTGAATCTATCAACTGCGAAGAAAAACAACCATTGTCGTTTACTGGATAAATGTCTTGGACATATTCGATACTATGTCTAATCTTTTTTCATGTTCTCTTAATAAAATATTCCTCTTTATGCTAAAAAAAATATGCACGATATTTTTTTATAAGCGTAGTTTTTTATTAGAAAAGATACGATCCGAGAAAGAAAGTAACTAAAGGGGAAAGTCTCAAGAAAACGATTACAAGAGAAGCTCAATAACGGGAGCTCGAAAAGGAAAAAGTCTTAGACCGTTGGACGACATGTCCTAAAACGAGAGGACTACACGTCCAAAAAAAGCGAACAGAGAAAATCAACCCTCATCGGTGACCCACTCTTCACCTTCAGAAGTTAAGGTCTGGTCGTCAAAAGCCTTCGCTTGAGCAGGCTTATTGGTTTGAGTATTTCGAGCGATTCGAGCTTGCGCGACCTTCGTCCAAACGTCAATAGGCCTATAGAGTCTTTCACGACTCAAAAAAGCATGTTGTTGATTAACCGTTGTAGTAATCCGAATAATGTTTAGGGGTTCGGCTCTTCCCTTTCGAAGGTTGGATAAAGGCGTCCTTCCAAGGGCTACTCTGACCCCTAGAAGGAACGTCGTCCTTAACCAAGCTAGGTTGAGGTCCACCAATAACAGGTCCACCTATCCCTTCCTCAATTTGCCTCACACGATCAGACCATACCAATTGATCCATCATAGCCACAACTAGGCCTACACCAATGCTACTCGCTTCACGTACGTTTGAATTAGCACTTGGGCCTAGGCTTGAAACCAGACAGCCCACACACCCAGCAGGACCAAAACTCTCGGGCGACGAGGTCATCACGCCATAAAACAAGACCACTCGTTCCACCGATTCACTAGCTAAATTTTGGGGATTACGATCCACAACCAATCCTCCGAATCATTCTCCAACTAATGAGCGTGATTCGAGTCAACATGAACATTTGAAACAAGCGTATCGTATGAGATATATGATGTGTGATCTCAAGCTGCGTGATAGGAGCAGACTCCCCGGTGAACGAAGGCTTTGACGAGCCCAACACCAGAGCACCGTTATGATATGTCCAAAAAGCCAGCTTCTCCTTCGTCCCAGACTCAGTCCGCTAAGACCCTGCAAAACAGAGTGATGAATGCGTTGTTTTACCTGTTTCTTGAAGTGAACTTGATTTTGGGCTTTGTCAGGACGCGCTATCGTCATAAAGAGCTCAAGTCCATTATACTTAAATCCATTGAAATCTTATGTAACCTTAAAAGCTATTTCTAAGGATTGAAACTCCATAAAACCAAAATAACATCCTTTCCGATTTAGTCGTTTGAGGACAACGGCAGATACAATCTCACCATATACCCCTAAAGAGTTTCTCACCCGATCCGTCGTTGTATAATACGGTAAGTTGTATATAAAAACTTTACTTGACTAAACCTTCAACGAGGACTCTATTCTGAGATCCATACCCGTCAACACGAGCTCAAGCACAATTAGTTGCTTGCGAGCGTATCCACCAATGTGAATTATACTCAACACTAAGATCTCGCAAGTACAAGGATGAGTCATTCGTATATCAAATAAAAATCACATAGAAAAATAATAAACATATCGAGCTTTCGTATGTTAATCGTATTCAAGTACAAATAACTCAATCAAGCATATTTTAATATCACTTGCTATTAAAATGAGGTTGCATACTTGCATATATCATTATCTGACTCATTGTCATTTTTGTAGCGAAAGGTGCAATTTTATAAATATTTAAATCAGGACATCGATGTGCGTTAGGGAATATGCTCTCGGGCCACTAAGGTCAGACAAGAAGAGAAATGGCTCACTGAAACTTTTTTCACTAGAACCATCACAGACGGTTTTTAAACTCCATATAGGAAAGGACAGAATACGAAAGAGGCAAGGGGGTACCGAAATCCTGAAGGATCTCAACAGTGATGATGGTGGGAGGAAAAGCATTTTCATGGGACCCCTCCCAGGGCCAGTCCCCGATGCTCATTCAGCCTCTCATTCCTTTGGCGGGGCTGCTTCCCCGCCCTAACCTGCTCCTCCCGAGGTGCTCCAACTGTTGACCTCTTGAGTGCCCTCTCCAGGTCCAATAGGTTCCGGAGCTTCAACCTCCTTTGGTCCCGGACCCTCGCGTGGACCGCTACCTAACTCACCAGAGAGCGATGATGGGGCCCCCAATATCGAGGTAGCATGAGACTAACCGATCTCAAGGCGGGCGTTACCCCGAGACCCCGGACCAGGAGGCACGAAGCTTGTGGAGCCCCGGGGGGCTGTCTAGAGCCAAGTTGCCCTTATGGATGACGCCCTTGGGAATAGGCGAACGGTAACCACCCCCTACCTCAATCTGTCGCATAGGATTTGACCTTCTTATCTCTCTGGTATTCTAGCAAGGAGGAATCAAACCGCAAGGGACCCTTGACTGCCCACGTGCACTCCTTCAAAACATGGTTGAGTCGGCAACAATTGTAGCAGAAGCTCGGGAGCTTAGAGTAGGTGAGTTCAACTTGAATCAACTCAGGAAACTCCTTGAACCGCAGGACCAGTCCCTTTCTGAGTGGCCTCTCGAGAAAGCGCCAGAACCGAACTTTGATAGTTCTGCCCCAACACATGCCCCATTGGTCACATGGGACATCCACACAAGCTCCCAATGCATCCCCGATGGAGGTACTCGTTTCTCGCGTCCTTACCAGAGGCGGTAGACCCCTTGCATGCGTACACAATTGCACTCGGTCTAGAATTGGCATCTCTCGAGCACACGGGTCCAGGTCACCAAGTAACAGGCCCGACCGTCAAAGCACAAGGGTTCATTGCCTCAGACCCACGCCGTGCCTCAGAGGATTTGAAGTAGAACCCAAAAAGGCTCGGTCCTAGGTCCTTAATCACGAGCCCTTCAGCAGCCTTCCCCTACGTGGTTGTAATGATACGCAGGAGAGTGTCCTTACGAGGGGTTTTTGGATACCATAGTCTCCCCATCATCCCCCATTGTTGACGTGCAATGGCCGCAACATTTCCCGGGAGGACGGGAATATCACTTCAACCTCTTTGTCCTCTTCCAAGGAACGGGACGATAAGCCGTCCTGAAGACCATGAAGGTCTAAGACCAAGGCATCCGGAGGCGGAACGACTTCCTCCGTGTCCAAGTGTCGCGGTCGATCCCGCGTCATTCCTCTCGGGGTTATAATGCACGCCGGGATGAGCGGGATCTTGTCTTGACTTGGGAGGCACCGACTTAACCCCATAGCCACCACTGTCGTTCTAGGAAGTTCCCCCATCGGATCCTTCCCTTTGCTCGGATCCCGCTGCAGCAGCGGTGCCCTACTATGGCTAGAGTCTGATGCAGTCACAACCATAACCCATGCACCCGGAGTGGGGTGAAATAGGGTAGGCTCTTGGCGCGAGGGTGACGGAACCCTAAACGTCCCACCGCCATGTAGAGGATGACCCAGGGCCTAGTTTGGAGGAGGACCTAACGGTGGCGTAACCCTAGGATCCGCGCTACCCTGGAGGGGAAGAGCCCGAGCTAGGTCATGGATACTTAGGGGGCCGACGAACTAGGGTTTGGAGAGGGGAGAGCTAAGATTCCGTTACTTGCAGGGGAAGTAACCTTGGGACGGCGGTTAGAGGCGGGCCTCCCCCGTCTCGGTTTGGCGATTATGGCCGGAGAGGCTGATCCCAAGGAGAAGGAGATCCTAATTGGGGCTTCTCCCAGCGGAGGGAGACTCGGCGTTGGCAACACAGGTGGAGCCACCGAGGGGGTCAGAGTCGGCTTGGTCTTCCTCTGGTGACAGCTTTTGTCTCCAGCAGCACGGGCGGTCTATAGGTGACAAGGCAATGCAAGGAGAGCATCATTAACAGGAGCTACGACAACAACCACGGGCGGAGGCACCACAAAAGGCATATCAACGACAGGGACAGAGGAGAGCACCATAGCTTTTCGCGTGACTAAGGCTTGAAGAGAGTCTCATAGTTGAGAGAGTTTTTAGAATGTTGTTCGCATTGTTTCGACTTATTGTCATTAGATATAACTCTTTTTTATTTGTTTTGTAAGTTGTCCTTTTCCAACAAAATAATTTTTATGTATTTATTTTGTAAGTTGTCCTTTTAACAACAAAATAATGCTATATCGTGGCTAGAACTTGAACTCTATCTACCAAACTAAACATATAGAACATCTACGGGTATTAGATAAACTTGGGTTCCGACAAAGGAAGGGAAGTAAAATCTACTTGAGTAGGTGTCATGTCCTTTGGTCCGGACAACGAATAGTGATGGGTGGGTGCATGTACGCTGATAAATGAGGACCGTGTTGTGGGGAATGAAAAACGGTACAAGGGTAATGATAGTAATTATGTTTGTTTAGTACACAATCTCCCATGTAATGAACCATGCTTGCTATTTTTGATCATCGCTTTGATATACATCTGTTTCTTTATTCCATCTATAGTGCTGTTCCATTTTTGTATCCTTCGTTCGGTCATTTTCGCTCGCCTAACCTAGATTCTGTAGAGGGGCATCCCATATTAATGATAGGAAAAAAAATAGTAGGGAGTCACTGCATAAACAACCCGATATTAGGATTCAATGTGACAAAATTGATAAACTTCTAAAACTATATCTCATAGTAGCATTAATTTGTAATCTATGTTAATATAATTTAAAATTGAAAAACTATACTTTTCAATTCTTTTAACATAAAAATAACCTCATTCTTGTTTAAGAAAAAATAATACATATTTAATTAATTTATTAAATTCTATTTACAAAATAAATATTTAGTTTTTATATAAAAAATATTTTATTCAATCTTATAAATGATTAAAATTATATTAATTTGTTTTCTTAAAAATCAGATTATTTTGATAACTATTTTTAAAAATATAATTCAAAATTTTAATGGTAATTTTTCAAAAAATATTTTTTTATACTTTAATTTCTAAATTCATATTTTATTTGAGTTTTCTTTAAAAATCGGATTATTTTGATAAATATATTTTAAAATATAATTCAAATTTATAATGATAATTTTTGAAAAATAATTTCGATTTTGTATAAAAATGTTTTATCCAATTTTAATAGTTAATAAATTTATATTTTATTTTTAAAATTTTGAAGTAAAAAATAAACTAAAATCTGATATTTGTAGTTAATAAAATATGTTATAAATTGAATTATCGCTTTAAAATTATTTATGAAAGTAATCTGATATTTTTTTAAATCAACTCTGATTTTAGTATTTAATAAAATAAAAGGTTAATTCCATCTCAGTACCCTAAATCTTTCATATTTCATTTAGAGTACCCTAAATCTTTTTTGTGTCACCTCAGTACCCTAAATCTTTCATATTTCATTTAGAGTACCCTAAATCTTTTTTGTGTCACCTCAGTACCCTAAACTTTTATTAATTCCATTTTAGTACCTTAAACTTTCATTAATTTCATTTCAGTACCCACCGTTAACTTCACCATAATTTTGGTTGCTGGTGAGGGGTTGTATGGTCAATTTACCTGTTTTAATGAAAGATTTAGGGTACTCTAAATGAATTAATGAAAGTTTAGGGTACTAAGGTGACACAAAAAAGATTTAGGGTACTCTAAATGAAATATGAAAGATTTAGGGTACTGAGGTGGAATTATCCCTAAAATAAATTTTATATAAAATATGAATATATAAATTAATATTTAATAAATTTGATTATATATATATATATATATATATATATACAATTATCATTAAAAAATTGAATTATATTTTTAAAAATATTTATCAAAATTATATGATCGTTAAGGAAAAAAATTAAAATATGATTTTAATAATTTATAAGATAGAATAAAATATTTTTATATAAAAACTTAATTTTATTTTTAAATGGATTTGAATAAATTAGTTAAATATGAATTAATTTTGTTCAAGTTATAATGAGGGTATTCTTGTTCTAAACAAAATTGAAAAACATAGTTTTCTAATTTTAAACTATTCTAGCATAGATTACAAATTTATGCCATTATGAAGCATAGTTTTACAAATTTCCCATTCAAAAATTCAAAAATTTCAATATCTATTTTAAAAAAATCATATTATGACATTGACATATTAACCCTTTTTAATATTTACTTTTTTGATTTAATAATTTTGTTTCTTTTTTTTCATTTTAACAAAATAAAAAATATATATTTTAATTAATTTTTGTGATTTCTAGTTTATTATAAACTCTAATTTTCTATAAAATTATAAAAAAAAATTTAGCGAAAGATGCAATTGTATCAAAATTATATCATGACATTGATAAGCGATAGGGAACATGCTCCCAGGCCACTAAAGTCAGACAGAAAGAGCAATGCCTCACTGAACCTTTTATCACTATAACCGTCACATACGATATTTGAAAGCCATATAGGCAAGGACATAATACGAAGATGAGGAAGGGGTGCCAGAAATCTAAGATCTCAACAACGGTGATGGTGAGAGGCAAAGCATCTTCATGAGACCCCTCCCAAGGCCAGTCCCCGATGCTCCTCTTGCCTCTCATTCCTCTTGGCGGGGCTGCTTCCCCACCCTAACCTGCTCCTCTTGAGGTGCTCCAGCAGCTGCTGACCTTTTGATTGCTCCAGTTCCCTCTCCATGTACCACAGTGGGTGCCGGGACTACAGTCTCCTTTCTCCACAGACCTCCACAGTTTTTAATCTTATTAATAAAACATATATATTAGATTTTATTTTTTTACATCTCTTTTATAATTATTTATATAAAAAATAATTTTTTTTTTCAGATCTGCAAAATCTAGATTTGAAATCCCATGAAGTAGTTTGGCGTGCACCAACGAACAAGTCCGACGAGCACCACCGAACCAGTCCGGCAAACATGGCGATTCGAGTCCGACGACGGCATGGTGATTTGTGGCCGAGCAAGGGCACCTACTTGCCGTGCCTTGTCCTTTCTTTATATTGTTCATGCCTTCATCGTCTCCAATCCGCAACTCGTCCCCATATCTCACCACCGTGAAACAAGCTCAGCAACGCCGAAAATCATAAACAGAAATCATGAAACTACCTGTGTCATTTCTAAAACTCCTCATTCCATAAATCAAACATCTTCATGAAACTAACAGTGCCATTTCTGAATCAAGCCAACGCCCGAACCCTCTCTCTGCCTTCACCGTTTTTATTTTAAATTTGTAGTTCTAAACATATATCTAGTTGGTGTGGGTGTTGCATTGGAAGGTGAAAGTGAGGGTGTGTCTGGTGGAGGGATTTGGAGAAAATGGGTGAGGATGTTTGTAAGAATATCCACAACGGTATTAGACCAGTCTAATTGGAATATGTTCGTGGCCAAGTTAGGCTAGTAAAATCTGAGCCTGAACCTATTTTGGGCCAACCCAAGGGAACACATCTTTTCCTTTTTAAGCAAGCTTCAATCGGCCTGCAATTGGATTGAAGGAGACGTGTGTGGAATAGGCAGCTTTGCAGGTACAGTTCTGAACGGAAAAGAGGTATTCGAAGGGTTTTGCAGTAGTTTGGTAGTCCTTGGAAGGATGCTCTTGTTAAACCTTCAAAACGAAAGAATCTGCCACCTAAGCATTTTTCGGATTATCAAATCGTTAATTGTAAACTAAGAGCACGTTCTCTGAGTCGTGAAAGGCGTGCTAATCCTATTAACGTTTGGAAACAACTCGTTGAAGCTCGAAACACTTAATTAGGCCAACCTACTCAGAAGAAGGCTTCGACTATCTGAATATCACTTCAAATGGTGAAGAATGGGTTATCGACGAGAGTTGATTCTGCTTTGTCCGTTTTGGTATTTTCGGACTTTTGTCCTCCTATTTTTCGGGGTTAGGCCCCTTAGCTCTATACAAGAGTTCCTATGTGATCGTTGACTTTTATCATGTTTCTTCTTAAATCATGGCAGTCCGATACCATTTTTTTTTGGAATTGATCTTATTAATAAATTTTCGAGCTTAATTATATAAAAAAATGTGTGATATTTATGCTTTTTTTACTGTTTTTAGAAAACTGGTTTGTAGTACAAAAAATATGTCATAGAGTTCGTAACAAAAAAAAAAATTCGAAAGATCTTGCCGTTATACTAACTCTTTTCTTTAATTAATAATAAAAATAATATCTTTCGTTCAAAAATATGTGTCCGACAAATAACAACTGTATTTGAATGTCTACTACAAATTATAATAAATTAAATCATTGGGGGAAAAGATAAGTAAACTTTAATATTGGATTTATTGGAGGATAAAAGGTGGTGGGTTCATCACATTATGCAAGTGAAGTGAATAGAATTAAATCGAGTGCGAGGCTCATCAAACTCAACCAAACCCTTAAACGAATTAAATTGGAATATAAAGTAAAGTTGGTGAGAAGCCAACAAAACGCATTCTCAAACATAGAAATCGCAAAAACTATAAATCAATACATAGCTTTTAAAGTTAAAAAAAAAAATACATAGCTTTGAGATTATGGCACGGCGTGTAGGAACAAAATGGGCCAAGTTGATTTATATTTATTTATTACTTTACTTATAGTCATAGGCGGACTCACTCACTGGTCAGGGGGGGCACGTGCCCCCCCTCAAATTTCCAAAATTCAATTAGTTTTTTTTTTTTAATTATTAGTTACTGTTTATCTAATAAAATAACCGTGTGCCCCCCCTCAAAAGTCAAACCATTGTTTCCTTTTTCATTGAAACTAACCGTATGCTTTTGGGGATGGTAATTAACTGATTGCTCTTGGATAGTAATTAACTATCACTTGATTCACTTTCGATGGTAATTAACTATCACTAACTTCCTAACTTCAATGTAATTAACTATCACTAACTTCCTAATCTTAATTGGATACTAACCGTGTAGTTTTTGTATTTCAATTCTAATTAATTTCTTAAATTGAATTTGATGACACTAATAAAATTTTATTTCTTTTTTTTGAAGTTTCATAACCGGTTGCTTTGTTAGTTTAATTTCCTAATTCTTTTTTTTTTATTTCTTGTAGTTACAATTTCCTAATTCTAGTTGGTCTACAAATCTATCTCTATTTAAAGCATTAAACTTTCATACTACATCAATTTCAGTTTAGTTCTCTCCATATTTACAACAATGATAACAAGTTATTTCAAAAGAGTAGCCGACTCTCCCAACCCCGATGAGAAGAAGGAGAAATCTCCAAAATTAGATCGTGGTCTTTCTGAGAAAAGTGATAAAGTGGTGGAAACAGATTTGGAAATTAATTATGAAAGTCTTGAAACAGATCCGGGAAAGAGGTCATCTATTCTACTCTATCATCCTAATATTCGAGATCAAGTACGCAGAGAATATATACAGAGGGGTCCCTGTCAACATGATTTTCCATTAACACAACATGGAAAGAAATTAAGGAAATTCAATCCGGAATGGTTTAAGAGGTACCCGAACTGGTTAGAGTATAGCATATCAAAGGATGCTGCTTATTGTTTGTGTTGCTCTCTTTTTAAACCATGTATCGGGGAGCAATCAGGCGGAGAATCATTTGTTGGAAAAGGATTTTCTAATTGGAAGAGAAATGAAAAATTGCAAGAACATGTTGGAAGTCATGGTAGTGCTCACAATGAAGCTTTTAGAGACATGGAAGCTATGAGGAATCAGAAGCAAAATATTGAGAATATTATATCGAGGCAAACAGAGCAAGCTCGTAATGAGTATCGTATTCGATTGACTGCTTCAGTAGATTGTATTCGATTTCTTCTAAGGCAAGGTCTTCCATTTCGTGGTCATGATGAATCTGAAGAATCAAGCAATCGAGGTAACTTTCTTGAGCTCTTACGATTTCTTGCCGAGCACAATGAAGAAGTAAAAGGTGTAACATTGGAGAATGCTGATAAAAATCTCAAATTAACATGCCCTAAAATTCAAAAAGATATAGTACATGCAGCTGCTAGTGTGACGATCAATGCTATTATTAATGATCTCGGAGAAGCATTGTTTTCAATTCTGGTCGATGAATCTCGTGACATTTCTGTGAAGGAACAAATGGCAGTTGTTTTTCGCTATGTGAATAAAAGAGGAAAAGTTATTGAACGCTTCGTGGGTATTGAGCATGTTAGTAGTACCACTGCTCTTTCATTGAAACAAGCAATTGAGAAATTACTTTCCCGTCACAATTTGAGCATATCAAGATTGCGAGGACAAGGATATGATGGAGCTAGCAATATGCAAGGTAAGTTGAGTGGACTTAAAACTCTTATTCTGAAAGAAAATCCATGTGCTTTTTACGTTCATTGTTTTGCTCATCAACTGCAATTAGCACTTGTACATGTGGCCAAACATCATAGTTATCTTGCTTCATTTTTTTGGCTGGTTGGAAGTGTGGTGAGTATTGTTTGGGCATCACCAAAACGGTCTGATATTCGTCAAGGTATTCAAATTGAGATAGTTAATCAAGCAGTTGAAAGTGGTGAACGTGTAAGTGGACGAGGACTAAATCAACAAACTTCTTTAGTGCGTCCCACTGATACACGTTGGGGGTCCTATTATAGTACGCTACTTCGACTACTTACCATGTTCTCTTCTGTAGTTGGAGTTCTAGAAAAAATTGTGGAGGATCCATCATATAGTGAGCAAAAAGGAGAGTCAGGTGTATTATTGTCGAAGTTGCAATCATTTGAGGTTGTGTTTGAACTTCATTTGATGATAGACATATTCGGAGTTACGAATGATCTTTCAAAGGCATTACAACGAAAAGATCAAGACATCGTTAATGCAATGAATTTGGTACGGATATGTAAAGAATGTTTGCAAACGATGAGGGAGCATAAGTGGGATACTCTTCTAGATAAAGTTATGTTGTTCTGTGAAAAGCACAGTATTGATACTCCTAACATGGATGACAAGTTTAGAGAACCCGGTAGATCACGACGCAAACCCCAAGGCCAAGAAGTTACAAATTTGCATCATTACCGTGTGGAGATTTTTAATTCCATTATAGATATGCAACTTCAAGAATTAAACGGTCGATTCAACGAGGCAAATACAGATCTACTTCTATGTGTAGCATGCTTGTGTCCAGATGATTTATTCGTAGCTTTTGACAAACAAAGATTGATCAAACTTGCTGGGTATTATCCTCACGATTTCTCTACAATGGATCTTATTATTCTTGAGACACAACTTGACACTTACATTACAGATATGCGTTCGGCCGAAGCTTTTAAAATTTTGAAAGGTATTGGGGCTCTAGCAGAGAAAATGGTAGAGACAAAAAGAAATGATGTATATCAATTAGTTTATTTGTTAATTACATTGGCACTAATCTTGCCAGTCGCTACTGCGACCGTGGAGAGAGTATTTTCTACTATGAATATCATCAAGACTCGGTTGAGAAATCGAATGGGAGACCAATGGATGAATGATAGTATGATCGTATACATCGAGAAAGATATTTTTGATTGTATTGATAATGAATGTATTTTACAATATTATCAAAATATGAAATCTCGACGCCAGTCATTGTAATAAGTAGTTATCGTTTTTATGCAATAATAATATTTTTAATGTTTATTTTTGTATTACTTTGATATTTTTTATTATTTTGTAAAAAAAAATTGTGCCCCCCTCACTTGAAAAGCTAGATCCGCCACTGCTTATAGTTATATATGTAAAGCGAAATACATTGGATGCCATAGGCTACGGCTGCGCAGAGAGAACCCTAACTCCCTCTCTCTCTACGCGCAGCCCCTTCCCCCACCCCCTCCTCCATGACAGCCACCATTATCCACTTTTGAAGCCCTTGATCCAAAACTCTCCACTATCCTCCAGGGTCCAATCGAAGCCCCTGTTTCCAAAGCTCTCCACACAATCTCCATGAGGTTCCACTCTACCGTTGCGATTCTATTGATCGGAGCCGGTTTTATTTTTCTTTGTTTTTGTCTTGTTTTGCAGCCGGTCTAGCCCCACAGGTCGCTGCCCAATGTTCAAGCTGCTCCACGGTCTCCCCCTCGACTCGCGCTACCGTTCCTGCATCGCCGGACCGGCCCCGCCTTCGAGTCAGTGGCCACCGTGGCCCCCCTGCCGTTCATTGGATTACGGGCTTCACGCGCCGTATCCCATTTGCAGCGGCATATCGCCCTAGGGTCACCCCTCGCCGGCATGGGTCTGCCCCATCGGTGGATCTGGGATCCGGGAGGAGGGACGGTCGGCTGGGGCCTATTTCAACGGCATCCGGATTCGAGACTCTCAACCCCGACCAAGCTTTTACAGCAGGGAGATCTCGGGAATTCTGCACTAAAGACAAATTCTCCAGTAGGTTTCGCTGCTTTAGTTCGAATAATCATGTGGCTCAATAAGTTTAGCCATTTGGTTTATTATTTTTTTGTAACGTTGGATCGAAGAATTCCTAAGTTCGGATCCGCGAATCAAAGCGGACTATTTGTATGGAACCATGTGTGCCCGATGGGCCACGGCTGATCGGGACAAAAAACTGGTATCCAGGACTGTTAGGTCCCAAATTGTAAGCACAATCATATCGTAATACTACTTTTTTCCCGTTTTAAAAAATATATATATGTGAAGCAAAAATGGAAACGTGGTGATAAGAGGGAAGAGAACTGAGTACTGTGCGTTCGTGGGTGCCACTTAATAATTTAGGTGAAGAAGGTGTCGAATTATATGACCCGTTGTGTCAGTTAAAAGCCGTAATATGTGTGTTTTACTTATTATTTTATTTATATCGGGAAATGGAATTGGTTGATGTTGATCATTGTGTTATCAAGTTATGAACCAAACACAGTTATGTTCATTCATGTCACGACCTTCCCTGTCTTTTAGTCGACTTAATTGTCTGGTTTCACTCTACACATAGTCCGGCACGGTTTGTTTTCATGACAATGGTACAGATTTTATGGAGAACCTTAATTACTTTTGTTTAACAAAATTTTAAATAAAATATTATATGTTATTCTGGATTTTTGGACAATTATTTGACCCTCTAATTTCTTATATGAGTTATCGTTTGACAATCGAGGAAGCTCACCAGAAAAGGTTAAGATCGAGGTGGTTTCCCGGTATGTTGACGCCCTGCGTTTTTAACACAGAAAAGGACACGGCAAGCGTACCGATCGTCAAGTAGTATTTTTGGAATTTAAGTTCCGGATTATCGTACCCAAGGGAGCACGAGTTAAGCACGTTCTATCTCAAAGTTGTTGTCAAGCTATCTCGATTAAAAGATGGTTTTATTTCAAAACATAAAAAGTAAATAGTGAATGAAATGACAATGAACAAGTACTCGCAAAGCTTAGAAGAGTTTTAATTCAGAGAAAAAGTAATCTAAGGTCGTGGGTTCATAGAGACCGTTTCCAATGCATTTAAATGACGAAGAACATTGTGCAGTTGTTCTGATTTTAGGGGCAACGAATTATCTCTCAAACTAGTCCTAACTCATCACGTTGTTTCGGACCCTAAAGGAATCTAACCACCCAGCTCTCACGAATCAGGATGTAGGGAGACCCAAAGCATTACGTTCTTTGATAATTTCTAACTTTCGGTTTGAACCCTATGGTTATTGCAATCGTGTTAACCTAGCTATCACTAGTCTAGATTTAAACCCAATTTGTATAAGATCTCTGACCTAATTGCAACCCACCTCTCACGAGTGTCAGATTGCAATTCCCACCTTCTATCAGGCCTACCCGGGAGATAGAGCATTAAGTTCAAATCTAATACAAACCCTAAATCAAATCATTCTACACAATCCTCATTCATACAATCAACACATTGGAAAACAAATCTCTAATCCCCCATAACCCTAGATTATGGGGTTTTAGTTACTCATGAGCAAGGAAGAAGAAAACACCATTGATGAACATGAACAAAGCTTCATAATTGACCAAAGTAGAGAAATACAATACCCAATATTTGATTACAATGATGTTCTTCAAGTGGAAATCCTCTCCTCAAGCTTGCTCTCAACTCTCCTCTCTTCTTAGCTCTCAAAATTACAAGTTAGATATATTGGGAGGCTAATTTTAGGTTTAAAAAGGGTAAAAGTAAGTCTGAAGCGAGTTTGGGAAACAACTCTGCGCGCGCGTCACGGCTCCGTGATGGCATCCGTCACAGACACCATCACGGATCTGTGACGGACCAGAACGTCTTGGCCAATTCTGGGTGTTCGTCACGGCTCCGTGACCCTACCGTGACGGGTTCGGTCACGGATCCGTGATGGCTGTCCTTCAGCTGCTCCTCGAGTTTACAACTTCGAATTTGTCCTCTTTTTGACTTGTTTTTGCTCGTATTCCATGCTATAACCTGTGAAACATGAGAAGTGCTGGAAACGAGTAAAATCCGAGAGAATGAGACAATAATGGGCTAAATAAAGTCCCTCTAAATGTGGCATTTTTAATGCCAAGATGCGTCCGCATCATTGGGATAGCTCAAACCAAAAATCTAACCACCATTTTCAGTAGGGGCGTCCATGGGTCGGGTCCCCGCCCCGTGGCTAATTTTTTGAACCGACCCGTAGTGATCGGGTTCAAAAAAATTAACCCGCTCCCGGCCCCAGACCCGAAAAGACACCTTAGAACCCGCCCGTCCGGATTATGGGTCGGTTCACCGGGTTGGACCAACCCATCCGAATTTGTTAACAATTGATCACATTAACCGTAAGTAGTAACACGTATACTTTCAAATATTTTTTCATTATCCAAAAACCCTTAAAAAGTCATCAAAGAGTGTTTATAAGCTCTCAATTTGGTCACTTCCTAATTATGAAAAAACTCTCTACCCTATAAAATTTTTATCAAAGGTTCAAGGATTAAAAACGTCAAACAGAAAGTTCAAGTTGACTCAAAACAGATTATGATTACAAAAGATGAGTTCAACTCAACACAAAACCATGACATGTTCTATTACAAACTTGGTAATCATCTTCAAAATCTCAAACAATCAATCTTCATCTTTATACGTAAAAGTAATTAAAGTTGTAAGAGTGTAGCTTTAGGCACTGAACTTGTACCATATCCGGGTGGCCTGGGTTATGCAGGAAAGCATGTGACGAATCCGCAACCCGGACCGCTCACTCCGGGTTTGGTATTTCTGAACCCGGGCCCGTCTCCGTAACCCATGGGAACAAACCCACTGGGACCGTGTTAGCCGGGTTGACCGGGTGGATTGGGTTCCGGGCCAATTTTGGACACCCCTAACTTTCAGGTTTTGTCCCTTCTTAAATCACACATTGAACTTATAATTAGATCAACGAGGCTGTGATTGGACCTGTTTAAATACTACAATTTGTTTACATTATAGAACACAGCTTTAAAGGGCTAATAAAACATCTATCCCCAAATATCAGGCCCACAAGTTTTCACTATGTAGGACCATAGGTCATTGCAATATGCTCTCTTTAAAAGCATATTTGGTTTACAACAGTTGAAGACACTATAAAGTACTCAAATCACACATAATAGTTGATTATATCCTCTCAATCTCATGCTTGTCCATTGATTTGTAAGCAATAGTTCATAAAGAGTTGCTCTATGCAATCAAGAAAATCAGAAGGAAGACAATCCTGCCACCTGTCTTAACTTCTCATAAGAGACCCAGAACACAAATTGCCAAGGGCCAAGCCTTGCCCATGTAGGGAAGAAGCCTTTCCACAACGCTCCCAATCCTTCGATCTTAACAGTCTTGATCAGACAATCATACGAGTTACTGTACATAATCTTACCATCCTTGCTGCCTGCCCGATTCATCATTCTTGTCTTCACCACATCAGCTGGGCAACTTAAAGCAGTTGAGGAAAGGCCGGAGAAGATGGACGCCAGTGTATGTGCATAAATGTTATCTTCTGATATCTGATTTTGGATGACAAAGTGCTTTGCATGGTCATAACAGGCTAACTCTCCCATGTTGACTAAGAATGCTCTTTGCACGTTCGGGATAACCCCTTTCCAAAGTCCTCCAAAGCCTTCTCTGCGCACGATTTTGTTTAGAGCATCGAATGACCCAGAGTACCTTGGCTGAAGACCTTGGCTTATCATACGACCATCTGCTTGCATCCTCACCTTAACAAGATCAGCAGGGCTTGCCACTACCTGCACTACTAAGGATCAAACCAGTATGGTTACTTCCAGGAAAACATATGCTTCAAAACTTCAAATAATGCATCAAGCACTCTGGAATAATTTCTTATTAAACCAAAAGGATTAACATAGTTCCTGGCATTTATAACATGTTACATAATAAAGGATGCAATTGATGGTAAACGCATAAGAATATCACTGGACAACATAATATGAAGTTTACGGGAAATGCCCGTTTTATTTAAGCAGCATATCTAAAAATAATAATACTCCCTCCGTTCGAAAATAGTGCCCACTTTCTTAGTTTTGTAAGGAATAAGGATAGGTTATTTAGTCATAAACTTTCTTCATATATCCCAATGTTCTTTTGAAAAAAATATTAGAGGACCGACTTAACTATAAGCTTATTCTAACAAAAAAAAAACTAAAACGAAGTGTGTTAACTTATCTTAGAGATATTAGTGACACTTCATGCATAACTAGCTTACCGTAAAGGAAAATGGACATTCATTTTAGAACAGTTTTTTTAGAAGAAAATGGGTACTCATTTTGGAACAGAGAGGGTAATAACAAGGAAAAACTCCAGGTACTAACTATCCCCGACTTGTACATCTCAAGAACTTGTTGCTGACTTATTTGTCGATCAGGAACGCATTCCTGACTTAAGGTAATTACACAAACTAACATTTTCCGCTAGAGATGACGGAGAAAGTTAGGAAAAACTCCAAGAACTAACTGCAATATGACTATTGAACTCAAAAACTAACCGTATACTTGTTAGTTTTTGCAGCTTTTCCTAATGTTTTCCGTCATCTCTAACGGAAAATGTTAATTTGTAACGGAAAAAGTTACCTTTTAGTAAATACCTAAGTCAATCGTGAGTTTCAGATCGACAAAAAAGTCAGCAGCAAGTTCTTGAGCGGTACAACTCGACAATAGTTAGTTCCTGGTTTTATCCCTAATAACAATGCAGCGCAACAGTTAGAATGATAATCAGAGCAATCTAACTTTCATGTCAATATTCACAAAAGCTACCACTCCCTTCGTCTTAATTTAAGTGCCTCGTTTGATTTCACAAAATATAAGGATTCAAACTGTAATGCTTCACTTTCCACCCATTGCTCTCGTGTAATACTAATACATATGCTTCACACTCAACTTGTTAAAACTAACTGACAGAGGAATATTCGGGTTTAAATAAGGATGTACATCGTTTGGGAGGTTTTACAATTATATGCTTATATATAGCCGGTACATATCCTCCCTGAAGTCAATAAAAAGCCATCATATAACAACTATATTGAATTCCATATGGTTTTACACACAAGACTAACCACAGTACATCCCCAATGGTTGAAGCTTGACACTTTCATTGTGAGTTTGAATCTCATTGGAAGCAGATGCTTCTACAGTACAAAAGCATGTGTCCAATGGTTCGGGCTTGATTCGCTTGAACAATGCTAGTTCAAAATCTCATTGGACGGGGATGCACCAGTTGCACAACCCAAACATGTACATTCTCCAATCAGCCGCAATATTTAGTTATGTTGTATGCACCCAAAACTTAATTCCCAATTTGTGAAGAACCTAGAAATTTCATGCACAATGCGCAAGTGTGTGCATTATCTACTAAAATATCAATTTATGAAGAACCTAGTTAATTCATGCACAAAGGACTAATGTATAAACAACTAAATCCTCAATTTGTGAGGAATCTAGTTATTTCATACACAATGCACCCAAAAGTTGCTGCAAAACTTCTTCATTTCGCCGATCAATCAAACAATTAAAATCACAATATTGAAAACCCGGAACAATTGGACCCAGAGAAAGGCCATTACCTGAGCAATCGCGCCGGATAATCCCCCAATTAGGGCCTTGGCCGGAAGAGAAAGAGACCCACCATTACCTCCACCAAAAGCAGTTCTCAGGTGCTCGTAAGAAACGATTCTGATAGGGGTGTAAAAGAGGTGTCGAAGGATCGCAGGAGACCAGCCCTTATAGAGGCCAAGAGGGCCTTGTTCGCGGACGATATCAGAGACAACTCGGAAGGCGTTGATGGGCTGAGCCGCAGTCCGCGACTCCCCGTGAAGCTGAAGCCTGGTCTTGGTCAGATCGATCGGAAATGTCGTCGTCTCGGCCACCATGGCCGATAGCGATGTCAAAGCGATTTTGGTGCGGGCCTGAGTCCGCTCAGTTCCGCGCTCCATGTAAACGAAACCTCTCCACAAAGAGACACGGACAGTTCAGAAAGAGAGTCACCTCCTAGGAGCATGAACAACAGAAAGGCTTTGGTCATGTCTTGCAAGTGCAGAATTTGTATTGATTGGACAAAAGTGAGGTTCTTAGGTCATGTGCTGAGTGGATACTAACTGGATTATTAATTGATATTTTGTTGTTTTAGTTTTTTTAGAGAAACGATGATATTATTAATATAAAAGCATTCTGGTGCCTTCGGGAGCCGGAGACACCATACATATGAACCAAACTAACAAAACATGAAAGACATATGCAGAAAAGTAAATTTTGCTCTTTGACATAGGGGCGGTCGGAGGGGTGGGACTGCGGTAGCGTCCATGGACACCGATACAGTATACTACAACCATAAGATACTGATCGAGCAGATCAGAGGATAAACAATTCTTTATCAGAAACCGTTTAAATTATTTTAAATATAAACAAATATGAAAAATAATAATTAATGAGAATAAAAAATAATAAATAAATTGAACACAAATAAAAATTAACTTTTAATCTTATTGATCCCCTTTTAATACAACCCACAAAAAAGTACATGCTCAAGAAGCATCCGGTGTCGCTGAGAGGGACCTCAATCCCTTTGTAGTTGTCGGAAGCTCCCCATTCTGGTTGTTGGGACTCACCACTGAGAGGTGTGTAGTCGTCCCCTGTGCTTGTTGGTGGGGTTGAGCTGTAAGCCCCAACCTCATCCAACCATTTTCGTTGTTGGCGTACTTGTTGACGGCGGACATTTCCCATTGTGCCTTCCTCGGCAGTGAACTTGTCGACGCCCTCGAGCTTCATCACCCAATGATCCAGGTCGAAATTTAGTGGGTGGTCACCCACTTTCCCTGCTTGCACCCACATGTCCTTCGCACGTCTCATGTGCTCATCGTGGTTGGTGTCGCTCGCATACTCGTCCTTGGACGACTTCAAATACCCGAGGAACCTCCTTGTCTGCCCAGAACATCTGCTTCAACGTTTCTTGAGAGCTTGCCAGCCGCGATCTTGGAGACCTGCCTTCGAGTTGTATTTCCTCTCAATAGTGCACCAGAATGTGTTTCCGGCTTGAGAGTTGCCCTTGATGGGGTCTTTTGTAGTACTCAACCAGCAGTCTATGAGGTGGATGTCTTCCTCCTTGCTGAATGTCCGCCCATCCGGCTGTGGCGCTTGGGGACGGGCTTGGGGTCGGGCTCGGGGTCGTCGTTGGGAAGGTCCGGTAGAGGATGGTTGGGGGAGTTCTATGTCGGGTAGTGTGTGCCCAGGGTAGTTGTAGAATTGGGGTGCCATCGAGAACCCTTGTCCTTGTGGGTTCATTCCAAACGGTGGCGTTTGAAACCCTTGTGGGTGCATACCAAATTGTGATGGCACCTGGAACCCTGGCGCCATTTGAAATTGTTGGGGACGGAATTGCCCTAATATAATTAATGAATACAATAAATTAATACAATAAATTAATTAAAAAAATGAATACAATAAATTAATTAAAAAAATTAATACAATACATTAATACAATAAATTAATACAATGAAGTAATTACAGAAATTCAATAAATACATTAATACAATAAATTATTACAATCAATTAATTAAAAAAATTACGTTACATAAATAATAAGTTTGCTCTTACTTGAGCTCGACCCCGGTTGCGAGTATGGGGAGAAAGCGGAGTTGTCCCGATTGTCCGCTAGAATGTCTTGCAAATCTCGTGTCAGTTCGTCGGTGGTGAATCCGACTTCGTCACCAGCTGACTGTGCACGGGACCCAGCGTCGCCCGACATTTTTCACGAGAATAATTGAAACGAGAAAGGAGAATTTGGGAAGGGGAGAGTGAAGTTGGAGAGTGAAAGTGGAGATTGGTGTGAAAAAATGAGAAGGGGAGATGGATATTTATAAGCTTTTATTTTCCTGATTTTTAATTAAAAAAAACTAGCTGTTTGTGACCGTTGTCAACGGTCGGCTGAGGTGGCCACGTGGCGGCACGGGAGAGGTCCAGCGCAGCGAGGGAGCGAGGAGCGCGCGCTCGGCCAGCGAGCGAGGAGCGGGAGCGTGTGTTTCAGGAGCGCGGGCCGCGTTTTTTTCGCTTTCACAACGGGTCAGACCGCGGTCCTCAGACCGGGCGCGCGCGGAGCGGGGAGCGAGGGCGTTTCGTTGTTCATGCTCTAAGAGCATGTACAGTGCCACAGACCGTATGGCGAACCGCGATTTTACGGTTCGCGGGTCGCGAGCCGCAATGCTGTGGCGCTCGGTTTTCGCTCCCCGCGAAGTCACGGTTCGGTCCGCGGACTGCGACGCGGCGAACCGTAACAACGGTTCGCGGGCCGTAGCACGTGGTTCGTCCAACCTCAGCGCGACATGTACCCAATGCAAGAAAAAAAATTCCGACCATTGCCAACTATTAGAAAAACTGTAAGTTTTTTTTAATTCTTGAAACCGTTAATTCAAACCATATAAATACCCTCAACCTCACTCTCATTTCACAGTAACACTTCTACAACTTCACTCTCCCTCTCTATTTCACTCTCCTATTTTGCATATCGAAAAATGTCTGGCTCGTAAACTCAACGTTCGCATTCATCGGATGACGAACAACGAAAGGAGACCAATTTCGGATTGTCACTCGAAGACCTAGGCAGCTTTCGCGACCTGTTTACACAACCGTCCGAGAACTCCGCTTTCTCTCAATATATGTCACCGATATCTAGCTCAGGTACTTTCAAACTCAATCATTTATTTTTTAAATTTAGTCATGTAATTTAGTTTCTCAATTTATATATGTACCTGATATAAATGCTACGTTTGAATACATGTCCAAGTCAATTCAACACAGGTCCAATTCCATTCAACCCCGGTACGAGTCAATTCCACTAAGGCAGAACTACCCTTTCCCACATTCGTACAACCCATACCCGGGTCAACCGCAAATCTATTCGGGTCCACCTCAACACATCCATCCAACGAACTACTATGGGTACGCTGATTACTTATCATGGCAACAACACGTGCCCGACAACAGCGGCACTCGTATGTCGTCGCCTTCCCAATCACAACCGACGCGTGCGAAAAATTCGAGGAAAAAATGGCCCATCGAGGCGGAGGAGCACCTCATAAGAAAATGGCTTCAGACGTCAAAAGACCCAATTATGGGCAACTCCCAACTAAGTAACACATTCTAGTGCACAGTGGCGAAGCGCTACAACGAGGGAGGAGTTCACCCGCATTTCGAGTGGCAAGTGGTGAAGAACCATTGGAACGCCAATAAGGCGTGCGTCAAGAGGTTCCTCGATCTTCTAAAACTCTCGAAAGCTGAGTACCATAGCGGTTGGAACCACGATGACCACATGAGGGCGGCAAATGAGATGTGGTGCAATATACCCCCCCCCCCCCCCCACCCCCACACCACCACCACCACCACCAAAGGTACAAGGGTGACCCAAAGAATTTCGAGCTCGATCATTGGGTTGCGTTGCTTGAGAACGAGGACAAGTTCACCGTCGAGGAAGGCACCATGACTACTGTGCGCCGACAACGGTTGGATGAGGCTGGGAATTACAGCTCAACCTCACCCACTAGTGTTGGTGAAGATTGCACGCCTCTCGATGGTGACTCCCAACAATATTTTTCATATTCCAAACCGAATGAGGGAGGTCCTCAAGAAATACCCCATTTGCATACGACGGAAACTGCCCTAGTGCCGGTAGTATTCGTATAGAGCATTTTGTAGTAATAATTAATTTTTTTTATTTTTTGTAATGGTATATAATGATATTATTTAGTATATTTTATCAAAAAAAGGTTATTTTGTATTAGTTAAAAAATTAAGAAAATGATGATGAAGAGTGAAAAAATAGTCTTTCAATTTAACTTAATTTAAAATAGAAGATAAATAAGGTGCCCAATTTGACACTTTGAAATATATATGACCTTAAGGTATGTGACCTAAATCAAAGAGTACGGATCAAAAGGTATGTAACCCTTTTATTTATAAACAAAAAAATATATAATTTTTTAAAATTATTTCCTAATTAAATTTATTATTAAATAAGATAAAATTGTTATTTCACTTTAAGAAACTCATAAGGTTCAAAAGAATAAGGGAAACTCGTCATTTTACTTTTACAAATCTGACACATGGTGCCACAAGACTAATAAAATAAAATACTCCGTCTATTCTTTTCCTAATAGAATAAGGTTACGAAACATATGGACTTTTATTTAATATTTTAAAACATATAAGTATTAAAATTGTATTACCAATGCGTTAGAGGTAATACAAGTAATTAAGCCTTAAAACTAAGAGTCGTGTACAATAATAAAATCATAGTTACATGTACTTAAATCGACCATCACATCATTACAACTAACAATAATTACAGAAATATAATCATGAATAATCACCACAATTTATCATGTAATAATCACTGAAACTTGTAACATCAATATCAGAGTTTTTTAGCATAACTGTAAAATCAGAATGACAAATTAAAACTAAGTATAACTCATGTAAGTTAAAGTCTTCAAAATGTGTTCCTCACATATCCTAAGGCATCTGTTCAGACATGGTAAACATCCTAAGTTATGTGAGAAGAAGCAAACAATTTTCAGATTATCAATTATAACAGAAGACGTTACCAAAACATAAAGACTTACATTACGTATTTTGAATACATTTTGAACTTTGAAGCATAAGATACTAAAGCTGAATTGCTACTACATAAGAGTACCTAAAGTAATAAAATCTTGCTCTCTCTCATCTTGTTTGAGCTCCTCCCTTCTTCTTTTTTCTTTCGGCTTCTTGGGTCTTGTACACTTTGTTTAGATTTTTTTGTTGGTTTGGCGGTTTGTGATTTCCTTCCTGGAACTCACATCACTTTTAATGCATTATTTATTTTCTGATAAAAAAAATAATGATCCCATCATATATAACTATGATTGAACACATTGTGAGGTCCTCCTTTGTCTTGGTTGGATGAATGATGTCTTTCTCATGGTTGGTTGTGTTGCATTCCTTCTGTATTTACTAGTTTTTAGGTAATTAGCTTTTGTTTTCTCTTATAAGTTGTGATTGCCTTGATTTTTTTTTTGGTCCGTAGTAGGATCTTGTAACTCCCTTTTCACCTCAAAAAAGATTTTAATTTAATTTATTTTTCCGATAAAAAAACTATGGTTGAACATTATATTACTATACATATGATTTTATTGTACATTTATTAGATGATATTACTTCAACACGTGTATCTGATCATATTCCTATAATTATCACATTGTGCACGAGTTATTTTATTATTTCCTTTGGAGCGTGAAGCCATGGACCTTTAACTTTACAGCATGAAGTCATACATTGATCCTGAAATAAAAGGAATTTTTTGTAATTTTCTAATCGAAATGTTTGTATATTTATGTTTTTTTTTTGTGTTTTTTGCTCGAGAACGAGGAAGATCATTCAATAATCATTTATATGTAGGACATTTTTCATCAACAGAAAGTGACCACATTAAGAGTTTTTTTAATACCACTTCAACACTTCATAATGATTTTTTGACTAATGAAAAATATTTGAAAAGATTGGGGTTAAATGTTGAAACTTACCCTTATATATTGGTCACGAACACTATGCTATCCTCTTTTTCAAAATCACATATGCGGTACTTTATCTATTGGTCACACGATTCCTTTAGGAAAAATGGACGGTAAAATACCGTTTTTTTCATTCCGTTAGTCATATGACCTCAAGTGTCATATAATGGATGGTAAAATGCCGTTTTTTCCTTTATTATTTGACTTTTATACATTTTATAAGGGACATTACCGTTGCACCCTCGTTGTTGTTCCTTATAAAATATATAGAGGTCAAATATTTAAGGGGGAAACGTCATTTTACCATCCACTATATGACATTGAGGTCATATGACTAGCGGAATGGAAAAACGGCATTTTAGCGTCCATTTTTTCTAACGGAATCGCGTGACCAATAGATAAGGTACCACAAATGTGATTTTGAAAAGGAGGGTAGCATAGTGTTTGTAACCAATACATAAGGGTAAGTTTCAACATTTAACCCAAAAGATTATATATTGCCCCATCTGTACTATAGGCTCAAGCTTAACGATTAGGCCAGTCAAAGTCAATCAATAGGGATAGCAATGGGGTGAGTTTGGAGTGGGGACCCCTCGCCTCGTCTCCGCCCCGTTCACTTGCTCCACACCCCATCCCCGCCTCATCCTCGAGTTGACCCCGCCCCGAGATTGCTCCGTCGGGTTCGAGGAGTCCCCACCCCGCCCCGTTTAGGGGTTGTATTTATAAAACGATTAATTCTTTTACAAAACATTAATTTACTAAGTGGTGATCTATGATAAATTGACAATTATAAACGTTGTTTTAAGGATACTTATACTAAACTTTTGTTTTTTGTTTAGTAGAACGTAATTTTTATCTTGTAAAAATATTTACGTTTTTTAAATATTTATTAAGTAATATTTTTTATTAATATATTATGAGATAAATATATTTATTAGACAAACAAACTAAAACCACAAGTTCATGTCAACTGAGTTGGTAGAGTGATTTAATTACTAGCAAGAGGTTTAGAGTTTGAATCACCCTACCAAACTTTTTTCAGTAATATATGAAAGGACTAATATGATCGGGGTGGTTCGGGACGGGGAGTACTATCCTCGGCCCCGACCCCGTTCAACATCTCCGTCAATGCCCCGCTCCCCGCCCCGCTAATGAAAATCTCTGCTCTGAACCCGCTCTGATTGGGTCAGGGGCGGGGATCCCCGTCGGGGACGGGTTATTTTGCTATCATTATCAATCAATCAGTCTGTCATTTAAATATAGAAGGTAGCGGTCTCAAATTAGATTTTTGACACCATAAAAAGTTTGGGTCCGTGTGAGATTTGGGCCTTTAAGGGTGAGCCCTGGCCCACACACAACTCTAATTGAAGGAATGTCGTTTCAACAAACCAACTTCATTAAAGATAAATGTCTTCACATAAATAATAAGCATGATTGTAGATCGTACTGCCACAACTCTTCTCTGTAAATCGACCGCTCCACAAAGTAATCATTCATGTATTATTGGTGGCCTTCTGTGTTACCCTAATCCAAACACCCTTGGGCATGTTTTGTGATAATTCTAAAACGATTCTAAAACGATCTATCTACGACATTAAAGTTTAACTATACTACTTTGTACTCATTGTGCCCTTCATCTGTCAACAAAGCTTTTAAGCGCACATATTCATTCTGATCCATTGGTTTTTGGTGAGATTTTGTCTTCTGAATTTTAGATATAAGAGTAAGAAAGGTAAGAATTTGAGAAAAATGATTGAAAGCGTGAGGAGTGAATGGAAGGGTGGTGAATTTATAAGAAAAATAATTGAAAATATTAAATATTTGGACATTTGATGCAGTCCAAATCAAAGACATATTGATGCAGCGGTTGGAAACCCCGAAAATGCGTCAATGTTTGAATCCAACAAAACCTTAGCACTTTTTGGGTCGAAACGGCCTCCCGAGTAAAACTCATGTTTCTCAATGATCAACGATGTTTTTTGGCCATCTGAGGTCATTTGGAGGGGCAAATTCGTACATTTAGAGTCTTAGTGTTTATTTCCTCTTGTTTTTAGGTTTGGGATTTTCCTTTTTCGTATTAAGAATCAGGGATTTAGTTTCCTTATTTTATCAAGACTTTGGCTTGGGATTTCCTTATTTAGGGGTTTAGTTTCGCTATACAAGCACATGAGATTTTGATTGTAAGGGGACTTTTCAGAAGTTATAAATTAAAACGAGTTTGAAGTTCATACTATCTCGTTTGGTATTCATTGCGAATCAACAAACTAGATAAAGAATTCATTATCAGCTACGCGCTCTACATCAACATTACAATTAGTAGTTTCTTATCTTTTTCTTTTACAATATCTGAATGTTTTTGAAGGCTTAGGGAGGTGGCGAAGGCCGAGAAACAAAGGTCGCATTGTAGATTTTTGTAATGATGTCAATTTCATTAATTTTGCAAACAATAAAAATAAGGGATATTTATGCACATACCTACACTAATTTGTACACGTTTTTCACATATTTACCTTAACTTTGAAAAATATAAACCTAATATCACAGTCCGATTTTCCATCCAATTATATTAATTTTTTGATAAAATGAAAAACATCCTCCATCAGTATTCAAAATTACACAACTACAGCCTTTCTTCCGTAACCCTAATATAATCCCTTCTTCTATCCATTTATAAAAGAAAATAAAAATTATAGAATTATTTTTTAAAATACTTACTAAATACCCTTCCAGTTAAAATTTTCAAAAAAAAATATATACAGTTAAAAGAATAAAAAATGTAATAAATAAAAACAAAAAACAATGTTATTGTCTTCCTTACTTTTTTTAACTGTAAACGTGCCCACTTTATTTACATATTGGCAATAAGGACCCTACGTGTTCGTAGTCTGGTCGCTACTTAAAGACACCCTGCACACATACACCAAAGGAAGGTGCGTATCTTGGGAAGCACATCTAACTTCCAAGTCGTGTTCCAGATGTCCGAGGGGGGACTTGTGGGTAGAAGGCCTTGAATGAGGATATTGTAAGACGAGTGGACTGGATAGTGACCTAGAGATTCCCCTGACCAATACCAGAAATCCGCGGAGGCCGATGCACTAATAGGAACTGCTAGAATAGCATAGTTGTCTCGTTTATTAAAGAGGTTCCAGAGTACCTCCTCATTCCACTGCCTCGTACCTGACGTCATGAGTCATGTCACATGGTGATGTTCTAAATCCCCATCTGATAAGGAGATTCAGGGATCCAAACTTGTGAGCCAAGGGTGGAAGAGCACTAACGTTGTTGTTCCTGGGCTGAGTGGTCATCTGATCCCTTGTTTTACTAGATCTTGTGCCGAAAAAATGCTTCCCTTGTTTTACTAGATCTTGTGCCGACAAAATGCTTTGCCAGATAAAACTCTGGTTCTTCCCCTTAGAGGCCTCCAAGACAGAACATTTTGGGTAGTACCTTGTTTTCAGCACCCGGTCCACCAAACTGGGTTTTTTTGTGACAAGCTTCTCTAGCTTGTTCCCTAATAGGGCCGTGTTAAAATCCAGTGGATTCTGAAACCCCAGTCCCCTTGTTTCCTTTGGTCTCGACATAACCGATCAGGATTTTCAGATTATCGGATTGTCGCTCCCCCTAGAGGATTTCCACCAGAAATGGGCGAGAGCCACATTGATTTTCTCGACTAATCCTTGTGGAAGTCGCATCGCACTCATAGCATACGTGGGTATGGATTGAAGGACGGGTTTGACCATCACCTCCTTATCAGTCCCATTCAGCATCTTCCCATCCCATCGATTGAATTGGGTCAAAAATACGATCAAGAATGTATTGTAGGCTGCGTTTCCTACTACGAACCATAAGATTTGGAACTCCCAGATACGGAGATGACTCCCGAAGTTCCAGAATACCCAAGAGACGTACCCCTTCACCCCTAACATATGGATGGGTGTTAGTGCTAAAGAATATATAGGACTTTTGTAAATTCACCACTTGACTTGATGCCTCCTCAAATATCTGAAGATAGTTTCGAATCATCCCCATTTCCAAATGAATTGCCTTACAGTAGATATAGCAATCGTCCGCAAAAAATAGATGAGATAATAGGGGGGAGGGGGACCGCGAGGCGATATTAACTCCATGTATGAGCAAGGTTCTAAAAGTCCCTAGGCGCTAGTCGGGCGACAATGACATTCGTGGATTAATCGAGGATTAGACGGGGATTAATCGGGGACTAATCGGATTTGTATTTTTCTATTTTTTTTTAATTTGTAATAGGTATATTACTATATATAGAAACAAAATATGAACTTCTTTATATTAAAAATGGTAAAAAAAAAATACATAAAAAACCTAAAAAAATAATACCAAACAACTTATAAGCACAACCCCTAATATCTCCAACACCAGACAACTCTGGACAACCATCTAATTATTGTAATTCAGTAACTATAATATGCAAAACTGTTCTAGGCGCCAAGTCGGAATTTTTAGAACATTGTGTATGAGACCCTGACTCTCTGCCGATTGGAGGTCAATCCTTCCATACATAATAGGAATATATATTGAGAGAGGGGGTCGCCTTGAAGTTTACCTCTTTCCAGCTGTACAAAGCCCGCCTGTCGACCCCCTGCCACCAAATTGTAAGTTACCAAGTTTAAGAGCGACCCAACCTTTTGTCCCTTTCTTCTTACGTTTCATAAAATACAAGGTTTCGATGGAGAGGATAATATTATCCTATATAGATCTGTCAGGTACAACGTCCCTTGCGGCGGTAAAATAATCTCATCCAAAAGAGGTTTAAGCCAGTTTACAGCCACCTTAAACACTATTTTGAATAAGACATTGCTCAGAATAATGGGTCGGAGATTCTCAAGTGTATCGTAAAAATTAACTTTCTAATGATAATTTTCAACACAAAAAAACACTAAACATGTAAGACTGCAAATAACATTCTAAAGTTAAGTTCTCAGTATCATCGGTTCATGAAAGAACCAAGTTCGATATCACCAAAAACAATAATATTTTTGCATGAAACTTCTGTAAAGAGCAAGTCTTAGTGATCCTCTTCAATTTCAATGAAATATCAATATATAAACCGTTACAAAAACACCCTAAATCGAGTCTTATACATGTTCTTCTCTTGCAACAGAACCACATGAATGCTCCTACTTTATAGGTTGGACATCCTCACTAGCTTATTGTAAAGAATGCGATCGTCCCTTCCAGTGTTGCTCTCTAACAATGCACTCTGCACGAGTTCCTAATTCAGAATATGATAATTAGTAACATACAGCATCACACGGAATGAAAAAGTAGGGAAAAGATGAAAGAGAGGAGGAAAAATAAGCAGGTTCTCACTTTGACATCTCGGTGAGAGAGGAATTTTCCCAGGTTGTGTATAATTAACCTCATATCTTCAACCTGAAAGGAAAGGGCAAAGAACCGTCTCTTAACACTACAACTTAACACAAACATCACAAGGCTAGCGAAACATTCAATCTTTACCCTGATGTAGCCAGCTCGGTTCCTGTCAAAAAACCTAAAAGCCTGCAACAATTCCTTGTCAACAGTGGCCTCCTTCACAACTATTTCTTTCTTTCCTGAATCCACATTCGCTTTGCTTTTTTCTTCCATATTTACATCCGAACTAAGCTTTGTCTCCTCAACTTTCGTATCAGATTTCTCTTTATTATCAGATCCCTCTACTTCGTCTTTCTTTTCCTCTGGCTCCTTCTCAGCTTCGGCCTCTGTATTTTCCTTCTCATCTTCATTCTTATCCTGTGTAACAAAGGTACTATTAGACTCTGAATGCATTGCCAGTCAGTTTGAATAAGGATCTGTCTTGGATTTTAACAATGAAATTACGTGTATAGGTGAAAAGAACAGCTAATAATAACCCTTGCCTCATCAGCTGGTTTGTCTTGTGTAGTTGCATCCTCCATTTCTTCATCTTCTTCAGGATCTTCCTCTGGATCTTCATCATTATCCGTTTCAACTTCTGACTTTGTCTCATCTTCTGGCTCTGTCTTCACAGCAGGATCAGCAGGAGTATCAATACTTGCATTTGTCTTTTCATCAACTGGTTCAGCTGCATTTAATGGTTCAGCTGCCTTTGATGGTTCAGAATTAGAAGTTACTTTCACAGGGAGGCTCTCTGTCTTCACGCGCTTGGCTGATGATTTCTTCTTCTCTCCATCCTTGACAAGTTCTCTCTGCCTCTTCCGTTGATTTATTTTTGACACAAACTTGATGCGCAATTTCTGCATGGCACAGAACAGAAGAGATTATGCATAAGCAATTATATATATATATATATATAAATGTGTGTGTGTGTTCATATTGATATGGAATGATATAAACCTGGAGAAACGTGTACAGGCGGCAACCCATTTGATACTGAAGCATTTCATATAGTGATTCAGCAAACAGTGAAACCTGCAACAATACAAAGCAAAGCTGTGAGTAGGTATAAGGTAAACATAGTAAATGAAGAAAAAGGATACATATAGCAAGAATTATATACCTCAAATGTTGATTCTTCAATGTCATTGTCAGTATAATCCAAGAGTGAATCTAGTGAAAGTGACAATGAACGCAGCTGCAGAGATCACAGAAAATTTGATGTTAAGCATACAGGAAATAATGTGAAAATACAACTTCAGGTACACAATACTCCATTATTAAAATACTAATAATAAAAACTTACTTTGTTTTCTTTGCTCGTTTTTGTCTGCAAGATAAATCCAGGGTGCCGGGGAAGCTCTTCCTTCTTTCTTTTTTCTTTCTCTTTATCATCCGTTTTACTCCTAGACTCATCTTTTTTCCCTTTTTCATCTTTTGACTTGCCTTTCTTACCATTGCCGTCATCCTTGGGAGGAACCTTTTGCTTGCTGGCCTCCATCTCTGGTTTAGTCTTGGAGCCGCCGCTCTTCTCTTCAATTCCTTTTTCACTTTTTGTATCCTCCTTCTCAACCTTGACTTCATTTTTACTCGATTTAGCCACATTATTTTCCTTCTCTGGAGTTGTCACTTCAGGCTCCAACTTAGGAGACACCTTCATCTCAGCCACTGGGGTTTCTGCAACTGCAGTTTGCTTAGCAGTATCCTGAACTACAGTCTGAACTTCCACTGCACTATCCATATCAACATCTTTCTTGATGTCAGCTACACCTTGATTCGTTAAACTACCAGCTACCTTTCTTTTAGTAACCTTCTTGATTATTTTCTTCTTCACCGTTGTTTTCACACTGGTTTCTTGCACAGCGGCAGCACTGCCAGTGCCAGGATCTGAAACTCCCTTCAGTTTGTCTTCAGAGCCAACAATTTCAGTTTTCACCTCAGTCTCTGAGCCCTTAACCTCATTCTGATCAGCTTTAACCACCGGAACCTTTTTTGTAACTTTCTTTTTCACGAATGTCTTAACAGCAGCAGGATCAGCAGAAGATTCATTTTGTTCACCAGCCTTCTCATCAACCTGTTCAGTTTGTTTGGTGGCAATATCCTTGGCACCAGCTGTCTTGCTGACAACCTTTTGCTTGACAACCTTTCTCATAATCTTCTTCTTCACAGGTTTTGCAACGCTAGCTGATGGAGCACTGGCATTTTCAACAGTCTTGGTTTCCTCAACAATTTCGCCCCCATCTTTCTTTTCAGGAGTCTTGTTGTCCCCATCACTTTTCTGTTGAGCCGCATTTTCTTTTTCACCAACACTATCTTGCCCTTTTTCCTTTGCAACAACCTCTTTCCCTTTTTCTGATTTCACAACCTTTTTAACAGTTTTTGAGTCATTGTCCTTATCTAAAAGACAGAAAATAATAGTATCCACAATAAGTATAGGCAACACTCATGTCAAGAGCATAACAGTCAATTCAGATCTTCTAGTTACCTTTAGGTCCTTCCTTCTCTCCGGTTCTCTGAATGAACAAACAAGATATTAAACAGGGTATAATATGACCATACTCTATTGAATTGCCATTATGGTGTTTGAGAAAAATACCTCTTTTTTAAGAGAGAGTTGGCGTTCTCTCTCAGCAACAGCCTTCTTGTGAGCAATCCACTGATCTCGCCATGTATCCAATGAAGGGATACATTCACTTAAATCTGGAACGAACAGGACAGTAACCTCCTTATGACTGAATAGCCCATCTTTGCCAACTCTATCATAGTGTATCTGCAAATTGAGCATTAAGAACACATAATGAGGATCGTCATGTACTTGATTACACAATAAAACCTGATTAAGACATGAATATGAAAATGTAAACAAAACCCGAATAATCTAAAATATTTGTTATCTGTACAGGAGTAGATTAGGAATAAGTCGTGATATAAGTAAGAAGCTTCCAAACATAACGAGAGTGTGTTTAATATACAGAGATATTTCAACCTAAGATGAGTTTGAGATATGAAAATAAAACTTCTAACGCAAAGTCAAGATGGAGATATTGTTTTTATCAAAAACCTTACCTTGATAAGGGTGTGAGATTTAACTACACCAAAGCACTAATTACAAATGTTAAAATCATTCTAGACATTACAGAAATCCAACCTCAAGGAACCGATTCCAATTACGACAATTCTGCAAATCCAGTCGAGTTATATCTTTTGTATGTCTGCGATGTAAACATCATTTCACATCAGAGTTCAATTAAAAAAAGCACCATTTATACATAAGGATGTATAAATATATAATGGGAAAAAGAAGAATAATTGCCAAGACATACCTAAGGACAGTTTGAATCAAGGAAGAATCATCGCTTGATGGATTGTTACCATCAGTGGGATCCCATTGACCACCAATTGCCATGAAAGAACGGTCCTTTTTCAGAATCCCAAACCTAAGAATATTGCAAATATGGGGTGGGCGATCATCATAACTTCTATCAGAAGAGAGATCCTCCAGGGCATTCTTGCTAAGTCCACTCATTAAGATCATCTGAACATTAAAGCCAAAAATACATCACTCAAACAGAGCATACCTTCCCAAGACTTAAATAATTGCAGATCCAAGATACTTCCTCTCTCCCACAATAAATGTTAGTGAAATGTTCACCACGCATTATTTATCATGAATTATAATTATTGTTAGTTTTTCAATAGCATCCCTATCTCATAAATTAATCAGTTACATCAAGTACGTATGGAAAGCCAATAACCACGAACCTCAAATTAAGAGAACTTCTCAAACATTAATTAGTTACATCAGGTACAACGGGTCAGGCCTCAGAGAACTTGTTTTGTGTATCGGAAATCGAATCAGAAGATTCAGTCACAACATATCAATGATGAACAAGAAATAAAATAATTTAACTATAGCATCAACCCCTAATGTGACGTGCACATAATCTATTGGCCCTGCTCAATTTGTCATGTGCATAGTTTGCAAATACAACAAGTGAATAGCAAGCACTTCCATTCTTCAATTAATACAAAAGGTCATAATTCAGTTCCCAACAATAGTTAGAAAAGTAACGCTAAAAACCAAAATCCATACATCGCATCAGACGATTCAGTCACAACATATCAATGATGAACAAGAAATAAAATAATTTAACAATAGCATCAACCCTTAATGTGACATGCAAATGTAATCTATTGGCCCTGCTAAATTTGTCATGTGTATAGTTTGCAAATACAACAAGTGAGTAGCAAGCACTTCCATTCTTCAATTAATACAAAAGGTCATAATTCAGTTCCCAACAATAGTTAGAAAAGATACGCTAAAAACCAAAATCCATACATCGCATGCAGACTAAACATACTTACGAAACTTTAAAATACCAAAATTACAACCTCTTAAGATTGGGTACCGAAATCAGGACACTAAATTATCTGAAGTCTGCCCTAGAAATACCAGGCACAGGATCTCAAATAAAACTATGAGTAAATGACTCATAAAACAGTTAATATTTGACATTTGAAGCCCCTTACCTTTGCATTCCATACTGTAGATCCATGCTTAGATTTCACTGATTCTTCAGCCAATACCCTGGTTGATGGTTCTTTCGCCTCAACTGCACTCTCTTCTTCAACAAAATCATGCTCAAAACTGTTCCATTCAACAGTATACTAGGTCAATAAACTTTCTTTCATCTATTTCCTTCCTATGAAATAAGATATTCAAAATCTTTTTACTTGAATAGAAGCGTGAAATGAAAACAAGATAGACAACGACAAGTACAATCCTAGAGAGACAGAGGTTTAGTAGGATTCAGCAATAAGAGCTGCATCACACCTATTATTTTAAAGATGGATCACATAGTAAAGTTCAAAAAAGATCCAAACTAACTATAAAAATATGAAGTGAAATTGCTTCCATGAGAGAGGTACCTGACAGGTGTATGAATGGGAAGCTTAAGATTCTCCCTTGGCCAGTGCAGAATAACCTGAAATAATAGAAATAAGTCAAAACAATTATTCAACTCTATAAACTTTGTGTTTAAATAAAAATTAATTTGAAAGAGCACCTTGGAACATTCCGTAGATATAAAAAGCCTTGGATATCGCCTATCCATTGAAATATAATCCCTCTCTGCATCTATAAAACTGGATGTGCTAACCTGCAAGTAGACAGCAATGATTACAAAGACGGATAAATGACCCACACATAGAAGCAGAATCATATATGTGGGAAGCAGATGAGATATCTTTGCACAACTCTGACTTTCCCATAGCTCAACCATATATCTTGGTTATCATACTTGAGAACTAACCATCAATTCAGAGCATAAGCTAGCAACAACACGTTCTGGATTCAACCTTGAAATCCAAAACAAATCATGTATCTAATCTTAAGGAAAATACAAGATGTCGTAACAAAGAGACTCAAAGAAAACGATGGCTCCAATCAAAGCACAAGGAGACAAGACATACTGAAGAATTCAGCACGTAAACCCATGCAAGGGAACATTATGTATGGATGGATGTATCGTGGAAACAATAGGAATAAGCAAGGATTTAGAATCAAAGGAAGTTAACACTTGAAAGAGAGTCGAAGAACAACAAGAGGAAGTAACAGAAAGAATGAAATTGGATTTTGGAGCTTGGGACCAGCTCAGATATGGAAGAGAAAACCCTTGAAGGATGAAAAGCTCTTAATATCATTCAGTGATGAAACTCTTGTGTTCTACTGTTTACCTTGCAGATATAATCTCTCCTTTTTTCCTTAACAGGTGAATGACGCCTTCAGCATAACAGAACACCAAGTTAGTTCAGAAGGCTGCAAGGTATACACGCAGCTATATATTCAGAACTATATAAAACATGAACATCCACCTATGCGTAGCTTCAACGCGAGGAGAATCCAGTTGTAAGGATCTCCTTTCCTTCGTCAAAGAAGGACCACGGCGGTCCCTAGAGATTCTTGGTGGAGTACGATCCCGCCTAGTCTCAAGTGCACGTTTGCGCTCTCGTTCTCTCTCCTTCTCCCGCCGCTCCAAAGTGCGTTCTCTTTCACGCTCTCTTTCCCTTTCCCTTTCCCGCTCGCGTTCCCGATCTCGTTCTCGATCCCGTTCACGTTCTCTTTCACGATCACGCAGCTTCTCCCTTTCTCTGTCTTTGTCTCTACGCAAATGTTCCCGCCGGCGCTCCTCCTCCCTTAGCTCGAACTCCCTAAGATATCCAGCCTTGTCATCCTTACGCTCATCAATCCTAGGCCCGCGTGATGATAAACTAGCATGATAATCTGATTCAAGAGACGTGATATGAAGCCCTTTTCCTGATGCATAGTCCCTACCAGGAGGCAAGCTCACACCATAGCCCGGATTCGACGAGCTTTGTGCATAAAGGAGATCATCCACAGTCCTCCGAGGAGCAGCCCCTAAAATTGATGGAGTGTGATGTTCGCTATAGGAAGCACTTAGCATTGTTGAACTGTGAGGATCTGCCTCCATTCTTCCTCCATAAGAGAGTAAATCTTGAGTTGGATGACGACTAGCAGCAACTCTTGCTGCAAGATAATCAGTTTGTCTGCCAGAAATGTGTTGCCACGCAGTGCAGTGAGAAATATATTACCATCTAATATGTATGTTCACACTATCATCATTGAGGCTGTTCTTTGGCCACTCATTAATGGGAAATCAATTAAATTTATACAGAACCACCTTTTGCAAGCAAACACAAATTATAACTTTTTATATAACCAAACTGAGTTTTTTGCAGAAGTACCTGGTCCCTCTGTCAGTTGATGCAGACTGAAGAGACTGAGCTTTAAGCAATTGTTCTTGTCTCATCAAAGTGACCTGATCCATGCGATCATACATCTCAGACTGTACAAGAAGAAAAATAAGTGGTTAAAGAAGACAATAGAATGCCAGTTATTAATCGGAAAGAAAATTATTAATTCATAATACTCAGGAAGTACAAAAGTTAAAAGGAAATACTGAAAATGAAATACCTGATGTTGGTGACCATAACTAACACTGTCGGTATATCGTGCAGCTGGATCATTTTGCAAATCTCTGCCAACATAAGAACCTTGCCTTTCTCCATACTGTCTCCTATCTATTGTAGGATAATCAGAAATTTTCTCAGCATACAGTTGATCACTTCTGTGACCATATCCATGTCCCGCTGACGAGATATAATCAGTAGATGCGAACTTAGGTGAATCTTGTACAGCTGAGGCATAGACACCAAGACCTTCTAGAGCTGATGATCCAGCACCTTTGGCAGTCAGTGCAGGAACCTATAAAAAGGATTATTCTAGATGAAACTTTGCAAGAAGTATTTCTTTGATGCCAAATAATTAGCTTGAGAGTAATGCAATATCGCAAAAGTTAAAACCACTGTCATGCTACAAAGCCCTAACAAAATTAAAACCGAACACCATGTAATAAAAATGGTGAATGCACGTTTTAATTGCAACATGAAAATCCATATATCCGTCTAATCATAAATATTAGTATGATCCTGGATCCACACTGCAATACTGCAAACAAAAACTTCAGCACTAGGAGCACATGTCTAGAGCCTTAAGATTATGAAAAGGGTCAGTCAGATAAGTTACATGCTACCCCAAAGCGTATAGCAGAACCAGATGAGGAATGTGGAACAGAAAAGCCACTGTATAAAGCAAGACATTCCAAAAAGGATGAAATTTATAGACCTGTTGAACACTGCTCAAATTAGCTGAGCCATACAAGGAGCTGTATTGCCCACCATAATTGGCTGCAGTAGGTCTATATCCACTATCAGTTTCCTGAGAAGCAGCTATAGCTGCACGAGCAGCAGCCAAGGATAGCTGAGAGCTCCCCTCAGGGGGTCCAACAGCACTTGCAGAATAACCTGACGCGAGCTGAAAAAGAAAACCAAATATCCAACATAATGTGAACATCTATTAGACATCCATAAATCATGCCATCCTTAAAAAAATCTAAAATTTTATACACAACGACAACACATACAGTCTGAAAACAATTAATGACAAATGAAACGTTGAAAGATGCAAATCATACCATGATCATAGAAGCTCAAAAATTCTCACAAAATGGTCACAATTTTTCCGTGTAAAATCAAAGATGAAAGAACAATACTTTCCAACCCATCAAAAATGTGACTTCCAAAATGAAATTAAGATGGGTAGGCTTACATTTTGGCCATATGCAGATTGCCCAGAATAAGGTTGCTGGCCATATGCATTACTTCCTCTAGAATACATCCTATTTCATCCAGAAACAAGGGTTTCCTGCAACAACAAAACAATAATCGATTTTTATACAATTCGCGTCAGAATTTGAAGCATATGTTACCGTAACATCGAGAATCACAAAACCGTTGGCAAATTTTCCCGATCAAATTGAAATTTGAAACCCAAATAAATCCCCAGAAATTGCAGACCACTTACGTGAGACGTAGAAGCCGAGGACGAAGAAGAGCCACAAAACCCTAGCTCAATAGCAGCGACTTCTTGAGGTTTGGTAACAGAGCAATTTAATTGTGTTTCCAGATTCTTTGGTCTGTATTATATACATCTGATCTGTTACTCGAGTTTTGCGGGCCAAACTGGACCCGTTCTTTGGGCCAACCCTCAGTCCATGGGCCTATGCTCGTATCAAGTTTCAATTGGACACGACTTCACTCTGCCCACCCTACATTAAGGCTTGAATGGGGGCCCAACCCCGTATAACCTTACTCAGGCATAGCCCAAACAATCACTTCTAATATATTATTGTGAGGATTCGAACCCAGGTGAGCTGCTCGGAGAAAAGGTCATCAATGGCGTACCCTCCTCTGGTCTCCTCCTACAGCGTCCCTTCCTCCTCCAACAAAAACAGAGCTTCTTCAATTCGGACCAAACCCATTTCACCAAACCATGTCTCGATGCGACCCGCTACCACTGACAAAACCCCTATCGATTTAGAAGCACCGCTCTGTCCGGCCACCGCCGGTTTCGGCTGCTGCTGCAGACGGCGCCGTTTCCTCGAATCGGCGGCTGCGACAGCTTTACTTCGCGTTCCCTCTTCTCGGGCTTCAGAGCCTGACCCAATGGTAACAAGCTGCTCCTCTTCCTCTACCTGCAATCTCCTGCTACAATCCAATCCGTGACAGTGAGTCTTTTAATTGTATTAGGGTGTGTTGAACAAGGTCCACCCTCCTCGGCCGGACTGGTACGAGGAGTTTTACGCCTGCGCTATGGATTCGACCATGAAATCTTATGAAGCCGAGGTTACTTTTAGCTCCCCAAATCCACCATTTTCTTATTCTTCTTGTCGTGATTGAAATGAAGTGTAATTGGATTGGTAAGATAAAGATTGCAGGTTACAAAGCACAGCTCTTTGGCAGTTTGAGGGGAAAGGCAGGGAGAGTAATGGAGCTTGGCATTGGCACAGGCCCTAATCTCAGATACTATGCTGCCATTGACAATGATGTTACTGTGCTTGGTGTTGATCCAAATAGAAAGATGGAAAGATATGCCCGGGCTGCTGCTGCGGCTGCTGGTCTGCCTCGTAAGAATTTTGAGTTCATACAAGCGGTAGGTGCATCAATTATGCTGCAAAAAGTCCCAATTTCAGGTCCATTTTGGCTCCCAAATGACACCTTGGTAGCTATTCCATTGCAATTGATGATACTATATAACTTGTCCAGAAAGTTGAGTTATTATTTGGTCTAGTTTGAAGGAGTTGGTTCTATCAGGTAGGAGAATCTATACCATTGGCAGATGCTTCTGTTGATGCAGTTGTAGGAACTCTTGTGCTATGCTCCGTTCAAGATGTTGGTACAACACTAAAAGGTAAGGGTAACAACTTTAAGTATGACCATGGAGCATTTTGCCAATACCATCTTGACTTTGAGATGATGGGAAATTGAACTTGCTAACATGTGACAATGTGTTCAGAGGTGAAGAGAGTTCTGAAACCAGGAGGGCTTTACATATTCGTGGAACATGTGGCCGCAGAAGGTAATGGGCTGCATTTACCGACATAACATCATTTCAATTGGTGTAGTGTTCTTGTTAGGATGATGACAATGAATATGATGCAGGTGGAACGATTCTTAGATTTGTACAGAGCGTTCTTGATCCCTTGCAACAAACAGTTGCAGATGGGTGTCACCTGACGAGGGAAACAGGGAACTATATATCACAAGCTGGGTTTTCAACTGCTGACCTTAACACAGCTTTTTTGTCTTCAGCCTCTCTCATAAACCCTCATCTCTATGGAATTGCTTCTAAGTAAATTACTAAATATACACTGCTCTCCAGATTCAAGCACAAGTCAGTTCAGACTAAGCTGACCTTAAGTTCTTCAAATGTATTTGGCCTTTCTCATTCTTCTCTACTGTAAGTCTGTAACCACCAATGATGTTTTGGGGGTGCACACTGTAAAAACAGACAAAAAATTGTTGTGCAATGTGTCTTGGTTCTGCCCATGTTTGCTTGTTGTTGAATTTGTTTCATATCTGATCAATTTGGATTAAGTCACCACTTAATAATCATATTCCGTTTTAAATTAATTCGGGGTCCAATCCTGATTTGCTACCTTAAAAATATAAACCATTCAGATTTTTCAGAATTATGTCATGAATGCTGAGTTGAGTTATTCTTGGATCTCAATTTAGTTATCAATTTCAATTTCAATATTAATATATTATCTTATTTTTAATTATTTAAAAATGGCCTTTTGTAGGAAGATCAGTATGAAATTATTGTAGTGTGAGAAGTTAGTATGAACTTGTTGAAAAGTGTTGGAATTAAATTTGAAATAAATGCATGGGCTTTCCAAAAAGGGAAAAAACAATAAAATAGAAGGGAAATCTAGTAGATTATAGAAAAGGTGGAGGACCAAGTTGCAAAAAGGAAGTTGGATAATCAATTAAATAATTAATTAATCTCCCACTCACCGATAAGTTAGGGTTTTACATTTTCAATCTCCTTCGTCTTCTTCGAACTACCTCTACCAGATCATTACCAGCTCCCACTCTCACAGCGGAGCTTCTCTCCTGTCAGTACCTGGCCCTTCTCCTCCGCCTGCTCCGCGTTCGAGGTTCTAATAAACTGTGAGCTCGATTTATTTTCTCTGCCCTCCATTTTTGCCCAGTTACTTGCTTCTTATTTTTTTTTCTCATCTGTTGATTCTATTTTCTGAGTCCTGGTCTACATTATTTCTTTCCTGCACCAATCTCTTGTGGGTTTTATTATGTTCCGTAAATTTATCTTATTTTTTCCTTTAATGTTTATGGGAGCCAGCAACAATGGTGAATTTGATTTTTTGCTATAATATAAAGATTTTTGTATGAATATGAAGAATCGGTTATTCTGTACTGCACAGCTGAGCTTAATTTGCAATATAATTAGGAATTGAGGAACTGGGCTGACCAAAAAATGGATTTTTTTCTCCAAAAAAGTTCAGGTTTTGAGAAGACATACTAACAAAGTACTATCCGTTGATTCTAAATAGTCTAAAAAAATCCTGTGGTTATCATGATCTCTTGAGATGAAGTGGAGTGTGGGGTTATTTGTGTCTATGGCTTGCAGTAGAGTTGATGTTTCTGGGTACTACATTTTGCTTGAATAGTGTATTTAAGGCCCTCTTAGTTTAATCCCCTCTAATATATGCAAGATATTTTCTGTGTAGGTCCAGATTACATGATATGTGCAGCAAACTTGTGATGATTTATTTACCATGCTGTCTAAACTTGTGAAGAAATATATGTGCTTAGAAGTGGCATAAACATATGCAAGAAGTTTTCAGAATGTGTTTTGGAGGATGATGTAATGTATTAATTGGTTGCTGGAACAAAAGGACATCTTTTTAGTGGGAAGCAGAATTGATTGAGGAAAAGTTAGACAGAAAATAGCTAAAACGGGGTCGCTTTGTTGTGTGGCCGCTAGGCCACATGGATCAAATGCTACCAGTAGGGACTGGTCTGTTGATCCACGTGAGCCCTATTGGCAAACCAATACAAGTTTCTCACCTCCTTCATCGAGATGGGATCTTCCATACCAATCTGAAAGATTGCCATACAGTTCACATGGTGTTATTCAATATGGGTCTTCTGCATCGTCAACCAGCAGAGGAAGTAGGAGCTGGATGAGAGGCAGTCGTCATCCAGATCATCAATATTCTACATCGGATGGTCCCGGACTGTTCTTCAGTAGTCCGTCTGATCTCTCACCGGGTTCTCAGTGGACGCCTCCAGTAATTCAGGCTATAAATGTTAATGATTATGGGGCTGTAGCAAGGAGGGATAATACAAATGGTAAGGCCTTTCTTTATAGTGACCATTGTTGAACACTTATAATATCTTTACATTCCTCATTGCCTGATGCTTGGTAATTGTTTGTGGTTAATTGTTTCTTGTTCTCCTTAATCGTCTGCTTGATGGATTTCTTGAATAAACTGATGGCATGCATATGTTGTAGCTAATTATACGCATTTATCTTGTTTTACATGTTTTTGGTCTTTTTATCAACCTCCTGTCTTTGATTCTACCAACAAGTTTTATATGTTTCTGATCCTTCAATTCTATACCGTCTTGTTTGATGCCATAATGTATTATTAGTCATGCTCCATTTATTGAAACTGGTCCAAACATATAGGTAAGAAGATGATATAATAATAGGTATTATTATCTTATAGTTGGAGATGGAGAACAATCATCAACTTGGTTTCTGAAAGTGATGTTTTTCTCTTTGTTTGGGCCATATCACCGTTGTTCACTCATGCGGCCCCTATGTGGCAAAACTTGAAAATTACAATGTGAGAAGTTACAAATCTTGAATTTTGTATAGTAATTGTTTTATCACCTTGGTATATGCTTGATGATTTTCTTATAGTAATTGTTTTATCATCTTGATATATGCTTAATGATTTTTGTGTCCTTTTCATTTTCTAGATCAATTTTTGAGGCAAGCCTCGTTCACGCCTGACATGGAGGTAGTGCACTCTTCCACTCCATGACTTTGCATGAGCTGAAGTCATAGGTTTCTCTGGAAATTTAACTTTCCTTAAAATGATTTTTTTGCAGGGAACCTCAGGAAATCCATATGGTGCTGGATCTGCATATGCTTCATCTTGTTCAGACAGCAGTGAGTCTGAATTTGCAGGCAAGCCATGCTTATCCTCTCACCACAACTCATCAACTCGACATTTTTCAATGTCCAAGCCCATTCACCCCTTGGCCTTGCCTACCCGAAATCCTCGAGAAGCCTCTTCAGAGCCTCACCGATGGAGCAGCGCCAGCAGTGGAGCTGACATCACCGAAGTTTCCAACCCATTTGAGCACGAAAGTTTCAATCATCCGCGCAGCTCTCCACCAGGGTTCAAGTGTGGACTATGTGAAAGGTTCTTGTCACAGAGGTCACAATGGAGCAGTCGACGTATTGTGAAAAGTGTAGACCTTCCCATCGCCAGTGTTCTTTCATGTAGACATGTGTTTCACGCCGAGTGCTTAGATCAGACAACTCCAAAGACACGCAAAGATGACCCTCCTTGCCCTTTATGTCATGGTCTGGATGAAGATGACCCAGAGAACAGGAGCTTCCCTAGGTTGAAGAGTGGCTTCCCGAGGCTCAAACCTGTAGGTGAGGATGGCCCGTCAAGGCCTTGGGGATGTGTACAGGTTGGAGATTGTGTTGAAGGAGCTTTGCATGTTCCTTCCCGCAACACAATGTTGTTACTCAATCGAAATAGAATGAAGAGAAATCTTTCCTTGAGAAGCAATGCAACAAAGGAGTTCCCGGGTAAGGTGAGGAAGAGTAGCTCGTTTTATTCACAGAGATTGAATGGAATTTCAGGTGATCAAGGAGGAGGATCAAACTCAGCATCAGCAGCACCAAGTATGAAAAATTTGTGATGGGCTGTGTAGATAAGACTGAGTGTGTAATCTTGATTCTGGTGTATCTAATTTTATTTTTATCTTAGGTCAAATTTCATGTATATGGGCCATTTTGGATTGCTGAAACCCTCTTACAACCTTAAAAAGATATGGGAGCGTCCTTAAATTGCTCCCTCTTTGATTATGTGTCAGCCCATGTGTGTCCATGTGAGCTCTTTTTGCTTCAAATTGAAGCAGGAAAAGAAAGAGGAGGTGTGAGGCCTTGAAAGCTTGGCCTCATCAACCAATGGAGTGGACCACACTCAACCAATGCCTTGGACACAAGCCCTCCAATTAGAAAGTGGGTTAGGGTTTTGAGTTGAGATGTGGACCATACTCAGATGATATGTTGGGATGATGAGCATGCATGCACTATGGCATAGTGAAAGTGAACAACTTGGATAATCAGAAGTTGAATAGAACTGAAATTTGAATTTGAATTGAGATTTTGAGTTTACTTGTCCCAAAACCCAACACAAGCCTGAAAATTAAAAGCACTTGCTTTTCTACTTTTCAAGTGTTTAAGAGATGCACCATGTGGTGAAGAACCTTAAAGGCAACAACAGCTAGGGCTCAAGCATGCTTGGTCCTGTCACTATCTCCATGTGAAGCAAGCACTAGGCTATACTTTCTCTATCAAACCTAATTTCCCCCAACATTTACATGGTTTTGGAGAGTGTATTTGTATGCTAATTAGGTTTGGGTTTTTGTGCTTCATGTCTTCTTCACATGCCATTGTCATCAAGACATGTCTCTGTATAGTGAATACACAGAACATGACCTTAATTGGATAGGCATGATGCTCTAGTGCAGAGCTGGCTTCTGTTACTGATAAAAGTAGAATACTCCCTTACCTTTGTAAGATTTAATCTTTTTTTCACCATCGTTGACTCTGAATTATTGCTTTAGACAAATTTAAAGGGTTTGAAACAAATGGCAGACATGGATTTGAACTATACTGTGTTAGATCCTTGTCCCAGACAAAAAAGAGAATATCAAATCATCCATGTAATTGGTAAATGTTATTAGTGTAAAATAAATGTTTCAACGATAAGTAATCTTCCCTGTAATTCTTTCTGATCAAAAAAAAAGTGTAAAATAAATGTTTCAACGATAAGTAATCTTGTATGTTTAGCTATATATACGTTTGATATATTTGTTATTTTTTTTATTGTGATTCATACCATTAACATCGAAGATGTGAGGGAGTCCACTGGATCATGAAATCAACTTTGATACGCATGTATACAAAAGCTTAAAAACGATCATGTGCCAACGTTTTTTTCTCTCTCTCTGCGCGTGACCTTCTCTCTCAACAAAAGGCAACCCTAGCCCCATTATTGTTTTGTGCCGCCGCTACCGGTGGCCACTGTGGCTCCGGCCACGGCGGCTGCCGGTGAGGCTCTGTTCACACGCGTTTTTTGTTGCTGTCCGGGCGTCTTTTGCTCCTCTGTCGGTCGCCGCCTTGCCCCGTCGCGCTCCACCTTCCTCCGGCCAGATCTGGACTCCTCGCCGCCGTCTACAACCAGCCCCTCGCCTCGCTGTCGTCTGAGCTGCGTCCCCTTCCGGATCTACCAACAATCCCGCCTCCCACAACCGTCCCTACGCCTCTTCCCCTCCCTTTCTCACCAAGTCCACCACCCCTCTCCGACGCCACATCCTTCCCTCCTCTTCCGGCCTGATCTGGTCAAGCTCGTAGCTCACCTCCAGCAAAGCCCACCACCCTCCGGTCTGCTCATACTCCCCCCGGTCCACCTCTGCTCCGGCCACCACGTGGGCCAGACCTGCCGGCCACCGCCCGCCCCCCATCCACGCTCCTTCATCGGCGACGACCAAGGCAGATCGGTAGCCTTCGTCCTCCGGTTTAAGCTCCCAACGACAACGACTAGACTGCCCTCGGCCGAGCCTCTTCGTCACGACTTTCCTCTGGCTAAGCGGACAGATCTGCACCCAGTTTTTGTCGGAACACTGCAGTCGAAGCCGTTCAGCTGTGCTCCAGCTTTTAGTGTTTACCCGACCTGTCCCGTGCACCAGTCCTTATCGGATCAGATTTGCACCCGTCGACGTCGTCCGCCTCGCCCCGATCCCAAACCCTCACATCGGAGGTTGATCGAGAGTAGTTCTTGCGTGTCGTCGTTGTTTATTTTGTTTAGTTGTTGTTATTTGATTTTTGTTAGTTCTCCCTATCAGAATCTCAGAGTTTCGGTAGGTGTAGTTGCTGCCTCTGGTGGCTTGTCCAGTCGGGGTTCTTTATCGATGGATCTCTTTGACAAGACGATAAAGAATACCGATCTGGTAGTAGTTTGTTATCTAGGTGATGCGTCGCCTGTCTCTAAAGCTATTCATCTCATTGGTTGTCCCTCGAGTTCTCGAGATTGACCTATGGATACAACGCTTGATCGGTTTGTTATGTATTCGGTTTGTAAGATTTATTAACTTGTTAATGAATCTTTCCTTTCAAAAAAAACAAAAGCTTAATAACACCAATGAGATGGAGAGTTTAAAATTGTGGATGTACTTGATTATTTGAATGATAAATTTAGTTAGGGCACACAAATGTGTAGACATTTTGGAAGGAAGATGTCAGAAGAGAGCAGGCAAGAAAGCAACCACAATTACTCAACTGTTTGGTTGTTGCCGAGAGAACAACACCTCTGACGCAGACATTACAAGCATTCATTCATGGCTTCTGCAATGGAATCTCTAACCTAACCGTGTAAATACCTTTTACAACGATGTTGAAGATGACAACCAACGAGGACCATATTTAATGTTGATAATATATGAAACTTATAGTACACGTATTGTTTGTCATTCTAACGTAAAAATAAATAACTAGTTTAAGAGCAAGAGTAGCAGCCTTATTTGGGCAAAGCCAAACCCGAATTGCTACGAAGAGGAGATACGGAGTCAAGCTGCTACAAAGAGGAGAGTCGGTCGTAGCCAGATCTGAAGCTCGCCCGATGCAGCCGGACCAGAGCTCGGACCCGCATTTGGGACCAATAAGAGCAAGAACAACGGAACGGTCCCGCTCCCCGCGCCGCGACGTTCGCTGGCCGGGCGCGCTGGCCGTTCCGCTGTAATCGTCGAAAAGCACGGTCCCGCTCCCCCTCCACGCGCTCCCGCTCCCGCTGCACACGCCCCCGCTCCCCACTCGCAGGCCGGGCGCGGTGGACGCGCCTGCGCGCCGTCTGCTGCGCTGGCAGCGTCTGGGGCTGCCACGTGTCCCGACCGTTGCACACTTACGGCTATTTTTTTTTAATTCAAAAATCAACAAATAAAACCCTATAAATACCTCTCTCCTCTCATATTTTTCACACCACTTCCTACTTCAACTATCCAACTTCACTCTCTCCTTCCCAAATTCTCCTCTCTCGTTTCAATTATTCTCGTGAAAAATGTCGGGCGATGCTGGGTCTCGTGTACACTCAGTTGGTGACGAACGAGAATTCACCGAGGACGAACTGGCACGAGGTTTCGGAGACATTCTAACGGGCAATCGCTCCGTCTCCCCAAACTCGAACCCGGGGTCGAGTTCAGGTTAGTGCAAACTTATTTTTTTGTATTAATGCATTGTATTCATTTTTTTGATTAATTATTTGCACTTATTTTATTATTTTATTTTTGAGCACTTAATATATTGTATTAAATTTGTTTGTATTAAATTTTTGAGCACTTAATTTATTGTATAAAATATTTTTTGTCAGGGCAAAACCGTCCCCAACAATACCAAATGGCGCTAGGGTTCCAAGTGTCATCACAATGGAGCCTGCCCCCACAAGGTTTCCAGATGCCACTGTTCCCAGCAGAATCACAATCACAATGGGGCATGGGACCCCAATTCTACAACTACGAGGGTCATCTAGTACCCGACGTAGAAACCCCCCAACCATCCTCTTCTCAACGACGAGGCCGAGCCCCTGCCCGAGCCTGAGGCCGAGCCCCTACCCGAGCCCCTGCCCGAGCCCAAACCCAAGCTCAACCCGAAGAACCAGAGGCGGATGGCCGGACATTCAGCAAGGAGGAAGACCACCACCTCATAACTTGTTGGTTGAGCACAACAAGAGACGTCGTCAAGGGCAACTCGCAAACCGGCAACACATTATGGTGCGCAGTGCAGAGGAAATACAACTCCCAGGACCGTTACCCACCTCGCCGCTGGGAAGCCATCAAGAAACGTTGGCTCAGAGGTTCCGGGCAGACAAGGAGGATGCTCGGCTATTTGAAGAGGTCCAGGGCCGAGAAGCCGAGCGGCGCAAACGACGAAGAGCACTTGAGACGTGCGAAGGAAATGTGGGAGAATGATGGGAAAGTGATTGAAGACCACCCGCTAAAGTTCGACCTGGATCATTGGGTCATGAGGCTCGATGGCAATGAGAAGTTCAGTGTCGAGGAGGGCACAATGGGAAATGTCCGCCGTCAAGTACGCCAACAACGACAGCGGTTGGATGAGGCTGGGGCTTACAGCTCAACCCCACCCACAAGCATAGGGGAGGAGGGCACACATATCAGTGGTGAGTCCCAACAACCAGAATGGGGAGGAAGCGAGAACTACGAGGGGACTCAAGTCCCTCTCAGCGACACACCCCCATCCCCTGAGGCCGACCCAAGTCCCCCTTCCCGACCGCAAGGGAAGAAGGCATCGAAGGCCGAAAAGAAGGGGATCGTCCTCACGGCCCAAATGTCTGCCTTCGTCGAGCTGGAACGTTCACGGGTGGATGCTGAACGTTCACGTCGCGAACAACATGTAGAAAGGCATCGCCTGATACAGTCATTAACCCAATAGTGGGAATCAAACCTCGCCACCTACAAGGAGGTTCTGGGGGCGGATACATCTTCCTACGACGAAGAGGCTATGGCAGACCATAAGTTTTTCAAGTCCGAACTGCGACAACTCATATCCACCCTTAAAGTCCAAATCGAAGAACTTCGACGACAACCCCCACCATCGGATGTCGGCCCAACAGACGATGATTCTTGAACTTGTATTTAGTTTTGGGTTGTATTAAAAGGGGTTGAATAAAATTAGAAGTTCATTTATATTCGTGTTGAATTTATTTATTAATTATTGATTGTCCTTAATTATTTATTTCCAAAATTGTTTAAATTATAAACAATTTAAACGGTTTCTGATAACGAATTAAATAAAACAGGAAAATAACAAATAATAATCCAGTCAGCACTGTTCTGCACTCCCAGGACCTCAAGGTCCTTTCTGTTGCAAAACACCCACTTTTCTACACTCCCACTCCCTGACTTTTGTCCAGTCAGCACAAGGTCTGCACTCCCACTCCCTGACCAAGGTCCTTTCTGTTGTACATGCTCTAAGGCCTCACCACTTGACCCGAAATTTTCAAAAAAAATAAAAAAGACGGTTGGCCAAGCCAACAGTCTTGTTATTTTTTTAAAATAATATTTGAATAAATAAAATCAATTGTAATATTAAGAGCATACTCATACGATAATTATACATAATTTTGATATGTGTTCCATAGTGTGAAACTCATGTATGACTTGATTAGTCATATTATTTCATGCTTTTGAACGTGGAGGGTCCGATTCTCTCTCAAGCCCCTTGACGAAACGCTAGAGACTTGGTACGCCGCCGACGGCGATCTTCTGGCTCCTGCCCGAAAATCGTCGGCTGCCTACACCCCTCTTTTGCCTGTTTTCCTTTCCACAACTTTCTGTCTCTTGTTCTGTGTTTTTGTGCTTCTTCGCTCGAGATGTCGTGCTCTGGCCGTCGTGCTTTGCTACGGACTCACCGAAGTCCAGCCGCTGCTCCAAAGCTCCTCCGGGGGCGTTGGTTCTTAGATTCGTCGGCCTCTGCGACAGATCTGAGGGCCTCGCCTCACTGAAGTTAGTTTGTAGTTGCAACCACCGACAGAACTCTCCTCTCACGTTCAGATCTATCACGAGGCTGCCGTTTTTTCGCCGGAATCCATCCCTTGTTCTAGGCCTCGCCGAAACAGGGACGCCGCCCTCACCAGCTCCACCTTCATGGTGATCAGATAAGTCGTCCATCGCTCATCCCCCTCCGTCATCCTCCAACCAGCCCCACCTCCCCACGGGCTGACCCACCACCCTCTAGCCAAACCCGCTACCCACGGCCATACCTGTCACCATGGAAGCCAGATTCGCCAGCTACAACCCGTCTCCTTTCTCCGGCTTCACCCCCTGATGATGACAACGACTGCATTTCCTCCGGTCAAGGCTCCCTTCCACGCTCCTCTGTCAAGACGATCAGTTCTGCACCCATTTTCCGTCGGAACATCGCAGTCCGAGCCGTTTAGCTATGCTCCTGCTTATTGTGTTTATCCGGCCAAACCATTACACCAGCCTCAAGAGGATCAGATCTGCACTCGTTTGCGCCTCCCACCTCATTCCAATCGCAACTCCATTTTTCGGAGGTCGGTCGCGAGTAGTTGTAGCTCGTCGTTGTTGGTTATCTTGTTTTTATTTAGCTTGTTTCATTTGTATCTATTTTTAGTTTGTCATCCCTGTCAGAATATTATATATCCGATAGGTGGAGCTGCTGCTTATGGCGGCGTGTCCGGTCGAGACTATTTGTTAGCGGATCTCTTCGGATAGCCGCTAAGGAGGATTGACCTGGTAGTGGTTTGGTATCTAGACGTTGCGTCGCCCGTCTCGAGAGCTATTTATCGCGTTGGTCGTTTTCGGGTTCTCGAGAACGACCAGCGGATGTAACGCTTGTACTGTTTGGTATGTAAGATTTATTAATTTATTAATGAATTTTTATGTTCGAAAAAGAAACTCATGTATGAGACTTATGAGTTGCGCGGATGTTGAGTTTTTGTTCATTTTCTCGACTCGAAGTGTAAATCAGTGTTATTTGTGTGATCAAAGACATTAGATAAATTATTTACAACAATACGGACCTAATGACTATAAATTTATAAATTTTGGACATTGTTTACACAAAATCGAATTTTTTAGAGGTCACTTGGCGCGTTTAAATTGGTTGGCCGCGACTCGCATTTAGTGAGTCGTGATTCACACGTTTTTTGCTTCCACAGCGGTGCGACTCGTGACTCATAACTCACGATTCGCGAGTCGCACACAGAAGTCGCTTGTTACACATGCCTCTAATAATAAAAAATATTTTCCCTATAAAATACCATATACCCTATACTATCATCCTTCTATTTAATTTCATACCCCTTACCACGATCCCACGCCCACACAATGGAGGCCAATTGCGAGTAATTTTTGTTGGTTATTTTGTTTACTGTTTATTTAGTTTTTGTTTGTCTTTAATGTCCAAATCTCAGATATCCGGTAGGTGTGGCTGCTGCTTATGGTGACGTGTCCGGTCGGGACTCTTTATCGGTGGATCTCTCTAGAGAGTCGATAAGGAAGACCGACCTGGTAGTAGTTTTTATATAAGGCGTTTTGTTCTCCCACTACCGCTCGCGATCGAGCACCACCATTTCCTCTCCCTTCCCCCGTCGATCAACTAATCACTACCAGTGTCGCCACCTCTACCGTGAGCTTTCTTACTACCTCTTTGTTATGGATTTGATGGGATCCCATATCTTCTAAACCTCCTTCCGATCATCCAAGCTCATTGGAGGCCCGAACTAGGTTCTAGTGTTATGCCTATGGCTCACCGATCACTCGGGGACTTCGTGCAGTGACGCTCCATCCTCATCCGCAGGATCGGGACCCTAACACCCCAAATCAAAGTCATGGAGATCGGAATCAACAGTTTATCATGTCGGCAGCAACAAGTGAAAACTCGGTTCCCCAACCCCATCCATTAGATCGAGACTCTTACACCCCCTCTAGATTCAGGGAGATTGGAATTTACAACTATTGAGAATGTTAAGGCATCACGGAGTGCTCCATATGAGCCACACCTCACCCCCTCGGGCTCGAACTCTATCCGACCCCCAGCGTCCTCCATTTCTTAGGAACTCCTTGGCAGCTTGTCAAGACAACACAAGTCTGATTAAGTCGAGACAGAAATATTTTTTGGATCTCTCGTGCCACTCACATGAATTAAGGTCAGATCCCTTAAGTATACATTAAGACTCTAGTATGTCTATTTTTATGTGTTTACTAAAGTACAAATCTGTGACCACAAGTTGTACTATTGTTTTAGGGCCAATGTCGCGGATCTTGTTTGTAAGACCCGATAATATGTCTTATCACTTGTTATATTTATTATAATAAAATGAACTCGTATTTATGCTATAATAAACATATAGATTCAACTAAACAATGTTATAGTCACGGCGTTGTTGGCTCCCCATCGTCACCAACGATGTGCCTCCCCCTCGTCACCAACGACGTGCCTCCGGTTTTTATTCCGGTCCCCCCTGCTACCTCGAAGGTTGCCACATGTTTCTCTTCGATATTAGTCAACCTCCCCACCTCAGATCCCCTCCCCTAAGTAGCAACCGCCACCTCTGAAGCCATCATCGGTGTATCCAACTCCTTGGCCTCCACTGATGCCTCATTTTCGATCTCTGATTGTTTAGTTCTGGCTTATTTTATCTGCTTTGTTATTTTTCTTGCAAGGTTTGTGTGTAGGGAGCGACGACTCAGTGATTTTACACAATGATTCAGAGACTTTTATCGGGAGGAAGCCCCCCCCCCCCCCCCCCCCCCCCGTTGTTACTGATGAGGTCAGGTTCGGTTCTAGGGACCTACTCCGGGAGGAGTCCTTGGGACGAGCCGCCACTCCTAGCCAGACTGTCAGGTTCAAGTTGAGTAGCTCATTTGACAAAACCAGTTCTTGGAGAGCAGGGACCAAGCATTGTTCTTAACAGTTGGCACCTTCGAGTGTTTAGGCCCTCAGATTCAAGTTTAGGCCCTACTTCGAGTTGTTCTTAACAGTTGGCACCTTTTGGATTTTATTTCTATTCTAGTTTTGGTTTCAATTCATGTCTTAATTATATTTCTTATTTATTTACTTCTGATCGCTATAATCATTTCTTTTTTGACCGATTTATTGCTACTGATTATTGGACCATTATTTTTCAAATGTTAATGGCCAGTAGAATGACTCTGCTTTAGTATTAATAAAACTATCTTTTATTCTAAACAAAACCTCTTATAACGGGATAAGTGTGCTTAAAAAAAGTTGATGGTTGCATATAATTAATCATGTAAATGGAGTATGGTTCTTGTGTAATTGATTCCCACTAACGACTTGTAACTTTAGTTGGTTAAGAAAAAGAAAAGCAAGATTTGGGACAGATCTTAGAAGCTCTGGAGATATTTATGTATGGAACATGTTTGAGAATGGAAGAGAAATCAACAATATAGTACAACGAGAGAACCCTTGTGTCGGCAACATCAAGATTACCCGGGAAAAAAACTTAAAGAACATATTTATCGAAATTCGAATTTTATAATCTTATGTTGGAAGGTCAAAACCCTACTGAAAGACTGATAATTCTTATTGAGTTTGCACTATAATACTGGGTATATATAGTGATAGTGTACATATATGACTAGAATACTATCATTGCATAAATGTCCCTATACATTGAATCTAGGGAAGATACCTACGCATACATGAATTCTAATATAAGTAATAATATGATCTAACATTCTCCCGTAGTCAGAGCAGAAAGAGATTGAATGCTCGGACTAAAACAAGTATGTAGAAAGTAATGATACATGTTGATAAAAATGACCAAGAGAAGAGGCTGTTGCTTCTTATTGGGCCGTGGGAGACAGACGGGTCGTTGATAAGCTTGAGCTTTTAGCACCATGGACAGTTGAAGGGATGGAGTGTTGAAGTGGGCCGAGCTGGAGAAAGGCCAGGTGCGGCCCAAGTGATGCAGTATGTAGCTAGAGAAAACGTATTTCTGAGACACTTCTTGAGTTCCTGAAGCTGCTGCTGCGGGAGGGAGTCGCCGGACGTCATGATCGCCGGTGCTGAGAGGTGTTGCCGGTGCTTGAGAGAATCGGCCCGGTAGACATGAAGGATGCTACTAGAATGGTGGAGGATGATTTGAGCAAAAGATAGCAAATAGATTAAGAAGATAAGAAGAAAAAAAAACCTTAAGAATAGGGGCTTCAATCCAATACAAAGATTAAGAAGATGAAACAAAAGGGAAATGATTTGGGTGTGATGCTAGAGAAACAGAGAGAGAGAGAGAGAGAAAAAAATATGACCTGAATGTTTGTATCATTGCAGAGAGGTTGTTCATGCATTTAAGAAGATGGCTTGCTGGATGATAGGCTTAATTAAAAGCACTCACAGGTGGATGCAATTGAGGAAGCTGTTGTAACTGTGAGGTCTAGAGGCAAAAGTTAAGGGACGTATTGAACAAAATCATAAAGGAAAAAAAAAATGATAAACATATACCCTAAGTTACCTTGCCCACCCATTAGAACCATAAGCTAATGAGTGGGCAAAGCTATGGGTTCACGAAAAATTGACCAAGGATCACAATCAGTAGCTCTGATACCATGAAAGACCGATAATTCTTATTGAGTTTGCACTATAATACTGGGTATATATAGTGATAGTGTACATATATGACTAGAAGACTATCATTGCATAAATGTCCCTATACATTGAATCTAGGGAAGAAACCTACGCATACATGAATTCTAATATAAGTAATAATATAATCTAACACCTACCACTGGGCCAAAAGAGCACAATGATGCTCTTGCAAGGACCTTCAAATTTGAATAGTCAAATTGGAGTTTGAGCAAAATAAAGTGAGTTGCGAGTAGATGTCAAAGTAGATTATGAGTACTTGGAGAAGCTTTGTAAAGGGCAGTTACATTCTTCGGTTATAGTATAAGACCAATTTCAGTGGGGTCATCTTTTTGTCGGTTTGAGCCAAGATTTGTCCGACAAAAGAGGTCGAAGGCTCAAAAGATCAAAACCACAACTCACAGTTATCCGTCAATATAGTGCAAGGACTATGTCTGTAAACCGTGAAAGGGAAGTTATACAGAAGAAATGGGAGCTCATGAAGCAAACTTTGGTTCTTCGAGATAAACTAGAGGTCTAGCAAACCAGGTTTTGAGAAGGCTCAGTTGGTCTGTTCGGTTGTTGGAAGCTTAGGTTTTTCATTTTTGTGCCTTGAACACCTATTTTTTCTTGAAGGTTTTTAGGCCGATCCCCATTTTATAGGTTGTATCACTATTTATTTCGTTTTTCTATCTCTTATAAAAAAACATGTACCGAAGAGAAAAACATGTCGATAACTATGAGGAATACAAGGGGGACCAATATAAGACCAGAAGACATGTCGTTTATAATGAGAGAAGGTTACGAACACGATGACTAATGGCAGCTTAGAAAGGTCCTTTACAGTAATCCTAACAAAACTCTTCATACGAAGAGAGTATTTTTTTCACACATGGACCACTTAGTTAACACTTAAGGAACAAGCATGATCTTTTGTTTTGGTTTTTTAGTGGTAAGATTTATTATTGCAGCTTTTTGCGTGGAAGTCCAAGTACATTTCATTATGATCGTCCATAATGTTGGCACATAAAAGAAAACCCATAACAGTGGCGGAGCTAGCTTTTTCAGTGAGGGGGGCACCGAAATTTTTCGATGTCAATACATGACTGTAAAAAAAATTGAGGGGGGCACAACTACAAAATATAAAAAAAAATTAAGGGGTATTTTTGAAAAAAAAAACGAAAAACATGCAAGAATTTTTCAAAAAAAAATTTGACCCCCCCCCCCCCCCCCCGGCACCATGTAGCTCCGCCCCTGAACCCATTCATTGGTCGTTTTCTTCTCCACTCTAAGCTATTTTATGAATGTAACATTTATTTTACATAGCCTATAAAAAAACATTTATTTTACATATATAAAAATATGTGATGAATTCATATACAAATTATAATAAATCAGTTACGTTAACTACATTGATCAACTTTCATGAACTCATTTTGAACTTACAACATTATATGAGAAAACCTACTCTTTTACTATATTATAGATTTCATGAGATGATATTATAAGTCTCACTTAGTGATAATATTAAAATCCATTATAAATTCGATAAAAAATTTATTGTATAAATAAGCAATTGAGTATCTATAGTTATTAGTTACTAGTTAGTAGTTACCATTCATGTCTATTTTTCTGTCATCTACTCGTCCAAAACAATAAAAATGGAGACGAAGTTGCCTCTTTTGGCCATAGCGTACTGTTGTTTAATTTTTTTTTTAACGTATGTTATGTTTTACTAACTATTTAATACCACACTAATACTTGGAATTCCAGTCAACTTTCTCGGCCATCGAATTAAGAATTCTCATGTCGTTTTTCATGCCATCTTACACATTTTTTTTAAAGTATCCTACACATATTTGATTCCATTTTATTGCACATACTGACGCTGATAATAAAAATATAATTATCATGTTGACGATTTTATATTCAATAGGTATGTTCATCAGTCAAAACGACAAATTATTTTATTTCTTAAATATTTGAATACAACATGTCAGCAGGACAACATAATCATCTTATAAAAAGTGAATATTTATTCAAGTTATTACACAGGGTTTGATACAACAAACGAATTTAAGAAAGGATTGGGATGACATTGATGGGGGAAGCTGCACATGGGTTATGATCCTTTAATGATACACGTGTGGTCTATTTTAAGCTTTTTTTATCTTAACAACTACGTGATTGTGTAATTATTAGTGTACAGATTTGAAAATTGATCTAGTTTCGGGCCATCACCCATGTGCAGCTGCTCATATACCTTCCATGAACTTAATGTGTTGTGAGTCATCTCTGGATGGAGTGATATAGACTCAACCAAACTTAAATAATAATAAATGTAAAACTATAAGCACTCCATTAATTATTAATCCAAATTTTAGACGAGCCAAATTACAATATATTTCAAAACGAGTTATTATTATGATTTTGTTTAATTGGTTTGATATGCTAGTTTATATTGAGGGAGTATAAGATAAATTGATTGTACAAAGCATGAGAAAATAAATGAGTTAGATTTTTTATTTATGAAAAGATGAGTTGGTAATAAATTGAATTCGTAGACTTGTATATCCACCAATTCATTATAAATGGCTGCAGCTCTACCAACGGTCAAGACAATTTGGTAATGTGAAACCTATGCATGTTCTTGGGGACTTTTTTTCAAGTTGCAAAGTGACAACATGGTGTAGGGCAGACCCACAACTAGTTTAGTTATCTTTTGGGGAAAAAAGTCATCATAATATTGCAAGCATCAATAAGTTTGTAAAAGTATATATAATATTTTAAGATGATTATATATTATTTATTTTTATATTTTATTTTGTTCTCTATTCAATTTGTTCAGATGAGAATAAAGTTTTATTTTTGACGAATGATTTAACAACATACAACTAATCCTGAGAATAGAAAATAGGGATAATTCCATCTCAGTACCCTAAATCTTTCATATTTCATTTAGAGTACCCTAAATCTTTTTTGTGTCATCTCAGTACCCTAAATCTTTCATATTTCATTTAGAGTACCCTAAATATTTTTTGTGTCACCTTAGTACCCTAAACTTTTATTAATTCTATTTTAGTACCCTAAACTGTCATTAATTTCATTTTAGTACCCACCGTTAACTTTACCATAATTTTGGTTGTTGGTGAGGGGTAGTATGGACATTTTACCTGTTTTGGATGGAAAATCATATGTAAAGTTAATGGTGGGTACTAAAATGGAATTAATGAAATTTTAGGGTACCGAGGTGACACAAAAAAGATTTAGGGTACTCTAAATGAATTAATGAAAGTTTAGGGTACTGAGGTGACACAAAAAAGATTTAGAGTACTCTAAATGAAATATGAAAGATTTAGGGTACTGAGATGGAATTATCCCTAGAAAATAATGTTAGGGAAAACTTGAAAATCTTTTCAACCATTGTGCTTTGATGTACATTGATTAGTCAATTAAATTGCTATGAAGGCCAAAACTCTATTTCACCAAAGATAAGAAGAAAAAAACATATAAATTAATATATCACTTGCTCTTTTTCATGAACTTACATTTTCAAAAACCCAGCCTACGAAAACTAGACTGTCCCACCATGATTTGTTGGGTGATTTGAACCTCTTTTTTTCTTTCCGATTTTCCGGAAATTGCTTCAGAAACAAAGAAAATAACGAAACACACGCGTCTCCAATCCACACGTGAGACTTTTGCTGTTTTTTTCTGTTGTCCGAATCTTATACATGAAATTACCATTTTATCCTCGTCAGAGCTTTTTGCCTCCGGTGGTCCTAGTGGCAGTTTTTTTGGTCCCAACTGCCATTAAGGGTTAGTTAGTTTCTGAAAAAGTAGTGCTCCATTATTCCCCATTTTCACCCCCAAATTCTTCTATATAATGTCCATAACCTTGATCTATTTTCTTCACTCCCAAACACCTCCTCCTTCTCCTCTCCGCCCCGTGCATTCTCAATCTTCATGTAAGTTCTCACATTTCCTCTTCTTCGTTTGAGCTTCAGTCCTTTTTTTTTTGCATTTATCAAAGTTTTGGGGTTTTGTTTTTTTGATGAAAATTGCTCCTTTTTGCAGGAAAATGGCTCTCTCTGGTTTTCTCTTGGTGGGTTTTCTTGCAATGCTCACATCTGTTAATGGGTATGGCGGAGGGTGGATTGACGCCCACGCCACTTTCTACGGCGGCGGTGATGCTTCCGGCACAATGGGTATGCATAATCGGACCAACACTCATAGAAAACCTTAAAAATGAACCTTTTTGAGATGCAATTGTTGATTTTTGGGTTTTTCTTTTTCAGGCGGAGCTTGTGGGTATGGCAATCTGTACAGCCAAGGGTACGGAACCAACACCGCGGCTCTGAGCACAGCTCTGTTCAACAATGGGTTGAGCTGTGGAGCTTGCTTCGAGATCAGGTGCGTAAACGACCGGAAATGGTGCCTCTCCGGCTCCATCCTCGTCACCGCCACCAACTTCTGCCCTCCGAACAACGCCTTGCCCAACAATGCCGGCGGGTGGTGCAACCCTCCCCAGCACCACTTCGACCTCTCCCAACCCGTATTCCAGCACATTGCCCAGTACAAAGCCGGAATCGTCCCCGTCTCTTACCGGAGGTAGTTCCCAATTGCAATTAAAAATCGAAACTTTAACTCGATTCTGTGCTCAATTGATTCCAACGTTTCTGGGTTTTTGTTGTAGGGTACCCTGCAGGAGAAGGGGGGGCATAAGGTTCACAATCAACGGACACTCCTACTTCAACCTGGTACTGATCACCAACGTCGGAGGAGCCGGTGATGTGCACTCTGTGGCCATCAAAGGGTCAAGAACTGGGTGGCAAGCAATGTCCAGAAACTGGGGACAGAACTGGCAGAGCAACAACTACCTCAACGGACAGAGCCTCTCTTTCAAGGTCACCACCAGCGACGGCCGCACCGTCGTCTCTTCCAATGTTGCCCCTGCCGGCTGGTCCTTCGGCCAGACCTACAGTGGTGCCCAATTCCGCTGAACTACTACTACTAGTAGTGTTAGTATTAGGAGCTTAACTTCTAGGTTTTGTGTTCTTATATGTTTTAAGTATATAGATACACTATTTGAGGGAGGGGAGGGGCAAAACGGTAATCCACCCCATTGGCCTCTAACTGAGACCACTTGTGGGAAGGGGCTTATTTTATGATAGCTTCTAGGAGATGACTTTTAATTTGTGTTTCTAGAGACCTGGTCAAGGACACTCTCGGTGCTTGTGTTGTTGTGGGTCTTGTTTATTTTCTTGTTCTCTGCTTTTGTAAGTGAAAAGTCAGAGGAGGGCAGTGGTGGTCATTAACCACCCGCCGCTAGTATTTGAAATTGAATGCTAATTATATTTGTTTTCGAAAGCATGTAACCGAGGTCTTTATGGTCTTTTTGCTTTCTAGTTGTATTCGGAAGGGGACTTGTATGGAGACATTATTATGGTGTAATTTTTACAATTCCCACTAGTAATGAAAAGAGAGTGCTTTTTCATGCTATTGTGTCCATTCAGTTTTTGGTGTGTTTTGCGGACCAATGAAGAAAAAAGTAAGTAAATGAAACCAGCCAGTTTTGTTTGTGGTTTGTGTGTGTGTATTTGATGCCTAACTTGGTGTCCAAGTAAAATACAAACAGAACCCAATTGTTTGGTGCCTAAGCCTAACATTGTTTCCAAATATCATGCATGTTTGTGCAACTTTTGTCTAATTGATTTGTGTACAAAGAAACAAGTGCTTGATTTAATGATTACTGTTTAATTCATAATAAATATATGTTTTTTGACGATTAGGATTTATATGAGAATCACATAAATAACATACCCAAGTAAACAGAGAATATCTAAAATCTAAAATTAACATGAAAAGGGTGGATAAGACAGGACGTTGAAATGGACCACATGGTTACACACACTTGCAAAAGGTAGGTAATTGGTAAGCTTTCACTACCTTATTATGTGTGTGTGGTGGCTAAGGATCCATGGGGTGGTATATAGGCTCCTGGTCCTAGGTACTTGTCTGTGGCAATGGCACATGCGTCCCAATAGTAAAATTCAGAAAATCCTTGGGCATTTCTTCTCAATGTTCTTTTTCTTGTCTCGTCGCTTCATATCACTCTCACCACATTCGTATCTGTATCCAAAATTCCAAATCAATTTATTACTTGATGTTGCCCCAAACATTGCCAATCTGCCACTAAAAAATAATTCTTTTTCATCCTTCAATGATATATACTCGTGTATATGTATGTCTTGAACCAACGAGGGCACTCACACTTATCGTATTTCGACGAGATGATTAAAATGTGATTTGAAACTGTTATTGGGCGATTTATGCTGGAACATTGAGTTTGTGTAAATGTCAATAAAATAACATGTTTATATAGTTACATGTCATTGCTCTAATTATATAGAGTATGTACCAAGTGATCAATATATTGGTATCTTTATCATAGGTTTTGTTAAATTATATTAATCAAAGACGGTGACAATTGGGTACTTGATTCTTCGTTTTTGGATTCATATTTTATTATCCATTAAATAGTTGTAAATGCTAAAAAATAAAGAATTGTGACTCTCATAAACAACTCATTCATCTGTCATATATATCAATCATTTTTTTTCACCACAATTTCATCTTATCTTTCTACATAGAAAAAGTTTATAGTATAACAGTATTGTATCCTGAAGGATGTGCTCAATATAGTGGGGGCATAAATTCATTACGAAAAGCCAATAGAAACGCCTTACTGCAACTCCGTACATGTTCGTGTTCTAACAATTTATAGCAGAATTACCCGGGACGGTGTCACGAGGAGAGAAATTGTAGAAAGAAAAAAATGGATCTATTCTCATTTGTACGAGTGTCAATTTCGTCTACCTAAAGAAAAAACATTATAGAGAGAATAGGAAAAAACACTTTTATGTCAAATCGACTTTACTAGTGTTTCTTAGAGTGTGTACAACGTACACTTTAGGCGATGTTGATTCTCAAAGTATAGGAATTGGAAACTGGAATTCAACAATTTAACGTCGAACATGTAGGGGTGCTAGTACCGATCCAGAAAGACAACAAAACCTCGCCTTTACAAAAATCGTGGCCAACCAATGGGTTGGCGGCACGTGACAAGGAATTGCGGAAAAAAACTACCAATAATTTTTTTCTTTTTAACTATAGAAATTTAGAAAATATTACGAATACAAAAACTCCATTCTTCTATTACCCATTTCAGTTTCCTTCTTAAATTTTCATAATCTTCCATAGTTGTTCTTATGAATTCTCTCATTTCGAGTCGAAAAATGTCGAGTGATGGGATCGAGAATTTTTCTCTAATCGAATTCACCACCGAGTAACCCGATGGATTTCAACGAGTATTGCATATTCAACCACCCATGATGCGAAATCCACAGTTTCTTAGTCCTCAATTATACGAGTATTTGCACAACTCACATGTTGGAAGCAGTTCAACCTATATGTATTCTCGGTCTTCATTCGTGAGGCCCTCCAAATTCGAAGAGCCAAACCAAATTGGGTCAATTAACGAAGATTTGAAGATCATATCTACTTGGCTCAAACATTTGAAGACGCAATCAAAGAGACCAATTGCACTAGAGTGACCTTTAAAGGTCATGTTTCCAAAGAGTACAATTGGGGTAATACCTTCCCTATGGACCAATGCAAAAAAAAAAAAAACAATGGAACAAGACAGCACCTCGGGTTAAAAGAACAAACCATCATTTCGAGAAGGCACACAAAAATTGACCAATGCATTCACCGACAAAGATATCTACGACATTTTCCCACGAGTGTGTAATTCTGGTTACGTGGGATGATAAGATGTCACTAAAGATGTTATGACGTGTTTGCTGACATCTTGCATTGTTAATGGAAAGATAAGAACTAATCAACACATATTCATGCATGAAGAACACATAGTTTTGGTTACCCAGTTCGGTACATCATACCTACATCTGGGGGTACTTTGCCAGTGGAAAGATTTTCACTATAATGTAATCAATACACATACAAGTTCTCATATCAACACTATACTATTATTATAAAATGACAAACCTAATTCATGTACTCCCCCTGAACCTGAGAACACATCTCAATTATACTCTCCGAGCTTCTACAATCTTGGATTGCTCTTGTTCTTCAGCGTTTGTTGTGACTCTTTAATAGCCACCATTTAACTCTACTACTTGATCAATCATCGATCCAAGTATGAGCGTATAACGTTCTCCTTTAGTTTACTTCATCTTGAGCTCCTGCAATATGCTTAGGAATCTCAATTCAGAAGTTGAGGATCACAAACTGTTCTCCACGGACTTGCACTTACGAATCTTGCTCACGATGTAGACGTTTAGTTCTGCAAAGGATTTGAACCGAGCTTGAATGAATACACTTGTATTTATAGCTCTCATTACTCTTGTATCGAGGCTCCTAGGGTTTTTTCACCTCTAGAGTCACGATCAGGGTAAATCTTTCAGTTTCCTTTTCTTGTAGAGTTTCTATAATAGAGATATCCATTAAGGAAGTATCTTCATACTAGGAAACAGATCTTTCAGCTAGATAGACATGTATACGATTCTAGATACACTCAATAGATTCCATACGCGTGTGATGTCGTTCCCTGCCATGTCATTGACATTCTGTGCTGACATCTTTAATTAGCTTCGTACCAGTTACACATAACTGATGTCAACTGACATCCTTCTCAACATATGGTTTGACATACAAATGGCCAATACCGATGTAGCAATATAGTGTATACAAAGGTAGAAGTCCCAACAAAGTCTGAGTACAAGCATAGATGGGATATTTTGAGAATGAAACCCGAATTTATGGAAGAGGAAGGAATAATGGGGGAGAAGAGGAAAAGGTTGAATGCATTGGGGTCGCATAGCTCCCAGACATCCCCATCATCAACCGGGGGTGAAGGCGCAATGGGTGTGTCACAACCGGAATGGTCACCATCACCAACTTCCCCTCGTCTTTACCAACAAACAACCCCGCCATAACAAGTGCGTCCATTGGGACATAAATCCACAAGGTGAATAAGGAAATTGTTGCATTCAATATATGAAAGGTTGAAGACGGACAAGTTGGAAACTCTGTAGAAACTACAAATGTCTTGTGACGACATTTTTTTCAAGATACTGCTAGTTGAAAGAACATGACATATCAACTAAGTCTGAACCAAAGTTAATTCGTCGAACCAAACTCATACCAATATTGTGGAATCAACATAAGGAAATTTGAGATGTTACTACAAACTCTTGAAATAAGTTGTGCCAATTTCAAGTGTAAGGTTTTCTGTGCCATAGTCCTTTTAGCGATTCTCATCTCTCAATTGTTGAAAGCTAAAACCTAAACATCTATAAAGTTTTTTTTTTGATAAGCGAAAAGATTTATTAGGCAAACGTTCTACAAAAAGTAAAACGATGCGAGAAAAACAATCCTTAAAAGGACCTTTTTCCCATACCGAAACAAAGGCAAACAACAGTACTAAAACCAAACTTGAACAGAAAAGTGAACAATCAGGGCACCGCCCTCCTTGCCTACAACCTGTCCGGATTCAAACAAAGAAATCGATTAGAGATCGAAACGGGAGTTGAGTGTCCTGAACTCCAGTCCGGGATAACCTCGTCATCGCTAAGATCAACGCCCTCCTCAACCTCAGCCTGTTGTGGGGATACAAAACTGGGGGCTTGACAACAACCCTTTTCACAGTTCTCTTATTAAAGCTTCACTCCCCATCTTTACTTTGTTTAGCAATGTCGATGGTAAGGCTTCCCGCTTGACCCCCCTTATCAACCGATGTTTTGGCTCTTGTCAGGTAAAAGACAACTGAAGGAGCAGACTTTTTTGGCTGTCCTTTTTTTGGACGTCCACGTTTCCTTGGAACCTCCATGGGGATATTTTTCGGACTCAGGAGGATATCTTTCCACGGGTGGTCCACAGAAATATCTACAGCCTTCTCAAGTGTCGAGTCCACTACTGGCGTCTGGGCTTGTAAACATGTCTGGCCAAACGATTGAGAGCTACCTTGAACCGTATGGGTGCCAACTGGAGCATCAAGACCCGAACCTACAGCTGCCGGGCCTAGGGCGGACCCAATACGCTTAAAGATATCAGCCAAAGAGGGTTCACAGTTCAACTCTACTGGGCCTTTTATTTCAAGCCCAGTAACCTGACTTGCACCCAAAACACCTGGCCCACACACATATTTGCGTGATCCAGCACCATGTGACTTCGACCCACGCGAAGCATCTTCCCCACGCGTTTCTGATTCTCACCGCGCCTCTTCTTGCGTCTCCTCCAAAATAGGGAAACAGTTTGAAAATGCAGGCACGGGAATTACGGGTGGAAATTCTGCGATTTCAGTAACAGAAGAATCAAACAACAATCCCGTAGAATCTGGACATTCCAAACCAGGCGAGACTGAACTGATTTGCTGCGGATTCAACGCCGGAGATCTCTCTGCCTGCACCGGTTCTGCAGCAGCTACACACGCCTCGGAACCACCAACGTCCGGCGAACCTTGCCGAAGAGTTTCCGCCTCCATCGAACCAGCCACTTTGCATCCATTGATGCTCTATTTTGGAGGTATAAGAACAGGGGATTTTAGATGACCGAGCAGTTCCAATTCCGGTCGAGCTAGTGCCACGAGGAGCTTATACCCGTTCAGAGTAAAACCATTAAGCACCTCAATGGCCTGTAGAGCCGACTCCTTGAGTTTGAATACGACGAACCCAAAATATCGACCAAACCAATTTGGCTTCTTTGGGACCTCAACTGACAAAACTTCGCTAAACACTCCCAACGAGTTACTGACCCATACCGAAGAGGTATTGAAAGGGAGGCTGTGAATGAAAACCTTACAACCATTGGCTGCATCAACAACCGGCAGCATCACATCCATACCTGCCTGAGCTGGGCTGGACAAATTGGCAGCGACTCCACCCTCCTGTGTCTTCTCTTTCGCTGGGATCGGCTCGGCCCGATGTTTTGACTTGGCCTTCCCTGTAACATCAGCAAGAGTGCTACTCTGTACAACGCCTCCGTGTACAGTGCTGACCGGATGTTCCTTGGCTCGTTCCTTGGCTGATCGTCCCACCTCAACACCACCATGAGCCTGCTTGTTGCTGGTCGAACAAAACCTTTCAGTGACTCCATGGACGCGCTTGTTGCTGGCCGGAGCGAGCTTTGCCGGACGATCCGCCTCCGCAATAGTGAATATGGACCGGTACTCACCGTAAAGTGACAACATAGTTGAACAAAAGAAGGAGAAAGACATGAGATCACACTCACCGGGGGAAAGCTTCCGGCCAGCAGGAAGTTGAAGCGTTTCCGAGCTCGTTTCATACTCTTCATAGTATAGTGTGTCAAACATCTATAACGTGATCAAGTTGACAAAGCACTAAATGTAAATTATGCAAACAGTTACATAAACACAAATTGCAAAGAGAAAATACGAAAGCTTTGAACTAATTCATCATATTGTTTCCCCTACCCCTAGATCAAGGAAAATTTAGTTCATGATAGAGAAGAGGAACAAGCAAAAATATTAAGAATTACGATAGATAAACATATTTCAATGAGTTGATATACAACACCCAAATCAAATGTTCTCCAAAGGTTAAAGAAAACAAGGCATGAGATCAAACTCAGAAAAGGATCGTCCCAAGACTAAAACAGCTCAAAAGAGCAACAAGGCAACAAGATAGAACCAAAACAAAAAGAAACAGTAGGGACACAACCCACAAATAAACCACAAAAGACAGACAAAGTTCGAGACTACCCTCGTACCACTTCATAAGTCTTGAAAGCAACTTTATTCGCGAACCACGTCACCTAAACCTCAGTTACCAGCGAACGGACCAAAACAATCCCGATTCCTACAACAGAACCATCGGGACCTCTTTCGGCTCGTACTACTTCAAAATGAAACAACCTCGATTCTTGAAGCAGAGTCATCGAGATCTCCTTCATCTCGTACTACTTCAAAATGAAACAACCTCGATTCTTGAAGCAGAGTCATCGAGATCTCCTTCATCTCGTACTACTTCAAAAGTCTTGAATGCTATACTGCCAACCGAAACTACAAATCCAAACTCATAGAGACCGAGCTCACACCCAACATTCATTATTGTTGTCAGAACCTCCATCAGTCAACTACTACAGAAACCACAACCAACTACTTGGGCATGCTAAGCCTCTACTTGTGACCGCAGGGTCTACGAATCCGAGACGCAACCCGTAGAATCTCTCCCAGCACCCAAAACTGTAGCATACTTTGGCACTTCTGCCTCTCTTGAGTGGTGGAAGCGACCATGGCCAAACTTGGAGGATGTGTCAATGAAATTGAGTTTGATATCTTCAAGTGCTAGGCGAGATGTTTGCTTGATGAGAGACTGACGAAGCATCACAACCCTCTTCTTAGGCCCTACACAACATCCCTTGATCAAGAGGAAATCATCCTTGACCACACCATAGCAGGGTGCAGTGTATGAGACTCTAGCAGGGTGCCAGACTCCAATACTCGCAACCTTACAAAGACCTTTGCGAGTCTTACGGGGAAGGCGAGTTACACCCCAACGAGTGACAACACCTTCAAAACCTTTACTCATCGCCGCAGATTCGATACCCACACAACACCAAACCTCATCACCACGACATGACAAAGAACAGAGAAATGATAGAACGATCCACAGAGCACCACCACCTACACCGACCAATGACCCCGTGACCAATACACGCTGCAATCAAAAGGGGAAACGGATCGCCTCTGGCCAAAACCAGACAACGAAACCCACGAAGATTCGCTGTCGGAGCAAATAGATCGGACGGCAAGGAGCACCACGATCCACATAGCACCACCACGGGTGACCCACAACGACAAGCGACCCCGACACAAGACAAACTGCAATCATCGACTCCGCAGTCGAAGCAAATAGGGATTGGCAGTCGGAACAAAACTCGGACGTAGAGGCAGGTTAGGGATTGCCGGCCAGTGAAAACCGAGGTTTATAGGAGGATGAGGCCCCGACGGCATTCATCGCCAAAGGCCGTAAGCGCCGTTGGCGACGGCGGAAGGTTTCAATACAAGAAATAAAAATCGAAACCCCTAAAAAATGTTTAACCTGGTATATGTTCTTAGGGTCTTTAAATATGTTTATGAATTTTACTGGACATATAGTGTTTGATGAGGTAGAGATTTGTTTATTGAGTTATGCTAAATATGTAATCTTATCGAGTTTGGATATTTAATTTTGAATTTAATATGAATACTCAAACTAATCATTGTAATCTAAATTATCATCTCTCTCGAGTATTGAGATTCTCCCTCTAGTCCTAGCCTACGTCGTTATGGTGCTCCCTACTGCAACTGTTGTCACGCCGACTACTGTGCCGCCATTTTTTTTTATAAGCTCGAAAAAAGTTATTGGTAGACTGAATCCAAGGAAGGATTCAGAAAAACCTTGATTCAATAAAAATCAGAGCAAAAGAACCGTGCCGCCACTTAGTGCTGCTAGTTCTGTCGGTCTCGGCGCTCTCATGCTCTTACGTCCCATCTGTTCGTCACCCTCGCAGACCGTGCCTGGTGTGGGGATACGACTCGACGATGGGGACGAATGGTGCCACGACCGCCTTCTCCTTCCGTCTCTTGTCCCTGCTCAGCTTGCTCCCCACGACGTCCCGTCGGAGTTGATTCTGATTTCTATGGGAACCCGGTATCCCTCGCGGGTCTCAACACCACGGCGGGGATAGCCGCGTCGCCATGCATTTCTTTTTTTTCCCATGCGACTTAAACCCTCAGGTCGATGGTCTGCCGTCCTTACCACGACCTTGCTCTGGCCCTGGGCGGCGTGCTATCTAGGGTTGCACCTGTTCGACTTCCTCGACCTCCCCTAAACCCGCCTCAGCCTCCCTTGGTCATGACCCCACACTTGGGGTGGTTCTAGAGACGTTATCAACCGTCTCCACGATCAATAGGGTGTCGAGTCGCACTCAACACTTTTTGCATGCCACCGCCGGTTGGGTGAGAAGAACGGTGGTGATCTTCTCCACACATTCTCTCCGTCATAGCTATGTTCGGGTGTAGGGTGGGGCGTTGGTGTTCTCAGGTACCGTGGCCTCCCGCCCCATGCCTGGCCACGACTACTCTGACCCTCCTCCATTGATTACAGGGAAGGCTACATTGGGTTTCGATAGGCCGGTTCCCTCTTTTGGCAAGCAACAACAACCATGTACGGGGGGGGGGGGGGGGGGGCACGAAGTTTCCACAGAGCATGTATCAGAGGCACCTTCCGGCGTACCCGAGAGGTTTGTTGTAGCGTACTCCGGCGCTTGGTCCTCATCCCCAGGTCGGATGGAAGAGGGATCACTTAACCTCGCTGGCTCGATCGTCTTCTAGGGCCCGCGAGGTTGATGACCTAAGACAGGAGACAGGAACGGAGGAAGGAGATTCGTTCCCGATGACCATGGACCCGATACCTTAGGTCGGATCGTCTCGCGAAGTGGATTTCAACGTAACCGTGGAGCCGATACCTAATCCGGGTGTACACGGTTCCAACTGGTACATCGGCCATTAGAGGCCGATAGGCCCCCCTAGATGGTCGGCTGTGATCCCTCCGGGTTTTGTGCACTTGACGATTCAGCTCTCTACTGATTCGATTGTTGTGATCATGAGGCACAATCACGATGGGTTTGGAGGTGGAGGCCGCGCGCACTCGGGAGCGCGCACTGTTGAAGTTCCAGCACCCGCAGCTCATAGGAATGGAACTGGGGTGCTTGTGGCATCTGGAGCGCTGAAGAGGGCTGCGACTGAAGATCCTCGGAAGGGGAATCATCCCCACCGGAAGGAATGATTTACCGGTTGGGCATCACGAACTGGCTTGGGAGTAGTCCCTCGATGATGATGTGCCTCCCACTACTTGAGAACTTCTTGGCCATTACTGTTGCGACAGTTTTTTGGAGCAGGACCTCCAATACCATCTTCGCGCTTGTTTTTCTTGTTGGTCCTTATTGTATCCAAGCACCGTCAATGATGGTTCTAGTAATAAAAGGATTGGTGAACCTCGGCTCTGTATTGTCCTTTTTTAGTGGTCAAGGGGCATGTTCTCCAATGCACATCGTTGTTTTAATTTTCGAAGTTTAATAAAATCTACACATTTCTTTCAAAAAAAATTCATGGTAATCTAATCGTACTTGATTTTGCAAGTGATGGTTTGCTTTAAAATCTTCTAATAACAAACTCTACTAGTATACATGCATGATTAACGTGGTTCTTAATTAGTATACATGCATGATCAACGTGGTTCTTAATGAGTCAGTCACATAAGTTGTTCTGTTCTAATAATTTCTTCCTTTTTTCTTATCTCGTTCGTTGAAGGAGTTTGTGTTCTTTTGTTTTCTCTTCCTCTGATCCGAAAGTCTCGATTTGATAAAGTTGACTTGGCCTCAATTATTTACTGGAAGATAAAAAAGGAGGGTGAAATGTACATATCTCTGCCTAGTCGGTGTCGGGCCCTGACATGGACGGCCGAGCTGCGTCACCACGTGATTCTGAAACACAACTTCGGAGGTATCGAAGATGGTCAGGTTGTCGACAACAACATAACCACGTGTCGGGCTTTACGTCGGACCGATAACAACTAATCGACGATACGATACGATATTGTTTCTGACAAGCAAAGACTAATCCACGGCCACCATTGCGTGCACGAGCCATGCATGAGCTGCGGTAGATGTTTCCGACACGTAACTGATGACTAGGCCACGTGTATCTCGCCGACAAAAAACATAAACGAGAAGTAAAACAGTGTAGCCAAATTTAATTATTTTTTTTGATCGGCGAAAGCAAATTTAAATTTATCTCTTCCGAGAAAGAAAAGATTACAAAAGAAAACAATCTCACTACAGATTGTCCAATCAAACAACAGATTGTCAATGCACAAAACAAAAGAAAAGAAGCATCCCTCCCCAACAAAAATAAGTGAAAACCAGATTGAGCTAGTGAAGCCACTCCTCAGCAGCAGACTAAGAACAACATAAGAATCAAACCTTGAGGATCACAAGTCTTGAGCAGCCATGAGAAAATGCAGTCATGAGTTTAGTAGAGAGACCACCCCTAAAACTATCAACACTCCCACCTTGATGAATCTATCAGACTCTCTTCTCAATAAAACCACCTTGACTCAACAGAGAAAAGGTGAGGATTATCACGCCGTCGGCCTACACCGCAATCGACAGAAAAGAATCCGGTGGAGACCACCAAAACCCCTTTCAAAACAGACAAATCTAAAAACTTAATTATGTACCGGTAGAATGTAGTTAAGAAGCAACCAGACTGTTCAATGCTCTGTGGTGTGTGGTTTTAGCAATGTGACTATATGAGATAATGGGGAGGAGGCTAATGCACCAACCATTATAATTGCCCTTCAATGGCGTCTCTACCTTTTTTCAACAAAAACTATTTAATGCAAGCCAAAGTTTCTGTACGTCCATTGAAAATAAACTGTTAAACATGTGATTCATTTCAATCCTTTCTTTCATTTCGCCGATTTCGATTTCAAGTTCAAAATTTACCATTGCTTTAACTTCCTCCATGAAAGAGTGGAGGGTGGAAATAAAGGATAATTAGAAAAATGGCTTTATTTTGACATATATATATATAAGTGCATGACTTTTATCTTGTTTGACGAAGTGTTGGATGTTATTAAGCAACATCAAAAGTCGATAACCTCGTTAAACAAAAATACATACATCCACGTCATATTAATTCACAACTGAGCACTAGTTAACTCATGAGTTATTTTGTTAGTAGTCCTGTGAACATGGACTATTGTTATATTAACAAGAGTATATAAAATACGCTTACAATAGTCTATAATTACTCCTAAGAAAGTTAATAAGCTCACACAACTGTTTTATAAGTACATGGCCTTTATATTTTGACATTAACTTATTTATTTTGGTTTCATTTACTTAAACTGAAAATATATGTTATTATCTTTATATAACCTAAAAATTTCTCATTTTTTAATTCTAATTACCAAAATTTCCACTTTGTTTTCTTATATTAATCTTTTACACAAGTGAATTACCAATGTATCTTTACTTTAATTACACCCAGTAACTTTTCCTTTTAAGTGTTAAACCAATTAATCCTTAAATCGACCCCCTCCCCCCCCCCCCCCCCCCCCAATTCCAGGCTTCTTAATCTTCTTCTTCTTCAACTTGTTCAACACTATTATGTTCGATTCGACTTCTTCTACAACACTCATTCACATTAGTTCCCCGAGAATGAGCATCGTCGATTCCAAGAACTCGACGGAGGCACGGAGCTACCCAGGTTTATTGGGACAGTTTAACTGAATGACCTTATTTTGAAGTTTGTTTAAGACCATGACTTCCATATTTTGTCATCAAGTTGTTTGTTTTGGTTTCATCCACTTAAACCACGAATTTACGTTATTACCCTTACTTAAACCCCAAAATTTTCCTTTCTTTTTGTTATCTATTACCCAAATTTCCACATTTTTGTGTATTAATCTTTTATACATGTGAAATTACCTTTGTACTCTTACTTCAATTACACCCTGTTTCCCTCCAAAGTGTCAATCCAATCGATCCTTAAATCGAAAACCCCCAATATAAGGCTTCATCATCTTCTTGAACTTGTTCTTGAGCACTACTATGTTTGATTCAACTTCTTCTACAACACTCATTCACATCAGTTCTCCGAGAACGAGGACTGGAGCCTTTGAGGTGGATTCGACTTCTTTCGATGTGAAGGTCCTACGCCGATAGATCATACACGGTGGTTGTGAGAGCAGCGCCGGAATCAGGGTCGTCTCTATGTAATTGGTGGCCTCAGACAAAAATTGAAAACGGGCCTTTTAGTAATTACAATAGAGACGATATACCGATATTTTATTAACTTAATAAATAAATATACATTTTAGACATATGATACATATTTTTTTTTGTTTCAAAAAGTATATTATTTTTTCCTTTTCAATTTTACAAAATCAGATTTATGGTTTCTATTTGACATTGTTCTACAATAACTTAACTCAAATTAAATTGTAGAACCTGAAATAAAACAAATTACATATTAATTAGAGAGAAAAAAAATTAGAAAATGACTTATTATAAATATATAAATCAATTGAAAAGCTAATTAGAAAAAAAAACTCAATTAGCAATAATTACATAGAATTGTTTATTATAAACTATAAATCAAGATTTTGATATGTGAATATATAATTTTATTTGAGATATTTCAAATTAAATAAAAATAATAAATTTAAATATAATATAAATAATTATATAATGTTTATTTATTTGGTAACTTAAAAATATGAAACCGCATTAATTAGAAAATTGTGATAAAAAAGTAGATAAATAATTAGGAAAAATAATTGATATTAGGATTATAAATCAATTTGAGAACTAATTAACAATACTAGCATTTGTTCAAAAATATTAACAATACTAGCATTAATATTTTTATTATAACCTATAAATTCGACGTACATACAAAATTGGATTTGAGCTATTTAAATTGGTTAATCCTAATTCATTTAAATTAAATAAAAACAATTATTTATGATGTTTATTAATTTGATAAAAAAAATTTGATAACTTATTAACTTATGAAGTTCTAATTTAAAAAATAGATAGTCAAATAGGAATACAATTGATTAGCACGTTATAAATCAATTAAAGAGTTGATTATGAATAATAATTAAACATAACTGATTTATTAACATTATCAACCCTAAAACGTGCCTTAGACGGTTGCCTTTTTTGGCAAAAAGGACGGGCCGACCCTGGCCAGAATCACAAGAACACGGCCTGCATTGGGAACTCAAACCCCCTTGAAAAGGGCCTCTAGTTTCTTCTGCCTCGGTTCCTCCCTCTTTGGTTCAGACATGAGAGCCTTTACTCGAAGAGGATCCCGGATCAATGGAGGCGACAGAGTGGTGACAAGGCCACCTTTGGCTGCAGAGAGTTGGGTAGGGCAGAGTACGGTGGCGGATAGGGAGCAGAGTCATCCCCCGGGGGTGGTGGAGTAGACGAGCCTTCGACGTTGGACGGAGGCAGTGGAGGCTCCAAAACCCTAGTGTAGCTTGCAGTGGAAGCTAGGGTTTGAGCCTTCAATGGGCGGTCCCGTCGCGGTTTACTCAACGACTCGGAGGAACCTTGAGAGAAAGACGATCGCCGTTGTCGGAGCAGGAGGGAAGATCGTCGTAGAAGAAAGAGAGAGAGGGACCAGAGTAGTAGTTTGCTTTGTCTTCCTCCTTCTTCTCGGTTTAATGTGAGACACAACCTCCAAAGAGGGGCGCGGTGGAGGCACAGGTGTTGCGTGCTGCACCATAGTTGACTGCGATGGGACAAGACTGGCGAGGGGGGCAACGATCATATCAACGACATGGATAGGAAACTCCATAGGTGGGGTTAGAGTTACCTCGAAAAAAAGGATTTCGTCAAAAGCAGGAGAGAATTTGGTTTGCAACCGAATTTCACATTTTAAAATAGTAAAAAAAACGATCAAACCGATAATTACTCTCTAATCGATTGATCATGGAACTCGGGCATGCTATATTAGATTGAAAGGGCCCGTTGATCATGGAATCATGATTGGATCAGGCCCAAATAATAGGTGGACACTTGAAGCATAATTGGAGCTGGCCTACAATTGGGCCCTATGAAGAAGGATCTGACTTGTGAGTAAAGAAAAAATATATACACTAGGAAAAGAACGATGAGAGACTGAAGCAAGAAAGAAAAACTCAGTGGTTAGTTTCAATATATCATAAACTTGGCTCTTGTTGCTGCTTCATTTTTTCATAATCTTCTCATGAGAAGGAAAGTTACTTGTGCTCTCTTTCTTTGACAAACCAATTCTTGTCAAAAGTATTGAACCCAAAACTCAAAAACAAGGAAGCATAATTACATGAACAAGAAACAAAAAAAGACACACAAATCAGCAAAAATTGCACCCCATGAAATTCACAAACTCATGAAAATCAATCACTCCATCTCCATTCTGATCAGCCACCTTGATCATCTTCTTGCAGTCTTCGACCTCTGAACCTTCCTCTAACCCCAAACCACACAGAACCTTTTGCAACTCCTCTGCATCAATGAACCCATCTCTGTTCTTATCATACTCATCAAAAGCTTGCTTCAGTTCCTCCAATCTAGGCTCCTCAGCTACGAATCTCGATTCTTCAACGTTGAGCTCACCATCTACATCATCACACAGCACTTCCAATCTCTCCATCACTACCCTCAAGTACTCAAACCCAACACCATTGCCATCGATGGAGCAGTGATTCGACACTGATCGATGTCTCAGAGAAAAGTTCAAGAACAAGAGATTGAAAGTTCTAACTGTTGTTAATTTGAAAACCCAGTTGAGAACTCTGGGAATCAAACAAAACCCAGATGGGGATTGGGCTGAATCTGCTAGTTCCTTGATGATCACCATTGTTGTGCAATGCAAGATATTCAAGTGGAAGCTTTGGAGTGACTACTATATAATGAAGACTGTTGAGTGTTGGATCACGACATATAAACATATATATACACAACTTGAACTTAGGAGATTGCTAAGCCAAAGATTAGGAAGATTCCACCTTATTACCTAAAGAAAGTCTAGAGTATGAGATCTGATAGAAAATTGATAGGCACCAAGACTAGAAGAGCATGTTCATACCGTGATGATATAAATATTGCACTAAATTAAGTGAGTTTCTTGGTAATATATACTCATTCAACAACCAAGAAACAAACTAAAACGGCAGTTGAACAAAAAAAGTGTAGAAGCTTGACTTCACATTGAAGGACTACTTGACCTCTCAAGTCAATGCTTCTTTTTGGCAAAGATGAGTAATTTTCCTCTTGGAGAACCAATTTTCTATCCTTGATTTCATCTTCAAGGAAATTTCCCAGAAACTTGTTTGGACTTGACTGATGGGTTTTGGATGTATAGGTATATGGGCCAGATTTATCCTTTAATGGGCTTCATGAAAGCCCAATCATACCCCTTTATGTGGGCCTTCCCATCACAAACCAACCCATCCATGACCCATGTATCAGTTTTCCATAATCTTCATTAGTTTACACGTTAAGTCATTGATGTGTTTTACTTTAAGCTTAACCCTAAAGTGCATTAACTTTCCATGCCATCATGCAGAAATTTCAAATAGAATATCATTGCCTATGGCTTTACTGATAATGCTATTATACTTATCAGATAAGCCTCTTTATTTCCACTATCAAATAAAAGCAAAAAGATATGTGAATTTCTTATTTTCCTTTTATTGTTGGTGGAAATTAAAGGTGAGTTCCCTCCACTTTACCTCGTGAATCACTTGGTTCCCAACCAAGAAAGATGAGTGGGATAAAGACATTGCAATTGTAGGCTATTCCATGTCAATATTCCAACAATCTAGAAGTGGACTTTGTGAAAACCTATTGTTCAATCCCTCAAAACCTTACTTTCATGATGTTACTTGCCCAATTTCGATTCCATTCTCAAGTTGAAGTTTTTGATGTCGGTAGCTTGACTTTCTTGGGGTTTTAACTGATTTTAGATGACTCAGAAACCAGTTTTATGACTTTTTTTTGTAACAATGGTAATTAGATTGGGTTGTGACTTGTGAGGAGATATTAGTGGGACTTTTGTGGGTGTCCAGTAATGAGTGTGAAGCTCCTTTGGTATATCTCTACGGGACATGTCAAGAGAACCAATCAAAGGGTTGATGTGAACCTGCCATGGAAGTAGCTCATCTCCAACTCCAAGGAGAGCCACTAGATTGGATAAGATGTTCCAATCATGTGAAGCTTAGTCCTTGGATGTTGACATATTGTGGAAAGTTTAGTATCTGTACTTTGTTGGCATAATCTCATTGGCCTTGATGTTACTGAGAAAAATCTTAGTAAAAAGAAAATATATATGTACATATACATATTCATATATAGGAATATGGGTTACAGAAAAAGGTAGCTACAGCTTCCAAATCAATGCAAAGGAACAAAAAACAGGAGGACAAAAGAAGAAGAAATATGCACATGGAGTGGGGTCTAAATGACATTATGAACAGCTAATGGTTGTGCATAAAATGTGGCCTCAATTCTCTGATAGCAACAATGAAATATCTGAGTGTCTCAACCCTGGCTCATAGATCACAGACACACTTGCCCAACTTGACAGTATATTTGGCCCATTTTTCTTTTTCTCCAGCCAAAGAAAATGCCAAATGCTACAGGAAAAGTAGACAAAAAGAAGAGAGAAAAAGATAGCTTTATCATCACTTCTCTTGACTTTTTTGGGTATTTTGATTGGATTCTTATGGGATTGATAGATGATAGATCCTTGGACTTTTGATCCCCTCCTTGTATGATACAATCACTGAAGAACATGAATTCTGCAGAAGAGCTCTTCATGTTCATCTCAACATGTATAGATCATCAAATCAAGGCCTTTTCAAGTTACCCTCTTTTGGGTCAAACAAGAAAAGCCAAAACAAGTACTGAAAGAGTGACAATTTCACAATCATTTCTTGATTTCACACATTCAGTGCAAGTGTTCATCACTAGAATTTTGAAACTTTTATTGTATTATACTTGGGGCTTGTTACATCCAAAATTCTGTGTTTTTGGTTAAATCGCACATCTCAGATGTATATAAGTATGTACACAAGCATATACCCAAAAAAACATCCGAGGGCCGTACCAAAAACTCCTAGCACTGCCTGCAGATGAGATGAATATACACATCTGCTCTCCTTCGGATAGCCTTGCCAATCAGATATTCAGCATTGACGTTACTTAGCACGATGGCTCTGGCTCAACAGCTGCAATTCCATTGCCATTTCAGTATAAACATTGAACCTTGACTTGAGCTCAACTCATGTGTTCTCTTGGAAGTTGAGTGACCGCGACAGAGCAGCAGGGTTGGCATGCAAAGCTGCAGAAGCTCCCATGGCTTGTGCTTTATCATTGTCGGATGTGAAGGACTTGAACATACCTCTACCACTGATAGAACTAGTCTTCTCGTTCCTAATCCCAAGGGTTGCCCATATAGAGCTCTTTGCAGCCTCACCCGGATCATCAATCCTCAATGTCTTTGGGATCCAAACTGATCTTCCTGAATTGCTCTCTTTCACAGGCTCTTCTTTCTCTGAGCTGGATGGAATTGGATTAAGGATGTTTCCATCCCTTGAATGCTTTCCTAGTACCATAGAGTTAGGAGTGGAGTTTGTGGCTGAGTTGTCTGGAGAGGGAAGCGGCATGTTCCAAGAACCGGGGACAGTGCATCCCCAATATGTTGGAGCCGGATAAAATGACATTGGATAAGCAGCTGGATGCATCGCAGGGTTCCATTGAACTGAGTTCCAAGCACAAGGCCATGGTGGCCCGGGAAAGCATGGAACTTGAGGAGGAAAGGCTTGATAGTTCTTAACATTGGCTTCTTGTAAACCAGAGTTGCCTACTTTCTCAGATGAATTTGACCCGGTGATGGAAGATCCACACCCACTTGAATGATCATCCCCGTTATCTCTATGAAACCCGTTTTGAACACGATGCTGTGATTTCTCAGCAAGATTCAACACAGAAGCCATATTGTCACAAAGAGGAGAATCGGAGCCAAAAGTGAGAACATTCCCATTACTTGCAGCGTTGATTCTTGCCATTTGGAGAGCTTCTGAGACCATTATGTGACGGTAGTGTGAAGCAGTGGCGTTCTTGTTTTTGCGGCGACCAGCACCTACAGGAACGTTCCTCATGGTTCCTCCAGCTGTCCAGTATCTCTGACAGTTCTTGCAGAAGTGACGAGGCTGGTTCACGTTGTAGTTGTTGTAGTAACAGAACTTGGTGTCCATGCTATTACATCTTGGGCAAGGGAGGATCTTGTCAGGCTTCTTCAAGGTTTTGTCTTGTGTTTCACTCTCTGTCTTGTCTTCCTCTTCTCCTCCATTCTTGGGCAGTGAAGTTTCCACATCGGCAGAGGGAGTTTTGGGGTTGTCATTGCTGCTTGCCGATGTTTTCGTATCTTTTACTTTTTCTGAGATCTGGTCTGAGGTACCATCTTCTTGTTCATCTTTCCAAGGTTCCTTAAATTTTTCAGCAAATTATAATGAGAAAAAAGACTTGCTTTAGACATCCCTTAACAAACTTTGTGCACTTCCTTAGGAAATTAAGCAATCAACTCGAATTAAGAGATATAAGTGTTCATAACTCAAAATCAAATCAAATTTTAAAAATAGTCGTAAGAAAATTATTGAAGACAACGGAAACTGTTCGATTTGGAAGCTTGTTCTTCAAAGGAAAAAAGTAACTTTTATGTTTAAGAACACAATTGTCTTAGCAATAACTTCAGTAACTATATCATAAATCTGACAAAACCAGGTCATATATAGAGCAAACAACTATATCTGAAGTTCCAAAAATGGTGAAATTCTGAAGCAGAACACAGATAATAATTCTAAAAAAACACACAAGGAAGCCACAAAATCCATAAAAAAAATCCTTTTGCAACTTCCTAAACATAGCAAGACAAATGGACTCCTACAAGTAATCAACCCACCCAACCCAAGTGAGTCCATGTGCAGCTAACTAGCCTAAAGCTTAGTAATTCATGTTTATGCTATTAATTATAACGAACTGTGTCAAAATAAACTTTAGGTAAAGCAAAACCCCAATTCAATAACAACTCAGATATCATAATAATCGAGCCATTTTCAACATAGTCTGGAGTCAACCCCCCAGCCAATCATCATAAACCCAAGAATTAAAACATGAAATAAACCCAACCCATTAAAATTAATGATCTCTTAAGCAATGGGTGCGCATCAAAAAAGGAAATTTGCAATGAATCCAGAATTTAGAAGAAGATTAAATGGAGCATACCTTGCTGAGTTGTTGGTCAATGGAATTGTCCTGGTCCGGGTCCAGTTCCTGGGCTGGTGTATCGGAATCAGAAGCTGAGCAGAGGTTGTGATCTGAAGCGGCAACACAATCATTAGCATCTCCGAGAGGGAGAGCAATGGTCTTCCCAAAAAGCTTGATAACAGAGTCCCCCAATTCTGACATTCTCAATACTCTTTCTGCACACACAATCTCTCTGCTCTGCTGTGACTTGTGAGAGCATATACTTGAGTTGTGTTGTGTTGTGTTGGATTTGGGGTTGTGTGTACAATCTGAAAATGGAAATGGAGTTGGGAAAATAAGGAGGATTTGGGATTGGAAAAAGGAAAAATGAATTTGCAGAGAGAAGTGAAATGAGTTTGGGGAATTTGGTGGGGTTTAACAAAGGTGGGAATGCCACATCACCTAACCCCAACATTTCTCAGCCACAACTTCTTGTGGCCTTTAGATTTTTCATCTTGTTTGATTCTCCACATTTGCTTCAAAAGATAGTGCTTTATTGCCTCCCCTTTTTCCCCTTCCATGTCACCATGTTTATTGCTATTCTAATCTCAATTACTCGCCTCCATTAATCGCCTTGCTTGCCTACTTTTTATTTCATTTTTATATTACTTTGATGATCTGGGTTGCAACTTGTCAAGCCCCAACGAGCTTGACAATGAAGGTTGGGTGAACTCAAGCCAAGTGTTTTTGCCTTTCCAATTTCATGTAACTTTTTCCTCCTTTTTTAGGACGTGTGACAAATCCAAACAAGACAAGTCATTAGGGTGGAACAACCTTTGGTTGGTTGGTGAATGTTGACTATGTATAAGTCATCAATTATGCACGTGCAAGCTCGCACGTGAGGGGGTTGAGGATAATGTGAATACCTAGTATGGATTGTGTTGTTTATCATCTGAAATGATATTTTAGAATTATTTATTGCATCAAAATTAAGATGATTTCATGTGGATCTTTAAAGGGTTCCCGCTGCTAATGGAGCTCCTCCGACCCTACATACAAGCCAACGACATCGATTTCAATTATATAGAGGTCGGGATTCGGGCTATGAACGTCCCGGGGGTGCTCGAACCCCAAGTGTCCGCGACCTAACAGCCTCTTCTATGGGCACTCAGGTAATCTCAGCTCACTTACCCTTTGTTAGGTGAGAGGACCGCTTCTTGTGGATGAGGGTCCGATTGGAGGTGAACCAACCGCTACGGAGACGGCTTCGTCTCTGACTCCCTAGTAATACCCAATCCTTGCTGATCGAACTGCAATATGAGAAGCTACCAGATTTTTGTCGTCGGTCTGCAGGCTGACACACCACTTATCGGGTTGCACAACTCATTTACCGGGGATTGGGCGAGAGGAGGCCCGCTATGATAACTCCATACAGGTACCAAGGCAACTGGATATGGATCGACTGCTGAAGACGGTCTGGCACCCTCCAAGACATATCGAGGAAGTGGAAGTTGATGACCTCCTAACAGTGCTCCCCTTGGACCCGATTGGTAAACTCAGAGAGGACATCCCGGGGGGTAGCGTACCCTTTACAGAATACCACATGAATGCTGACAACTTGGCTAAGACTGCCCCGGAAGGGGCGGTCAACACTGTGCAGGGAGATTCCCCGACGACATATGGGGGGGGGGGGGGGGGGTTTACAAAGCCCGACAACCTGGTTAACGTCCACAATGCTTAGGTATTCTCTGCCCTGACAGATCTGCAGATTCCCTGGGTTCACAAGCAGGGAAAAAGAAAGATCCCCATAAGTTGTCTGGAAAAGCAAGTCATATCAGAGCAAAGGCGGTGAAGTCAAGCATGAGAACGAGGAGCGGGCAACTGTATGCTAGAGCTCCTGGATCAAAGAAACCTTTGGAACTGTCGGGCCCCTCACCAAGAGACCTTGAGCCGCATAAGATTGTGGAGGACCAGATGCATCAAGCGGAGGCAGGGAAGCCTCCAATGCAGGAATGAGAAGACCCGGCGGGGGTGGATCTGGCCGCTGCTGGCCTATATCCACAGACCCGGGACAACCAGTGTTGGGAGATCTCGGGAAGCCCGCATTCACAGCTCTCCACTTCTGGTCGTTTTTTTATATTATTATGCTTTTTGTTGGAACAATTTGTTTTATGCTTTGGGTTGGACAATTTTCTTTATGTCTCGTTGTTTTGAGACGTTTGTAAGGGGATGTCCTGAGTTATTGTCTACGATATCAAGTATGTTAACTTTATAGGTCCATGAGCGATGGGCTTGCCACGGTCGGCCCAAACACATATCTAGAACCCAAGGCGGTTACGCTCTACTCTATATGGTTTCTTATTTGCATTAATGCACTTCCTCGGTTACCCGTTTCAAAAAAAGATGATTTCCTCTTTGTAACATTTTTTTGAGGAAAATATGATGCATTATTCAGAATTAGAAACCATGAGTTTCGGAATAAAGCCTCGAAGCTGATATAAATTCATTACAAATTGAGACCAAATATAAGCATTACGAGTCAATTCATGAGCTACTCTATTGGCTCCTCTACGAACATGATTAACCCTCACTCCCGGTAACTAACTTAAGATGGTCCTACAATCATAAATAATTCCTCCCAAGGGGGATAACAGACGTCCGGAACTATTAATGGCTAAAACCACTCCAAAACAGTCAGATTCGATTGATCCTGTTAATCAGTCACTACTCTTCAACCACATTAAAGCTTCCCAAACATCACATGCTTCTAAAGTTTCTGGGTTAGTTATGTGAGGGAGTACATAGAAACGTATCCCCCTCATCATACCCTTGTTATCTCTACAAATAAAGCCACTTGCACCGCCTAGACCTATCACAACAGCACCGTCAGAATTAATATTAATAGACCCACCCACCGGTTTGCTCCATCTATCAGCCCCAACCGGTGATTATGTGCCGGTCGAAACATGATGAGATTGAGCTTCTTTCCACTCTGGCTTCAACAACACTGTTGCCCTATAAATTGCTTTGCCAGGAGTGGCCTTTTCATTCTGCACCCGTTTGTTTCGGGCCTTCCATAATTCCCAGCAGACAACCCCAATCAACTCAACATCATCCCGAGTGCAGCTCCCCCAAATATCTAAAAGCCACTCCCTGACTGATTCTGAATGACTCAAGGAGGCGCTCGACAATCTGCTCCATACCTCAACTGCAAGGGGACAAGTAATCAAAACATGTGTGTTTGTCTCCTCCTCACCACAGACCCCACAAAATCTTGAAACATCCACCCTCCGTGTTCTTAAACAAACACCAGTTGGCAAAATACCATAAGCCCCTCTCCAAAGCAAATGAGACATTTTGGGAGGGACTCGAAGGGACCATTACACCTTCCAGAACTCCTCTCGACTGTCAGGTCCCCATCTTCTTGTATATGCCTGGATCTCCTTGTAAATCGATTTAACTGAATACACACCATCTCGTGCACCCTTCCAATACCAAGAATCTGTCATGCAACTAGCACTGAGAAGAACCCAGAGCACTGCTTCTACATCCCCTTCCGAGAGGACTCTCCTTATAAAATAAACATTCCACTCTTGACGGTCTGGCCATATCATTCTATTTACAGACCAAAATTGCGTAGGACCCTCTACGTCCAATAAAACACCAGACTCAGAACTTACCCACGAGGTGCCGGATAAAGAGGTATGCTCTCCGTTACCAATCCTCTTTCGGATCCCTCCACGCACCACCTCCTGGACAGCCAGTACACTATTCTAGATTGGGCTAGAATTAACTTTCTTTTGGGCGTTAATAAAATCCGACAAAGGAAAGTATTTTGCCTTTATCACTTCACTAATAAGGCTCTCCAGACTCAGCATTAACCTCCAACCTTATTTTCCCAAAAGTGCTAAGTTAAAATCATACAAGTGTTTAAAACTTAAACCACCTTGCAGCTTATGATCACATAATGCTCCCCACCTGCGCCACATAATCGCCGAACTTGTCATGGTGTTGTGTGACCACCAAAACATGTTCATTGTTACCTCTATCTTCCGGATCAAAGAGAGGGGCAATAAATGGATGCTCATAGTATACATTAGTAGGGCTTGAATAACATACTTTAGTAAAACTTCTTTTCCAGCTTTACTAAGAAGCAGTTTATCCCAATTTGACAGCCTACGAACGATATGGTCTTTAACATACTTGAAAGCTTTGTATCTACTTCTTCCAATTACCGCCGGAAGCCCCAAGTAAGTTACCACATCTGAAACCTAAGTCATTCCAAGAATAGAAACAACTCCTTCTTTTCTTGCTTGATGGGTATTCAGACTGAATGAAATAGAGGATTTTTGAGCATTAGTTTGTTACCCAGAAGCCCGTTCATAACGCCCCAACAAATCCCTCTAACCCTCGGCCTCCTCCTCCGCCGCCTTTCCAAAGAAAAAGCTATCGTCTACAAAAAAAAAAGTGAGAAATCGAGGGGGCATCCCTCACTAATCTAGAACCAGTAATCAGCCCATGTTGTTCATAATCAGAAATTAAACGGGAAATTCTTTTTGCACATACGATAAATAAATAAGATAGAAGGTCCCTCTGTCTGATACCCTTACCCGGTAATATGGGGCCTAGCCGACGCCCCTCTGATGAGATCCATAGTTGCGGGGTACGTACACACGGCACAATCAACCCCACCCATTTTTCCAAAAAATCCCATACAAACCAGCTCAATTTGTAAATAGTTCCAGTCAACCCGGTCATACGCCTTCTGCATATGATTTTGGACGTAACCTTATACGAAAATCAAGGTTCTGGTCTTTGGGAATCGTGCAGTTATCATGTGGCTTTCCATCCATTCCAACATTGTGGCTTCCCGGTGCCGCGGGAGTAAGGTCCTTTATGGTTCCAGTAATGTGTCTCCTCGGGTTGGGGGGGGGGGGGGGGGGGGATGACTCGAATTCTTGGTACCATGATGGTTATTTACCCCAATATGCGTCGAATATAGGGAAGCACAATGCTAGGTCTTTGCGGACTAGAAGTCAACTCTCCATGGACGCAAACAGAATTCTTGACGCTATCAGTGGTGAAAGATGTTTGTAGCACGCTTTGCAAGCAACATGTTGGAGCCGGAACCACTATTTTTGAGCCCCATATATCCATCAAGTTGGTCAACTATTAAATATACGATATAGGTGCAACAAGCGAGCGGAGGGAAGCACCCTCGCCTATCTGAATCATAGCCTTATGGTAGGTGACCTTGTGGATATCTCCTAGTCACTCACCCCAAGGTGGAGCCAGCTGTACAAGGTATGATGTCAACTCTCGACACATCGAATGGTTTTCAACAAGCTTTTAATTAATGAGGTCTTCAGAACAAACTGAGGGAGGACGCCATAAGGTGATAATCAAAGCGGGAGAATAGTCCATTTGCGTATAACAAGTACAACTGGGAAGGGTCAGTTAAGCCTCTCACCCAATAATTTAACGAATATCCCCATAGTGGTTGTCACTCACCCGATAACGTCCGAACAATGGATGATCATGGGTCATGTTTCACCCCACCAAGTTTTCTCAAGGACGGACAAGACAAGCCTCCTACATGGTCTTTTATCAGATACTCCTAACATTATCGTCACTCCCCCGACATTATTCATCTCACGAAAAACCTTTGGATTTTTTTTACACCTGTTTTATTTATATTCTTTCTAATTATACTCTTATTAGTTTATACATTTTTGGTTTTTCAGCTATAGTTTCAATTCTTTTGGGATTGTAACTGTTTGACAAATTACTTTATATTTAGAGAAAATTTCAATATAATACACTGACAAACATTTATTTGTAATATAATACCCAAGACTGTTTTTTTTGCAATATAATACCTTGCCAAACATTTTTTTCAGTTTAGGACCTAACTGTTACTTTGTTGTTATTTTTCCATCCAAAGAGTGTAAAAAGTCCAAAATAGCCCTCGCTAACAATCAAATTTTCAAAAGCATGCCATTGGTTCTTCAAACCATACGATTTGCAAAATATTGAAATTATCCTTCATTTATTTACAAATTTTCCATCAAAAACATTCTTTTTAAAAATTAGATATTTTTAGTAAAATTTATAAAAATCAGATTTTATTTTTATAAATCAGTTTTTATAGGAGTATTATTGGTATTTTGGAAAAATCAAAAGGTAATTGACTATTTCCTAAGTCTCTTGTTGGTATTTAAAAAAAATTGAGGGTCATATGTTTTGCACGTGACCACTTTCCATCTAAAATTAGATGATAAAAAGAATGATAGGTACTAAACTAAAAATAAATATTTGTTGTAACAGTCCCGCTGAAAACAACAGCCTCTCTCCCCTGCACAGAAAAAAACCCTAGCAGCCCCTATCCCTCTTCTTTGATCTCTTGCCCCCGCCGGTGATGGCCGAGGCTCCGCCTCGGTTGTTACCGGCGGAGGCCAACATTTATGCTTTCTCCATTCTCTCGGGTGTTTTATTTGTTGGTCATGGATACTCGGTTCTTCGTCCGTTCGTCACATGCCTTTTTTCTCCTCCTCCAGTTTCGGCTCATTCAATCTTTTCGTGCGTTGTATTTCGTGGTTTAGGTCAGAGAGCCCATTGAGGCAGACTCAGATTTATACCCTGAGTATGGAAGGGGAGTTGTGGAAGGAGAGGCGAAATGCTCTGTGTGGGTCTTAGATTCTCCGGCGTTATTTCTCCGGATACCGGTGATCAAAGTCAGATGGAGGAATATCGAGATGATCGGCGTGGTTGGATCCCAAGAGACATGGTCATGTTTCAATTATTTTTTCTATGTTCTTTTTGTTATATTTTGGTTGGTTGTGACCTTTTCGGGCCAAATAACTGTATTTTGTTGCATATTGGTGTGCAGCAGTTGCACGTTTGTGTGGACCAATTGTACTTTGGTATGCCAGTTATGTGCCACTTATGGAATGCACTTTGTTGCACTTCTAAAGTGTGTGGTATAGTTGCTTGTTCTGGACGCATTTTGTTGCGTTGTAGGTTTTGATTAGGGGTCGGTAATATTACGGTCTAGCTTGTCAGGAGTCTGTAATATTTATCGTTGTGCTTATGCGATCAACGCTTGTAAGTTGTGAAAGATCGTTTGTATGTCTTCATCGAGTGATATATAAAATCCAACGATATTATTTTCCTCAAAAAAAATATTTGTCAAGATGTTATATTATAAAAAAACAATCTCAAACATTATATTACAAATAAATATGTATTAGAGTATTATATTAGAAAAATTAATAAATTTTATTGAATCAAGAAGACACGGTAAAACCGTTTCTCTCTAGGGTTGCAAAAACCTCTTTCTCTCCCTCTCATTTTCTATTGCAACCGCCCTCACCTTGCGTCTTTACCACCATGACCAGCCTCCTCCATGACTATCCCTCAGCCCTCGTTGCCGGATACCATCGCCCTGGACACTAACCAGTCCCCCAACCTTTCTTCCCTGATATGAACTTCCCCCAACCTATTTTCCTCTAGATTCAGAGAAACCCGACACCCACTCGTCTCCTGCACCTCTACGCGACCATCACACGACGTCGGGGGGTATGTCGAGGGGCATGAAAGCCCTGGGTCGATCCCGTCCGTCTACAATAGGTCAAGCGTTGGCCTGGCCAAATCTCCGTCTACCACATGCAAAGGTCGGGCGAGCCACATTGTGACCCCGAGATGCGTCAGGGGTCTCTCCCAAACTATCTCCGACCTGCTCAACTTTGGTTGTAGCAGATTCGGTGAGGGCCCTCCTCAAATCGCCCGACTCAACGACGGGGACGCGGTCGGTGGTACCAGACTAGGAAGATGAAGATGACGTATTGGAGATTCAGGTGGAGGCCATCCCGGCAGCCGTGGATGGTCAGTAATGCTTTTCTTTTGCATGGAAGGTCGCGGGTACGTGACGTCTCAACCAGAACGCATCATGTGGGCTCATGCTCCAATACTAGAAGGTCGACAGCCTGCAGATCGAATACCTAACCAAGGACATGATGGCCTTCCACTTTCCGTCACGGGAAACCATGGAGAATATTCTCCACCAGGAGCCCTGGAGCTTCAAGGGTTATCTGGTGATGTTGGTTTCGCTCTTGGCATGCATGCAACTCGATGACATCAAGTTCGGGTGTATGGAGAGTGGGGTTCGAGCGATGAATATCCCAGATGATGCCCGAAACGCCCCGTTCGTGCCCTCCTTACATCGGTCCTGGGAACTCTAGGATGATTTTCTATGGATGAGGGTTGGCCTGGATGTGGGTCAACCGCTGACGAGACGTATTCGTCTCCGATTACCAGTTCATGCCTAAACCTCCATGGTGGGATTACAACGGCTACTTGGTTTCTACACTCGGTGTTGTAGATTGACATACCGTATGATCGACTGTATGACCTATCTGCCTGGAATTGGCCGAGAGGAAATCTGGTATGATGAATCTGTTCATGTGCTAAAACAGCTAGATGTGGATCGCCTCCTCAATACGGTTTGGAGGGCCCCGTAGGTGACACGGGACATATTGGTGGATGATCTGTTGACCTCCCTCACCCTTGATCTGATTAGGGATTATGTGGGAGGGTCTAGGGTAGGTACGGGTAAGGGTATTCTAGCGCCCCCTCCCCCGGGGTTTCAGGTGATGGGGGGACAGGAAGATTCCTGTTCGGAGTTTGGAAACTTGGCTAAAAATGCCTTGGAGTGGGCAATTCCTAAAAATCTAGGGGCATCCCCAGAAGGGTTAGCGGGACAGTCGGGTATTAAAAAGCCTAACAACCTAGCTGATATCGAGGAGGGTAGGGGAAGTATCTTTCCTGATCTATTTGCAGGTGAGGTGGCCCCGAAGAAAGGAAGGACCCGTACCACCAAGCTAGGGGAGTGGGTCCCATTTGGTCGAAGGCGATGAATTCCAAGGGGAAAGGTCGAGGCGGACACCAATATACCAGGTCTGCTGGTATAAAGAAAGCTTTGGAGCTTACTAGTCCGATCTCACAAGGTCACAAGCTGCGGGTGGAGAACGAGGCTCAAGAACCACAGGTGGAGGTGTCACAATCTCCTTCAGAGCATTGAAGAGGCCCGACGGGGTGGGAGGGTTCCAACAGGGCCTATACCCACAGACCCGGAACAACCGGTGTTGGGAATACTCGGGAAAGCCGCATTCAAAGCACTTTATTTTTCCCTGTCTTATCATGATACCTATTTTAGGTTGGGTTGTAATTTTCATTTCGTTTTTTGGATTATTTATTTTCTATTTGTCCTTCTGAAATGTTGGTAAAGGGATCTCTTGAGATAGTGTCTACGATCCAAAATAGACTATTTCTACGGGTCCATGAGAGCTGGTCTGGCTACGGTCAGGCCGGACAATAATCTGAAGTTCAGGACATTTACATCTTATTTTGTATGGTTTATTTTTCACGGTAACGCATATCCCCACTTTAGTCGTTTCCAAAAAATATTAAAAAAAGTTATATTTATCATTAATCTACTTTACGTTGAAAAAAATATATTTTGTTGCTTTATCGCCGAGTATTTGCCGTTTTGCTCTGTTTATGACCTATCAAGACCACTTACAGGTGGACACGTAGCGCGCGCCCACCGATTTAGTTACTTGCAGTGCCCACATCAATACTAATATTCGGGACTGGGTCCCACAGCCCAAAAGCGAAGTGAAATGGACGTGTGAGTAAATCCCTGCCGTGCATCTAACAGAGCTATTGGATCTCCACGTGTCGGACTCTCGACACGCTGATTGTGAGTTGGCGAAAAGAAGAATAGTTTTCTAGTGGTTGTCCTTTGCTTACTCGGAGGTGCTTCTCTTCTGGCGTATGCCACGTGTCCTCCGTAGATAAGGCTGGACCATTCTTCTCTATATATCCTGTTGATATTAGACATACCACAAATATTTTATATTTGATAATTTTAAAAAGAAAACTATTTTAATTTGTGTCTACATCAATTAAAAATCTCAAAATTAAATATCATTTTTGAGTAAATACGAGAAATATTATAAATAAAAAATGTTTACACCTGACAAACACAGTAATAAGAAAATTGTAAGAACTAACAAGATATAAAATAAAGTTGCTCTTGTAGAATCATTTGTTGTTCGGAGGGTAGTACTGCGATAGCGTCCAATGAGCACCGATACAGCAGCTCCAAACAGGGTTTCAACGACCGAACAGACCCATTAGAGCTTTTCATAGTGGTGAACTGGATATCCCCCCAAGTTGTCAGCGTGCGCCGTCCTCCGTTGACTGATAGTGGTAGGGCTCGAAAGCGTAGGATTGCTGACCCCTGAGTTTGTTGGGGAACACCAAACCGGTTCTTGGTGGTACCGCTACCATAAATCCATTATAATTTTATATTTAATGATAATATATCCTTATCATTCATCTACGGATTTCTTTAAGTAGGTCTGAAAAAATCATGAGATTGATGGACATTTGTTTTTGGAGAATGAAATTTTAGGATATGGTATTTCAAAAATAAAGAAGAAATTTTAGGATATGGTCATAATTTGGATTATTTATTACATTGACCATAATTTTTTTTTGATCAGCGAAAGCATATGATAAATTACCCTCTCCCGAGGAAGAAAAAGGTTACAAAAAAGGCAATCTGTCTACAGATTGCAGGCGGAAGTACTGAAAACAAAAGTAAAGCAGTAAACATGGATGGGTACGCAGACCCAGTAGTGAAAGGGTATGCAGACCCTGAGTGATTGGGTACGCAGACCTTGAGTGGTTGGGTACGCAGACCCTGAGTGATTGGGTATGCAGACCCTGAGTGAATGTGAATGGGTACGCCGACCCTGAGTGTATGTGAATGGGTACGTCGACCCAAAGTGAAAGAGAATGGGTACGCAGACCCGTAGTGTAAGGGTACTCAGACCCTGAGTGAATGGGTACGCAGACCCGGAGTGCAAGGGTTCGTAGACCCTGAGAGAATGGGTACGCGGACCCTGAGTGAATGAGGGTACGCAGACCCAGAAGTGAATGGGCACGCAGACCCAGTGGTGCAAGGGTACGCAGACCCAAAAGTGCAAGGGTACGCAGACCCTGAAGTGTATGGGTACGCAGACCCTAAAGAGTGAAGGGGTACGCAGACCCGGGAAAGAAAAAAGACGGCTTAAAAAGGAGACTCACACCCAAATAAAGCCACCATGAAGCACAAGAAAAGGTCTCAAACCCAAAATGCCAACCAAAAAGCGCTGAAAAGCTAGCCGTCTTCCAAAGTAATCACCAAAGACTTTTACTCTAACATTGAGGAGAAAATTGTATCTCACCGGTACCCAAACTCAGCGAGTTACAAGAGACCGACACGCCGAGGACCAACGTCCATAACGGCAGAGATAAATCGGTGCAAAGTACACCGAAACTCAAAACCCGTAAGAAGGACTTTTCGAATTCCAAGGCCTAAAGACCCAGTACAACCCGTCATAGGCCAACACCTAAAGAATGACGGGCCCCCCAACAAGACAGGAGTACAAAGGAAAACGAAAGTAGCCTAAATCAAAGGAATCCTACTAATTTTAAAGTAAAAGCCTAAGAGAGAAGAGAAAACCAACCGCGATGACGACCGGAGACGAAACCAGAAGCACACCGAATCCGAGCTAGGAAACGCCTCCCACGAAGGAACTGGACGACGACACTCGATAGCCACCACGAAGAAGACCGGAAAAAAGCAAAGCAAAAAGAAGGGACGAGCCCTAAGGCCCAACAGCCGGCCCAACAGAAGCAGGTCAGGCCCACTACTCCAACCAGCCCACCAAACCCAACGATCCTACCACTCCAACCAGCCCACCAAATCCAACGATCCTACCACTCCAACCAGCCCAGCCCACACGGCCAATCAGCCGAACTGGTGACGGGGGAAAAACACCGGCCATCGGCAACAACTTCGACGGAGCGACGTGAGCCCCAAAACCGTGCCAATCAGAGGCCAAAGAGGCCGGAGAAAGGCGTGCCACGCCGGAGGAAAGGGAGAAAGCCGAAGAACACTACGCCGAGGACGACTGGAGACGGAGCAGACCTCCGAGAACAACAAGGACAGGAGATCAACGACAACCGAACTAGGAGCAATGAGCCCGAGAAGGGTCCCGAACCACCCCCACGACTGAAGTAGATCAAAACCGACCCAACCCGGCTGGATCCACCCGAACCGAGTCTGACCCGAGGCTGACCCAACCCAGAAGCTGATCCAGACCCAACCCAGAAACTAATCCAGACCCAAACCCGCCAAGCCCAACCTGCTACAACAGCCAGGCCTAACCCGCTACAGGCTGGCCCGACCCGGAACCGTCTGCCCAGGCCCAGAGCAATCCAGTGAGCCCAACCCAAAACCCGCTCCGAAATGGCCCGACCCGCGCACGCTGTAACCTACCCGGAAACAAAGGTGGTTGAACCCGCCGCACCTGCCCACCGCTCGCGCTGACCAGAAACAAAAGTCCACCGGAGCAAACGGAGACGACGAAGCTCGACAAGGAAGCTCCTCTAATCAGCAGCACCACGGACGAGGACAGCCCGAGCACCCCAAGCCCGAGCTCCGGCTAGTCCCACCAGTAGACGATAGATCTGAGTAGAGAGGTCCCAGATCCGGCGAACCTGCTCGACACCGTCGACTGTGCAGATCCAACGAGCCTGGGCCACCAGTGTCGTGAGGAGAGAAGCCAGAAGCGAAGAACCGACGACAACCTCCAATACCTCAGCCAAGGCTTCACCGGGGAAGAAGCTGCAAGAAGTTGGGACCCTGAGTGAGGAACAAATTTAGATGGCGATGACGACTGGGTAGCTTCTACTCTGGTGCTGATGGGGTTAACTTTCAGAACCTGTGAAAAAGGAGGGAAGAAAGGTGAAGAAGAGAGGAAGGGGTAGGGAATATGAAGGAGAAGGGGAGGACTTCGCCGGTGATAACCGTGGCCGGAGCCGAGCTCATCACCGGCGGAGAGAGGCGGCTGTGAAGGAGAACTGCAGTTAGGGTTGGCTCGAATTTCAAGTCAGAGAGAAAGATTTTTAGGTTAGATTATTAGTGCACTTGTATTAGCACTAACTAAACAACATTGACCATAATTTTAGATGACATCTATGCAAGGTTCTAAAAATCGTTAAGCGCTAGTCGGACGATGGGGGTAATTTAGGGATTGATCGGGGATTAAACGGAGATTGATCGAAGATTAACTCCACTAATCGAGAATTAATTGGGTCGGTCGAAAAAAATGGGGCTTAGACGGACGCCTAGACAAAATCTAGTCAGAATTTTTAGAACACTGCATTTATGTGTAAGTATATGTAAAGACAACGTTGGCATTTACTCGTACTTTAATTAAGGTGAGTCTCGAATTTGATATGTTCGATTTGGAACAATCATCACATCACTAATCCCAATTAAAGGACACATAATTATACCCAAAATGATCCAATTTTAGCCATCAAATAAAATGACAAAAACAAAACAGTATTTCACTGTATTACGGTTTAATGTCCTGCTGTCCAAACATGTTTTTGATGTTTCCTTCACCAAATCTCAGACTGTATATATAACTTTTATTACCCTTTTTTCATCATTCAACAAACAAAAACATTGAAGTGATTCTTTGGCACATTAGTATGACTATATTTTAGTATTTGATCGTTCACATTTTTAAAAATAACATAAATTCAATCGTTTTGTTTGTTTAAAAAATAACCGTTTGTACCATGTTCTTCCTAGATTGTGGTCGGTGCAACAGTTTCAATAGTTTTTAAAAGTTGAATATTTCGAAAATTACTCTTATAAGAGCATGTACATCAAGAAGATCAACTTATAAGGATCATGATGCGAGAATCATATAACGATTAGGATGATTTGTGATGCAAACCCTTAAAACTGAGAGAGTTCCACATTAAGAAGATCATATATGAGGATCATGATTTACAGAAATGCTGAGTAAATACTGACTGGATAATTAATTATGCTTTTGTTAAATTTATTAAATTCGTATTTAAAACACTAAATACTAAATAAATTTGGTAAAAAATTGATAAAATTAATTGATAAATTAATTAACTAAAATACAAAACTAATTAATAAATATAATTAATCAAATAAAATGGATAATTAAACTTGAAATTTCATTACTCCCCAAATAGTACATCAAACTACAATGCTTTTGGTACATCAAATCTATTAACTCATCTCCCTCATCGTCGTCGTATGAGCCTTGGTAAGTCGCTCCAAACCGACCCCATATGTGCTCAATAAGGTTATGTTGGAGTTGTCGATGAGTCTCATCATTTGTGACGTTGATTCGAGTATGCAACCGTTTTCGGTAGGGCAAGGGCCCTCCTTGATGTCATCGTTGAGGTGGTGTCCAACCTGGTATTTCCGGAGGGGCTCGAAATACAATTCGTCATCCCTCGCTTCGTACTAGTCGCGTTCATCCTCCACAATCTTGTTGTTTAGAATGATACAAGCATGCATCATATCAACCAAAGCCATCTTGTTCCAAACACGAGCGGGCCTTGAAATTATTTCACACCCTTCTTGGAGGACTCCAAAACCCGTTCAATATCTTTCCGAGCACCTTCTTGGATTTTAGCAAACAATTTTTTTTGCGAGTATAACGATGACGAATCGACTTCACGAACCGACTCTATGAGGGGTAAATACCATCAACTAAATAATATGAGCGGTCGTAGCGATGCACACTGATCTCGTACTCCATGGAGAGGTCACGACCATGTAAATCATCATCGAATAAATGGCTAGCGTGAAGGACGTTGATGTCGTTGTTCGAGCCAAACATCCTGAAAAACGCATGCCAAATCCATAAATCACGGGACGCTACTGCTTCCAACATAACAGTTGGATCCCTGTGGTGGTCTCCCCGACCGTAGGCGCCTTGAAATGCGCTTGGACAATTATTACACTCCTAATGCATGCAGTCAAGACTGTCAATCATATCAGAGAACCCTCGTTTGTACCCTGATTCGAGTAGTCACTGCATGTCCTCCGTAGTTGGATTTTGCTCGTATACCTCCATAAAAACCTCAATAACGGCCTTACAAAAACGTTTTACATATTTGAGTATAACACTTACCCCGATACATAGGGTTTCGTCCAATGAATCGGTTGAGCACCCATACGCTAACATTAGTGTCGCGGTGGTGCATTTCTAGTGCGTTGATAACCCCAAGCGTCCAACACCATCCGACTTCTGGACGAAATAATCGTCATGCTCCGCTACCACATCCATAACTCGTTGAAAGAGTAGTCTGGACATACGAAATCAATGCCTGAACATATCGGGACCAAAGGTTTGGTGCTCGACGAAATAATCCTGCATTAGTCGGTTGTGGCCTTCGAGACGACCTCTGTCAATCTCTCGCCGGGAAGATTCCACACTTTCGATCCTTTGCCTCCATGCGTTGTGGCATTGCTCTCTAGATCATTCTCTCTTTCCTCCGATGAAGTCATTGCTCCTAAGCACGAAGTTCGGCTTTGACTTCCTCCCTCGTTTGAGCCTTGCCGTCAGAATTTTTATTATCGAAATAAGTGTGAAAAATTGGAGAGGAAAAGTAGAGAGAATTTTAAGATAAGTGTTATGGGTTGGATGAGTAAGGTGAGGGGTATTTATAGGTGGGGGAAAATGTTTTTTGTATTTATTTTTATTTAAAAAATAGTCGTTAAGGATCGTTGGGGGAAACGATCCGATTCTTTTTTTGCTTCAACTTGGCCACATGTCGCGTGGTCATTGGTTGGACACGAACCCACGCATAGTGGCAGAGCCATATGGGGGCCAGGGAAATTTTTTGGTGTACCCCCTTACTGAAAAAACTAGCTCCGTCATTGCCCACGCACCCACGAACCACAAAAGTCGTTCGTGGTTCGGACCTCGACTCGTGAATCGCGAGAACATGGTTCGTGTATTGGGTTTGCACGGTGCAAATGCTCTAAATACCCGATGCCTCCTACATTTATCTCACACTCATTCTTTTTTCACAACTCAAAAGTTACAAAACATTTCGTCCTATCCAGAGGAATGGATCGGTAAATTTTTGGAGCAACATAAAAGAAATTGAAGCAATATATCGGATCATTTTTCTTAGATTTCTATTAGACACATTTTTTTCTCTATCATTGCAAGGAACTCCCCACCTCCTCTATCTTTTGGAGAATTGGACGATATAAGTCAGTCCAATTCTCTTGAACTAGAGCTTCAAATCTAGGGTTTTCAGCCCACATGTTTTTGAAACAAAAAAACGAAGGCCTTTGGATCCCTAACCTGCATCAAGTAGCCAAGGTGATTGGAAAAATGATCTGAGCTTGGAAGTCCTCCATTGCTCATATGTAGATGTTGGAAATCCTCCCCAAATCTGTTGGGAATCAAAGCTAGGTCAAATATAATTCCTATTAGGTCTTTCTTTTCCTTTCCACGAGACCAAGTAAACTCATATCCCTTGAGGGTGACGTCTCGAAAACCTAATTTTTCTACTACCGATGAAGCCACAACGAGGTTTGACGTATAAGGTAGACCACCCGTCTTTTTGAATTGATAGAGGGTCCTGTTGATATAATTAATAAGCACCCAACGATCTCTATCTCCATTGTGAAGACGACCTTGATGTCTCATGGTTTCCCAAGTCTTCTATCGATTCCCCTCTATGGATCACCGTAAGTCTAAAATAATTCGTGTCACGATAACACATGTCAATGAACATGGGTGTAGATTCTCGGATCTCAACGGAAACTGAATCACTCTAGAAGACCATGACCTTTCCCTTATTTCCTTCAACATCGATGATGGGGCCCTTTACAAAACCCAATCGGAGTAAGGAGATATGACTTACCAAGAGTTTCACTAAGAAATTTTATGTCCGGTTTCTGGTGCAACACCATCATTCAAAGGCAGTGTTGTAAAAAACGCTAGGTGCCAATCGGGCGGTGAGGGGTCCTAGGCGCTAGGCGGGGATTAATCGGATGTGTATTTTTTTATTTTTTATTATTAATAGATATAGATTATCAAATTTAATATTTTACTATATAAAAAATATTAAAAAATAAAAGATTATACATATATATATATATATAAGATAAAGTTTATATCAATTAAAACATGTATATATATAGTATAAAAAAATCATATCATCCTCAAAAACAATATAAATAAATATGACTTAACAAAAAAATATCAATAAAGTGATTTGAACTCAAGACCTAACACTTGAAGTGTCCACAACCAACTCAACTAGCACAATTTAGTAGTATTATTTAGTTTGTAAAATATAAATATTGGTATAGCATGAAAGTATTTCAAACCAACCATTTTAAAGTCCCACATCGCCCAAGTTTAACTAACACTCTCTTCCTTTCTTCTATAAAAGTCCATCACTTACCACTAAGCACTTAATTCTTGACTAATTTTGGACTCCATCTTTTTTGGGGCTCAACTTTAGTAACGAATTAAAAAAAAAAGTTCAAGTTGTAGCCTTTTATTAGTTCAATTTTTTAGTGTTTTTTTCATTTTTTTTGGGTCGGTGGGATTGGGCCGATTAATTGGCGATTGGTCCGATTAATCGGCGATTGGGCCGACTAATCGGCCAAATCGCCGATTAATTGGGCCAAATCGGGTTGAGCCGCCCGACAAGCTTAAAATCAGGCGCTAATGGTCAAATGGGCGCCTAGGCAGGCGCCCAACCCGATTTTTACATGCATGTTCAAAGGTATTGGCTTGTCGATGACTTTCCTATCCCTAGACAATTCCAGCAAATGACCCTCATAGCTTTTGGCGGAAGCGCTTAGGGGCGTTAGCACAATAGATACCTATAGGATATTTTTTTGTTTAACTTGATTTTTCACTAACACATTAGTATAGTCAGAGGCGGAGATACCGAGGTGTCGACATTATGTTCCCTCCTCAAAATTTTAAATTACAAATTGTTTTATCATTTAAATTTCTTAATTGTTCTATGTTTCTTATTAGATAAATTTCTTATATTTTCTGTGTTTTTATTATTTAAATTTCTTCAATTATAACCTGATAGTTTCAAGTTATTATAGATTTGATTTTACTAAGAACATAATTGTTACAGATGATTTATTTATACCTTTTGAGAAGCAAATGTTGATCAAACTTATTGGGTAATTAACATCTTCAACATTTTTTTACAGTAGATCTTACGATTTTTGAGATATGACTTGACATTTACATTACGAATAAGCGTTAAACCCTATAGTTTAAATTTTTTAAATATATTGACGTTGTTCCTGAAAAAATGGTACAGATAAAAATATATGATATGTATCAATTAGTTTATTTGTTAGTTACATTGACACTGATTGTAGGGTGAGTAAATCTACTATGAATATTGAGAATTCAAATAAAAGACAAATGACTAATGATTATACGATCGTATATTTGATAATGAAAATGCTTTATAATATTTTCAAAATATAAGATTTTGCGTTATATCTTGTGATAAATAATCATTTTTTTGAACGAGTAACTAGGGAAGTGCACTACTGTAAAAAGTAAACCATACAAAGTAGGGCGTACAAGACCTGGGTTCCATAATATTGTCCTAGCTGACCGTAGCTAACCCGAACACATGGACCCGTAGAAACAGTGTGTAAGAACCGCCCCCGGTCGATCCCGGTCGAACCGGTGATTTTGACGAAGTTTGACTTTCAGCCGGAAAAGTCAACCGATGACTCCGGGAGTCATCCGGGACCTTTCCGAGACCCAAAAAGCTTAGCCGTCGTTACGGTTAGTTTAGTTGGGTCGTTTCCTTTCATTTGGCTAATTTTACGAAAAAGTCAACTTTCGGTCAAACTGGGCCTAACTAAGAGGATACCCCTATTTAATTAGTTGTGCTGGAAATTGTTAAGAGTAAGGTGGCCCCACATGGACACTTGGAGGAGAAGAAATGGGTCCACAATGACCCATTTGCCCCCAAGTGTGCCAAATTAGAAGAAAGGGCAAGGGATGGCCTTTAGGTCGTTTATCTTCTAGGTTTAAGAGCCACCAAAAGAGAGCAATTCAGCTCATTTCACCTTGTTGGCCGAATTCTACAAGGGAGGAGAGAGAGAAGAGCTCCCATAGAAGCTTGAAGAAGAAGAAAGAGAAAATGAGGAGGCTTTTGCTCATTTCTACCTCAAATCATCTCCCAAACGTCATTTTCTTTATCCCCTTTCCATCCTTAAGGTAAATCATCTATCTATTTTCGTTTTGGTTGAATTCCACTTAGTGGGTTTGCTAGAAAAAGCTTGAAACTAGTTGAGTTTCCATGGATGATGAACTTTTAAGGTTGAAGTAGACGATATATGATAAAAACTATGTTTAGATGATAAAATCAATTGGATTGTAGAGTTTTGATGAAGACCCAAGATGGGTATTGAGTTATTGACGTTTTTGGAGCTGTTTTGGAGGTTTTTGATGGTTAAAAATGGAGGTTTTGAAGTGTTTTTTCGTGAAATCGGAGCTGGAGGAAGAAGAAGGACGAAACAGGTCTGGGCCGTCACGGATCCGTGACGGGAGACGCCACGGCTCCGTGAGGGAGACCGTGACGACACACGTCACGGGTCCGTGACGGCACACGTCACGGGTCCGTGACGGCACACGTCACGGGTCCGTGACATCATCCGTGACGGGGAGCCTCACGGCTCCGTGACCCGAACCGTGGCAGACCAGTTTTGGCCCTTTTGAGTCCTTTTTGGGTGTTTTTCGTTTATTTCGAAGGGTTTTCTTGAACCGAATGTTGGGGGTTTTAACTTAGATGTTTGCCTCTTAAACCACCCTTGTTTAGTCTTTAATTCTAGTGTTAATTTATGTTCCTAGACTTTGTTCTCGAGATCGGAGGAGGAGACTACTCGTCGGTTGTGTGATTAAGCCCTGGGAAGTACTTGAGGTAGGGAAGAGTAGTAAATTTCCGCTTTTAATTTAAAGAATGTTAATAGTATGCATATAGGATAATAATAACCGGAAGAGTCTTAGTTTGCATATAGGATGTGATTCACTAGAATAACCGCTTTCAATTATGGGAATTGTCATGCTGTAGAATGGCCATGTCGAGCCTTAGGATTGCGTGTTGATTGTGTTTGATTATGGTCGTTCGTCCTTAAATGTCAATGCATAATACACTCTTGGTTAAATTAAGAATCATAGTATGCCATATGAATTATGATGAATGCAATATGAATGTTTGTTTCGTGATATGATTGGTTGAATGAATGAGATGAGTGTGATATGATTGTTGTCTTGTGATATGATCGGGTGAATGATAGGCCAATACGGTGTTCTTGGTAAGTTGTGGCGATAAGCTTCGTTGGTGCGATAAGTTCGGTGTATTGTGGTTGTGTGGCATTGTGTGTTGTGACTTGTACCCCGTGTGACGGGAAGATACCCGACCGAGGTGTGTGCCGGTCCGGTATGTGTGCATTGAGAATTGCCCCGATATGTGTTCCGAGAAGACATCTAGACCGATGGACATTCCGGTATGATGTAGTGTTTCACCCCGATGATGTGTGTCCGGGAAGACATCTAGACCGATGGACATTCCGATATGATGTAGTGTTTCACCCCGATGCTGTGTGTCCGGGAGGACATCTAGGCCGAGGGTAGATTTCGGTATGGTGTATTTGTTGAGTTGTGTGTGTGATCGGTTGGTCATGGGTACTTGTCTTAAATCGTGTGGCATCGAATCTGAGTAACGTACGTAGTTGTCTTAGTATTCTAAATGTACCGTTGTTCGTGTGTTCTTTAGTTGGATGCCCTTATCGATATCATTGCGTTCCTGTTATTTCCTATTTACATTATCAGTTTTTGTAAGAGTTATTGATCGAGTATTTTTGGTAACGGAACGCGAGTCCTTTCCCCTTTTACTACTTTTTCCTACTGAGCGAAAGCTCACCCCCTCTGTTTTTACTGTTTTACAGGTTTCGGTGATGAGTCGGTGTAGAGGACATCTCAGAGCCCGGGAGCTCCTCGAGAGTCCGGGGCTTAGTTATTTAGTAGAGAGTATTTCCCATTTTTGCACTAAACTTTGTCTTACTTGCTGGATTTGAGCGTTTGACTCATGTTTATCGGAGTTATTTATGTTGGAACTAAGTTTTGGAGATTTATTTCGTTTAAGTTTACTTTTACCTTTACTATTTAATTATTATTTTAGTTCACGTCTCGAATCCGGTCAAAACCGGATTTGGGGCGTGACACAGTCTACTTTGAATCGTAGACACTAACTCAAGACATCCTCTTACTGACATTTCAAAAAAACAGTGCATAAAACTAAAAGTCCAAACAACCAGACTAAGGAAAAGCATCCAAACTAATACAATAATAAAAAGCAGGAGAAGATCGTGTGTTGTGCACATGACTTTCCCGAGACAACCCAGCACCAGCCATCCCAGGTCTGGGGGAATAGGCCTTCGTCGAAATTTCCCCCCATTGTCGGGGCTCCTCATTGATCTAGAGGAGGCTGTTGGGCCCCGGTCTGTGAATCCTTCGTCTCCTCCTTGTCCACCTACTGATGGTCCAGCACCACGTCATCATCTTCCAAATCCAACACCGGTAGATGCCTCCCTGCTTCAAATTTGGAAGGAGTCTGCGTCATCCTTTCCATAATGGCCATAACTATGGCCGAAGTGACTTGATGAGTGGCGGTCACAACTCGGGACCTCGACGTCGCCTCCCCGGATTCTGCATGTGATAGTTGCAGGGCCGGCTAGGCCGCCGCTTGGGGTTCTCCTAGAAGGTGAGATCGAGAATCCCCCGTGACTTGCATTCGATGGGGTCCCGGCCAAGTGAGGAGACCGAGACTACGAGGATTTCATCTGTTGCGAGACATCTTCGCGCACAACAGGGGCTGGAGAGGATGAGACCAAAGGAAGGTTAATGTCCGGCAACAAAGATGGAGAGGGGTGGAGTGGACGGGGATCGGTGGTATCCAGCATAGAAGGTGAACGAAAAAGTGGATTCATGGGGGCGACGAGAGTGGATGAAAAACCTTAAGATTCGATGAGAGGGTTTTTCCCTTTAATCAAAATCGTACTGAAATGGAACCATGAAAAATACTATATAAATAACCATTTTTAATTTTTATGCAATATATAATATTTTTAACGTTTATAAATCGTTAGTACCATAATTTAAAATTTTGATATCCCCGCTACAAAAACTGGTTTTGTCAACTTTAACATCTGGGTGCGCTCTCGGACGTCCGCGTCTCTACAACGAACCCTAGGGTTTTTCTTCGCTTTTATTCTTCCCAACTACAGCCATGACAGCCTATTACTGGTTCATCCCCGTTCCCCCTGCTCCACGACGCCTGGTCCTTCCCCGCTCGATTTTCGCCGCCTTCCTTCGGTCTGATCATCGCCTCCATAAAGAAATCCCTCGGTCGGATCTATCGAACCCTTAGGATTTGGAAACCTGTCGCCCCGTCTCTCCTTACCAGTCGAAGCCTACAAGTACTACCTCCATGGTTTCCGATCAACACAAGTCGGACATGATTCCACCCGTCCACGGATCTGGCCTACCTCGATCCACGTCGTCGTGGACGGATCAACCCTCCCTCTTTCACGCCACTGCTTCCAACCACATATCCATCTCCTCGCTTTCCACACCGCCACCATCGGTCTCCTCGCTTTCCACGCCGTCGGCATTGGCAACAGTGCGCAACCACCGATCTGGCCGATTATACACCGACCCCACGTAGCTCCCAGACATGCTCAATCAAACTCGAGTATCAACGCGGCCGCGGCCGGAGCGATCCTCGAGGGTCGCTAGATTTGGGACCCGGGAGGAGGGATGTTAGGTCGAAATCTGTATCCACGACAACCAAAGCCGGTCACCTCGAGACTAGACGGCTCATTTTGGGCCGACCCGATGATGATCAATCTGCTTCTGCGTGAAGTATCGGTGAAGTCACATCCAGAGCACCGAGCGTATGCTCCGTCCTCCGCACCACAATTAAACATTCCAGCGACTCAAGCCGGAGAGTTAGCAATACCAGGAGGCCTCGCTACGAAAGTTACGGGGTTTTAGACGAATTGGCATCGCATGCTCTTTAGGTTATTATGGTCGTTTTTTGTTTTTGTTTTTGTGGTCTTTATTGATCAGTTATATAAAAGCGATCAAATAATACGGATCAAGTGTGCCAGAAACCCTACAGAGTATTGGACAAATAGTTGAAATCAAAATCTAGGACCCAAGTTATATTTATAATTTTTATCATGATGAATAAAATTACTATGCTCTCGTTTAAAAAAAATGGTTTTGTCACTAAGTGTCCAGGTGGGATACATGTATGTAGAAGCCACTTAATATATTAATTAAGTCTTCACGAATTATTTAACATGCATATCTATGTCTTTAAAATATACATAAAAAAAAGGCAAGAGGTTATCGTGTGGTGGAGGTGGCGGCAGGAGAGGCCCAATCTGCCCTCCAAACCCGAAACCAGCCAACCTATCCATGTCTCATATTTTATTATCCTCTCCATCTTTTTCCCCGTTTTATTGTTCTTGTTTTTGTCGATGACAATTAGCAACAAGACATTTTTCAGCTTAGATATTTTTACGAAAACCTGTGTGGGTACCAATAAAAATCTCCTATTTTTTTATTTTTATTTTTATTTAGGTGATGATAATCTACATTTGCTACTATGCCCTAGACCAATCACTCTTTCTCACATTGTTTTGTTTAAAATGGCTTATTTTAGTTTCGTTAGCCATTTATTGCTTAATTTGGTTTCTGATTCAGTATTGTTGTAAATGTTAATTGTATGAACTATTAATATTGACCATTGGTTTGGTTTTGGATTATCGGTTGGCAAAAATAGAAATAACTTGTTGCAGAAGGAAGCAATTAGTGATCATGCTCCACTTTTGTGAGTTAGGGCAAACAAAAGTCAGTCCAATGCTAATGAACCCACGAAACTCATAGCTTCTCTATACCACACAATACTTTGTTTGAAAAGCTATACCAAACAATATTAATGTTCAGTAAATATAGGTTCTTTAATTTTAAATAATGAGTTATCATTCATATATATTAAATAAAAATCACAATAGTAATTTGAATAATAACATATTATCATATTTTCAAGATGATGAAAAAAGCCCTATTAAATTAACAATTATATTGTAATTTTTTTAGAAGAATAAAAAATTAAAATTATAACCAATAATGGGAAGATGGTTAGAGCATTGGTGGGTGTCTTAATCCTTCCCTAATTAAAAAGGATGATCCTGTTTTAGTCCAAATCTTAATGAAAGTAGGCCTAAAAAAATCTCTCTTGGTGCATGGGAATTATTTAAGAAGAAGACAAAATAAGCTTGATTTTCAAAATTATTCGCCTTTTTAACTTCAAAAGGTAGTTATAAAACATAAAAAAAGGCATAGCATTCATTGTTTGTGCACTCGGGCTTTATTCGGAGCCAGATCATTTTTGGGCTGACCAGAGTGGAAATAAAGCCCATATTTTGTACAGGGCTTAGCCAAGGTCCAAAACCTGGCTCATGCTTTTGATATTACTCCACTTCAATAATAATAGACGTGCCTATATATGTTTTTATGAATTTCTTCCTAAGAGTTCCTCCAATATGGCGCGGCAAGTGCGTAGCGCAGTTCTCGTCGCAGGCGCTGTCACGCCGCCTACCATGAGGCCACGTCGCAGGATGCATTGTAGAAAGTTGTTATAACGCTGTTTGCCATAGGATCCTGCAACGACGCGCAACAGCGTGGCAGGAGCAACGTGGACCCAATGACGCGGTCAGTGGCGGATCCAGCTTTCTTATCGAGGGGGGGGCACTAAAACATTTTTTATAATCATATATAACATAATTATAATGCTATAAAAAATGGATATCACATACAAAGTTATTTTTTAAATAACTATTTGTTATATAGTACGACGTCAAGTTTTGAAATTTTTATTACCTCAAAAAAAAGTTTTGAAATTTTTTAAACCGTTTTCATTGTCAATACGATCAAAAATATATATTTCTTGATGTATACGATCATATTGTCATTCGTTGCAGTTGATTGAACTAATCTTTGATATTTGGAACTGGTCTAAAGTATATGTTTTTTTTTTCGATATTTGTTTTAGAACTTTTATAATTGATTTCCGAACTTCTCACTATTGTTTTTATCATTTTTCTCATAAAAACTCATCTAATTTTTCTTTTTATCGAGATTAATAGTTGGAATTTTTTGAAATACCTCTACATGATTACAATATTTTTATAGATAGTTCAAAAATTTTAAATTGATAACTATATAATAGGGATAGCCTAAAAATGAATAATAAATTAAATAAGAATCATTTTTTTTAATATTATTTATAATTAATAACTCTAAATAATATAAAAAATACAAAATTTTAATAAAATTGCAGCCCCAAGTAGGTCCGCCTATGGACGCGGCGATACGTGTCCCATCAATTTTGAACCCCCCTAATTTCCTGTAACACATTAGGTACCTAAATTTCAAATCTCACATCTTCTTTTCAACAAACTCCTTATATACTTTTACGAGTTTCCTACTGTGACCGACACCAACGACTACAAATTACTCATTGAAGATATGGAGTTGAACGAGCTCGTGAATGAAGAAGAGCTTCACTCTCAAATCATATCTCCAGGCTCGCTCATCCAACCCATTCAATCAGCGCCGTCGCAATTCAATCGGGCGCAACCTTCCCAATTTGTTACGTCCAAGCCCTCGAGAACCCGAGCGAAAAAATCAACAACATCTACCCCTCCGAGGATAAAGTGGACCATTGATGAGGAGAAACGGTTGGTAAGGTTATGGCTCAATAATTCTCTTGATAACATCAGAGGCAAGAGAAAAAAGACTGAAGCATATTGGACTCAAGTCGGGGAGGAGGTCAGACAGACGAGGAAACCATCTAACCCGAACTCGCACTTAGGAAGAATTACAAGGACCACTACATTAGGTGAACAAAAAGGTCAACAAAGTTCAAGGTCTTTGGGTGCAAACTACGAACACGTACCAAAGTGGGAGGAGCGATAATCGTAAATTGCTTACAAAAACGAGGAGAAACATGAGTTTTCTTTGAAGCATGTTTGGAAGATAGTGAAGGATAACTCCAAGTGGGATCGAGAAGTTCTCTCAATGTTAACTAGGCCTATACCCAGAACCCGACATAGAAAGTGAAGCAAGCAAGCGTACAAAGTTAGACGAAAATTGCAACTACACATCAACCGAAGGAAACGAGCATGATTTAACCTCACTGCTACAAGAGGAATGTCCTACATGACAGAATAATGTGAAGGCTAAAGCCAAAGGCAAAAGAAAACAGACTGAGGAGGAGGACACATATGATACTGACACAACTAAATTTCTAAGTGTTCAGGCGATGGAGCTAAACATCATTGTTGCGTGAAAACAAAAGACCATCAATAGTTTGCTTGATTAGTACACAACAATCAATAACCAAGACACCTCGATGATGAGCTATTCGGAATTGGATGGTCAAGCCATGCTTTTGCAGAGCATCGTGAAACAATAGAGACAACTTTGAATTTGCATCGCATTGTAAAAATATATCTTTTCGTCGTAACTTACTGTTTTATCCTCATTGTACGCATTTATCAGGAATTCAATGAACGAATGATCGGTTTCTCGTTTTCCATTTTTTGCAAACTATTCGAGGAATAGTGGCTGCCCCGTTGCCCCTACCACGATGCAGTCGACACCTACCTCTCTATAAAATCCCCCTTCCTCATTCATTTCACCCACACACTTTTCTCAAATAATCTTATCCTCCATTCACTTCTTCTCATTTTTTTTGTCGCAAATAATGAATTTGTCGGCTGGTGGGACCATATGGTCTGCTGAGAAAGAAATGCATCTCATGATCGTGTGGGTAGAATATGCGATGTCGGTGGGAAAATTGGGAGATACTTTACCTCAATTTTGTATCTTTGAGAGATAAAGAATTTTCTAAACGGACGCAAAAACAAGTTAATGATCATTGGAGACAAGAACAACCAGAAGTGCAGACACTTTGATGAGATCTACCAGGACCATGTCAAATATAAAAAAAGAGCAACTTATGAGGAAATCATGAATACGACGAAGGACGATTATGAATTCAAACACGGGAAGTTCACAAAATATGCTTGGTGGAACTTCCTCAAAGATCAGTTGAAGTGACGTCTCTGCATTGGCGCAATTCAGTAGTTGTACGATCCTATGTTTCTTTAATTTTCGTTTTTATAAATGTCGTATTTCCTTACTCGAAATAAATTTGTAGTTTGTTTTGAGTTTTTTTTACAAATTATTAAAATTACAAAAAACGACTAATAACTAACAGTTACCACTGTATAGCTGATGGTAACAACCAATGGTTTGACAAAGAGAAATAATGAAAATAATGCTCTAATCTCTAGCTATTGGTTTATTGATGTGATTGCTATAAGGTAATCAATTCAATGTCAATTCACTATTTCTCCATTTCTTCTTCTTTTTTCTTTTTAGCTATACCAATATTCTTGCTACACTTCTTTATTTTGTACTAAAATTCATCTAAACTTATATTTGAAAAAAAAATAACTTAAGGTTGAGAGCCCTCTCAACCCTAGTCGTCTCTTAATCTTGTCGTTAAAAAATGCACGTTGTTGCACAAAAATCTTCATTATTAGGAAGAAGTTTGCGAAGAGGACGAAGACCGGAAACTCCACCAAGTACACTTTTTGTCCTCTACTGCATTGCTGACATCTCCATATTCCATATGTACCTGGATCCCTCTTTGATGGAGTGTCTAGGGTTTCTTTGCCCAACTTGACAAAATGCTTAGGGTATTGCCAGCTTCCCTCTTTGATGAGCTAGGGCTTGGCGGGGTCCTCGAATTCTATTAGAGGTCTTTTACACAGCCTTGCCATATCAGCTGCGGCCTCCAATCGGCATGGGTAGGGGTGTACATTAGATCATTCGACCAAATATTAGTGATTTTTGTAACCTAATTAAAATATCAATTATCAAATTATACAAACATAATCGAACCTTTTCATTTCACTAACCAAACCGAATTAACCAAAAAAAATTGAATTTGACTCGATTATAAATCAAAATAATCGATTTTTGTTTCGTTACTAAACATAATATAATATTTCGCCCAATCACTTTACATAATATCATACTTCTCTTATACAAAAACATATCACACATGTAATAGCTACCATTAAATTTTCTTACAAAAAAAGAGACTTTATTAGTTTGGTTCTTCACATAGAAAAAATAAATTCAATTGAGAGCTTATTAGACTAGTTTTTGACATATTCAAGTTGTTTCAACAAATATTAGTCAATTCTCTATTCCAAGTGAATGAGATAGAATATTTTAATAATTTTTTTTATATACTTACATACACAATATGTATAAATAATTTCGAACTAACATAATGATATTTCGGTTAATTTGATTAATTAGATTATCTAGCGGTAGTAATTGAAATTAAACATAATTTTTAAAATTAATCAAACTAACCTAATCAAATAAACCGAATAATGGGTGATTTTTTATTATTGAATTTCTGTTGAAACAACTTGAATATGTTAAGTATCGAGTCAAGACATGGGTGGTTGTGTTTGGATTTACTTTATGTTTTTGTACTTCTTTTATTAGTAGTCTAGCTTTGGGATCCCAATGCAAACGTTCTTATTATCGATCCCAAGCGTCGAGTCTGCCAAGACATTAACATAACTCATTTATTTCTATTTCAATTATGTATGTCTGCTCAAGAACGCTCGTCCTATCCTTTTACGGTCTGAAGAGTTACCATCAGATGCACTACAATATAACATTACCTCTGATAATAAATAAAAATCTCGCTTATAATAATATAAGACATGTAATTAATTATTATTACTCGATTTTTTTATATATATTTTTGTACATTTTGTCTTTGATAAGGTTTTATATTTAATGTTATGACGATTAATTTAAATATATATTTATTAAATATAGGGTCTAGTTATTGTAAAGAGATAAATATATTTCTTAGACCGACACTATCGTTTCACTTCCTAACTACTACGACTTTTCGTTTTTTAAAAAGGCTATTATTCTCCGTTAAATATAATCAATCCGTTAATTTGAGGCGGAAAATTCCAAAAAGGGAAAACTATGGGTCCTAGGCCCCCTTGAGGTTTGTTTTGGCGATCCTAACTGGGCTTGACCTTTCCTTGCACTTCCCAACTGTGATATTTCCATTTTTTGCGAAAACAAACAATTTCCGTCTATTTTAACGGATTCGAACGAAATCCGTTAAAATAGACGGAAATTGTTAGTTTTCGCAAAAAATGGAAAGATCACAGTTGGGAAGTGCAAGGAAAGGTCAAGCCCAGTTAGGAACGCCAAAACAAACCTCAAAGGGGGGTTAAGACCCATGGTTACCCCTTACAAAAAATGCTATCACTAACAATCAAATATTCAACATCATGCCATTGAGTCCTCCTTCCGTTTCACTTCTTAAACAACGACTTTTCAAATTTTTACAAAAACTATCATTTTTATTTTTCTTTGCTGTTTATTTATTTAATTTTAAGAAGTCACTAATTCTTTTTTTCTAAATCTTAAAATTTATCAAACAAACCAATTTACATTAATTCTTAACTTGTACGATGGATGGAGCATAAGGGTTTATTGTAGCATTTTTGGAACCTATCACACCTTCACAAGTAAGCAGAGTCAGCCTCTTGCTAAACTGTTTATAAGGAATATTTCTCCATGATTCTATTTTGTCTATGTCAATCAATTTGTGGGATATTGATTTCTTGCTCTCTTGGACACACACACACACAGATCATAGATGTATCTACACTGTGCCCTGTAATCAACAATCTTGACACTGCACGTAACCCAGTAATTGAGTAAATTGTTGCGACATTTATCATCTTGTTTGTGAGTACATCAATAATGCCCACCACCTGTTTGATAAAATACCTCCTCCAGTTAAATCCACATGTCTGGGTGAATTGGATGGCTTGACCTTTTCTTCTCCAACCATTATGATGATTTCTTTAAACAGTTTCGAAAGGTACCAACTCCTGAGTATTGATCCTTTATGCCGTGTTTGATCCTCAAATAAACCTTTGTAGTTTAGTGTGTGTATATGTCATGTTGCAGACTCATTCTCTATGTATATACTGTGATCTCTAAGTTCCAATTATTCTTTGTGGGATGGTGACAAGTTCCTTTTGGTTTCTCTTTTTTGGATTCCTCAGGCCACATTGTTCTTCTCCTCTCATCCTTTTGTAACTTTGCTTATATGGCCTTTGTTATGGAATATATAAAGCTAGAAAAAGGAGGTTCAAGTACTTCAGATGATTAAAGAGAAAGGTATTTCGATTAGTTTCCACCTTTTTTTCTTTGTTTTCCAAACATTCGGACCACATATAATCATGTATGCTTCCTTAATAATTATATTCCTTTCTTTGAATATCAACAAATGAGATAGCTGGTTAGCCACAAGGCATGATAGTTTTAGTACACAAGATGCTGTAGATTTGGACCCGCCATTTCTTCTTGATCGTTAAATTCATGATTTGATCTGAGAGAGTGATAAGAGCAACTCAGTCAGCTCATTTGGATGATTTGCCTGTTGAAGAATTTAAGTTATTGAAAAGGGTCCTTACTAATCAAGTCATTAGGACTGAAACAATCTTATTTCAACCACATAAAGGTTGTGGGTTCTTGCATTAGTCTTGGTATATACTAAAGCCTCAAAGGATTACGAATCTTGATATATGCCTTTTAGAGATTCATACCTTTGAGCTTGTTCAATAAACAATGAGGACCATTTTGTCAATTCACATTGCGTAACGGGTACTAAAACATCAATGATGAAGAAAAACGGTATTGCTTTGTATCAGCAAGAACATGGGATGCTGGATTAAGTTCACATGTTGTTTGTTTTAGGTTTCTGGCACCATTTCATCATGTTGTTTGTGTTGTTCTGTTGCTTTCTATACCAAACGGCATGGGGTGCTTGTTGCTTATTACATATAAGGCAGCTGTGAAGTCCTAACCTTCCTGGGAGCGGAATCAAATGTTATCACTTGACTTTCAGGTAGTAATAACTCAGGTATATGAACTGCTCCAAGAAGAGATATGCTATACATATATTCCCCTCTGCTGCAGAGGCTCTGATTGTTGATTTTTGTTGTAGTATCTGGTTATATATGAGGAGTGTTTATATCTGAACTGTGTGTTGATTTCAGAGTGAAGTTTCTTGGATTCACTTTTTTCTGCACTACTTTTTGAAAAGGAAAATTTGGTAAGTTTAGGGCCCTACAGTCTTAAGGTTAGATTCTTTGATTCCTCTATCCCTACAAGGAACAAAAAGAATCTGCCAATCTCACCACACCCTCCTCCAAAAGAGAAAATAGAAAGAAAAAAAAAAGTTGTTTAGAGAAAAGGAAAAGAAAGAGAGGCCCCCTTTCAGTCACCTAAAAGATAAATCCTTTATAGCTTCCTATCAAATTTATTTTCTTCCTTTCAAAGTTTCCAAGTGCTTGGAAAGTTTTGCCCACTGTTCATCGATGTAGGGCTCTCTGATCCAGCATGGAATCAGTAAGGATGTGAGTGTTAGCGTGGTTGACCTTTTAGACGTGAAGCTCTAGGATTCATTATGAAACGAGTCAAGATGTGAGCATTGGTGTGATTGACCTTTTAACTGTGGAGTGTGGAGTTCTCTGATTCAGCATGGAATGAGTCAAGACGTGAGTGTACGTATGGTTGACCTTTTAATTGTGGAACTCGACTCAATATACGAGGGGCAACTCAGTCATGGCATAGATTTCTCCAGCATAACCCCACTTTTGTTTCCAGATATGGAGTGGGCACATAGGACAGACCAACTACACCTAATTATAAAGAGAACTTTAGCTACCACATATATTCATTAGCTGGAAGGATCAATATACATATATGCTTATGTTTCTGTTTCAGTGCTGCTCAACCTCAACCTGTCTTTCATTCCACTAACAGAAATGGGTCTGAATCAGAACATGAACTTGGTGCTGTCCACTGATGCAAAGCCCAGGCTGAAATGGACTACAGAGCTCCATCAGTGCTTTGTGGAAGCTGTTTCTCAGCTTGGAGGGCCAGAGAGTAAGTATTTATACACTCAAGCTTGAGAAATTGCCTTCATACTTAAATATCTATGTAATGTTTGGCCTTATGTACTGGCAGAGGCAACACCGAAGAGTCTGATGAGAGCAATGGGGGTTCCTGGACTTACTTTGTACCACCTGAAAAGCCACTTACAGGCATTTACTCTGTCCAATGATCAAATGTTTGTGAATGTGATTCATAGGAAAGAGGAAACCAGCAGAGCTCTTACGAATTTGTGTGTGCTTGGTGTTGCAGAAACATAGGCTGGGGAAGGTTCAGATCATAGGAAGCTGCAATGACAATGATCAAGAAGGTGATTTCCTTTTCTGAACAAGACTATCACAAGCTATGTCACTTGGGTTTTGATGACCCTTACCATTTGATGCAGATAGTGAGGTTCTGAGCCAAGACATGAATCTCAGTAACGATGGAACCCACAATCAGAACACTGAGTAATAGTTAGATCCTGTCTGTTTGATGCATTTGTATGGAGGAGATTATGTTGATGTGTGTCTTTGTTTTCTCAGGTGCTTGCACATTACTCAGGCTTGGAGAATGCAAATAGAAGTGCAGAGGAAGCTCCAAGAGCAAATCAAGGTATGATCAGTGACATCAGTCATGTATCATTAACAGATGCTAAGCAAGGCATGGTTTGATTTTCAGGTGCAGAGACATTTGCAGTTGAGAATTGAAGCTCAAGGGAAGTACTTACAGTCTGTGTTGAACAAGGCACAAGAAACACTTGCTGGATATACTTCTTCTCCAGTGGGAGTAGAGCACGTTAAAACTCAACTCTCCCACTTAGCCTCAATGGTGAACTCTGGATGCCCGAGTTCAGAATCAACAGGACTAGTGAGAAGGACCATGTGTTCAATGGAAAGCTCTTTGACATCCTCTGAGAGTTGTGAGCACAAGGAAGAGACACAAAAGATCGATTCGACATATACTGAACTTCCATTGATGGACATCTACCCAAGCAATGAAGCTAGTTGGAGGAAAAGAAACGCAGACACGATTTCAGATGAGCATTGTGCTGAAAAGCAACCAGCTAAAAGATCTGGATGGTCTGGTATGCTTGATCTGAATAGGCAATATCAGAACGATGCTGACTTGAACACAAGGGAATGAAACAAGTTTACACTCTATTCTGCCAACTTGTTAAAATGCTTATTGAAAATGTATTCATACTGAATAGAGCAAGCAAGTTCCTTTGGATACTTTACATGTTCATTACCTTTCATTGCTCTTTTTTGTACTAAGTTTCAAAAAATTATGATTTAGTAATTGAAATAACTTGTGATCCAATCAATTCTGTCACAGCATTTCATATTTGAACAGAACTCCATGCCAGAACAATTATCTCAGAGGGGTCGAAAATATGAACATGTAACTTATTTATTCAATCAGAAACAAAAAATTGACACAAGACATGTACTCTTCTTGATCTGTACAACATAACCAAAAAAATCTGATTTTTTTCACTCTTAACCCTCTATTTGCTGTTGATCAAGTAGAATCAGAATCAGCAGCAGTATCATTACTCTGGTTTGAGTCTCTACTTGTCAGACCATTGAGAGAGAAGCCAACCCAAACCTCCCTAGCAACCCTCCTCCTCTCTCTCCCCTCTTCATCACCATCACCATTATCGGAAGGGACACGCCCCTTCCCAACCTCATCTTCATCAACAGGCATCTTGTACCTGCAAACTGGGCAAGACCCATGAATCCCCAGCCACTTGTCTATACAATCCCCATGAAACCTGTGCTTACAAGGCATCTCCTTGGCAACCCCACCAGCCTCCCACTCCTCCAAGCATATAGCACACTCACCACTCTCCATCTCCACACACGGCATGGCCTCGATCGACGCCTTCGACGCCGGCGGCTGGCCCTTCTTCCCGGACATGTCACGGAGCAGAGTCTCCAAGCTCGAAGCCCCCTCTATCACCATCATGCCCTGTGTAAACGGGTTTATCAGAATGATCCGTTCACTTGCTGATCTCGCCTCTGTTTCTGCTTCTGTTGCTTCATCTGGGTCGGCTCTTGGGTCGGTGTTTGTCAACCCGAAGATGAGGGGCATGAAGAGAGAGAGGTCTCTCAGCCTCTCGAACAGAGAGGACGAATCAGGCAGCTCTTCCCCGGACGCCATGGATTTTCTGGTAAATAAGTTAATAAAAATGGGAACTTTAAGGAGGAGGAAGAGGTGGAAACAGAAATAGAAGATTGAATTAGAGTGAAATCGAGGAGTGGGTAGTGGTTGATTATAAGGGACGAGGGGGAGAGCCCACAGAAGGCTGTAGAAAGATCTGGAATTTTTTAGACTGTTCTTGTCTGGTTCATGCTTATCACAATAGAAAGGTGTCGTTTTTACGGTTTAAGGAAGATATTTATATTTATTTATTAATATTTTGATCGATTTATTTTTATGGTAGTAAATTTGACTGGTACTTACTCACGTGTAGGTCTGTCTTACCCAGAAGTTGGGCTGCTTGAAGAATATATTATTGGGCCTCTGGCCCAAAATAAATTACTGTGTAAGACCAACTTGTTTGGGGTGGACAAAAATAATCGAAAGTGAAAAAATCGAATGGAAGAACATCGTCATCAAATAAGTTGCATCTAAGTATAAAGCGTACCAGAGCTCTCAATCCTAATCATCGTAGGCGTTATTATAAAATAATTAACGTGTACGTCTTCAATTATTACGAGGTCGATTGTGAGTATGTTCTTCTCTCTATTTCTGGTAATGTTCTTTTTTGTGCATCCACAAGTCAGTGGTGCTGTATCGAAAGGATGACGTATTAATGACGATCTACGACTCCTTATTACGGTGATGCTCACATTATCTGTGTTAGCCTCCCACGTCTCGAGTGGGGACACGACCGACGATTTAGTCGAAAAAAATCAGACGAATCAGGCGAGAACTACCATGCAGCCTCGTTAAGCCCGATGAGTAAGCAAAGATTCAGATCTTTTTATCGGGACGGATGCCTGAATCATACCTATCCTCCCCTACAGACTGTCAGATTCAAATATGGTCTCCCACATCATGACGAAAAAGTCCTTGGAAAGCAGAGATCAAGTAGCGATTAGGCACTACTTTAAGCGGTTCTTGGTAGTTTGATCCCTTTAGTTTTAATTTCATATTACTTTTAGTTTCAATTCCCGTTTTAGTTCTGAATCTTGTTTAACACAACCGTCTCTTATAGGACTAGTTTTCTTGTCTAAGATATTTTGGATCAATGACCCTTTAAGGGTCGTGACCACTGTAATGACTTTTTTTATCATTTTAATACAACTATCACTTATTGTCACAAATTAAAGTATCAAGCGCACCTACCTCTTTCTAAACAAAAAAACATTGTTGTCATTGTGAGCAATAAAAATTAGCGAGGGCTCCGACAACCAGTTCTTGTACTCCTTCAAACTTGATAATATGACGAAGCATAACAAAAACATGGTTTTAGTTCAGTTCATCTTTTACTATGATATTTGAGATTCTATGAACATGAATTGTTTTTTGATCAACAATGCATATTATAAAATCTCAATCTTTGAAGTGAAGATTGAGATGGAGGGTGTTACAAACTAAGGAGCATTTTAAAAGGAATCTCAACCAACTAACCTCAACAGGATGAGGCCACAACCAGATTACAAGACAAGGCCAAGAATATCCAACACAACTTGCACCAATAGAAACAACACTAAACAACCAGAAGGGGTAAGAAAAAAACAGATGAACCCCAAGGAACGGAACACGAAAACGAGGTCTAAAAACCCAAATTTTACAACCTTTAAACACAGACAAAATCGAGAAGGGGTCTCAATAGCCTAATTTGCTCACCATGAAACACACTTTATAGAAGAAGCTTCTAAAAGCTAAAGCCAAAACCAGACAAACCTAACCCTAACCTTGAAGTGGAAGCACAACCCAAAGCTCATTAGCCCGACATCCCTCAGAAGAGAGGATGCGATGAGCTAATTGTCGGTGGCTAGCACCAACAACCGGTTGAGCCAGACCCTAAAATCATTAGTACCCGGAACAGAGCCCTAAGACTTCGCTGGTGGCCAACACCTAGAACCGACGAGCTCGCACTACACTGAGTTCGAGAAGAAGGGAAGCCAAAAACTCAGAGAATTTGGGGGGGGGGGGGGGGGGGGGGGGTGTTGAGGGGTTCTAACCAAACCAACAAGGAAGGGCAAGAAAGTACCTCAAGCAGCAGACCATCATCTAGAACCGAAAGACCACAACTCGAAATCGGCCCTCCTCACGCGCTCGGCCAACCCCGAGAGTGAAAAGAAAGGTTCATTCTCATTTACCATTGAAGAACATATTGTAGGCCTTAAGTATCACACGCTCTCTTTGATCATAATCATACTTCCTTGCCATTCTCTTTGAAATATAAGCATTGTGAAGCTGGCTCTTTTAGAGCAGTTACTTCCTACGGTCCAGGTCGCGATTCACGAATCACAAACCACAAAATTATGGTTCACGAGTCGTGAGTCGCACGCTGTGGCGTTCATGATTCGCGTCTCGCAACCCAAAATTTTGTGGTTTGCGATTCGGATCACGCACCGCGACTCACAATAGTGAGTCGGGATTCGCAGTGCGTGATTCGTGGCCAGCCACTCAGGCACTGTCACATGGCTCAGCTGAGTTTTTTTTTTTAATTTTAAAATAAATACGAAAAACATAAAAAAAAATTACCCATCTATAAATACCGCCCTCCCCATTCATCAAACCACCAACACTTCTCCTGATTTTATAGTCATTAGGTTCGTATTGTTCTAAATAATTTATTGGGTAAACCCCATATCCGTGCTGTAAAATGATTTTTTTTGCACGTACGTACTGTAACCACATTTGTATGCAAATCCTACCAGTGATCTTTGTTTTCATTTTCAAATCTTACCAACGAATTTTAATTATTTTCAAAAAAATACATGATCTTTTTTGTAAATGTCAGCGTCACCTTTAACAAATTTCGTCATTTTTTAGAAATTAAAGGTCGTTTTCTGACAGGACTTGAACATAAAAGTCGTCACGGTATGGACTTACCACTTTCACCTTTGTCCACAGCACGAAATGTCGTTACCCCTATTTATTTAATGTCTTTGATCACAAAAGAAACATTGATTTACACTTCGAATCGAGAAAACAACCAAAAACTCAACATATGTGCAACAACATTGAAACCAAAGTTTATATGGTATTATTTGGTTTTTATTGATTTTTTTATTAATTACAAGTCCAAGTTTAATTTGTATTTTAGTTAATTTATTTATTAATTAATTTTATCATTTTTTAATTTTATTTATTATTTATTAGTTTTAAATATGAATTAATAAATTCAACAAAATAATAATTAATTATCCAATCAGCATCCACTCAGCATTTCTATAAACCATGATCCCCTTGATGTGATGCTCTCTCAGTTTCAGATATTCACATGAGATTTCATTCTAATCAACACATGAATCCCGAATTCCAATCTACTATATGTGAGTCCCTATGTTCTTTTGCCTATAACATCTGTTTTATAAAATCTGATCTGTATAAGCATATTTTCATGATGGATGCATTTGGCCCATTGCTTTATGAATAGAATCCATTGAAAATGTCGTTTTAGATTATCCAATGCAAGCTATGATTTTTGAACTTCCAACCAGTTTAATGAGTAATGGCACAGCTAGAAAGCCAAGGCTTCCTGTGTTCTGTTCAGACAATCAAGTATATGCTATGCCAGTAGATGACCAGAACAAGTATTTAAGCTATGGAAGCACTCTGCGGAGATTCGTGAAGACCCCCCTTGGAGGAGCACCTTGGTAAGTACTCATAGTCTCATAATAATTTTATATTAATGTTATTATGACTTTACCCTTAAATATTTTACATTTAAAAATAATAAGTAAAAAGGAAAAAATCTAAAATTTCCACCTCCCTTAATTTTCTTCTCTTTTAAGTGGACAAAAAGAAAGAAAATTAAGGAAAATGAAAACTCTAAATTTTTTTTTATTTTTTGCTTCTTAACTTTTAAAGGGTGAAAATCTTCATTTTGAAACAAATTACAACAGAAGGCAAGTTCAGTACATTATTTTTTACAATCATCACATAAAAAGACTACAAATGGCAAAAAGTGAATATTTCATGGTTTTTTATTTTTTTGCAATTATTCACGTACATTTGGGAACTGAAATTTTGCCTAAGGCTGGTTTTGGAACATATACAGAGAAGTTCAGCTACATTTCTTAAAATAAAAATTAGAAAGCCTATTTTATACCATAAATCTAAGAGATGGCGAATTGAGATTTGATCAAAAGACGCATGTAACATAATTGTATATAAGACGAACAGTTAGGGAATAGCACGTCTTTTACTGTTGTTACCGTGTGGGTTCATCATTCTCAGTGTCGAATTACAATTCATGTTATTAATGTTTTTTTAATATCTAGACCATCAATTATACTTGGGGACTTATAAATTTACCATCTACATTTTAATATATTGTTTTACTTTGTTGTCATCTTATTGTTCTTCTGCTTTTCAGGAAGCTGCTGAACGTGTTGGTGAAGGTCTTATCAATCCTTGTATGGGAATTGGAATCTGCAACCCCATGATGTCGAAAGCTTTTGTAATTCCAGGTCATGGACACGGTTTTTCTTTGTAAGAATAAGCCTACTACTGCATATGGTAGAATAATACAAAAAAATGTGATCAACAGTGGCAGATTCTGTAGGGTACCCCATATAGAGTCTACGCCCGAGCAGCCTATTTACACACAATTCTTCTCTCCCCTACCGTGATCGATGCAGATACCCCGTGTAAGTGTAAGTCCTATTTAAAAAACACATCCTTGTTGACTAAGATAATATATGACTACCTAAATATCATCTTGACTCTTTTTTTCTAGGGTCCTGATCAGTCTGATCAATTAGATATTTCCGCTACTGTATCATCGAGTTCTGTGAAGCTCTTCATTGAGGAAAATGCTCAAAGATAAAATGAAGGGTACTTATCGATCATTGCAGCACATGGCGCGTTTTGCCTCTTGAAGCTTCTGCCAGAGGCACAGCATCTCCCTCGGGCCTTGATAGTGGGCAATGACATAACCATCCTTGCACCCTTCATTAAAAATCCTCTCCTCTTTCTCATACCTAACTTGTAAACCTTCCTTCACCATTTCTGCAATCCATATGCCCATTGCTACATCTTCTAGCTTAAACATCTGCCATTCCAAGAATTCGTTTCTAAAATTAGAAATCCATATGTGATTGATACGGACAGTGATGCAAATTGGGCAGGGGCCAGTCGTATCATGCATACCTTTAGCTGGCCTTTTCTGTGTCTTTTGTAGACTGATTTTGCTATGTCACGGGACACCACATAGCCCGGCCCATGTGCCCAAGGGGGATAAGTGTCTTCTGGCCATTCCTTCAATAAGCCGGAAAGGAGAATTAGATAAGGATCTTAGACAAATGTTATGTGCAGCCATATTCCAATTAATCCCTACCAAAGTTCTGAATGTCTGTTGGTGAGTTTTGGAACTAGTTATTAGTAATGTCAGCTATGAGAGCCTAATTCTGTGGCTAAAGCAAGAAACTAAATTTGAATTAGAGAACACTCACGTCAAAATCAAAGATTGGAAAGTTATATATGAAAACAGTATACTAATCATAGCCATCGGATTACAATTTAAATGGTTGAGATGTTCCAAACTTTAAGGTTGGAACTTTCCAATGTAAGGTTAAGTTTCCAAAATTAAGTTTAGATGCATCACAGCCGTTGAAAATTACAATCCAATAGGCACAAAAAAGTTTTCTGTTTTCACTGCAATTTTTGGTTTTCACTTGATTGTTACTCTGAATTAGAGAGGGCACATTTGTGAGATTAGATCTTCTGAATTAGGAAAGGCTGAGAATTACCTCGGGGCTAATATACCACTTGCTATCAGTATTACGGTGTGGTCGGGAATCTGAGTTGATGAGTCCATAAAGCAAACCACGAGTAACATTAACCCTTTTTAAGGAATCTAGCACTTCATCCACCCGAACAAATGCATCATCATCCGTCTTCATGACAAACTTTGCAGAAGCAACCTCGGTCTGTTGAAGAGATGAAGAGAATAAGCCTAAAGAATGATTCTCCATGTTTAAGAAAGAGGCAAGACTTTACCCCAAAGATGCAGATAGCTAAAGTTTTCCATGTGATGAGGTTGTAGTAGTCAACAAAAGGCATCAACTGAACGTCTCCGTATGTCCGTGCCTCGTTCCAGAGTTCCTCGTTTACAATTTGGTTTTTGTGCTGCAGCACACCTTAACCTTGATTAGTAATTCAGTCATATGTGTTCAACAGCTTTTTGTTGTGTAATATACATGAAAAACCTCCAAATAACATCTAATGTAATTCAAAATTCAATCATATGCATAGATCATTCTAAAGTATGTAATTACCCAAGCTATAACAAATAAAGACTACATAGACAAAAAAAGAGTGATTCGGATATGGACTCACCAAACCAACAAAAAAGCGCACTGCAACTTCCCCTGACCGTACAGCAGGATACTGCATCCATGTTCGCCGAACAGCCATCCTGCGTTTAAAATTGTTCGCTGTGGAGAAAACGCCAATGAAGAGATATAATGGTTTTTGAGGGGAAAGCGGAACAGATTTGAGTGCTTCTATATCAATTGTGTGATCTAGATCCTCTGATGTCGGTAAACCACTTGCCAGAACAGAAATTAATTTCAGGTCTCCAACAATCCTCACTTCACTAACAAGCCATGGCTCCAATGTCTGAACCGAAAACAAGCCAAGAAAAATTAATTTGGAGAACTTACATATAATCCAAGGAAAACGGGGTAGTGTTAAGAAAGAACACTAGGAAGAAGTCAAAGGAATTACTTCGCGATAAGCAAACGATGTTACATGCTTCCCATCTACTGTCATCTGTATTCCCTCTGATCCAACTCTCAGTGTTGCAACAGACAAATAACCTTGCTTGAAGGGGAAATATTTTCTACTTTTAGATCCTTCCTGCATTTTCTTGGAACCCCTGTTATCATCTTTACCTACCAACTTGTTGCACTGGTCCAAATCATCCACTGCCAGATAGAACAAATAAGTTATTTAACTAAGAAAAAGTATATATTAGAAGGACAAAGGAACTAATCATAATATGATTTCACATTGAAACCTTCTCTGCGGTGGTATAAAATCTTATGTAGGGCAGTCACAATGTTTGATTTTTCTAATATATTTGAAATTTCTTTGCTTATTTAAGGTTGTCTTGTCTCTAATAGTGTCTATTTGATGATTGTTAAGTATATTTATATAACGGTACTTTTTGTTACTTCCCACATACTTTCTTGTCTTCTCTCTATTTTTTGGGTTATGAATCTCATTCCCAAAGTAATTGACAGAGCAACCATAAAACTAGAGAGGAATTCCAAAACTATTTTGCACTATATAATGGAGACACCGAACATAGCTTCCTTAAACTGCCTTACCCAACCAATAACGTTTATGTTCGCATATTCCCCTTCCATTATATTGTTCTCTACATAATCATCCTTTTCTATTTCTCAAATTTCTCGTTCTCACAGCGAACAATCACATGATGAAGCACCCTTTCCAGATTCAGCCCCTCTATCCAATGGTAGGTATGCAATATAATAAATAACATGCAATCTAGACTCCATTCACATAACTGCTGCTAGTAGGAGACTAGATACAGTCTCCATCAAACATATCTTAATAAAAAGCAACTACGACTGCTATGGATGAGCATAATCTACATGAGTTGTATGCAGAACTCCAACTTGAATAATGCATAATGCAACAAAGGGTTATGTCTACCTTTATGATTCTTGTCAGGAGCAGGAGATGGACATCGATCTTCTTCACCCCAATCATGAGCTACAGTCCATGTGTTTTGGACTATTACAGGGTCTTCAGTTACCTTATCACCATGAAGCCTTACATTGTAATGCAAGATGATGGGAGGATCAGGCTCCCCTGGAAGTGGTTCACCAGTTAAATCAATACGGAAATTCCCAATAAGACCGTTTGGAATGCCTATAATTGTAATAGAAGAACCCTGAGTCAAGCCACAAGGAGCTCGTAATGTATAATCACTACTATCAAGTTCTGTGGCATTCATTTTATTAAGAAAATGTGGACACTGTTTCTCCTTTCCTTTCCTTTGTGAAGTTCCATTTGTAGATCTGAGTCGTTCCTCCTCTACTGAAGCCATGAGGGTATTCCATGCATTTCCTGCTTCCTTGATGGCCTCCACAGCATTGGGTAAACCCTGAGCATGATCAATTAAATGCTTCATCTTATTCCAAGTTCGCAGAGATTGTTGCTCATCGTTAGATAGATTCCTTGGAGCAAAAAGAATGGAAGATATGGTGTCAGAAGAAACCACTTGAGAAGCATTCTCTGGATTTTTAAGTGCCGGTGGAAGTGTAGATTGAACCCATTCAAGGGGATTGGTTGAGTTGGAGGAGAAAGGATTTGTGTGGTAAGTTTCCCCTATTGGATTCTTCATGATGCCATATCTCAGGACCAGCACCATAAACAAAGAGATAATAACAACACCACCATACCATTTCTTCATTCTGTTTATCACAAAGTTATTAACAGTCTTGAGCCTCATATCCATGGTAATTGAGATTGAAGAAGCCCGAATGCCACAAACATGTGATTCGCATGTTTGAGATTTCTAAACTATATGAATGAGAAAGAAAGATGTGCTCAAATCCTTCAGCAAGGTGATCCTGAATGTAAGCTCCACTTTCTGGCAGTGGCCAATCTAAGCCAACAATTCAACGGTGCCAATTATCATCTTCCGGTAGCATGCTCGTTTACCTTGACAGCTGGAAGCTCAACTAGCCCTGATGAAACAGAAAGGCCTCCAAAAATGTTCTTCACAGGGCACTTACCACTTACATTCTGGATCAATTCATCTGCAAAAAAACATATATATAGATTAACCTATAAAATCCTGTCCAGGATATGCATGTATCTGAGTCTTGACTGTATAAATGACCAAAAAGGAGATTGTGAAGCAAAAGCGGCTTGAAATCATTAAAAGAAGAAGTAAAGAAACACAGTTCCGATGAACATCACAAGTGATAACCCAAAGAATTAAGTCATGATACATGACTTTTTAAACCGACTAGATTTCGTTGGAACGGCTACATAAAAATCACAAGGGATAACACAATGAATTCTTCTGAACCGACCCATTCCTAGTGTCACTATGTTCCTGTACTAAAACTACTGGATCAGTCCATCAAATTCATGAATATGAACAAACAAAAAAATCTAATGAAAAAGGCAAAATGTTAAATTGCATTTACATATGATTAAGGGAGCAACAGGGATTTGCTATATTAAATTACCCGGTGAAACAATAGAACAGATTTCCAATTCAACCACATAAATAACAACTCCATTTTATCAGGAAAGAAAGCTACATAACCAAATGACAGAGCTATGGAGCACAGATTTCAACTCCTCCAACCATATTAAAAGCAGAATGGTCAAATCACCTACATTCATAGCATTTGACAAATCAACTTCTATTCCTGATTGAACACTTCAATCTCTCAACAGTTGACTACAACATCCATAACAATTAATACATTGGACCACTAAATGAAAAATCAACAAGATCCGGCGTTGAAACTAAGAAATTATACAAACTCAGAAACCATACCTTCACGCATTGGAGCCTAGCACAAAAACATAGCTAAACTGAAGAAAGCTCAATAAAATCCAGGAATCAAAAACAAAATCACCAGATAACGATAAATTCAAATTTTCCTCTCTCGTTCCTCGGCTTTCTCGACCGCCAAACACTCACACACCACACATTCGGTTCAGAAAATGAAGCACAGAAAACACATCCACAGATCGGAATCATTCGCACCGAAATTCACCGCCATCGAAGGCAACAAACAGTTCAAACTTCAAAGCGAAGTAGACATTCCAAAAAAGGAAATTTAAAGTTCCAAAAATTGAAAACCACACACCAAAAAAAAGTAACGCGGAGCTCTGAAATTGAGAAGAAAATCAACCGTTGGCAGTAGTAGAAAGGATAGAAGATGCTGAATTGCAGAGAGTAAAGTTGCAGAGAGCGAAAAGAGAGACACTCACCTTTGACTGTTCTTCTTCTTCCTCCTGCTCCGAGCGAGAGGAATGAGCGAGAAAGTTGAGGAAGCGCTCGATCTCTGTCGCTTTGAACTCGCCGAATCTTCAAGTCTTCAAGTCTAAGCGGTCGGCAGTACACTGTACACGGAAGATTGTTTAATCGATTCGAATTGTTCAATAAATAAATAAAATAAAAAACAAATTTCTGATATATGGGCCAATGGGCCTCGTTATGATTCGAGACTCGCGTGCTACATGTGTATGTCAAGGAAATATCGATCGCGAAAAATAGATCAGATGGCGGTTTCTTTAATTTGTATCGACGGTTTTGTTTTCAAGCAAAGACAGCCAGTGAAAGAGCGCCACGTACGTGGCTGTCGTCGTAACGTGGGCCGTTCTGGATGGACATCTCAGACCTTGTGACGTGCAAATCGAGAAGCCAATCCTTGTCTCTTTCCCTTTCTTGTTACGAGTATTTTTTATTGACTAGGTCCGTTGTTGATAATGTCCCTTTGACGGTGACTTCTGGGGTCTCCGCCTGCAGTCAAGATTGGATCTGAACCGTTGCCTTAGTGATCGAGAGCTGGAGACGAGCTTTGACGGGGTCTGGTACTATGTCGGTGTGAGGATAGAGTTGAGATATAGAAATCGAACCGGAGGCGGCAACAATGGCGGGGTCAAGGCACGTGCGAGTCAGATGACGCCAGCTGTTGGTGACGGTTGAATTTACTATAAGGTCCTTGGCTTTTACTTAAGTAATAAAATAGAAGTGAGGGTAGGTTGATAATAAGTAACTTTCAAGCTGGGACAGAGACACAGCAATTATAGCGATGGCTCAACCGAAGTCACCATTCTTTTAAAACTAGTATCATTCTATATTTTTAAAGAATAATAGAGATTTGTTTGGAAAAATCAAGTAAAGCATATAATTTAATTTGAAGGAGACATCATAACTTTATTATCGATAAAAAAAACATGATAAATTAGTTTTGTTAAAGAATATACATTCCTAAGAGCATTTACAACATGCTGATCACATCCTCCGAATCATGATTTTCAAATCATGATTTAGTGGTTCTTGAGTCACGATTCGCACACTATAGTGTGTGAATCACGACTCGCACACTAAATCATGGTTCAAAAATCGTGTATCGAACCACGACTCACAATTGTAGTTCAGTGATTCGCGAGTCGTGATTCGCGATCAATCAATCAAAACGCGTCAAGTGGCCTTCAAAAAATTCGATCTTGTGTCAACGGTGTCCAAAATTTATAAATTTATAGTCATTAGGTTCGTATTGTTTTAAATAATTTATGTAATGTCTTTGATCACAAAAAAATATTGTTTACACTTCGAATCGAGATAACAAACAAAAATCAAACATCTATGTAAATCATGATTCTCATACATGATCCTTACATACGGGTATTACAATCATCACATAATTCTCACATCATGATCCCTATGTGATCATCGCAATTATACATGTTTTTTTTAGTAAAACGAGGTAATATTATAAATTAAATGTGTTTACAAAACGGCAAACACAAAAACAAAGAAATTGAAACTAACAATAAAACTTAAAGTAAAGTCGCTCTAATAGAGTCAGAAGTTGTATGGAGGGTAATACTGCGACAACGTCTTTCGATCACCGATACAGCGGCTCCAAACTGATTGGCCCGGGATGAGCAGACCCAGTGTTGAGGGTTGTGGTGGTGGACTGAATATTCCCCCAGAATGCCAGCGTGCGTCGTCTTCCCTTGAATGATAATGGTAGTGCTCCAAATCGCGGGAATGCTGACCTCTTAGCTGACAGGGAAATATTGCACCGGTTCTTGGTGGTACCACTGCCATCTTACGTCCAGAGGGGGGCGGTGTAACCGGGCGACCCCCATCTGGACCATCTCGGCCTCATTTCGTGAGGCGAGGGTACTTACTGCCCCTCGCCGCTACAACTAACTTCCCTCATGTTCGTGTGGAAATCGGAGTATCCGCCTGAGTCGACTCGACCCATGTCTCTGATCCTTCCCTAGGCCTACCCGCCTCACCTTGGACCCAACAGTCCGTTTCCGAGAGCCCACGGTCCACTGGCCCGTGCTGAGGACCCAAACAGACCCTGACCCCCCTCCCCCCCGGCCTTGCCCGTCTCTTCCAAAGGCCCACGGTCCATAGGCCTAGGGGTGTCCATGGTCCGGTTCCCCGCCCCGTGGCTAATTTTTTGAACCGACCCGTAGTGACCGGGTTCAAAAAATTTAACCCGTTCCCGGCCCCAGGCCCAAAAAGACACATTTGAACCCACCCGTCCGGATTATGGGCTGGTTCGCCGGGTTGGACCAACTCATCCGAATTTGTTAACAATTGATCACATTAACCGTAAGTAGTAGCACATATACTTTCAAATATTTTTTCATTATCCCAAAACCCTTAAAAAGTCATCAAAGAGTGCTTAGAAGCTCTCAATTTGGTCACTTCTTAATTATGAAAAAACTCTCTACCGTATTAAAATTTTATCAAAGGTTCAAGGATTAAAAACGTCAAACAGGAAGTTCAAGTTGACTCAAAACAGATTATGATTACAAAAGATGAGTTCAACTCAACACAAAACTATGACATGCTCTATTACAAAATTGGTAATCATCTTCAAAATCTCAAACAATCAATCTTCATCTTTATACGTAAAAGTAATTAAAATTGTAAGAGTGTAGCTTTAGGCATTGAACTTGTATCATATCCGGGTGGTTCGGGTTATGTAGGAAAGCATGTGACGAATCTGCAACCCGGACCGCTCACTCCGGGTTTGGTATTTCTGAACTCGGGCCCGTCCCCGTAACCCATGAGAACAAACCCACTGGGGCCGGGTGAGCCGGGTTGACCGGGTGGATTGGGTTCCGGGCCAATTTTGGACACCCCTACATAGGCCCAACCGGAGGGCCCAAAGCAATCTTGTACCTGTCCGAAACCCTATCGAGCTTCTTCCCTAGCCGCCACCTCCCTATCGCCGTCTCCCCTCGTCCTTACGGCCAACGCGTCCCCACCGCCGAGGTATGCCATACCAGCCCACGCTTCTGAATGAGAAGGAGACTCTGCGTTCTCCTTCCTTCCTTCCCTCTAGCCATTGTCGGAGGTTCTCCCTCTGCCTTGCACGCGGAGAAGACGTTATGCTCCCCCCCCCCCTCGTCGCCCCAATCAAGCCCGATATCAGAGGACGAGAAGTTCCACGATACGAAGAGGAAGAGGAGATCGGGTGGAAAAGCCCCACCGACCCCAAGCTCTTCTCCTCACCGCACGTTGTGTGGTGTCACCGAATTCGTAGGAAATTTTCGTCGCCGCCATGTCGTTAAAACCTAGGGTTTCTGAGAGAAACACAGAACCAACGCTTACTAAACTAAGGAACATGTTGTCGTCGCAGTTATACATGTTCTATTTACAACTTAAATTTGATAAACTCAATTTTGTTTTTGTCAAACACTACTAACTCAATTTTGTTTTTGTCAAACACTATTAGCTCAATTGTGTACATATAGATATATTATTAAATGTGTTCTCTAATTTTGCTTTTAGGGGTACTATCTATGTGAGAATGGCATTTCATTGACATTCATATGCGACAAAAGATGTATTTAATCAATTGATTATTTTTGGGGTGTCAATAAAAAAGTGTATTTATTTAATTAAAGGTGGTTTGAGGCTAAAGTAATTGGTCCAGCTATGACCGATTGATGGGGGCAGAATAGCATATTAATTGGTTGGACCAAATAGAGGCAGATCCAACTGGGACACTTCAACGGTTCGCCCACGTGTGACTCAGAGAAGCAACAGACCATCACCAAATTGATAGATGCACCTCAAAACTGCACCAAATAACTACAAACTTAATATAATAAATATTTTGGATATTAGAGTTCATACTAAGATTAATATGAACGGGTGGTGTCGTGTTGGTGATGATTTATATATCATTGCTTGAAGTAGACACTTATCAATTCTAAAAAAATGATACGTGTATTGTTTTTCTTAGCATACTAACGGAATTTTTTTTATTGATATGAATTTAAAAAGGTGTAAAGATTTAATATGAATGGAAATGAGTTAAACGGATGAGATACTGTCTCGATGACGGTCGAGACACTAATCGTATATCTAAGTACCCGGTGAGAGCCAGTGAGATGTTAGAGTGTGGTTCCTTATTCCGACTGTGTTGAGTGCAATAAATCCATTGTATTTTCCCGTCTCGACTTGAACGATATTGTTATGTCGTACCACTCGATCAAGGAATACGTCAGGGAAAGGAGGAGACTGAGAGTTAAAAGGAAGCTGACTCACAGAGGCCGGGGTGTGGCTCCTCATAGACACCCTTAGATGCCTTGGGTTTCTCACGGCAACCCGTGAGGCAGGTCACCATGCCTAGCTCCTACCTTTTTGGGGCTATCTTCCTCAGACGTGACTGTGGAGTTCTGACTGCCTTGGTTGAGAGTATCAGACCCATCCATCTCTGAAGAGGAGACGTAGTAGCGGGGCTCCTCTATACTTTGGTGTGGGAGAACAGAGTCCTCTGTACGATGAAGGGAAGGATATCAACGGGCTTCCTCTCGTCACGCCCTTGGTGTATCCTCATATGCAAGCTCGGACCAGCGATCCCAGACCTCCATTTTTCGTGAGAATAGTTTATCTCGTCTCCCGTGTGATCTAGGTTAAGGCGGGTGTCTAGTACTACCCGAAGCCGGAACACCATGGTTGGCACCCCCGATGAGCGACTATGATACAGTTCACAGATGCCCTCACCAATTGGCTCAAAAAAGACTCGTTCATGTTTGTGGAGAAGGTGCCACTGGGAGGATGTGCATGTCCGGGAGCACCGATCTAGCTCAGATTGTGGTCGTGGGGCGAATATTCCATCCCGAGGTTTGGTTGGACAGATGGGTGCTCGATGGCGTCGTGGGAAGAGTCTGATGCCGGAGGGACTATGGTAGAGGTGGGGTGGGATCACTCTCAATGGACGTGTCCTAATCGGACCCCGAGGCTATATTTTCAGTGTTGATTCGATGGTGATCCATTGGAGGACAGGGTCCCCATCTTCCTCTGTATCGATCTATCGGCATTGTGGCTGATTTCTAGAGGCTGGATGGGCATGAAAATCTTTAAGGTGCAGGTATACCATTTCATGTGGTAGGCGCCGACAATCAACAGCGAGGGGAGCAAAGTTTTCTTGTGGGGTGACCCACGAGCCCCATCAGATCGACTGATTCGTGGATGAGCAATGAATGGGTTGACGAGATACAATGGTTTAGGTCAACGAACGTGGTGAGCAGGCATCAATGGTGGTTGACGGAGGCAGAGACGGTTGTGGCAAAACGGGAGAGGGGCGGGAATAGTTTTTTTAAAGGGAGAGAGGTTTTAAAAAGAGAAAAACCCTTAGTTCCGAAAAAGTCGTTTCCTGTTTTTTTTTTTAGCATATAAGGGGAGATTTATTGAATTATAAGAGACTCCCAGACATAGTAACGACTAAAATAGTAGAAAGAGAACATCCAAAGTAATGAAATAGAATGATAAGGCTGAAGTCATGACCCATAGGTATGGGACGCTAACCCTATAACAAGGTACCCGACTGATCCAGAGATAAATTAATAGTGGATTAAATCCACCCCAGTGGCTACACGGGTGTAGCTCGAAGTACTCATTATCTGACTCGAACGGAAACTGGTTGCGCTAAGAGATCTGGGACATTTAAGGGGATAACGGGCAGTTAGGGAAAATTCCAGATAATGGGGGAAGGGGTCATCGGACTTGCAACGATGCTGGAAGGGCAAGGCGAGCATCCTTATACACGCCTCGATCGGTGCTCGGTGATCTAGTCATCGTCTTAGACGGGGTCATTGAGCAACCGCCGCATAGTAGATTCCTGTGTAATCTGATGCCCTAGCCAATGGCGTGTCTAGATACGGTAAGCACACAACAAAGTTTCTCCTGGTTAGGCATGATATCTTGTGTTGCACCGGTTCCACTTGACCATACAACCTCTAGATTGTGAGGTGGTGATACCGAGCGGAGGCACACGTGCTTCCAGTACCACAGACGTGTTGGCTTGGTAGGTAGGAGATCTTTGGCTGCGATTCTTGGCATCAATCCCAGTGAGGCGGGAAGTCATCTCTTGGTCGACCAAGAAATCATTCGGAAAGCCCCTATCATTCCTCGGTGGTTCGGAGTATCCGGTAGAAGTGGAAGTGGTTGGTAGCTATCGAGAGCATTCTAACGTATAATGAAGGCATCCCCGCGTCCGGGATGTCCTTCCGATGAGACCACATTGGATGGTTTTGGGACACTATTTCAGGTGACCATATGGTTGACTATGTAGGCAGGTGAGACCATGTGCCATCACATTAACGAGGCTCCGGAGCTTCCTCCTCTTCGAGGTGGGTAGGTAAGACCATGTGCCATCAGACTAACAGTGGTTCTAGGTAGTTGGGTCATTGATGGTAGATGGTGGATCGACACAAGATCAGATAAAGGGGTCTGGTCAAGAGTAGGCTCTCCGTCTCTGATCCAATGTCCCTTGGCTTCCTTGTTGATAGGAGTTGTAGGACTCCGTTGAGGGGCACTTAAAGCATGGATAATGAAAGCGGTGGAGGCGATGTTGGTTGTTCTCTAGGGCATGACGGGAAGGGCGAGTAGTGGTGGCAGCGATCGTTGTGGTGAAAGAGGGCGCGGTGGGTGGTCTCTTCGACTGTAGCGGTTTTATAGACCCACGAGGGGGGGGGGCACGAGGAGAGGGTGGTCCAATGTGGGGAGGCGACGGTTCTAACTTGATAAGGGATGATGGGGGTATTCTAGAATTGACATTGGTAGAGTGGAAGCGTGTGTCTAGCGGAGGGCGTGGTGGCCGGTCTCTCTTCTCTCTCGGTTGAACTGGTTTGATAAATCTCTGGATGGAGCCGACGACATGATCAAGGGGAAGGATGAAATCAAGTGGATGAGGGGTTGTGTAGGTTTTCTGGTGGCGGTTTCGAATATTGAGAGAGGTGTCATGATGGGCGGGGCCACGAGAACAATTGTGACAAGTTAGCAGTGGTTTGAAAGAGGAAAGGTAGAGTCTCAGGAAGACACCACTGAGCGCAATGACGTAAGGATGCGAGAGGAACTAGAAGAACGAAACACTGATAGTCCAAAAGTCTTTTTAGTCATTTCCTTCTCATTATATCTTTTTTTAGTAAAATGAAATTGTGTATTAATGATCAGAGTTCACAATACATCGAAGTGCATTAGTAAGAGTTCCTAACCACGGGAGAACAGGTGTTGAACGGGCCTCCCTGGCTAACTAGTGAGCTGCCTTATTCGCATTCCTCTTTACAAATTTGAGAGATACTCTCTTTTTTTGAGCTAACATGTTACGAATATCCTGAATAATTGTACATATCGGAGATAGTGGAAACTGCTCCTGAAGGATCATATGAAGCAGGACATGTGCATTCGAGCGGATACAAATCGGGCCCGGTCCTAGGGTGTCCACATTATGCAGGGCCGATGCAATAACATATGCTTCAATCATGAGGGGGGACCAGGTACCTCGGAGCGTCCCATTACCCACTAGTACATTCTCGCCGCCTACCAATCTAGTGATAATACCCCAACCTGCATGCTGTGTGTCTTGAAATATTTCCCCATCAACATTGATGACCAGAGAGTCCAAAGGTGGTGGGGTCCATTTAGCTGCCCATCGGGGGATGGCGATCAGAGGGTGTGGAAATGCGACATTAGCATCCTTCCAAGCTCTGAGGTTTACTTGTGCCCTAGAGAGAACAGATAGGGCAGCCGACGTGGTGCCCTTCTAGAGAAGAGCATTGCGGGTCTTCCAAATTTTCCACAAAGTTGATACTATCTCCGCTACCCAACTTGGGCTGAGTCCCGTAGTGCATGTCATCCATCAGGCCTCGAAATCTTGGTGTGCGCCGAGGGGTACTAGGTACCCAAATTCCTTCCAACACGTTTTTGCGAATCCACATGAGACAAGCAAGTGAGTAATTGATTCTGGATGTGACCCACAAATTGTATAGGTCGGATTGGCTGGAACATATCTCTTGTTGAGATTCGTATCCACTTGCAGGGTATCTGTAAGAAAACGCCAGAGGGAACTCTTGTACCGGGGTGGGGCCAGAATATCCCAAATTGATGCCCAGAGAACTCCCGCTGCCTGATGATTTTCATCATGTCGTTTCCGTAGAAGCTGTTGGTACCCCGCTTTTGAAGAGTACTGACACTTCTTATCCGTGACCTAGTATAGTTCATCATGTTTCCGATCCGTCGAGAGGGGGACCTGCAAAATATTAACCATAATCGTGACTGAATAACCGTCCGATCAGAGGGACATTCCATTGTTTAGTACCCGGTACCATTAGACCCGCCACTGTATACCCCTGTATCTGTACAACCGGTCCAATCAGCCAAGAAGTACCCAAGATTTGAGTTTTCCGTCAATCCTCGATGGCAATACGGAGGCCTTTTCAAAGGACATCATGAGTAGAGAAAATGCTCGCCTAGGTGAAACTCGGACTACGTCCCATAGTTTCCGAGAGGAAATTTGTCCTCGGAAAATACCGAGCTTTAAGGAGCTTAGTCACCAGTGCTTCCGGGTTGTGGAGGAGATTTCATATGTGTTTCCCGAGCAGGGCGGTGTTAAAGTCTTGGAGTTGGCGAAATCCCATACCCCCATAATCCTTCGACTGACATAGTTTCACCCACTCTTGCCAGATGATTGGCTTCTGCGATTTCCCTCCCCACCAGAATTTCTCATGAGCGATGTGAATACAGTTGATTATCCGGCTAGGAACCCTGAAAGCAGACATAATATACACAGGTAACGATGTCTGAATAGACCGGATCATAGCATCCCTACCCGCCGGAATTAACAATTTCCCATCCTAGGACCGGATTCTGGTGACCACCCGATCCCTAAGTATGTCATGGCTGAGTTTCGGTTCCACTTGATCATATTGGGTACCCCCAAATACATGGAAGATGTCAAGATCTCGGCTATAGCCAGAGTTTGGCAGTAGATATGTTGCTCAGCCAGTGGGGTATTAGAGCTGAATAAGATGGATGACTTGTCAAGGTTTAGGGTCTAACACGATATCATACCAAAAGTGGTCAGGATATCTTTGATAGCCGTAGGATCCTCCCCCGTGGCCCTGCAGAAGATATAACAATCATCTACAAAATAACATGTGAGTGATTTCCGGGCCCCTCTCACAATTTTGACCCCCTGTATGTGCCCCGAGTCTCTGGCTTGGTTAAGGAGACCGGTCAGTCTTTCCATACAAAACAAAAAGAAATACGGTGAAATGTGATCTTCCTGTCTGATGCCCCGTTTCGGCGTGACCCAAGGGGTATCTCTTCCTCCTAACGATATAGAGTAAGTGACCGTTTGCATGCAACATGCCATGAGAGCCACCCAATCCGCCGAGAAGCCCATCTGTTGCATAATAGTAAGGAGGTAGGACCATTCTACTCTATCGTAGGCTTTACTCATGTCTAATTTAATGGCCATATATCCTACCGCCCCTTGCCTCGTGTTCTTCAGATAGTGGATAACTTAAAACACTATTAGGATATTGTGTTGTATACATCTCCCCGGAATAAAAGCGCCCCGTGTCTCAGATATCACATATTGCAGGATAGGGCGGAGCCGATTAGCAAGTACCTTGAATAGAATCCGAAAAATGACATTGTAGAGCGCAATGGGACTCAGATCCATGATCCTCTCTAGGTCCGGCTTCTTTGGTATGAGTACCATTGAGGTTGCATTCAGACCTGTATCAAAATTTTCCAGTTGTATGACCCCTTGGATGAAACGAAAGACATCATCCCCCACAATAGGCCAGTAGTGCTGGTAGAACCGCGGATTTAAGCCATCGGGACCCGACGATTTATCGGGGCTCATTTGGAATACCGCCACTTTAATTTCTTTGACCGTGCCCGGTGTTAATAGGGAGATGTTCTGAGCTTAGGAAATAGTTGCCAATCCTTGAACCGGGAAGCTAGATAAATCGGGCAAGCCTGTAATAAAAAGTTCTTAGAAATAGTCAATTATAAGGTCCTTAATACCTTTCTCTCATGTTACAGTCTGCCCGTCCCCATTCATGAGGGCGACAACGAAATTAACCCTTTCCTTGTATGATGTGGCTGCTTGGAAGAAACCATTGTTCCTGTCCCCCTTCACCAACCAGTGTTTCTTTGCTCGTTGACGCCAAAAAGCCTCCTAGACACTCAAGGCCCTCTCATATTGTATTTTTACAGCCTTCCTGCGGTTTATTCCTGACCGGTCCATCCTACCATTAAGGTTTGCTATCGTGCGCTGACACCATTTTGATATGGTTGATATTCTTCCGAAATGGTCCTTCCCCCATTTATCCAGGGCTACTCCAACATGGCTGATAGGAGTACGGATCGGGTCGATCCTGTATTTGGTCCAATTCTCCTGAATGAGCTTCCCACAATCCGGATCCTGTATCCATTGGGATTGAAATTTGAATTTCGGGGTAGCTTTATGTCCTACATGTCGGGCTAAGGATATGAGAAGAGGCCAATGGTCCGACGTTGTGGTACCTGTGTTACTCAGGTCCACATTTGGTAGTGAGTAGTAAAAAGGACCCTTTATTAGTGCTCTATCCAGCCTGGTTTGTATACGATCTTCCAGTGTTCGTCCCCTGAACCAGGTGAATTGATGACCAGTCAGGGGGACATCTACCAGCTTCTGTTCGTCCAGTACATCCTGAAAGTAATCAATTAAATATTGTGGGTAGGAGCCCCCTCATTTAGTTTCTCTATGCCCTAATATGGCGTTAAAATCCCCAATAAGGACACAATTTGGTCGTGTCGGTTGGTGAAGCCTACGAAGTAAGTCCCAAGTGCGATTCATATATTCCCCCCGAGCCTCGCCATAGATGCCAGTAACTCGGAGGTTTGCATAACCCAACGTCAAGATTTCTGAGTCAGTAAAATGGTCATCCCACTTTCTGATCACCACGTTAACTCCCTATACCCAGAAGAAGGCTAAACCACGTCCCGTGTCAGAAACTGTGACAGAGAAGTGGTCATGGAAACCCATTGATTGAGCTAATAAACAAACATCCTGATCAGAGGCAATGGTTTCCGATAAGAAAACAAGATGGGAGTTGTGCGTACAGAGCAATGGACGAAGATGCTATTGATGGGGATCTGTTCCCAATCCTCGGCAATTCCATGAGATAATACGAAAGTCCGGAGAAGGAGGCATGTTTCTAGGTTGGGGCCCCGATCCTGGATCATCTCGCTTCAACATTGGGCATTCGTCGAGTTTGATACAGGGGAAATGGCAGCCGGAGAAACTTGTCTCGGAGTGGGTGCAGAGAGATTAGCCGGAGGCGGAGAAAGGGATGGGAAGAGAGATGGCGGCGTTGAAGTGACAGAGGTCCGAACAAGAGTCCATTGACAGCGTTGTTGAGCCATAGCCCACGACTGAGGACCAGCTGAGGAGTGAGGAGTGGGAGAGGTCCACCTAGACGGAAGAGAGGAGCCGTGCGTAGGTCAGGAGCGACGACGAGGAGGCGCCTGTGCTATGAGCATGGAAACCCTAGCAGAGAGAGATAATATTTTGTTTATTTTCATATTGTATCTTTACTATACGTTTATTAGGTTTGAATAATTATTTCGGGTTAAATTTTTAATCAGTTAAGTTAATAGTCTTCACTCTTCAGTGGAGGGTGTTTAATCTTTACCCAAATAGATATTACCTAATTTGTTAGCCTGGTAATAGACTCAGCTAAATTGTTCATCATTTATGAATGGGCTATTGGTAGTTGCCCATGCTTTGCATAGGCTCAAGACGTGTGGGCTAAGGCCCACTATTGCGCCATCACGTTTTGAGTAGTTTTAGTCTTGTTCTCTAGCATTTTTTGTTGAACGAAATGGATAAATATTATTAAAAAAAAGATAATTCAATTTCAGTATCTTAGTTTTATTAGATTTCATATAGAGAGTACTTCAGATTTTTTCCGTACAATTTTAGTATCTGAACTTTCATTTGTTTCAGTTTAATACCAGACATTATTTTTTATAATTTTTTTTCATCCAAGACATTTAAAATGCCCATAATACCTCTCAATCATAGTCAAATTTGAAAAATCATGTCATTGGTTTTCCAAAATCATTTTTTTAGTAAAGTCATATTTTAATTTTTAACAACTAACTTATTTTTTATTTAAAAATTAATTTTTTATTTTAAAAAATCATTTTATTAATTTTTTGTATATAAAAATTAGTTTATTTTTAAAAATCATCATTATTTTTTAAAAATTATAATTTTATTTTTAAAAACCATTTTTTTAAAATTCAGTTTTTATTTAATTTTTTATATAAAACTCATATTTATTTAAAAATAGTCATTTTTATGTTTAAAAATCATTTTTAAAATAAAAAATATTTTTGTAAAAAAAATATTTTATACATAAACTGAATTTTAGAAAAATAAAAATGATTTTTAATTTAAAACTGAATTTATAAAAATAAACTGGTTTTTAAAAATTAAATATGATTTTTTTAAAATAAACCGAGTTTTTGAAATACAAATTATTTTTATAAACAAAATACGGATTTTAAAAAAATAAAAATGATTTTTTAAATATGTATATATATATATTAAAAAATAAAATGGGTTTTTAAAATTAAAATATGATTTTGAAAATCTTTGTGACCTTTTTAAGTGTCTTGGATGAAAAAATGGATGGAAAATTAACGTCGGGTATTAAACTGACACAAATGAAAGTTTAAGGTACCGAGGTGATACGAAAAGAAGTGGGGTATTCTAAATGGAATCTGAAAGATTTAAGATAAACTAAAAAGAATCAATACATAGGAACCAGGGCCCCATAGCCCGTAGGTACCTGATTAACAGAACATGAAATAAAGAACCGATAGCACTTCAGTTTGTAAACAAAGGACACGAAAACTGAAAAAATAAAGCCAAATTGTGGCAAACCGCTCAAGATGGTGACTAAACGTTGTTTGATCCTATTGAGATGACTCTTTTCGCCATGAGGAGACAGATCGAACATGAAATCAATAGTAAATAGGGGAGTGTGCACTAGATTCAGGGGTCCTCCCGTCTAAAAGCCCTGAATCGCTACATACTAATCATTGGCCCTGGTGAGGCTGCATAGTAAACATCACCTGAGTCGTCTAATTTTTCCGACTATATCACCGGTCGTGTACCCGCTCGAGACGTGAGAGGCTAACACGGAGAAAGCAAGCACCTCTGCAACAGGGAGTCGCGGATTATTGTCGAAGCACTATTATTCCGATACATCAACGCTGAGATGTGGAGGCGCTAAAAAAATACCAAAATATAGAGATGAAGAGACTCACGAGCAATCTCCGAGTGATGGAAGTCGTGCACGGTGGCAATTTCATAAGGACAACTAGGGACGACTAGGATTGAGACCTCTCAACCCTAAAGAAAAGAAAGTATCATTACTCTCTACCATCTTAGCAATGAGTATTATGGTAAAGTAATATTCTTTCTGAAAAAGCATGGTAATATTAGTCGCTTTGTTTTTCAAAAAAAACATTTGTTGGTTCGTAAGATAATACTTGTATGATTAATAAAATATTTTGAATTTGATTCAAATGAATTAATTAATTTGGTCGAGGTGAAGTGGAATAAAGATTTTATGTTCTTGATAAATCGTATTGGTTTATAATGTAACATATTATTTATAACAATTGATGAGGATATATTTTTTTGAGCGAAAGTTTCAATTTTATAAATGATTATATCAGAACATCGATGTGTGCTAGGGACTTCAACAGTAGTGGTGGGAGGCAAAGCATCAACCAGGGACCCCTCTTAGGGCCAGTCCCTACTGCTCAGGTGGTCTAACATCCCTCTTGGCGGGGCTGTTTCCCAGCCCTCGCCTGATCATCTCGAGGCTCTCTAGCGACAAACCTCTTAAGCATTCTAGTTCTAGCAGCTCCCACAACATCAGGCTCACGAGAAACGGGTGCTGGAACTTCAGGGACCGACCCCTCCGGTAGTTGGGCGGTCACCAGTCGGGTGCTAACCCGAGTTGTAGTACGGTTAGGTACAATGCTCGAGGAAACCCAGGGACTCCCATTCAAACGTAGAGAGTCTTTAGGTAAAGTGCTCGAGGAGATTTTCCCAGAGCCTGAAGAGCAAATACATTCAAGTCTGTGTCATACGGCTTCACGTACTTTCCCTTCTGATATTCCAAGAGAGATGAGTCATACCTTGGGGTGCCTCAGACGTCCCACTTGTAGTCCTTGATGATGTGGCCGAGCCTCCCGCGGTTGTAGTAGAAGCTCGAGAGCTTGGTGTAAGTTAGCTCAATCTTCACCGGGTCTGGGAACTCCTTGAACCGTTGGATCATCCCTCGTCGGAGGGGCTGCTCGATGAGGTGCCAGAAGCGGACCCTAACCGTGCCTCCCCAGCACATCCCCCACTGGTCACTCGAGACCTCCACACAAGCCCCTAACGCGTCCTTAATGGACATTCCCGTCGCCTTCTTCAGACCAGAGGTGACAGACCCCGAACGTGTGCCCACAGTTGCATGTATCCAATACCGGTAAGTCTCGGGTGCAAGGATCCAAATCCACAAGGAGGAGAGCCCGCCTATCGAAACACCATGGTTCGTTACTCCAAACCCATGCACGTGCTTCCGATGACCGGAAATAGAAGCCAAAGAGGGCCAGACCAAACTCGTTGACAACCAGACCCTCCGCAGCTCCCCCCTCCTCATGCGGTAGTGATGATCCAAAGCATAGTCTTCTAACGGGGGGATGCCGATGACCATAGCTTCCCCACCATACCCCACTATTTACTGGCAATAAACGTGAAGATGGCCGGAGAGAATGGCACGACCACCTCAACCTCATCCTTGTCCTCAATTCAGCATGGCGATATCCCGTCTTGGAGAGCCGCCAGAGAGGCATGGAGGTCCGGACCCACATCAGCATGGGTCAGCACATGCTCCGACAATCCTCGGGTCGGTGCCCGACCCTGACACATCCCTCACGGGATTGAAAGGCCAGCGGGGATGAGAGGGATCTAATCCCGATTAAGGAGGCACCTGCCCAAACCTAGGGCTTCCACCGCCGTCCGAGGAAGGTACGCCATCGATGCCTTGCCTTTCGCCGGATCCCTTTGACGGGGGACATCCACAGTGAGGACGGTGGCGTCGAGAGGAGTCAATGGCAAGGTAAGTTGCAGAACAGTGGCTACAACCTTAAGAGCCACGTCACCAGGACCGACTAGAGGTAGAACCTATGACTTAGAACTTGGCAGGCTAAGGTTGCGTGGAAGAGAAGGCAGGACCACACACGGTGTAGGAGGAGGCGGTCATGGGTTGTTTAGAGGCGAAGCAACTGTGGCCAGCCTTGTTGGACGCCCCGCCTTGGTTTCGATGCCGGCTGAGGGGAGATTACCCCCATGGAGAAGGGCACCAACTCAGCCAAGAGGGCCGGGAGCATCGCCGGAGCAGTAGGAGAGGGAAGCAAGAGAGAAGAACTCGAACCGAGTGGTTTGGGTCTTCTCTTTTGGGGAACCCAGCTCCCCTCCAACTAATAACCGACACTAGTATGTTGGTTGTCGACATCACAAGGAGGCCCAAGTCTAGGATTGGCGTCAAGCTCCACTACTGCGAGAGACGTTTGGTACATACGCAAGGCAGATAAAAAGAGGAAGCCTACCAAACGTGCTACCCCATTGGAAATCAACTACGACGAGAGCGACAGCGAGATCGGGAGTGGCAACGGGTGCGACTCCGAGGAAGACACTGAGGGAGTTGACTCCACTCTCAGAAGTGAGGTTGTTGACACCACTCCCAAGAGTGAGGCCGTTGACACCACTCCCGAGACTAAGGGCGCCTCTGCTAAAAAGAAGAGGGGTGGTAAAAGGGGATTAGTGTTGACCGCCTGGACACATCAAGGGGTGGAGAAAAACAAGAAAAAGTAGAATCTCGTTTACCTCGCCGAGAGAAAGACCGTAATTTACCTTCGGCACCCAGAAATCGACGCCAGGAGAGTGACCTGAGATATCGGGTCCCTCATGCAGGCGCACTTGCTAATGAAGGCCGAAACGTGGGACCCCATTGATGAAAATGATCAATTTTATATACAAAGGTGGCTCAAGGTAAGTATTTTTCTGTTTAAGCATTGTTTATTTTTGTTTTCAAATCGTTTGTTCATTAATTTATCTACGTTTTGTTTGTAGTGCTTATACCTCTATTTCGAGAACAACGATGCGGTATACGACTGGATCCAGCAGGAAGGGTTAAATACATTTTGGTATCCTTATGTTCGGTCCACGGACCTTTTGGCACCCTTACGTTTTTTTAATATATTTTGGCACCCTTATGTTAAGTCCACAGACGTTTTGATCATATTTCGCTAAAAAAACTAATAGAATATTTCATTCTGTTAGTCATGTGACCCCATGTGCAGTTAAGTGGAGTGTGAAATGACAATTTTATCCTTTCTAAACCCTAATCACTCATTTGATACCTTTGAAATGTCCATTTTACCTTTCTGATATGAAGAGGTATTAAATGTGTGCGTATTATACCAACACTGTGTGCATATTGTACCAGTACTGTGTGCGTATTGTACCAGCATGTTACATGGGTTTTGAATTATGGGCCTTTGTGGCTGTTTTGCTTTGAATTATTGTCATGGGCCTTTATTGTTTTGGCTAAGCCCAAGCCTTTTTAGTGCAATTGCTGTATATGTTGCAGCAGAAGGAATGAAATGGCATACAGAACCATCTACAACATTCTTGTCTTCTTCCTTCTTCTCTCTATCTATCTCTATCTCTCTCTTCCTCAATTTCTAAACCCTAGTCTATCCTTCTCGGATCAGCCGCCCAAACCTTTTCCTACCTAACATTGGTATCAGCCTGTTATCCAGCTACCATGACCAACCCCGACACCACAAAGCTTCATGAAGAACTAGCCGCCACAAACACAGAGGTGCTATTGCTCAAGGAATCAATGGCGGGTCTCCAAAATACCGTGTCTAAGATGCAACACTCCGTGGGTCATATGACCAAGCTTATGCAAGCTTTGGTTGACAAGATTCCGGATTCACCACATCGACTGTTTGGCCCTGTTCCACCATCACCAGCGTCAATTTCAGGTGTGGTTCCGGCAACACCTCCGCACCAAGCTTCTATTTTGGGTGCTCCTCTAGATTTGGGTAACGAACCACCAGGTAGACGAGACGTGCGGGCTCGTCATCCTCCTCGCTTTGATGGTACTGATTTCACTGGTTGGGAGAATGAATAGCATTGATTTCGTCGCTGATTTTTTGGTTCTTCCAGTGCAGGGTTGCGACATTATACTGGGAGTTCAATGGCTAGTAACTCTGGGTCCAATTCTTTGGGATTTCTCCACACTCTCTATGGAATTCCAACACAGAGGCAAATGGGTGCGATTAATGGGTGAACCTCCCGGAGAGATTGCTTGGGCCTCACGTAAGCAATGCCAGAAACTTTCTCTTTCTCATGCTATTGTATCACTGTTCTCTTGTTCCAGGATTGACATTTGGTCTCCTGTACCATTGGTGGATAACGTGCACAACCAATATTGCCATGCCATTGAGGCTATATTGCATGACTTCAAAGATCTGTTTGCTGAACCTAAGGGTCTTCCTCCTCATCGCACACATGATCATTCTATCACCCTGATTCCAGAGGCACGAGCAGTGAAAATTCGCCCGTATCGGTACCCATCTGTCCAGAAAACAGAGCTCGAGAAGTTGATCACAAAAATGCTTGACACGGGCATTATCAGACCAAAGTCCAGTGAATTTGCTTTTCCAGTGATATTGGTGAAAAAGAAAGACAAGACTTGGAGAGTCTGCGTTGATTACAGACGTCTGAATGCGATGACCATCAAAGCCAAATTTCCAATACCTCTGGTGGAAGAGATTTTAGATGAGTTGCACGGTGCGTGCTTCTTTACAAAGCTTGACCTTCGCGCGGGATACCATCAAATACTAATGAAGGAGGAAGATGTTCACAAGACGACGTTCTGCACACACTCTGGTCATTACGAGTTCCTTGTAATGCCTTTTGGGTTTACAAATGCCCCGGCCACTTTTCAATCGTTGATGAACGACATTTTTAGACCATTGCTTCGTGTGTGTGTGCTAGTCTTCTTTGACGACGTGCTAATTTATTCCACTTCCCTTGAGGATCATGTTATGCACTTGAAGCTGGTTTTCGAAATACTTAGGACTGAACAACTATTCCTCAAGGAATCAAAGTGTGTATTTGGGGCAACGGAGATTGAGTATTTAGGCCACGTTATTTCAAATGAGGGAGTGGCTATAGATAGGAGAAAGATAGAAGCAGTGATGGATTGGCCAATTCCATCGAACCTCAAGAAGCTTAGGGGATTTTTGGGTCTCACAGGGTACTACAGGCGCTTTGTGCGGAATTATGGCTCTATTGCTCGCCCTCTAACGGATCTTCTGAAGAAAGATTCATTCCATTGGTCTGCAGATGCTACTAGTGCTTTTGAAGCTCTGAAATTGGCACTCACATCTGCACCAGTATTGGCACTCCCATATTTTCGAGTTACATTCATTTTGGAGTCGGATGCTTCAAGCACGGGGGTAGGAGCTGTACTCACACAATTGGGTAAACCCATCGCCTTTTTCAGCAAAGCTCTAGGCTTGAGACAACGTGCACTATCAGTTTATGAAAAAGAAATGCTTGTTGTTCTTCTTGCTACTAAGCATTGGAACTCTTATCTCATGGGAAGGCACTTCGTTATAAAAACCGATCACCAAAGCCTTCATTTCCTCCTTGATCAAAGGACTACGACACCAGCACAATTGCAGTGGGTTATTAAGATGATGGGTTATGACTTTTAGATACAATTTCGTAAAGGCGCAACCAATGTCGTGGCAGATGCTCTATCCCGCAAGCATGGTGAAGACTATGACTCGACTCCTCCTACTTTACCTGTCTCTATTCTAGCTATATCTTCTATCTCTTCTCCACTTCTAGACAGAATTAGAGCATCTTGGGCTGAGGATACAAAACTCAGTGCGCTGATTACTTCTCTGAAAGCCAACCCGTCTAGCGTGCCTCATTATTCTTGGCTCAATGAGCAATTGTTCAGGAAAGGGAAACTTGTGGTGGGTCATAATGCTATGCTCAGAGAAGAAATAATAGGGCATTTTCATAGTGGTTCTTCTGGAGGTCACTCAGGGGTTTTAGCCACATACAAAAGAATCGCTTCCCACTTTTACTGGCGTAAACTTCATCGTGATGTTGCTCGTTTGGTGGCAGAATGTACTGTTTGTCAAACCCATAAACCAGACCTGGCTGCTTCTCCTGGGTTTTTGCATCCCCTGGGGGTTCCATCTCGAGCGTGGCACGACATCTCCATGGATTTCATCGAGGGGCTTCCCAAATCACACGGCTTTGAGGTGATATTTGTGGTGGTGGATAGGCTTACTAAGTCAGGGTATTTCATTCCCTTGAAGCACCCTTTTAATGTGGTTTCAGTGGCTCAAGTATTCTTGGACATGGTTTTTAGTCTTCATGGTATGCCTGCAACGATTGTGAGCGATCGAGATAAAATTTTCCTCTCAAATTTTTGGCGCGAGCTTTGCCGCTTACAGAAGATCACTCAGAATTTGTCATCAGCGTATCACCCTCAAACTGATGGACAATCTGAGATCGTGAACAAGGGCTTAGAGACTTATCTGCGTTGTATGTGTTCGGACTGTCCCAAAGATTGGTCCAAATGGTTGCCATTAGCTCAATTTTGGTACAACACCACTTACCATTCGACAATTCAATCCTCTCCTTACCAAGCACTCTATGGCCAGCCACCCCCTACTCAATTGCCTTATCTTACCGGGTCCTCCACTGTGGATATGGTGGATCGCAGTCTCTCTGCAAGGGAGGATGCTTCTCGGATGCTCAAATTCCATCTCTTGCGCTCTAAATCCCGGATGAAATCCCAAGCGGACAAGAAGAGGTTGGACAGAGTTTTTGCCGTTGATGACTGGGTTTATGTTAAACTCCAACCGTATAGACAGAGTACATTGGCACGCAGACTCTCCAACAAGCTTTGACCCAAGTTTTTCGGACCGTTCAAGATTCTGAAGCGCATTGGTCCGGTTGCTTACACGCTAGATCTTCCACCCTCTGCGCGTGTGCACCCAACTTTTCATGTCTCACAATTGAAACGCCATCTCGGAGCGATCGTGGAGCAGATACCTCTCCCCACACTCGACAATTCAACGATCATTGCTCGAGTTCCAGTTACAATTTTGGATCGGCGCATGGTCAATCGTGGTAATAGAGATGCCACTCAAGTGCTGGTGCACTGGTCAGATGGTGGTGCTGAGGATGCAACGTGGGAGTACTGGTTTGATTTGCAGAAGAAGTACCCTGTCACGCCCCAAATCCGGTTCTTGCCCGGACTCGAGGCATGACTAGTAATAAATGATTAAAAAGGCAATAATTCAACATTTAGTTCCTGAAAATCTCCAATAAGAAACTCAAATCCACAAAACTCAGTTTAAAACACAAATAACCCTCCAGGGGTGTAATAATAATCCTCCACAAGGTTTGTTCAAAACAGAAAAGTGATAAAAACGAAGTCTCTACAATGCACCCACACCGAGAAGCTCCCGAGCTTCTACTCCTCAATCAAGCCTGTAAACACACAATAAACTCATAGGGGTGAGCTTGCGCTCAGTAGGGAAAACACAAAACAAGGTGGACCTTAAACTCAATAATTTCATCAGCAAGATCAACATATAAATCTTAACAATCACAGGCAATAGGTAAATCGATCAATGCCGTGGCACATGGAGTCACCACCCTCCGATCCACATATGATGTGTCCTCTCGGATTTTCCCTCCAATCCAGAGGAGACGCATATCATTGAGACTATCGGAAACACCCTTCAGGGCACATATCGTCGGAAGTCTCAGAAACATCTCCAAAGGATTTTAGGTCCTCGGGAACCAAGGTATTACTCCCATAGGGAGCATACACTTGGGCAATTCAAGAATAATCAGTTAATAATTGAATAACGCACTCAAACCGAAACACGAAACAATCCAATCCCAACAACCACCAATTCATTGTCACACATAACTCACACATCACTAATTCACCACAACACACAGTACACGAATCACATAACCACAGCACACCAATCACACAATCACAACTTACCGTTCACTTACCAGTCTCGAACCAACGGGGCATCGATCACCTGATTGCACCGCTCGGTACAACCAGTCATACTCGATGCTCCAAGCAACCACTTAAGGAATACAAGCAATCATTCAAATACAATCAACAGTCAAACGGGAGTTTAATCAACCAATCGTAAAAACCTTTAAATGAGCATTCAAGCATACAATTCAACTAGTTCCGTTAGACTCATTAGCCTATCCACTAAGCAACCAACAACCAAGCATGTGATCCTAACACGCAACTAATCCGAGGGCTTTGCCAAGGCCACTCTACCAGACAAACAATTCCCAAGTATTGAAAGCGAATTACACTAGTGATTGACATCCTATCCATTCACCACTAGACACTTCCGGTTATTAGTAATTGAAAGACAACTATTCTAGTTATTCGCATCCTATAGGCATATCTAGGACCTTTCCAATTTTATTAACCTAACATGCATACTAAGCATTTAAACGAGAGGTTAAGACTTTCCCTACCTCGAGGTCTTCCTCTCAACACTCTGATGATAAGCCCGGTGGTCACCACTCCGTTCTTCACTCGGGTCCCGGCGTGATCTTTGCTCCTCTAACTTGTTCCACGTTCTTCCTTCTTTCCTAGCTTGGTCCCACGGTCTTAGACCACCAAAAGGCCAAAGTTAATAATTCAACGATGTTCTTATCCCCAAAGTACAGAACAACACTCAAATAATGAAATTAAGGTTTGGAGAAATGATTTAGGAATCAAAATGGGCTAAAAGGAAGGGGTTTGAGTTCTGGGGGTCTGATATGGAATGTGACCCGTTCCATGCCACTCAGAGGGCCGGAATGTAGCACGTTCCGTGCCACTCAGAGGGCCGAATGTGGCACTCTCCATTCCTCGTTCCGTATCAAACCTGACCAGTTTCTTCCTCTTTCTTCCCCAACTCGAGTTTCACGAAAATCACCCTAAAAACCCCATTTCCAAGTCCTCTCAACTCCAAAATGTTCATCCAAAGTTACCCAACATCAACACCCTCAATGGGTTCATCAAAGCTTCACCAAAAAGCAATCCAAACATCCTACTTCACTACTTCTTCTCCAAGCAACACCCACAAAGCAAGTTCTTCAACTTTTAAGCCAAAACCCACAAAACCCAAAGATTGGAAGTGGATGAAATAGAGAGTTAGGAGTATCTTTACCTCTAGGGAGATGAGATGAAGTGAAAATGAAGGCAAAATGACCAAGAACAAGCTCCAAAATCCAAGCTTTCTTCTCTATCTTCTTCCTCAAGAAATGAGCTCTCCTCCTCCACTCTCCTAGTGAATTTCGGCTGCACCAACAAGGAATGAGCTGAATTGTTGCTCCCTTTCCTTTAAATGACCTAAAATGTCAATTTACTCAAAAGCCCTTAAGGTCTTATCCCTTTAAAGGTAACTTAGGAGGGTATGAGAGTCATTTGAAGCCTCATTTTCATCCTCCAAGCCAAACATGACAAGTGTCATGTGAGGTCACTCCCACTTAAATAATTTCCAGCTTTCCAATAATTTATCGGAACACAACCGATATAGAGTCCAGATTTGACCGACGGTTGACTTTAACAAAATTACAGTCAAACTGAAGGAAACGGCCCAACTAAGCTAACCGTGAAGTTGGCTAAGCTTTTTGGGCCCCGGAAAGGTCCCGAATGACTTTCCGAGTCATCGGTTGACTTTTCCGGTCGAAGGTCAAACTTAGTTAGGATTCACCGGTTCTACCGGGATCGACCGGGGGCGGGTCTTACATACCCAAACTTCAGTCCGACTTCATGAGGACATGAAGTTTTGAAGGAAGGAGTAATGTTACATGTGTTTTGAATTATGGGCCTTTGTGGCTGTTTTGCTTTGAATTATTGTCATGGGCCTTTATTGTTTTGGCTAAGCCCAAGCCTTTTTAGTGCAATTGCTGTATATGTTGCACCAGAAGGAATGAAATGGCATACGGAACCATCTACAACATTCTTGTCTTCTTCCTTCTTCTCTCTTCTCTCTATCTATCTCTATCTCTCTCTTCCTCAATTTCTAAACCCTAGTCTATCCTTCTCGGATCAGCCGCCCAAACCTTTTCCTACCTAACACAGCACTATGTGCGCATTGTTCCGTATTGTACCAGCACTATGTGCGTATTATACCAACACTATGTGCATATTGTACCAGCATTATGTGTGTATTGTACCAGCACTGTGTGCGTACTGTACAAGCACCACCACGAACGATCGGCCAGCACTAGGGCCGACCGGCCAACAAAATCTGCGCACTACCAAACCTGCGCGCGCATTACCAACACGCGCGCGCGTGAAAATGACACATGTCGCCCTCATGTGAGTTCGTAGTTCGCACAATAAGCCTGGTTCTCACGTTATCCCATCCATATATATATATAACTACTCTTTAATTATGAATGTGACTAATATTTGGATGCACGTTTGGTATTATGCAGGTTTTACACGTGCAGGTACACATTTTAATATTTTTTTTTTATAAATTCTGCATTTAACTTCTACGATAGAAGAACGTTCATCTGCGACAAAGGCATGGCGTCGCAGAGGTTCAGACCTAATTAGTTGTTCTACGACATCATTTTATGACGTCGGAGAAGTGAGTTATGGGTAACACAATGAGACCTGGTCTTATGTCGACACAAAAGTTGGAGGAGGTACGTCTGCGGCGCTATATAAAACCTCTGCAATGTCATACGGGCGTCGCAGAAGTTTCTTTCCCTTGTAATGTGAGGTGCTAAACACACATGTGTCTAGGTGATAAAAAGAAGTGATAAAGTGATAAAAATCATGTTCACTTTTGGAAAATGAAGTGATACAACTAGTGTTCAGTGTTGATAAAAATCACCCATCTAATTTTAAATCATCCCCGAAATAATTTTTTTTCTTCCGTGCTTTAAAGTATACTCATCACTAAGAGAAGAAATCAAATAGAAACCCACCTTAACCTAAAAACTGTGAGAACTCATCCAAGCCATCCATTTCATAAATGGATGAATGAGATGCAATCAAATTGTTGACTGCAAAGACACAACACTTTTTGGTAAGTGGAAAGAGTTTTTTTTTATAGTAAAACTATCATACTACTTTTTTTTACCAATTCACTAATTTAATCATTCCCGCTTTGTTTTAACTCCGATTGACTTCAAACTTGCGCCAATATTTTTGTTCTTTCTGGGGCTATATATCAAGATCAGTGATGAATTCATTTTGAAGCACAATTTTTTTCGGGGCTAGTTTTAAAAAAATATACCAGGGTAATTTTTTGTCAACACTTTATACTGGTTTTATCAACACTGAACATTAGTTTTATCACCTCATTTTCCAAAACTGGACATGATTTTTATCACCTAATCACATGTTTTTTATGAATACTAAACATTAGTTTTATCAACATTAAACACTAGGTTTATCACTAAATTACATGTGTTTTATCACCCCCATCACATTTTTTTATCCACATTGAACACTACTTTTATCAACACTAAACTCTATTTTATGACCCTTATTATCAAAAGTGAACATGATATTTACCATCTCATCACTTGTTTTTTGCTCACCTCAGTATATGTTTTTTATTAACATTTAGCTCTAATTTGATCACCCCGATATAAAATATTTATTAGTGAAAATTTATCGACACTCAACATTATTTTTATCATCCCGATACAACCTTTTATTTTCGTGCTTCAAAATATATTCAGTATGCTACTTGACAGATAGCCCTTGGAAAAATAAAAATATTGACGCAAGTTTTAAGCTAATCGGAGTTCAAACGAATCAGGGATGATTAAATTAGTGAATTGGTCAAGAAAAAAATGGACACTTGTCCATATGACACAATGCTATTACAATTATGCCCTTGCTTGTGTGAGAAATGATGAAAGTGTCAGTGTATTTTGGGTGGGATTGTGGTGATGATGTGACATCATGGTCAATGTTGGATCTTAGATGTGTGTAGCTAAGATGAGTTCTCACAATTTTTAGGATAAGAAGGGTTTCTAGTAGATTTGTCCTCTCATCACTGATCTTGATAGAAAGCCCTTAAAAAAATGAATTTTTTGCCCCAAGTTTGAAGTCAATCAGAGTTCAAACGAAGCGGGAATGATTAAATTAATGAGTTGGTAAAAAACTGTCATATGATGTAGTTTTACTAAAAATCTCCTACTACTTACCAAAAAATGTTGTGTTTTTGTCGTTAACAAGTCAAAAATTTAATTACATCTCATCCATCTATTTATGAAATGGATGGCTTGAATAAATTCTCACAGTTCTTAGGTTAAGGATGAATTTCTATTGAATTTCTCCTTTATGTACCGACGTGGATGAAAATCCAAGATATGTGGTATCTCAAGTTTTCTGGTGGTTGTGTCCTCTTTATTTCTTTTCGAATAATCCACGTATTAATTAGACATTAACCATTTACTTTTGACTTATTTCATCCAACATTAAGACTATGGGCAATTTTTTCTCTTGAAAATGCTTCTGTGATTCATCAAACATTAAAATCGTATGGATAGTGTCACAAAGATTTATTTTCAACACTCATTGATTACACAATGCTTATTCGGTTCCTTTATTTTGTATTCCACATTTCTACTCTATAATTTCATTTACTTATTAATATATTTTTTTGACCAAAAGATGTAATTTTATAAATTATATATCAGAACATCGATGTGCGTCAGGAAACATGCTCTCTGGCCACTAAGGTCAGAAAAAAGAGTAATGACTCACTGAACCTTTTTTCACTAGAACCGTCACAGACGGTATTTGGATGCCATATAGGCAATGATAGAATATGGGGGATGAGAAGGTGGTACTGGAACTTCTGCTCCAAAAAATGGCCAAGGACTTCAACAATAGTAGTGGGAGGCAAGGGTTCGACCAGGGACCCCTCCCAGGGCCAGTCCCTGAAGCCTAGGGAATCTAACATTACTCCTAGCGGGATGGATCCTGCAAAGACAAACATAGATAAAATAAAAGGGACACTTTCAATTAGCCATAACCATAATCGAAAAAGGGGTTGAGGCGGTGGCGATGGTGGAGGCCAGGGAGAATGACGCGCCGACGGCGGTTACAGAGACGACAACTACGACTTCAGGGACGACTCTAGAGTGGCGGCGGTGGCATATGAGACCGCGTCGACATCAGAAACGACGACGACTTCAAAGGCGGCGGTGGAAACATCAGGGACGTCGACCTGAGAGACGGAAACCCCCAGAGTTATAGAGGAGGGACGGAAACAGGTCTGGGGAAAGCGTCGTTAATGGCGGGAGGAGGTCAACGTCGCGACGACTAGAGGCGGTTCGAGAGGAACCCTAGCAGGAAAAACCTTCGCAGGCTCGAACAAAGAGGTGCAAGGGAGAGAACATGTAAGAACCGTCATTCGGGACCTTTCCGGGGCCCAAAAAGCTTAGCCGTCGTTACGGTTAGCCTAGTTGGGCCGTTTCCTTTTCGATGACTGTAATATTGGGTAAAGTCAACCTGGAGTCTTTTCGGTCAAACCGCAGTCCGATTAAGATCTAAAATCCGATAAATTATTTTTACATAAATTTATTAAGGTTGGAGTGCTCTTCACATGGACATGTGTCCATGCTTGCTTGGAAAGGAAGAAATGGGTATGTTTTGACCCTTATGCCCTTAGTAGTTGCACTTGAGAAGAGATAGGGCAAGGGGTACTTTGGGTATCCTTCCCTCTAGGTTTAATACACCATTTTGGTGTACATTTCAGCACACTTCCCAAGGTAGCCTAATTTTCCAATAGAGAGAGATTGTGTCTTCCATGGAAGCTTGATGAAGAAGAAAGGGAAAAAGAATGGACTTTGCTCATCAATACATCAAAGCTTCATAAAAACCACATTTTCATCATCTACTCTTCACTACCGAGGTATCTATCTAATCCATTTTCTCTTTGGGTTGATATTGATTCATGGGTTTGGGAGAAAAATGCTAGAAATGATGAAGTTGGAGGTTAATTGATGTTAGATGATGGTTTGGTGGATAGAAGTGAAGTTCGTTGTTGAGAAATCATTTGATTTGAGTAGTTTTGATGATACCCATTGAGGGGATTGAGATATTGGAGGTGATGGAATCTGTTTTGGAGGTTTTTGAGTTCATCAATGGAGTTTTGATGTGGATTTTCGTGGAAATCGAGCTGGGGAAGAAGAAGGACGGTCTGACCTGGTCTGGCACGGAACGAGGCCCGAAGAGGGATCGGTTCCGGCACGGAACGCCGCACGGACCGTGCCAGGTTCCGACACAGAGTGCCGCACGGACCGTGCCAGGTTCCGGGCCGATACGCCGCGCGTTCCGTATCTGGTTCCGGGCTGGTACGCCGCGCGTTCCGTATCTGGTTCCGGGCCGGTCTGTGACTAGCGCCGGGTCTGGTTTCGGGCCGGTTTGTGGTGCGGGCCGGGTCGGATACCGGGCCGGTTCAGGGCGCGGTCCGGGTCGGGTCACAGCCAAGTGGGCCATCCGAATTGGGCCTCGTTTCGGCCCATTCCCCGTTTTAGCCTATGTTCGACTTTCGGGCTTATTTCAGTTATTTCTCGTTCTTATCGCAACTGAATTAGAATTGATTCGAGTATTTAATTGTGATCCAAGGCTTCGGACCTGATATCGACAGAGGAGGAGACCCGAGGACATCGTGAAGTGGATGAGGAAGCGAGCCACGACGTCAGTAGCTAGGAGTTGATCGTTGATTATTTTTGAGGTAGGGAAAGTAGCGAATACCGGTTTAATTACGGAAAGTTACTAGTATGCATGTATAATAATAATAATAATAATAATAATAATAATAATAATAATAATAATAATAATAATAATAATAATAATAATAATAATAATAATAATAATCGGAAAAGTCCTAGTTCGCATATAGGATGTGATTCACTAGAATAACCGCTTTCAATTACATAATAACCAGACGAGTCATAGTTCGCATGTAGGATGTGATTCACTAGTTTAATCGCTTTCAATTCTTGGGAAATTGCCGTACTGGTAGAATGGCCATGTTGAGCCTTAGGGTTGCGTGTTGATTGAGATACATGATGCTTGCTGTAGCCGTTGATTGAGAGTCATAATAAGATATACTCGGTGTAGCATGTTGTGACTATGTGTGGGCAAGTGTGCCGTGTTTGATGTGATGTAAATCTTTGATTGTGACATGATCGGGTGAGTGATAGACCGATTTGTGTGTTATGGTGAGTCGACTTGGTTGGTATACCGTGGTCGGACTATGGCTTTGTGCTACGTGTTATTCTCTTGCTGTGTGTTCCAAGAAGAGGTGTGTCCGGCGTGATACCTACACTGAGAGAGTATGCCGGTGCAGAGTATCGAGGACGATGATGGTGTAACCATTACCCCGATGCTATGTGGTCCGGGAAGGCGTAAGACCGAGGTGTGTGCCGGTCCGTTATGCGTGAGACCCTGAGTCTCCGTGACGGGAAGACATCCGACTGAATGTATTGCCGGTCATGTATGTTACCCTAAGTCTCGGTGACGGGAAGATGTCGGGACCGATGCTTCGTGTTCCGGTACGATATAAATGGGACGGGCTGCGATAGCCGATGATGTTGGGAACGGTGCTATTAAGTTATGTGTTGACTGTTGTGTGTTTGTGCGTGCTGGTTGGCTATGTGCGTGGTTTCATATGTAATTGTGTTCTGCGAGGGTGGTTAGTGGTTGGACTTGTCCCGTGGGCGTTGTTAATAGTTATGCTTTGCTAGTATGCCCTAATTGGACGGTTACTCGTGGCGGTGAACTGATATTCATAACCTTAACTATTTTTTCTACTGAGCGAAAGCTCACCCCTTATCTTGTTGTATTTCAGGTCTTGAGCGGGATGTGTACTAGCTGGATGCTCGATGTTTGGGAGCTAGCGAGGGTCCTAGGCTAGATTGTTTAGTGACGTACTGTTTACCTATTTATTGTGTGTTTTTATCGAGCTGTTGACTCGTGTTGTTATTTGGAGATTTTAAATCGTTATTTCGAAACCCTTTTTCATTATTAAACTGCTTATTTATTTACTGTTTTAGTTCACGTCTCGGATCCGGTCTAAACCGGATTTGGGGCGTGACAGAACATATAGAAGAGAGGAGCATAACCATGGCATAGGCCATGGTAATATCCATGGCCATAGCCATAACTTTGTGGGTGCGACGACAAAGAGCTATATGAGAGAGAATCATGTTTGTTTGTTTTACGATATCAATTAGAGAAATATAATTTACATAGCTTATTTTAATATTTTTAAAATATGCTTTATCGAAGAGCAATGATATCGAATTCTTCTAACTAGAACCTTTCGCAATGATATCGTATAAAAGGATGGGTTTGAGAGCGCAGCTAAGGTTCTGAAAGGAGGGAGCCCCGCCGCGGCCAAAACCAGCCGGCGTAAGGAGTGAACGACAGAGGAGGGAAGATATTCTTGCGCCCCTTTTCACCATCCTATTGTTGATTTTTCAATTGGGAGTCTTCGATTCGGCTTTGGTAGACCGATCGATGTTTTGGAGTAGATTGGATTCTTCCAGTACTCGTCGTAACCCCTCTCAGTCGAGTAGTAAACTCCGGGGGGGGGGGGGGGGGGGGGGGTTGGTTTGTACAGATCCTTCGACGATGGCATACCCCTCGTCGCCGACAACCTCCTCCTCTACTTGGTATGATTCTCGGAAGTCATCCGAGACGAGGATCATCGGGGAGAGAGGGGAACAGGGTTGGCGGTACGGATGTAATCGAAGAGGAGCACCGGTGGAGGATGGGTAGAGCGTATAGGGACGATAGTGTTGGATCGGCGTCAAGGGGAACACCATGGGACAACGGATTGCGGCGGCGTGAGGTCGGTCCTGGCTCTATGGTTTTTGAATCGGGTCGTGTGTCGGGCCGGCTCCCACGTGATGGGCTTGGGTTGAGAGTTGGGTCATCTGGTTGGCCTGTTAGGGAGACGGGCTTGGGGGCAATCCAAGGCTCAGATTGAAGCCAGATGACGCGAGACGGACGGGACAGAGGGATGGGCCGGTGGGCCTGTCCTACCTGACTGAAAGGGAGACGAGCAGGGTCGGGTCAAGGCTCCCGGGCCTGGGGCGGTCGGATCAAGACTCTTGGGTCGGGTCGGGTCAGGTGGGTGAACTATCTAATACAGCGGCGGGGGGCAATAAGCACCCTCGCCTCAAGGAATGAGTGCGAGATGGTCCAGGGGAGGGCAGTCGGTTATACCGTCCCCTTGGATGTAAGATGACAGTGGTACCATCAAGAACCGACTCAAAGTTCCCCTACCAGCTCAGGGGTCAACAATCCCGCGCTTTGGAGCTCTACCTTTATCATTCAAGAGAGGACAACGCACGCTGACAATCTGGGGGATACTCAGTCCACCACTATGAGAAGCTACAACGGACCTGCTCAGTCATTGAAAACTCGTTTGGAGCCGCTGCATCGACGATCTTTGGACGCTGTCGCGGTACTACCCTCCGAGCAACAATGGATTTTACAAGAGCATGTTACTTTTTACTTGGCTTTATGTTACTGTCGTACTTTTGATTTCTGTTGTGATATATTTGCTTGATGCGAACATTTTACAACTATAATATTCCTCGTATTTCCTCAAAAAAAAAAGATATCGTATAAAGATAACTCACAATTAACCATTTCAATTATTGATCAATAGACAAATGTTTATAGCACCCGGCACTGCATATGTGTACAGACCTCCATCGAATAAAAGCGAAAAAAGATGGTTAAAACTTAGGGAACTGAATAGTTGAATGGCACCGAGCTCCTTTGGGAAGCACAGGACACTCAATGAACTCGGATCCGGAAGTGTCCACGCACATGTAAATCTGGAAGAGCTGGCTATTGTGCGACGCATCCACATTGCAATCAATCCCCGGAACGAATCCGGTTGCTTCTTTTATGGCCGTTTTAATCTTCTCCACGCTGTAAAACTCATCGTCCGGCTTGATGCCAGCGCTCGTCAAGATCTGCAGAAGATTGACCTTCTCCTTTAACTTGAGCGCCGCCTCGAAATAGTCGTGCTGGTCAAGCTCCGACTCCGAGCAAGTTCCATGTTTCATCCACTCGTGCGACCAGAACTTGTTCCCGTCGCTGCTCGGACATCCCAATGTTGGCCACTTCTTCTGCATGCTGCTCTTCAAGTCTGATATCTATACCATTAAAACATAAATAATCAGTACGAGTAGAGCTTTACGACTTAAAGGTCAACGAGACTATTATTTGGGTTAAATATAAAAGGGGAAACCATGGGTCCTAACGATTTTTGAAGTTTATTTTGACAATCCTAACTGGACTATTTTTTGCACATCTCAACTGTGGCATTTTCATTTTTTGCACAAACTAACAATTTCCGTTTATTTTGACGATTCCGTTAGAAAAATGTTATTGTGCATGTGACCAACACACATGGGCGGATCCAGGAATATAATTTAGGGTATGTCATTGATCATTGCTAAATGTGATAGCAAAATAAATGAACCATACACTCAAATGCAAACCAGGTGCAAACCACGTGCAAGAAAAAATGTTAAAATGATCGTAATTTTTTCATACAAACTCTGATTTAAGCCCGTAAGATATCAAATCAAAGGTAATTGAAAACTCTACGACTTTATGTAACTTTCCTGGGGCAGGGTATGCCGTGACATACCCTAAACCCCCTATATCCGCTCCTTCCAACACATGTCCAAAAAACTAACGGAATCGTCAAAATAGACGGAAATTGTTAGTTTGTACAAAAAATGGAAAGGTCACAGTTGGGAAGTGCAAAAATGGTCAAGCCCAGTTAGGATCGCTAAAACAAACCTCAAAAGGGATTAGGACCCATGGTTCTCCCAATATAAAAACCTACTATAATGTATTGTCATGATCAATATATTATCTTTAAGTATTATTTACTGTCAGAAAGACGTGTAAACATATATGATTAATTGTTGAAATATAAAAAAAAATTGTGATCAAGACCAATTCATAAAGACATGTAAATGACCTGAATATAAGATTTTACATTAAAAAATTTTAAACCTCAAGTAGCTTCCACTTCGTGACCAATACATAAAAATAAAATAAGTTTCTACGTTAGCCCTAGTTTCTTTACCTCTTGTGATTCGTAGGTGCTGTCGGGGTTACAGTTGGACGGGTAAGAACCATCCTTGTAATTAGGCCAGAGTCCGTGGATGCCGAAATCAGCTGCAGGCTTTCCTGTCTTCGGATAGCAGCAATTGTTCTTGGTGTCACAGTACGATCCAGGCCACTGCATGGAAACAGTAAAGAAACGTTATGAACATGTAATAGGTATCAGTGACAAGAGAAATGTATATGGTACGAGGAGGAGAGACCTGTTGGACAAAGTAGAAGAAATCGAAATCTTGCAGAGCAGACAGGGCAAGGACTGAAAGTTGCTGCAAGATCAAGAGCCTGATCAAGACGGAACAATATTTGGATTTCATCGAGATTCGCTTCCTGGGTTGTCGGAGTTGTGCAAAATGGTGTTTGATTTGATCGAGTATTTAAAGGAAGCAAGTATGAATGTTTGGTGTGTTGCATTGGAATATCCTACATATATGCCTTGTACGTGTACGTTTCCGTGTATGACTCTCTCTTGCCTTGCCTCCATTGTTATGCTTCCATGTTAGTTATCTATTAATTCCTAATAACGAACTAAATCAAGGCTTTGGTTTGCTAATCAAAGGAAGGTTCATAGAACGTTTTGTTATAGTAACATGATTGTTTATGTTTCGGGTGTGTGAGAACATGTCAATAAACAATAAACAAAAAGATTAAGGAATAAGTTGTTATAAGAGAATTGGATTGGGGTCCAAGGTTTAGGTCTTATCTGCCTTAGAAGGTTGATGCGTGAAAGTGTCCTCAACTTCACTTTCCCTTTTTCCGGATGAAGAAAATGGTCGGAGAGTGATCCACATCTTACATGTGAACGTAATGGATGGTTGGTGCAACCATTGCGTGCAAGGCAATGGTACTGCTGCTTCTTGTTCGGATTAATTAACAACTGAGTAGATGTATTATTACCATGTTAATGAATTGTGTTTGTCTCGGAAACATCACACCTTGATTCTAGATATGATCATTAACGTTAATCATCAGATGAAGATCACTTGGAGGAGAATAAGAATCGTATTGGCATATGCTTTAGACGAGATACATACTTATGTGATGGTTTCATGTTTATAATATTTATGTGATGTATTAACTAATGTGTTACGGATCTATCATTATTGTCCATCCGATAAAGCTCTCTAAGAACTCTAAGGATTGTAACTTTGAACCTTTAGGATTGACCTTTTTCGTCGGGGACGATGCACCAGCTATCTTAGGTTGAGTTTCAACTCACGGTTGTCCTCCGACCACCTTCATCTGTCATCATGAACCCCGACCAGTCGTGGATCCCCTACTCTTTTGTGCGGCCGACCATCCCGCTTCATCGTCGATCTCTTGCGCACCGAACCCTAGGATGGCAGTTGTAGCCGTCTTTCCTAAGCCACCACGATTTGCATCACTGGTCAGCCCCTGTCCTTCGGTGCGACCCAATCTGGCATCACCACTCGGCATCTCTCTGGCCCAACTACGGGTTTTCTCGGACGCCAGACCGTCCTCCTTTTTGAGCTCTACCGATCGTCGCCGATAGGTTTGGCAAGGAACAACGAACGGGCCTGATTGGGAATCAAGCCGGATTTCGGGATCATGGCTTCTGATACGCACGACCTCCGCCACCCTTCACGGGTAACCCCAGCGATCTTTACGTCGAAACTAGGGCTTACGAGCCTACAGGAGCCAGGTTCACGCATCCGGCATCGGATGATCCCCCGTCGACGAGTATCGCCTCGGCCCTTACAACTCCACACACCAAGCCAAGGTCCAACACCCAAGTCGGATTAATGTAGGGCCTGAACGAGATCCCATAATCCCCGACATGGTGGAATCCTCGGGTACCTCACACTGAGGTGGAGGGGGGGGAGAGAGATCCCGACCCATAAGGGATAAGGCACACCGTAAGCACAATGATAGGGTTTTAGCTCTTCGCTACAACCAGGATCATCTACCAGTGTACCTCAGGCGCCTGCTGCAGTACAATCCGGCAATCGGACCCTGACCTCGGCGTAAAAGGGGCTAGGCGAAATGAGGTAACAGCTTGGAGAAGGTCACACCCTCGTCAAACCCTAATGGGGGGGGGGGGGGGGGGGGTTGTGCAGCACATACCCTTAGGATCAAGGAGCTGGGGGAGCACACTGAACTGGTGGATTGGCCTCGACCAATGCAGGCACATGAGGATGGGGTAGATGAAGAAGCAAGTACCCAGAAAGAACTGGACAGGAAGGCTACACTGAAGCGAGTCTTGGAAATGAAGATGGAGGGATATGGCCCTCCGCAGGGAGAATGATAGGACCCAACGGGGGTGGGAAGGTCTACCCTGGACCTATACCCACAAACCCGAGACTACTAGTGCTGGGGAGTCTCGGGAAAGTGGCAATCAAAACACTATTTCCAGTTTCTTTTAAGTCTGCATTTTCTTTGTTTCTAAGTCAAATATGTCTTTGGTCAGTTTGGTTTAGGTATTTGATGTCTATTATTTTTGAAATGTCGTAAGGGGAACTCCTGAGTTAAGATCTGCGATAGAAAGCAGACTATTTCTACGGATCCATGAGCGCCTGGTGGACTACGGTCGACTATGACAAATATATGGAATCCTAAGCAGCTATGTCCTAACCTATAAGGTTTACATTTTACAGTAATTCAATACCCCATCTACTCGTTTAAAAAAAAAAACTAACGTGTTACGTGCTTGCATGTCATCTCAACCGTGGTCCCCCCTCAACTTTTTTTCTCTTTTTCCTGAGAGTGATGGAAGTTCTTCCTACGGAAAAAGGACGGTGATCGTATATGGGATTTGGACATCACCCTATGTCTATGGTGACACGTCAATGTGAATTTGTAACGCAACACAATAGGTGTCTTAGTTCATGTTTTATTTATAGAGAAACATTAAAAATATATCCCCGAATAATGTATTTTAAAATAGGCGTGTCGTGTTGACTTTTTTATTTCTAAAACATGTTTACATCTTTCATTTACTATCAGAAAGTTACGACTTGTATTTGTTTTTTTCATTAACAGTACAGTTGAAATTAAGCTATATATTACCCTTTGGCTTAAGATACGTTTAACCCTAACTTCTAACAAGTGTTAACTTTTGACTTTTCAGTTCACCTTTCCCTTCATCGTTTTTCTTCACTAATACTTTTCTTCTTCTCTTCTTCCACTCCTTTTTGCTAGTAATGGACAGGCCAAGCTTTTCATAGTTTAGAGGTAAAGTTTAGAGATTTCTCGAGTTGTTGTTGGCTTCACATTTCAGGTAGAAAATCTATATTTTTGTTTCATTCTTTGATAGTTGTCAATTGCATGTTTTTGGGTAAAAATATTGGTAGATGAACATATAAATAAAGGTATATGTTTTTTGTGAAATCTAGGTTTTCAAACATTTTTTGCGTAACCATTTTGGTTATCATTGTTCGTCATGAAAACGCTTTGAATTTTCAGTGCGATCATACATCTTAACAACAACAACAACAACAACAAAAAGAAATTATACATTCATGTGAATGATACTTATTGTACTAGAAATCAACCATGTTTCTCAGAATCATAGTCATAACAAAATATGAAAAACCTCATTCGCGTGATTTACTTAGCTCCACTATCATACTTGTGACTAGGGTTGAATCAATGCTTACAAGGGCTTAAACAAAAATTTGATCGATATTTTTTTTCTTATGAAATAATGTAATAGGGAAAATAATTAATGTTGATCATACAAACAGATTATACTAAAAGATATTGAGAAATTGAGCTTCAACATCTATTTGTAACACTCAAAAATATAAAATGAATGATGGAGATTAATTTCTAATACAATACCCTCGATGGATAATATTTACCGTCTAGAATTCTACACAAAATACAAACATCTAAGGATTCACATTTATCCTTAAATAAGACATATTCATGTCAAGTTGAGATGTGATAGACCGAAGATATATCTAGAAAAATACATTGAATCATGGTAGTTTATATGTGATGTCACGTATGATTAGGTATTGTCATCATTTCATTTCGTAGCCGTCGGTCGGCTCTAGGTAACACGCTCCCCACGCGCCCCCAAGTGTGGCCTTCGTTTTTCCGACGTCGGCAACCAGGGCAGTAGTTCAGTGTGGATGGCATGATTGTGTTCCTGTAAGCCGCTGTGATAGTACCGGTGGTTTTGTCGTTGGTGAGGTCCTCCGTCGAAAGGGGGCGTTGAGTTATCAAAGTTCCGGTGGCCTTCATTTTTCCAACGTCGGCAATCAGGGTAGTGGCTCAACGTGGACGGCGTGATTGAGCTCCCGTAAGCCGTTGTGATTGTACCGATGGTTGTGTTGTCTCCGGGAGCTCGATTACGAGGTGTGGTTCTTGTTCCTTTCTTTTGGTTTGAGTGTCGAACTCGGAGGGCTTATTGGAGATCGCTGACCTGGGACTAGTGGACTTTCCAAGCTCGTTGTGTGAGTATAACAGTGCTTTGGACGAGTCCGGTGGTTGTCCCATCACCAAGGTGGTTGTGGAGTGTTTTCAACAACAGAGAAGGGAACCAAAATAAGAGAGAGGAGTTCGGGCGAGTCCATCGTCCCGGCGATTCAAGCTCTCTCATTTTCTACTTTTTGCTCCATGTTGATTTCGAGCTATGCTACCTACTGCGGCATCGTTTATCCTGCCGGTAAGGAGACGAAAGAGGCATAACAGAGGTGAAGCTCAGATTTCAGCCCAACGAGTTTGTGCTTCCATACTGACTAAGGAAACAGTACGGGTTAAGAAGATCACGTCTAAAGACGCTTCTGGTCGTGCCAGTTAGGTTGGGAAAAAGAAAGTAGAACCAGTGCAGCTGAGCTCTGTTCAGGGTCATGACCAGTTTGGAGTTGTGATCGAGAAATAGGGAATCGATGTCGGGCTTGCTGGTGGGGAGCTTGAACAGATGGGTGGTTCTTCCGATCCAGTTGGGACGCAGAGGATCATAATAAATAATTTTATTATAAAATAAGGGTAAAATGGTAATTTTCCCTACTAAAGTCATAAGGTTGATATGAGTAAGGTCAAAATCGTCATTTTACTCTCAATTAACTGTCACATGGCTAACAGAATGGAATATTCCGTACATTTTCACTAACAGAATCGTGTGACCAATACTTTATATATCGCATATGTGATTTTGCAAACATGTATCGCGTTCATGACCAATACTTAAGAGTAAGTTTTAATATTTAACCCTTTTTTAAATCGCATGTAGTTCAAGCTATGACTTTTACAGTTTTAGTTTCTTACCCATTTGTTTTTAGAGGATTGATTTTACACCTTGTATTTCTCTCTTGGCCTTGGCCTTCCTTTCAATGATCTGGTCTGATTAATAGTATCAATTGTCAGCAAAAGAAATTTGGTCTAGAAAATTTAGAAATATGATTTGTGGATGAGATGAAAGAAAAAACTGTTAATGGAAAGAATGATAATATGTAGTTCGGAAATGCTCTTAGCTTTCTTCTGAATCTTACTCAGAGAACAACTCTGGTGGTTTGTAACTTGTAATGTTAAATAAAAAAGAACAATGATATTGTATCCAAACATATAAAAAAACTCAATGTGTCCTATGTTTTACTATTATACAAAAAATCCCAACACATCACGGTTCCATACTCTTTTTTTTCTTTCAACAGCGTGATCTAGTTTCCCTTTTTGACGCTTAAAGGCTCGGGAGCAACAAAATATTGGAAATAATATATTCGTAAACTGGAAACGAATTTCAGAACAAAACCAGAGAACAATTAATGTATGCAATCGAAAACATAAAACGGAACACCAACTGGTGTGACGTGCAGATCGAAGAGGAATAGTTGAGGCGTGGCACGGAAGTCTACTGACTTTGAAGCAAAAATTCCGGCGTGCCCGAGGTGGCGAGCAGCAGCGGTTGCTCCCCAAGGATCTCTCAGCTCTACCCAGCAGCGCGCCCACTCGCTCTGCCGGATGTGGAAGCAGTAGGACAGGAACAAAACTTCGCTGTGATGTGAATTTGGAGAGAGTAACGAAAGGTGTATAGTATGGCTCTGGAACTGATATAAAAACGTATGGAAGAAGAGAACCAGAGCCTCCTTTTATAGGTGAAAACCGTGGGGGCAAAGTAGTAAAAAACGCATCAGATACTCAACGACTCCACTACTGGGTCAGACCCACGGAAAATCGGAACCACATTGATTGACTCGTTCAAAACCGTTTGAAAATATTTGAAATAAATCAAAGTTGGAAAACCAAAAGTATTTTGTATAAAAAGATAGTTTTGCCCACCCCGCAGGAGCTCCACCCGAACTCGATGAAAGGCGGCGGCGGTGCACGCGAGACCCATTCTGGCCCAACTAGTAAAGGCCCAATGTGCCATGTTGAACAGGAAAGGGAAATGATGCTTTATTAACCCACAAACATACCACTGTATTGTCGATGTTGAATAGGTAGTGGCATTAATATACTTATAAAGTGTTCAATTTTCGTCCATACACTTTTTATGTGAGACTTATATTTCAACATATAGGCTTTCTGGATTGCAGTGGGATGGATAAGAACCATCCTTGTAATTAGACCAAAGTCCGTGGATGCTAAAATCAGCAGCAGGCTTTCCTGTTTTGGGATAGCAGCAACCGTTCTTTGTGTTACAATACGATCCCGGTCCCAACTTGAAGGTTAGAAGGAGAGACTTGTTGGACAAAGTAGAAGAAGTCAAAATCATGCAAAACAGACATGCAAAGCTGCTGCAAGATCAACAACTTGATCAAAACTGAACAGTATCTGGATTTCATCATAACAATGTGCTTGTTATGTTTCGGCAGCATGTTTTGATCGGAAACAGAATACAAACGCGATGGTTTCAAATATCTATATGAAGATGGATTAATTGAAACTTTATTTGCAAGAAAGTCAAATCCCAATCCACAACAATTATATCTAAAAGGCCGGAAATTCAATGTCAGAGCCACAGCCACGCCCCTTTGGAAAGACAGGACACTCAATGAGCCTGGACCCGGAAGTGTCCACGCACAAGTAAACCTGGTACAACTGGCTGTTCCCTGACGTGTCCACATTGCACTCTATCCACGGCGTCAACCCAAGCCCTTCCTTGATGGCGCCCTTGATGCTCTCCAAACTGTAGGATCCTCCGTCAGCGTGTATTCCGGCGCTTTCGAGCATTTGCAGGAGGTCCGCTTTCTTCTTCAGGTCCAGAGTGGATTCGAAGTAACCGTGTTGGTCCAAGACGGACTCAGAACATGTTCCGTGTTTCTCCCACTCGTGCGTCCAGAACGCCGTCCCGTCGTTGCTCGGACAGGACAGTGTCGGCCAGCTCTTCTCCATACTGCTCATCAGGTCACTTACCTACACATCACCCATCGATTCATTCATCAACAAGAATAACAATGCCAATGCCGGCCTCATTTTTGTCTTTTTTGTTACCTTAATCCTACCTAACCTATGAATCAAAACGAGACACAAACCTTGGATGGATCATAGGGGCTGTCGGGATCGCAGTTAGAGGGGTAGGAGCCATCCTTGTAGTTAGGCCAAAGACCATGAATCCCAAAATCAGCGGCTGGCTTCCCGGTCGATGGGTAGCAACAACTCTTCTTCGTGTCACAGTATGATCCTGGCCACTGCACAAACAAACCCACCAAAATCATTAACTATACCCAAGATTCTAAAAGTCGCTAAACGCTAGTAGGACGGTTAAAGTCTTTTGAGGATTAATCGGGAATTAGTTAATAGGATCGGTCAACAAAGAAATGGGGCTTGAGCGGGCTCCTAGGCGAAACCTGATCGGGATTTTTAGAATAGTGACTATACCTATATCAACAACACAATGACCCAAAACAAAACGAAGATCCTGACCTGTTGCACAAAGTAGAAGAAATCGAAATCCTGGGAAACGGCGAGAACAGCAAGGTACTGGACGATCAGGAGCTGAATCAACATCAAGGTCGAACCTTTGGACTTCATTTTCTCTTCGAGAGGGCTTTGAGGGTGAGGGTGTTAAATGCTGATGGGTGGATTTATAGGGGGGGAAATGGAAGGTTGTGGGCAAGATATTGATGGCCATCTTGTAATTAATTATTTGCCTGTGTAATGTAACGGTGTTTCTATGTATCTATTTTTCTTGCCTAAAAAATAACTCATCCAAGGGTCCATGAACCTTTGATAATCTGACTGCAAATAATGTAATTAACGTCCAAATCTTTTTCTTACCACTTTCCTTAATCATAAATTGATTTTGTTGTTCAATTTCTAGTCAAAGAATATACCTATTATAAAATTCAAAATAAAAGGATTCTTAGTATCTAATCAGGTCAGTCTATTAGGTAATTTTCTCATCCTTAATGAAGAATTTATTGTTTCTTGTTTTCTGAATATGATCGATCCATCTGTAATCGAAATCAATTGAATTATTTTGAAAATGTATGTAAATTCTCAAGAGTTATTAGTTATGATTGATGAGTTATGAGTAGCCTCCAAACTCATGCTTTCACACTCCAACTGCTGGTGTGAAATACAATGCAATAATTGGAAGCTGTAGTGATAGTGACACTGGCTTTGTGACAAATAAGGGTCACACTTACAGGTAAGGCACGTTTATGTTACCTTCCGACGCTATAGAGTTCTTAGATCTGACCACCTCGATCCACCATGAGTTCGATCTGTCTTGTAGATAAGACATATATAACGAGATTTTGATACCATTTGTTAGCGTGACCGAGTATAATCAAAAGAAGAATCACATGAAAATCCATAATAGACATTGTTCTAACTTCAAAACTGGTATAGTAGGTAATGAGAACTAGATATTTAGGAGCATTTATCATAGAATTATTAATTAATTCCAAGATTATTTGGCATCACGTGAATAGGATATGCCATTTGCCATCACCTGAAAACTTTGACTCTGAAATGTCTATACACACTTAGAGTTGGAGGAGCTGCTGACAGACAAGTTCCTAGTTTCACACTGCTCATATATTCTTTATTTTTCTGATATCTTCCCTACTCCATTATTGGTCATAATCTTATAACAAAATTGTGAAGGATTAGTTTGCTCATGAACTGAATCATACGTGATTGTGTTCAGATTGAATACATGCATACAAGTGTGTGGTTCAAGAAAAATATGCGAATATACCATGATTTATCCAACTCCTCATGGAAATGGGGCACTGTCCTTATCGGTTATTATTAAAGTCTGACCTGCACATGAAGCACATACACAATAAAACTGGATATAGACAAGGGAATCAAATATCAATCAACAGAATAAACTTTTCCGATAGTTCTGCTCTGAATGCATTTAGACTTGTCATGTTCATACATCATAGGCCATTGCCGCATATAAATTCCACTTCAAACTTCACAGTTTCACAGCAAAAGTGCAAGAACAGAAGGTACTATAATGTTGATAAGAGAATCAGAAAGTGTAATTTTACTTCAACATCACAGTTTTACAGCAAAAGTGCAAGGAGTCAAAGGTGTCATAATGTTTAGAACAAGAAACAGAAACCTTACAATTTACAGGCCTGCAAGAAAACCAGAAACATGGAAATCTGCAAAGCTGTACATTGAGCTAAAAAGATAATACATATGTGTAATTGCTCAAACTTGCATGTCAGATCATCTTTCATTGGCCTAAACATAGTTAGGGTTCATCATGCGACATTGCACACCATTCTCAGAGTCCAACATGTAAGAAACAAAAGCGATTCATTCAATGACAAGTCATGATGTAAATTTCGAGTTAAAGGGTGCAGATTGTGTATACAGTACTCAATCACATAGTTTTATTACAGAACGAGGAAAAATTACAAGTTTCTTATGAAAAGAAACAATATTGACTAAATAAATTTGGTTACCAGAAATCCCCACAAGAGCACTTGCCATGCTCAAAATGATGAAAGCGCTGCACATCCCTAAGAACAATCTGCCTATCAAAGACCTGGGATATAAATTTTGCAGCAGAATGGCAATCCCCACAGACACGAAGGTTCTTCACAACACGAATTGTATGACCAGGAGGAGTGTTTAAGAGCCCATATGCAATGGCCAATTTCTCACTGTGATATCTCAGAGTCATTTCTTTATCCTCTTCTTCCATGACGGCATGAGCAACCAGAGAGGTATCGGGAACATACCCAACAAGCTTCAATTCTTTGACTAGCTCATCGAGTGCTCGGTGCAAAGATGTAGATGTAGAATGCACCCCATCCCCAGAGAAGAACTCATGTACCATATTGTTCACCTCTATGGAGCTACACCCAGGAACCTTTACGACTCCTCTATCTTTCATCAACTTCCTAAAGTAATCTACATCTTCCCACCTCCCAGCTCGTGCACATAGATTTGATAGGATCACATAGTCCCCTCCATGAGAATCATCTAGTTCAAAGATTCGTTGTATAACTCGCTTCCCCATATCAATATTGGCATGACTGCCACACGCAGATAATAAGGTTCTCCATAGTATAGGAGTAGGCTTGATTGGCAATGTATCTAGGAAATTATAAGCCTCGTCTAGAAGCCCAGCTCGGCCCCATAAATCAACCATACACCCATAATGCTTAAAAGTAGGAACAATTCCATATTCATCTCTCATACTGTAGAAATACTTGCAACCTTCTTCCACCAATCCAGTGTGACTACATGCATATAAGAGTCCCAAGAATGTAATTTGATCAGGTTTCACTTGTTCCATTTTCATTTCCTCAAACTTTGATATGGCTTTAGTACTTTGCCCATGAGTTGCGTAGGCCACGATCATCGCAGACCAGGCCTGCGTATCTCTAACATGCATGTTCTCAAACACAGAAATTGCATCATCTAAGCTGCCACACTTTGCATACATATCAATCAGTGCAGTATTCACCTTCACATATTGATCATAGCCGTGTTTCTTGACATAGTCATGTATCCACTTCCCCAAGTCTAATGCTCCTAACAAAGCACAAGAAGACAGAACACTGAGCATAGTAACATCATTTGGCTTAATGTCTTTCTCTTGCAATTCCCGGAACAATGACAAGGCCTCGTTAGGCCTACTGCTTCGAGCATAAGCCGTTATAATTGCATTATATGAAATAACACAAGGTTCCAATATCTTATCAAAGACCCGACGAGCAGCATCCACTTCATTGCACTCAGTATACATATTTATGAGAGTAGGGCACACATACATGTTATCACTCAACCCCATCTTGATAAGAAAACAATGCAATTGCTGACCTTCTCCCAAAGCTTTAGCATTTGCACACGCCTTGAGCAGAGACGGGAAGGTGTAGTCATCCGGGAATAGGCCAGAGCTCAGAACCTTAGCAAAGAGCGTTAGCACCCGAAGAGGGCTGTTGGAGCGGGAGTAGCCTCTGGCAACTGAATTGAAGAGTACAATATCTGGGTCAGGCATTCGATCGAACAGCTGGTGGGCATGGTTCATTAAGGGTTTGGTGGGGTTGTGAGTACACGAATTAACAAGCTTGGTGATCACAGACATGTCATTCTGAAGATGGGTTTTGATCGAAAAGGCTTGAATTTGCTTCAGCTCTCGCAAAGTGGTGCATTTGGGTAGCAGAGAAAGTGGATTTGGTGGATGGGTGTTGTTGTCATTTCTTGAGATGGTTCTTTGGAAAGGGAATGAAGCTACTGATGGAGATGGAGTCGCTGCCATTACAGTTCAATTGAAAGAGCTTTGAACTGAATTTGATTGTTCATTCCATTTCTCTGTGAGCCAATGAGGTTGTGGAGGAAAGAGGAGACATCCCGATAAGGAGAAGCAGAGCTCAACGGTAATTGCAGTAATCAACTGTAACACAGTGCACAGAAAGGAAATAACTTTATCCAATAGTCTATTGCCAACATCGTTAAATCACTGCCGTTGATTAATTAGGTGGGCCTGAGAAATAATAGGAGATGAAAAGACTATCAGGTCCGAGCAAAGACCCTAATAAATCCGGAAAAAAAAAGTGAAACAATTTACAAACAAAACGTTCTATATTCCTCAGAGGAGGCTGTTTAGGGTTTTGCAGATATTTCATCTTCATTGTTTTTTATTCTACTACTAATGACATAAAGATTATTATTTTTTTATTTAGGTTCCTTTGTGCTTTCTGGTAAGCTTCTCTGTAACATTTATATATTTTTTCTTCTAATCAAATAAACGTTCGTTACCATTTTCACTGTTGTGTACCCTACAGTTGTTTTGGGAATTGGTGAGTTGTTTTCTCAACTGGGTATTGTTTTCTTGTGATTTTTTTTCAATGGGTGTTATATGATAATGCGAAACAATCCTATTTTGATGATCTGAAAGTTTTCTGCTTTTAATTTGTTTTTGAATTTTGAGAGCCAACCCAACTGTGATTTATTTGATGTTGTGACATTTAATTTGATTTTCCATATAAAGTTTGCTACTTTATACACTTTCGTGGATTTCTAGTGCAAACCCAACTGAGGTTTTTTTATCACTTTCTGAAATTTGTTGTTCCTGGTTGAGTCTTGCTTTCTTCTCCATTTTGTATAGTGAGTTGTAAGTGCGTAACATTTAGTGTCTGGCCATGGTAGGTTTTAGCTCAATGAACTTCAAGTCTAGTACCTTGACACTCTAGTGCTACATTGGAAAAGTATAGTGAATACAGTTCAGATAGTAAAGTTAAGGTATCTGAGACAGTGAGACCTGGTTGGAACTGAAATGGGGGATGACAGAGTTCCTGGGATTGATGTTCGGAACTTGGATTGTCTTCTGGTTCTTGCTCAGTCAGCTGAGTTGATGTCCAAATGTGATGGAAATTTTGATACAGCAAATGGGATCAATGAAAATAGTGAAGGTGGGTGTCTGAAAATTGTTGGAAGTTCCTTATATATTAGCTGTAGTTGCTTAATTTTATGTTAGTCTGTGTTGCACACATGGCTACTTGTATACTTCATTCAGACAAACTTACCAATGATGATAGTTCAGTTTATGATATGGCTATTCGTTATGTGATACTTGTCCAAAAAAAAAAGCATTTCATTAACACCTGATCCTGTTGCTGTTTCAGATATGATATCTGTTAGGGAACATGTGGATGAAAGTGCACATGTTTCTGAAAATGATGTTACTCATTTTAATCAGATATCACATTGTGGTAGTAATTCTTTAGTACAAGAGAGCTATGAGGAACAGCACTTTGTTGAGCCTTTGCCAAGGAAAAAAGTTCGCCTGACTGAAATCAAGCGTCAAGCTAGGTCTAAACATGGTTTATTAGGGCAGCGATCTATTGGTGGAGGAAAAGCCATTCGCTTGACTAAACTTCATCGCCTAGCCCGGACCAAGGATGCTGGAACTTGGGCCAAGAAACTGGGGCTTGTGAGTTGTCAAGGTAAAATGTTTAAGGATCATGCCTTGCACTGAAGTTGGACAGATAATCTTCTTGTCCACATGAATTCTGGTTTAAGTGAATAATTTTCATTTATCAAGACTTACTAATTGCTAATCAATAATTTATTTATCTGATATTGTAACCAGATGAGCAAAGAGAACATATAAGTGGCAAACAATGTGCAAGTGAAGCTATCTGTCAAATGAGTGAGGCTCTATATTCTCCCTCACTGTTAAGAATTCTACATTTAACCTTTTGTCCTTTCTTATTTGTGTCGCCTCTGTTTCTGTTTACGGAAGAACTCATAAATAGACAGCATCGTGCATATATTAAGTTCTTACTCTGGTTTAGTATATTAGTATGAATTGGGTAATTCTCCTATTCCATAGGAAAGAACATATTAAAACAAAAATGGTGAATTTTGGTGGATATTTTAGATACTTGAGTAGGATCTGAAGAAACATGTTTTGTTTGATCTTTTGTTTCAGATTGTGTTTTCTCAGAGGTGGACATCATTCATGAATGTGGAGATAATCAATGTGACGGTACGTATACAATCCACAAGACATATGTGTTCTTATTAGTTTCTGGCTTCAATTTCAGGCGTATATATTTGTTTCAGATGAAATGTTGGCAAGACAAATTCAGAATAGTAGCACTGCTCAAACACATAAAGAAGCTAATAGTGGAACACTAATCACAGCTAATCGGATTGTTCAACCGTTCTTTGATTGCTTGTCAGATTCACAAGCAAATCATCGCTTAATCAGAGTAAAGTGCAAAGCTCGCTTGCCAAAAAGTCTTGGTTGATTTTGAGACAGCTTGGATATTTCTATACATGTAAAGGTAGATGTCATGTTGCTTTCTCCTTCGGTCAAGAGGTATTCAAAAACTCTTGTAAGCAAGGACAACATTTTTATACAAGAAAATCAAGTGTCTTAGATTGAATGAAAATATATTCATGTGACATGTCTAATAATTGATATAATTATGTTTTAACAGTAGGTTTAAATTGATTACAATGTAGTAAATGGTCTAAGAAGGTATTCAAGACGTTATTTATCTTTAAAACAAGTCAATGTTGAAAGTTGATCCAAATTCAAGCTATTTTGTAGCTTGATCTCCAAGTTACTAAATTTAGGGAATTGTCTTGGTTTGATTAGCAAGTAATCAATTTAGAGAATTTATGCCCTGTTTCCCAAACTGGGTCTTAATTGTGTAGAGATTTTTATTTCCCTATTTTGTATGAAGTATCTCTACATCACTCCTATAAATACCACATGTAAGCTGCCATGAGGGATAAGTTGAATCAGTGTAAATCCCCGGCGTTGTGTAAACATTCTCCCTATAGTGAAGTTTTGCTGGTTGGCGCCCGTGGTTTTTTCCTCTCCGTTGTTTAGAGGGGTTTTCCACGTTATATCGTTGTGTTCTCCGTTTTTGGTTTTGATCTTTTTCGTTTTATTGCCTATCGTTTTATAACAGTCAACACCTACAAATATTTCATATTTCACTCTCCAACCCAATTCCATTTAATAATTTTGTCTTGCATCCAATTTCACAAATAGGTCTTGCAATATTGAATATATTATTACAAACCTTTGCAACAGGCTGGTTACCGTTATCCTTTCAATATTATTTCGTAAATTTCCAATGATATATCTCTTTTGAAATCTTTGATATATATCTAAAGTTAACTCTAAATCACAACAATTTGAGTCTATGAAAAATCTTCAAAGTTGACCTAACTTATCAATATTAAAATTATAAAACAACATTTTTGAATGGGTTAATTATAATCAACTACCCTTAAGTTTATAAGATTATCCGATGCATACCCTGATGTTTTTTTTAACCAATATATACGCTTATCTTTCAATATGTACCATTTTTTAACGAATGCCCACTCTTATCGTTCAACTTTCAGAGAGTAAAAATAGTATAATTTGAAAGATAAGAGTAAACATTAGTTAAAAACATCAAGATACGCATCGGATAATCGTGTAAACTTAAGGGTAATTAATTGTAATTAACCATTTTTGAATCTAGACCTTTACTGAAAAAATAAGTATATGTTTATTAGTAGGTAATGATTTTCCATCTCTATTGAATTTAAATCAATAACTTAGTATTTCGAGAAAAATATTAAAATAATTAAATAGACTCAATTAGAGTTGAAGAAATAAAAATTGTTGGATGGCTTTGTTGGGGTTTACAGCAAGTAGGCGCCCTCTCTTTCTCCAACCCATGGAGTTCCAGTTTACCGCTGCGTGCGACTCCTTCTCCAGACCTCGTCCCGTGTATCACCTCCACTAGTGCATTAGTTCCCTCCATATTTCTTGTTGCCCCCACTATCCCGATATCCCATCACATCAAGTGATCAAACCCCACCATTCTCCTGCGTTATTTATGTCTTTTGAAACAACTTGTAGTGAGAAACTGAGAAATTTCATTTGGATGGTTGTTGAGTTTTATGTTTGCTAGACATTCGACAACAAAAACTCAAGACCATTCAGTAACAAAAATTAAGACCATTCAACAACTTTGTCCATTTCATTCAAAAGGTAGGAAACTACGAACAAAAACTTCCATTTCATTCAAGACCATCTTGTCCACTTCATTTTCGTACATACAACTTGTCCACTTTATTGTCTTATTCTACAACAAATGCAAACAAACTAGATACACAATAACAGAAAAAAAAAATTCCAACTCATCAATATTATTGTCTCTTCTTCTTCTTCTTCTTCTTCTTCTTCTTCTTCTTCTTCTTCAACCAAAACTATCTCAAAAACTCTAGAATCTGAATCACTTTATTTGTCACTGTAATTTTTCTTCTCAACTGTTGTATTTTTTGTTTTCAATTTAAGAATTTCTTTGTACACCTTAAAAAAATCCATGTTCATAATCTATCTACTTAAAAAAATTATCCTTTCGGCTACTGTGAAATTTGTTCAAACTGCAACATCAGATTTAACAAGTTATTCAACTAAATCCATGTGCATAGAAAATCCATGTTCATACAAAATCACAATCGATCCTGAAGCTATACTTTCAGTAACCATAACTCTACGATTTAGGATTTTTTTGAAATTACCTTATACCTACCGCAATTTTCAATTCTCCGCCCATAGTTGTCATTCGTCAAGGAAGTTCGAACTAGAGTTGATAGACCGCAAAAACACTTCAAGACTTCGTTGTCCATCTTCTCCGACAGCTCCGACACCACGAGCTTCTCTCTTTGTGCAAATACAAGCATAATCTTGAAGAACGAAGAAGACGGAAAAAACATGGCAACCCGGGCATTTTCTAGAAAATTAACTAGACATGTACCGAAAACGTGACTTTTTAATTGTTCACGGGCAAAAATTTATATATGGGATAATTCCATTTTAGTACCCTAAAATTTTCGGATTTCGTTTTTAGTACCCTAAATGTTTTTGTGCCACTTCAGTACCCTAAAACTTCATTTATTCCACTTTAGTACCCAACGTCTGATTTTCCATCCAGCACTGTTAACTTTCCATCCAATAAACATAAAATGTCCAAAATACTCCTCATGTTACATCAAATTTTCAAAAATGTGCCATTATTCAAGAATACCATGATTTTCAAAAGTTTTTAACTTATTACTTCTTGTACAGTATCCATTCAACACCATCCATTCATCCTTAATGAAGAACACGTAGAACTTGAAATTTTTGGATCTTCAAACACAAACCCAGAAATACAAGCCCATAATTTTGGATCTTCAAACACAAACCCAGAAATTTTTGTGAGTTTTGGGGAGACTACATCGGATTGTTTCTCCGACCCGAAAAAATCCAACGATGCAACCACCACAGCCAACATCGGATTTCGCTGCTATCTTGACAGCCCAGGGCATGAACGACAGTGTCGAGGGGAGATGGTGCTCACGGTGTTCGTGTATATCTGAACGGGACAACGGCTAGGTCTGCATCTCGGGAGGCGAGCTCCGGCGATGACTGCAACTCGGGCGGCGACCTCCGGCGATGTCTGCAACTCGGGCGGCGACCTCCGGCCATATCTGCAGCTCGGGCGGCGACGTTTTCCAGATCTGCAGCGTGAGGATGGAGGAGGCGAGCTTCACGCAGTGGGTATGGAAACCAGAACCAGATCTACCTCAAGCCATCAGACGAACTCAAACCCCTAAATCGGATCTCAGATCTGGTCGAAGCCGCTGCCCCTAGCTCGCCATTCCCAGGGCCATATTACCCAAATGGCCTTATTCTAGCAAAGTCTTACGGTGGCAGACCCCGTAATTTAGCTGAACTTATTTCTTTTATTTTTTATTTTCTTTTTATGAGTAAAATGCATGAGATTACATTTGTGCCCTTTTAGCACTTCAACAACATTGCCTTGTCATCTTCAAACTATCCTTGTCAGCTCTTCAAATTATCCTAGTCAGCTTCAACTTCAAATTGAAACAACTTATGTTAAGCTGTGTCGTTTTTCCCTCCTTCAATTCTATTTTCTTCTTCTTGTTGTTCGACTCCAAAACCCCCCAAAAACCCAGAAACCTTCGACCCAACTGATCTCCAGCAAGGAATCGTCTCCGTTCTTCTCCAGCAAGGTCGAAGGATCGAGTTCCAGTTTCCGGCCATTCTCCACAAGCTACAAGTATTGTCGGAGCTGAGATGGTAAGTAAGCCCTAACTGTTCTCGGTTTCCATTCCCTGGTTGTGCTTAGATAGGCTGAATTTTGGGTGAAATTGTGTTTAATTGTCGTGTAGCTACGTTGAATTCCTGTTTGAATGTAGAAATTTAGGGGGGTTTATTCGTTATGCTTAGATACAGTTTGGGGATATGTAGGTCGTAAAATCAGGGGTTGTTCTGGCTCGCAATCTGTGAGTTGATATTCTAGAATGGATTGTTAGGTCATTAAATCTATGGCGGTTATGGTTGGCAATCTGGGAATTAAAGTTCAATTTGAAATGAAGTGTGTTTATAGTTTTGCAGTTCAATTTGAAATGAATTGTTTTCTGTTATTGTAATTACTTGTTTGCACCCTACCAGGCAAGTTTATCATCCCTAGAGAGTAGGCAAAACTCAAATGGTGAAGAAAATGAAAGTTCTAGGTCAACTTCCTTCGACGGAGAAATTCCAAGTTATGATGAGGGTGAAAGTTCAAGTGCAAGCCTAGATAATGCACGATTAGTCCAAATTGAGCTGCCGGAGTTTAAACCTATTTTGGCCGAGAGTGAACATTTCGATTGCAAGGTATTAGTGAAGAGTCATGTAGGGGGAACTTTTAAGTTCATCAAAGGAGAACTTGAGAGATTAAGTGATGATGAAATCCACCTTCGTACCCTTAAAAAAGCTCCATTTGGTCATTTGATGGACATCCAACTGAGTGGTGACAATTCTTGTCAAATTCCTTGGTCTCTGTTAGTTTGACAAATTGACTTGGACCGGTCGTCCGAAATCTGGTTCTTGGTCCAAGGAAGACCGGTCAGATTTTCTTTAAAGGAATTCTATTTAATATCGGGGATAAAGTGTGGAGCTTTTCCCGATGATAAATTTTTTAAAAAACAAATGAAGTCCAAAGTTTTTTCCTCGAAACACTTCCCGACACTAGATGCTAGTATGTTGACCTTAGAGAAGAAATTGATCCAGTTGGTTGGCGAACAAATGGAGGTTAGGCCTTCTACGAAGCCTAATTGGGATATTATTAGGGTTTGCTTGCTGTTGATCATCGGGGGAGTATTGATGCCATTGGACAGACGCTTCCATAAGCTGGATCGCAAGTATTTGGCTTTAGTGGATAACTTGAAGATGTTCTACGCATACCCTTGGGGTACTCTGTCCTTCAGTTATCTACTAAAACAGATAAAAGCAAAGAAGTTGAGAAATAAAATGTTGGTGGCTGAGAAGAACCCAAGAAATGAGAGTAGTATGACATATGCCGGCTTCTTCCTTCCTCTCACAGTAAGTAACTTATCCATTGCTGCCAATATTTTTTTAATATCGTAGTGTACATGATGTCTCTTATGATTTGTATCTTTTGTCGTAGGTACTTGCATTTGAATGCATATCATCATTAGCAACGAAGTTCGCAATAATTCGTGAAGACTTCGGCGTAGACTTGCCTAGAATTCTAAAATGGAAGACAACGTGGAGTAGAAATCCGTCCTATAGTGCTGTTAGGGAAGCACTCTTAAAAAGCTCACCGGAGGTTAGGAATTTAATTTTCATATAATATATGCGTTTTCATATAAATTCCACGTATTAAATTTTATTCGTTTTTGTGCTCAAGAAATCGTAAGTCTGTTGGTCCCAACTGAGGAAGAAAAGAAGCAGCCTTGGATGGAAGAATTCGTGAACAAAGAAGAAGAACATCCGAATCCGTTGTTGGACAACATGGTGGAAAAGATGGAGCAAGGCTTTGTTGTTTCATTTCCAGAAGATCAGACCGTCCATGTGGCACCGCCAACTCCACCAGCAGCACCAGAGGAGGTTCAGGTTCCTACGTCACACCCACAGTCCGATGATGGACTTTACAAGGCTGTCATGGAGCAAATTGAGCTGCTAAAGAGCCAGGTCCTGTCAGTGCAGGCTGATGTGAAAAGTGTGTTGGAAGTGCAGAAGACACAATTTGAGGCGATCATGGGAGCTCTGTCAGCCCGACAACATGAGGACAGTCCATCAAACCACTTCGGAGCAGGTTCTGAAGCATCATTTTCTGGGCAGGACAAACAGAAGAACCAAGAAGATGAGATGGACATGTTCGATAATGTGACGGGGGATGTTGGTGAGAAGGAGTTGAACCAAGAAGGTGTGGCCACTAGAGTTGAAGTGAACCAAGGAGAAGAAGTGCCCGAGGAGGAAATGGATGAGAACCAACAAGAAGTGGGAGTTCCCAATGGTGGAGAGGATGGAGAGGAAGTTGATGTTTTAAAAATTGGAGCAGCCGTTGAAGATGAAGTGAACAAACAACAAGAAGAAGAAGAAGAAGGAGTGGCAGCTGGACAAGAAGGTGTGCCCGTTGTAGTGGAATTGAACAAACAAGGAAATGTGAATGAAGAAGTGAATGAAATAGTTAATGAAGAAGAGGAAGGCAATAAGGGGGAAGATGTGAATGAAAAGGAACAGTCCGTGGAGAAGGAAGTAGTTGAGGTGAACCAAGAGGTGCATGAGCCGGCTGCTGTTGAAAAGGCCAAGGAAATTCCAGATAGAGTTACAAGAAGTAAGCGTCTTGCAAAAAAGGTGAAGTTTAACACAAAGAAGCCTGCCACAAGGGCCACAAAGAGGAGGGGGGCTGCCACAAAGAATCCTAGCACAAGCAAGCGGAAGAGAGAAGAATCAAGCTCGACGAAAGTCTCGGCTCCTATTATACACGAGCGGGACAGCGAAGCAACGAAGGAGAAGAAGAGGAGACTTAAAGGGAACTTAGAGAAGTTGAACCCTCTCCTTATGCCTGATCAATCCACAACCCAGGTGTATAAGGATGTGATCGCAAAACTGAAGAGGAAGAAGATACCCTTAGAGGAAATCCCAAAAACACCTTACGGGGAGGTCAGCTTGTCTTACTACACAACTCTCAGCGGGTCAAACGAAAAGTTGAATGCAAGGGTAAGGTGGAACCTTAATTATTTGCATTGTTTTCAATTTAATTTAAATTTAATAAAATTACTTTTATGTATGCAGCACATGAATGATTGCCTGTTTGGAATTAGAAAGCGGCAGGGGCGTTGCAAGAAGCACTATGCACAGAATGCTGTGGTGTTGGACGCAGAATTGCAGATGTCGTTAAGGAAGGGCACATGGCATGGACTCAAAGTGAGAACCCCCAAGTAGCAGATCGCTTAATGGAATACGTTAGGGGCGATCTTCCGATCTTTGCTGGTAAGGAATGGGCAGGTTGTGACATAATATTTTTTCCTTTGCTGGTGGACGAAGTATCACAGCATTGCGTTATGGTGGAGGCGGACGTAACTCTCTGCAAGCTCATCATGTATGACTGCTATAGAACAATTCCGGATAATTCCCTTTATGCAGTGATGGAACCTTTTGTGGTGATGTTCCCACAAATTCTCATTGCTGCCAAGAATTTTCACGCGGAATTACTGCATTCGGGCACCAAATGGACGTGTGAAAGGCGGTCTGATTTGCAACAAGCGGAGCTTAGGTATGGAATCTTCTACAACTTTGCATGTTATAACATTTTATTGTTCTATAACTGTTACCCTTACTTAGTAGTCAGTAATTTGCATTTATTGTGCAGAGGAGACTCGGGTGTTTATGCGCTGAAGTATTGTGAGCTGGAGCTCCAATCATTTCCGATCCCTATTTACATCCGTCCACAGTATGCCTCTTTTTACCGCTTGAAGATGTGTGTGGACATAGCAACATAATTCGAGAAGTTCTTGGATTACAAACATGAATGAGTTTTCATATGATCATCGAGGATAAAACTTTACTGTTTCAATGACTTATAATTTGAATATTTGAGGTGGATTGTAATTTGAATTGTACACTTTGATGTGATTTTTATTATTTTGGTGACCAAGATTGGTTTTAAATCTAAACTGCTTTCATGTATTAGTATAATGTTAGCCTTATGTTGAATGGATTATATTGTTAATTGGTTTTATACTATTTTGTACGTTAGGTTTATTTGGAAACTGAACATATGAGGACAGATTTACGGTCGGAGTCAAATTTTGTTCCATTCTAGGAAGATATTTCCAATCTGAACTGCCCGTCTAGAACATATGTTTCTAGAATGGTTTGGAAGTCTAGTTGGTATATGACACGTATGTATGTGAATTCTAGAATATATATTTCTAGAATGAATTTAAATTCTAGAATAATCATTTCAAATTAATGAATATAGGTGGCAATCGGTTGTAATTGGATTGTGAACAGTTGTGTCTTGTCAAAGTCATTACAGTTATAGGGCCATGCCTATACATGAATCGAAGAGTCTTTTGGAAGATGGGTGTAATTATCACTTGTAATAACTTCTTTAACCAAACTTGTCATGTCAAAATAAATTTTAGTAATCATGTAACTGATTTTCCTAGCCTATATAAGAAACCAATTTAGAACCCATGCAACCCACACTGAAAATCCATTCTGCTTGGTAAAAGGTCTCTTCTTCTTCTTCTTCCTCTTCGTTTTCATTTTCAACCAACTCCCCCTATCTTCCAATCCATTCATGGACTCTCCACCACCACCATCCCCACCACCCAACTCGCCCGAGGGTTGGTTATTCGACGATTCCAAACCTAGCCTATACCCCCATAACTCTCCCCCGTTTGCTGCCACCAACATCAGCAACAGTGACTCCGACGACTCCGACTGCCGTGAACGGAAGCGTTGAGAGTCTGACTCGGACGCCCCTGAGGACGAGCCCTTCTCTGGGGCTGAGGAGGAGGGGGACCCTGACGAGGACCCCTGTTTACGGGAGAAGGACTCCGACGACGAGGAGGACGATTCGGAGGAGGACCCATAGTCGGTTGTGGAGGAGAAGCACTCCGACGATGAGGAGGACGAAGAGGAGGAGGTTTCGGAGGACGAGGAGGACGAAGAGGAGCAGGAGAAGGAGGACAAGGAGGGGAACAAGAAGGAGAAGGCGAAGGCGAAGGACAAGGAGGGGAACAACAAGGAGGTGAAGGCGAAGGACACAACACCAGCACCAGCACCAGCACCAGTAGCACCAGCACCAGCAGCACCAGCACCAGTACCAGCACCAGCCCCAGGCTGGCCGGAAGATGAAGAAGACGACCCGTATGACGCCCTGTTTGTTCCTGCCAACATACCGGCCGCAGACCCTTATGAAAGTGTCGGCTCGAATTGGCCTTCATGGGACTAACTAACTTCTTGTATAAGAAGTTAGTTAGTTTTTTATATTTATATATGCCAGTTCAGTTCAGGGTTTGCAGGGGCAGGGCGTCCTCCTTTTGGGAAGGACCGGATGTTCCATGTCTGTTGCTTTTGGAATGTTTTTTTGTTCAGTGTGGAAGTTTGACTTTGAAGTAATGTTTTTTTTTGTTATCTATGAACTATCCCTATTTTGTAGGCCTTATCAAATGGCCTTTGTCCAAATATGAATATGAATTCTAGTTTATGCCTTATGTCTAATTTACAGTTTAGTTTTAGTACTTTATGCCTTATGTATGATTTACAGTTTAGTTTTAGTACATGTAATTATGTTGAAAACATTTTCCAACCTGACCTGCCAATCTGGTTGTTTGTAGTATCAGAATTATAATCCAGTCCGGAAAACATTTTCCAATCTGAACTGCCAGTCTGATTACAAGCAACCCTTAATATGGCCTAGCTACTTATCCAAGTACATTCATACATTCATACTAACCTACTTATCCAAAAACTGATAAGAAATCCTACAACAACTAACATAATCATTGTTTTGCCTTTGTCTCTTTGAGCATCCAAATCTAATTGTAGCTTCAGAATCCTTTCCTCATCTTGTTGTTGTTGTTCAAACACAATAGAAAGCTCAGCTTCCATCCTTGCAATTGTATGTTCACAAACTTTCAGTGTCTCACGCAATTGCAATTCCCCATCTTCCATCCTTGCAACTCTATCTTCTAAAATGGCAATTGGGTAAATTGGCCCTCTATCGTCTAATATTTTGTTGAATTGTTCTGCCTTCCCAGCTGACTTTTTCCCACATTCGACTTTGGGTCCATCAATCCAGCGAAAAAAATCGCATTTTTTGGTTCCCTCAGTCTACCAAAAAAATAGAACAAACCCTAATTTCAGCATAAATTTCAATTCCCACATCAATCAAAAAGGAAACCTTAATTTCAGCAGCAATTCCTAAATTAGGAATATCTAATCGCAGCAGGACTTACCAAATCAACAACAAACTATAATTTGAGCAGGATTTCCCAAATCAGATCACCCTAATTTCAGTTCAGCTGGAATTTCGAAATCAAAAAAGAAAAACCCTAAGCTTTTGACTTACCATGAAATTACCACACCCAACGAACCTTCTTCCTGGATTCATCTTCGTGGTTGAGGTTCGTACAGGAGTTTCAAATCCACAGTGGCAAATGACCTTCTTCTTCGCGTTCGCGTTCGACTTCTTCATGAAGAACACAATTTTCGCGTTCGCGCCTTAATGTTCAAATAAAATCTGTTTGAAAACGTGTGGATTGGGTTGAATTATATTGTCGTTACCAAAGTAACGGATTTTGTCAAAAAACTAACTACCGGCTGGATGTAAAACTTAAACTAACGTCTGTTTGCGTTACTATTCAGTTTAAAAACCATTTTAATGTGTTTAGTTTAATATTGCCTTTAATAAACCATTTTAATAGTCACCCATTTTCTTATTTTAATTATTTTGGAAGGATATCCAAACTTTAATACAATTGGTAAAAAAACAAATATTGTATGCAACAACTGAATGAACCCAATTTCTAGTGTTCTGTACCTTGTACTCGTGTTTCTGGGAAGCAACAATTCTGTTCTCATTTTGTCTATAATCTGCTGCTCTAGAAAATATGTTCTAGATCTAGAAGAACGTTTATAGATTTTCACTAAAATTTTTAGTTTGTATGTCTGTTCTAGTTGTTACTATCCAAGTTCTCATGAAAGTCTAAAATTGTTATTAGCGTTCTACACTCCATTCTAGAAAACAGTATTCCAATTTGGACTGCCAGTCTAGACACATTATTCCGATTTGGACTGCTAGGCTGGTTACTGTCTTGAGTATCTGGAACACCAGACATCAAATTCAGCATTTCCCCGTAAATTAAATATTCTAAAGACATATAAGCAACAAATTGAATAGAATATAAGAGAATGTAGAACATGCAAACTTAACAATGACAACGTGGTCATGAACTTCCACAGTCAGATAATTTTTCTTGAAGTGCTTTTGTATATTATTTTTTTTAGGATGGAAGTCGTATTTTAGATTTAAATTTTTTGTAACAAACCATTTTAATTCATTTATATTGTTGCTTTTATTTATTTTGGAAGGATATACAAACTTTAATACAATTGGTAAAAAAACAAATATTGTATGCAACAAATGAATGAACCCAATTTCTAGTGTTCTGTACCTTGTACTCGTGTTTCTGGGAAGCAACAATTCTGTTCTCATTTTGTCTATAATCTGTTGCTCTAGAAAATATGTTCTAGATCTAGAAGAACTTTTATAGATTTTCACTAAAAATTTCAGTTTGTATGTCTTTTCTACTTGTTACTGTCTAGGTTCTCATGAAATTCTGAAATTGTTATTAGCGTTCTACACTCCATTCTAGAAACAGTACTCCAATTTGGACTGCTAGTCTAGACACATTATTCCGATTTGGACTGCTAGGCTGGTTACTGTCTTGAGTATCTGGAACACCACACAACAAATTCAGCATTTCCCCAGAATTTAACTATTCAAAAGACATATAAGAAACAAATGTTCATATTCATATTCAGCAAATTCAGCATTTCCCCGGAAATAACAAGCAATTCTTCATATAACAAGCACAAATTGATTGTTCATAAACTACAGCATACATCCCAATTCCAAGTTCCTCAACAAGCACAAATTGTTCAACCATAAAATACAGGATACATCCCATCCCAATCCAATTACATAAAAACTGGCCTTATTACATACTAATTGTCATTTCACATGTTGTCCTTGTATGAACAATTTCACCACATAATCCACATTTTCTTATTCTTGGTGGCCGACGTGGCTCACCAGCCGATGGGAGTCTCTTGACTTGTGGTCTACCGCGCTTTAGTGGTAGTTTTGGAGGGATAACCTTCATAACTGGTTCGGAGCTAAGAGAAACCCAATCTCGTTCTGCTTGTACGGGATAAAGGGTTTCAAAATAAGCCATTCTCCATAAATTCAGTGAGTAATAGTCGGAGCAGAACTGATAACAATCAAGGTTCTTCAACTTGGCAGCTGCTATTGCATGTACACAAGGCAATTTATCCAAGTCGAACACACGACATTCACACCGCTTCTCAAGTAAATTAACTATGGTCACATGTTTGTTACCAACAACCTGAAACTCTGACGCGTTGAGCTGTTTCACTTTCAAGGTGGCAGCGACTCGTGTCCTTACCCGAAGGACTTTCTCTACATATTGAGTCATCTGTGTACCTGAAGGTATACATGAAATGTGATGGCGACGTCTATTGAACCACTCTGAAACTTTCTCCTGCATAGCATCAAGCAATGCAATGACAGGCCACTCTCTTGGCTCTTTCAATGCTGCGTTTATCGACTACACTCCATTTGTTGTCATGATATTGTACTGATCACCTCTGAAGTGTGCTCTAGCCCACTGATGAAGCGATTTGTTTCTTCAAGATACTCGATGGCCGATGGGTAGGATTCAGTCATAATTTCATACAGTCTGTTGAACTCAGATACCTGGTACGCTTCAGTGCATTTTTTGAAAGCATTTAGAAGACCTTCTGTAGCACCAGCCTTTTTTTGGAATGAAGTCGTACATTTCGTCTGAGATGCCACCTACAGTGTCCATGATCTGCTTTGGGGTAGATCTTCAACCTCCCATTGATGATACTCTGATTCCTATCAGAAAGAATTACCAATTCATAATCATCTGGTATAAATTGCTGTAACTTCTCAAAAAACCATGTCCATGACGCATCATTCTCTGTGTCTACAATTCCCCAAGCAATAGGATATTGCTGATGATGACCATCTTGTGCGGTTGCAATAAGCATTACTCCTTTGAACCGTGTCTTCAAGAAGGTGCCATCAACCGCAACGACTTTTCTCATTGTCTTCCATCCTCGAATACATGCAACATATGCTATAAATACATATTTGAACCTGCTTTCTTCATCCACCTTTAGATGAGTGATTGTTCCTGGATTCTTCTGTACAACCATCTCCAAATAAGCCGGAAGGAGTGCATAACTTTTCTCGGGATCCCCTGTAAGATAAAAGTTGGCAAGTCGTCTGGCCTTCCAAGCTTGCCAGTATGGTATCTCGGTGCTTGACTCAGTGTCATTTTTCAGAAATACTTGAATTAGTCTTGGACACGGTGTCGTCTTTTGACCCGCACATTTTTGCCTCACGTATTCAGCAACATATTTAGTAGTTGCTTGCCGGCGGTGGAGCTTCGTCGCATTGGCAGAGCAATGCTGAGTATTGTAATATGTTCTGACGGAGAACTGCCTTGTGGTTCCAATTTTGGCGGTCCGCACTCTCCATCCACAAGGTTGGTTAGCACATATTGCCACAAACACCGTCTTGTTAGATTTTTCAGCACGATAATCGAACCCGTCCTTCACAGCAATATGTGACAAAAACGTCTGAAACTCTTCTTTCGTCTCAAATGTATCACCAACTGCTAAACCTGACCCATCTTGGAAACCGATCGAGTTTGCTTCGGCATCAAGCACTTCCGTTGGATAAAAGTGGTCTGCAGGATCAAAACTTGATCTGGATTGTTCTTTTTCTGGATACTTTTGTTCGTTTTCCATATCTTCCAATCCCACATCCTCATCCACTGCCACTTCTTCCTCATCAACTTCCACACCCGCTTCCACCTCTTCCATATCATCATCATCATCATCATCATCATCAGAACTAAACTGTTCTAGAATCTCTTCTACCCCGCCTTGCCTATCATAAATATAATCATCATCAACATAATCATCTTCAACACTTAACTGTGCGGGAGTAGGATTTGACCCCGCTGGAGTCGCTACTACTTCTACATCAGTTCTACCCCTACTACCAGCTCGACGTGGGAGATGCACGCGTTGCCTACCGTTGTTAACACTCATAAACTCAATGGATTCCACCGTATTTATTGGACTACACATGTCCCTGCCAAAATACTCATCACGTACACCGGGGGCAGCAGGAGGACTCATTTCCATTTCCCTACCACCGGTATGTTTGTTAATCACCTCCACACGCAGTATGTTGTTTCGGGTCCCAAGTCCATATTCCACAACAAAACCAAGAACAATTTCATCGTCTTCTAAAATAACCGGATCCATTCCTCCAACATCGTCAGGCAAGTCCGGTAGTAAGTAGCTCACTTTCAATTCATTTTCATTTTTGTCCACTCCGGTCTTCTCATACAATTTATCCCATAACCTCTTCTTCAATGATGTATCTTCATCATCAAGAAGGATATTCATAGACTTGGAATTGGATGGTATCCAACTATATTTCCCGTTCTCGTTCAAATATTGCCCACGAAAAGAAGCATGTACTAGCACTCTAACCATTCCTACAACAATTATGAACATATCAATATAAAGCTACAATTTACCATAACAAACATCTATAAATATTTACAACTCGATTTTAAAACAATTTCAAACAAAAAGGCATTTGTTTGTACATAAAGGACTTGTAAAACTATTTTCAAACAAAACCCAAAAGGGGTAAAGCCTTACATATACATGATTTAATAACAGATTCATACTACATTCTGATACGTAAAATACCGGATGGACACCCATTCTAGTTTACATGAAACCAGAACGCCAAACCGTCCTGGTAACAGCTCATACCAGAACGTGTCGATCTGAACTATTATCATCGGCATGGTCCGAACTCGAACCACATCATCACACGAATTGGAGGTCCAAATGAAGCAATACTAGCTCGAAATATGTTTCAAAACCATTCCATGATAACATTAAGTGCGTTTAAACATACATATTGCTCAAAATCTACAAATTAGGTCTTTCCAATTACTTACCTCGACCTAGGGTTTTTTTGGGCAGCCTTCAATGACAGTGGAACAATCAATTGAGCAGCTCTCACGACAAATTGAAGAAGAAACGACGGGTAGGAGGACAAACAATGCACGGGACAGCAGCAATTGAAGAAGAAAAACGAGGATGAAGGAGAAGCGAACGAGAATGGGGCAAAATTCTATTTCCCCAATTCAGCTGGATTTGGCGCGAATTAACTACCGACTGATGACGTGGATTTGGCGCCAACAGGGCAAACGAAAGCTGACGTGGAACAAGAGTGAGAAAAGAGTTGGGTGCTGACATGGATCATCTATGAGGGTAATGTTGGTAGTTGGAAAGAGTCATTAATGAGGAGGCTATGTAGGTGAGAGCATTGAATGTGGAGACTATTTTAATTATACTTTCCTTTTAAAAGGCCATTTGGGTAATAAGGCCCCATTCCCAGTTCGTCTTGTGGTTGAAACTTTGACATAAGTGGCTTATGCTTGAGAAAACGCTCTGGTAGATCTGATGAACTCAAACCCTTAATGGACAAGATGAACCCTTAATTCAGTTCTTGTTGATAGATGAGGTTTGGTGAGAGTGTGAGGCAGAGATCCGTGAGAGTTGGATGTAGATTAGTATAGGTCATGTACTGGTGTAAGTAATTAGATGTAGATTAGTTTAGGTTTTTTTATATAAATTTTAAGTTTTAATTATTATATAGGTTAGAAAGTTAAAGGGGTAATTTTGGAATTTAAAAAAAAATTGGGTCATGTGCATTGCACATGACAAAATTCTATTAAAAAAATGGATGGAAAGTTAACGGTGGGTACTAAACTGGAATAAACAAAGATTTAGGGTACTGAAGTGGCACAAAAAACATTTAGGGTACTAAAAACGAAATCCGAAAGTTTTAGGGTACTAAAATGGAATTATCCCTTTATATATCTTTATAAGTTGATAATTTAAGTTATGCATTAGTTATGTTCATGGGATGAATCGAAACTCACCTGGAAAAAAAAAATTTCATCATCATAAATTATCAATGTTGATCCAAATTGTAATCCTAAAGAGTCTCAGAGACTTCTAATTAGAGTTTCCCTCTTTCTTCTCTATAACCCCTTTTTCTCCCCACTTCCGAGATCCAAGCCCACTATGGCTCCATCCTCTTCCTCAGCGTCATCGTGTCGTAGTCGCACGCCTAGCTTAGTCACGACGTCGCTTGAACCAGTCCGGACATGTCTCTCTCACTGCGTCCCAGAAATGGCCTTCCTTCGTCGTTGGCGTCGTCATCATCAGCGAACCTTCTGTTATCGTTGACGCCACCATCATCGGCGAGGGGATCTCAGCCAACTTGGGTTATCCGATGGCCTCCGGTCCTAGACCAGCTGCCGCCGCCACACGGTCGATTCTCACCAAAACGTCGGGAACAGAACCCTGTGGCGCCGCCGACACTATTGGATCTGAATGCACCCCCGACTCCTCTCCCACCGCCGACCATACATGCATCGCCGGATCTGAACGTCCTTAGCCTTGATGTTTTCTCGAGCCATTTGGGAGGATTCTCCATCGAGGACAACGAAGACGAGTACGCGATTGTAGTGGTCCCTCAGGAGTCGGAGGTGAAGTGCCTCATTAAAGAGGATGACGAAGATCAACAGGCGAAGGCTCAACAATAGCCTCGCCAAGGATAATGAGATAACCGGGAGAGGGGGGGAAGGTCGGGAGACAGCCTATACTTCAAGACCCGAGGCGGGCGGTGCTGGGAAGTCTCGGGAAAGCAAGCAAAACAGCGCAAGATCCAGTTTACTTTTGCTGCTTTTATTCTATTAGTTGTTTTCATACTGTTTTGGACTTTGGTTTATTATGTTTACTTTCAGTAATTTCAGTTTTCATGATCGGTTCGATCGTAGGGACTTTTATTTTTATCTAATATGTAAACTAGACTATTTTACGAGTTCAGAGCGTTGGGTGTCCTACAGAAGACCCGGACTTATTCTGTTCTCATGACTTTTAGTCCGTCACTTGTACCGATTCGCATGCATTAAGTTAATGCAATCCCTCGATGTTACCTTTCAGGAAAAAAAAAAGTTATGCATTAGTTACCGTTTTAACCTAGGGTTTTTATCCTAAAAATGTATATAGTATTGGGTAGTTAATACCGTTAACTTTCAAGAAAAAAGGGCTAGGAGAAGAAGCCCATCATCCCCCGAAGGTAGTCCAGAAAGGAAGAAAGCAGGCCCAAACACCTAATTCGGGAACAGAGCGGTCAACAACAGTCAACAAGCGAAACACCGGGAAAAAGGAGAGACGAAATGAGATTAGAAATAGGTAGGCGACACAATACGCGTCAATATCATCTTCTCCGAGAACACGAGACCCATCGGAGGAGAAGAACCGTAAAGCTTTTTTTTGCAGAGATAGAGACCGAGACAGAGGGAGATAGGCCTCTCTTGACTTAGCCCCCTTCTCCGTCTCCGATCGACCCCGATCCATGGTTATCTCCTCACCCATTTCTCGTTTTTGATGCGACGACCGAATGCTTGCTCCCCGACGGTAGATTCCGATTCCTCCGCCCCCGTCAGAAACATGGAACCCATGAAGCTCCTAATCAGATCCCCTAATCGATCCAATTTCGCTAAATCGTCCCAGCGCGGCTGCAAATCCAAGCTCGTCGTTTCTATCCTCACGATCACGCTCGTTTTGGCATTTGGGTATATCCTGACCCGGAGTTCTCGGCATTCCAGATCCCGGAGGTACGGAATTGTGATCGACGGAGGCAGCACCGGGACCCGGATTCATGTTTTCGAGTATCAGGTTGAGGATGGGAGTGCTGTGTTCGAGTTTGGGGCAAGTGGATTGGCGTCGATGAGGGTCAATCCTGGGCTTTCGGCGTATGCGGATGATCCTGAAGGAGCGGGCGGTTCGCTCAAGGAGCTCCTGGAGTTTGCGAAGCGGCGGGTGCCTAGAGAGTTTTGGGCCGAGACCGAGATTCGGCTGATGGCGACGGCGGGGATGAGGTTGCTGGAATTGGGTGTCCAGCGGCGGATTCTGGAGTCGGCTAGACGGACGCTTGTGCACTCTGGGTTCAAGTTTCAACGGGAGTGGGCTTCTGTTATTACAGGTACTGCATTTCACATTGCTGCTTGTAATGATGTTTTATGGGCATTTCATCAATGGGGATAGATTCAAGGTCACTTATTTTCATGTTATGCAACATAATTGTTGAACCAATCTCTTTGTTGTTGTGTGTTTACTGGCATGCAAGGGATGAAGATAGATGCAAGATGATTATTCATTCATGCCAATGTTGTTGAACATAAATATCTATCTATGTATATATAATCTGGAAAAAAATTAAGTTAAATTATGATTGTTTCTGCTTGTCTGATATTAGGTTCAGATGAAGGGGTGTATGCTTGGGTAATTGCTAATTATGCACTTGGTACTCTTGGAGACCATCCTGCAAAGACAACTGGGATTATTGAACTTGGTGGTGCTTCTGCTCAGGTTTGCTTTCACAATCGCTACTTTTAAATATTTGCAGTGCCATTATCGCTGTCTTGTTGCATTATCTGTAATATGCTTGTAGTTGAAAATGTCAGTCTCAACTTAGGAGATCATGACAATGCTGCTTATTTTCTAACGATCAAAATAATATTAGAAAAGTGACTTTCTGTCAAAACTAAAGATTTGTGTGCTATTCGAGTTGGAAACATTGAATTGTTGACACTATACTGATTTATAAACTCAAGCTACACTTTGTTTATTGAATAAAAGTTAAATGGTCATAATATATTACTTTGTAGCTTATGGAGTTACTGTATTTAAGTTCTGGTATTACTGCTTGTTTCATAGCTCCTACTAATGAGAAGCATTAGATACGGGCTATGATTGAGATTGTCGGTCACCTAAATTTCAGGTAACCTTCGTCCCAAATGAGCATGTGCCTCTCGAGTTCTTGCACCCTGTCAAATTTGGAAATTTTACTTATAATCTCTACAGCCACAGCTTGCTCCATTTTGGTCAGGTAAGCTACCTACTTTCTTCTTCTTCTTCATGTTTTCTTGTTCTGCCTTGTTAATTATGGGATAGGATTACCATTCATTACTTGTTCATTTTGGTATAGCACTGAACTCCTTTCCGTGGCTCTTTTCTCCCAAATTTGGCTTGAAATTTTTCATCCTGAGGTAGACATAGTTCTGAGCGTCTTTTGAGTTCTCTATTTTTTTTTTTGCAGAATGTGGCACTGGACTCATTGAGGAAATCAATTATTTCTGGGGACTTTGCATTGGGTCAGTATTTGCTTGCTTTCAGGACCAGTTTTTGTACATTTTTAATTTCTTGAAGGACTACCTTAACTTCCTTCCACACCTTTTAGTGATATACTAAATCTGTCTATGATAAATGTTATGCGTTGATGTCATGTTGACGCTTGAGGTCTTGTCTGTGGTCTATACTCAAACACATTATGTGTTCTTAGAGTTAATTGAATGAAATGAGGCTCTATAAGTCGTAACATCAACTTTTAAAGTACTGCAAAAATCCATCCAGGTTGAGTTGTGGATGGTCATGCTATTGCTGTGTGCTTGTAAGCTGTCACTTATTTGCTATATGTTGTTATCTGCAGACCAAAGCTGCTATGTTATGCCTTAATGTCTACCACCTGGTGATTTTTATGATACTATAATATTACACTTCTAATTTAATGTTTTACAAAATCTGAAGAACAATGTCATGAACCACTAGGTGTTTGTTGCATTGCTGGAATTATTCATATTTGAACTTGGATAAAGGTAGATGTTTAGTTATATTCTGAAGAATACAATTGGATGGTTTCTTCTGATGTAAACCACTCTCTTGCTCTTCTTTCTTCAACCTCTACTACGACTACGTGGCCGTACAACCTGATAGAAATATAGAGTTAAATTAATTTAATCCACTACAAGATGTGATAGATTTGATCAATAATCTTGTCGTTGTAGAAAAATTGTATCACAACCACTCTCTGATGCTATGTTTTGTGGGAGGTTGCTGGTTCTACTATCGTTGCTGTTTGATTTTTGTTGTAGAATCCTATCTTTGATCGGATATGGAGCATGGGTGCATAATAAGTCAGACATGTCTTCTAAAAATGGAATAATAATTGGGTTAATTACCTTTAGTACCCCTTATGTATTGGTAACACTCCTTTAGTACCCTGATATATTGGGAACGATCTGGACAAAATTTTGGTCAAGTTTACGCCATTTCGATGATCTGTGACCAATTCATAAGGGGTATTAAATGTTCCGTTATCAATACATAAGAGGTATTAAATGATCTGTGACCAATTCATAAAGGGTACTAAATGTGTGTTACCAAAACGTAAGGACTGTTATTGAACATTATAAAATTTTGGGGTACTAAAGGTATGTTACCAATTCAAAAGGGGTACAAAAGGTAATTAACCCATAATAATTCAGAAGGTCTCATATCACCCTTCATTAATGCAGCTACAGGATCTTCTCAGAATGGAATGTCTATAGATCCTTGTACTCCTAAGGGGTATTCACATGATTCAGAGTCCTGGAACCATTTACCAAGTTTTTTGGCAGAAAAAAGAAACTATTTATCCCCTCTCTATTCCAAGGGTAACTTCTCAGAGTGCAGATCTGCTGCATTGACACTACTGCAAAAAGGAAAAGGTTACAAGCCCTCTTTCTGACTTTGTTAGATCTCTCTCCATGTTTCTTTCATTTCTCTATAAAAGTCATGATTGTAGTTTTATGTGCCAAGCAGAGAAATGCTCCTACCACCATTGCTATCTGGGATCAACTTTCATACCTAAGCTCCAGGGGAAGTTTTTGGCCACAGAAAACTTCTTCTATACATCACAGGTATGCCTTCATAATGATCTTATTTGGATTCTCATCTGGGTATGCTATTTTCATGATTAATTTCCCCCCTTCATTGTAGCTGCAGTTTAATCACATTGGTTTAAGAATTTTCCTTTGGCTTACCTCTTTCTTTTACTTGTGATTAGTTCTTCGGACTGGGCCCAAGGACATTTCTCTCTGATCTGATGGCTGCTGGACAAAAGTTCTGTGGCGAAGATTGGTCAAAGTTAAAGGAGAAACACCACTCACGCAGTGAGGAAGATTTGTTGCACTACTGTTTCTCATCAGCGTATATAGTAGCCCTTTTACATGACAGTCTTGAAGTACCTATGGAAGATGAAAGGTGTCTTTTGTTTTATAAACATAAGGGTTACTTGCAGATAGCTATTGCGTACTATACGTCTTTTGCACATAACTATCCCCAACTTTAAACTGGCGCATCCAACTACCTACACTTCTCAAAAAAATATATACCTCTTTTTTTGCCAAAAAATGACGAAAAAGCCCTTGAGCCTAACCTAAAAAAAATACCATTTTTTCGTCTTTCTAATAGTTTCATCTTTTACAGTGTCTTTTTACATCCACTCAACCGTTTTCTACATCCAATCAAAATGTTTTGGTAGTGAAGTCATTTGGGGTCAAGGGCATTTGCGTCATTTTCTGTCAAAAAAAGCTTTGTGTAATTTTTTGAAAGTTCAGATAGCTGGATGTAAAAGTTGGAGACAGTTATGTGCAGAAGAAGTAGCTGCAATTAACCCTAAACATAATTTCCTCCTAATCACATTTACACCTATGCTAATGATTAGGATTAATCTTAAACAGGATCGAGTTCACTAATCACGTGGAAAACATCCCACTCGATTGGGCTCTTGGCGCGTTCATCTTGCAGACCTCAACCGATATGACACAACCTGGCTGGATTAGCAGTATCATCAGCGATGACTCACCCACCATGTTCTCACTTATTGGTTTCTCTGGGATACTGATATTCACTGCATGGCTTGCATCGAAATGGAGAAAGCCTCAATGGAAGACTATATATGATCTAGAAAAAGGACGGTACATAGTAACTCGAATCAATAGAAGTTGATAGAGGTGCTTGCTTCTGGATTTTGGATCACCACTGGATAAGAGCTCTTTAGAGAAGTTATGCGCCCGGAGTCAGCCTCCAAAGGCTATGTTGTTACTGAGAATTTGCTTGGAGTTGAACTAGGATAGAAAAATTCAATTCCCTTCTGTATTTAGTGGGAATCGTTATACTGTAAGCTTTTGTCATTTGTTTTCGATAGAGGTTAGTGACATGTTAATGTTGGGTAGGGGAGATTCTTATTGTATGAATGTCTATTTCTTGTATCATTTACCAAGCTTTATTCCGCATATTGGAATTTGGAAGAGTAGTTATTTCAAGTTCTTGATCTGAGTTCTGTCATTGTCAGTGTAGTTTCAGAGGTGGTGCTCAAGAGGACAGTAGTTTCAATATAGGAGAGAAAACTGCTTAATGATTAGGGTTTAAGATGTACACTGATTTGTAGAATAAAGTTTATTAATCCTCTATTAAGGTGTATTTTTAATTATAGAATTGAATAAAATTATAAGAGCATGCACATAGTTCATTTTTGAACGATGCCTATTCCCGTTCCCGGCATCGGATTGCGGAGCTTGAACGACACAGGCGGCGGAAGAAAAGTGGTTCTGATACCGATTCTTGATGCCTTTGTCAGCATCAAGTAGGATCAGTGGGGATCCAGCTTTTTCGATGAGGGGGCACCAATGTTTTTTTTTGTAATAAAAAATAACGTCAAAATAGTATACTACAAGACGTGATGTCGAGATTGTATATTTTGAAACTATTTTAAATAATTTTGTTGTTAATACAATCAAAAATATATTTTTCGTTGTATAGGATTATTACTATCATATATCTATTGGTCTCTTATTCGTTTTTCAACCGAGTCTTGATGATACTCATAGCAGAACATACTCTCTTTTATATCACGATGATATTGGATCCTACCATAGTAATTTTGTACGGAACTAAAGAATTACTTCAAAATTTAAATTAATGATAATCTCAAAACCTAAATAATGATTCAAATAATAATAGATTTTGTAAACTAGCTGAAAAAGAAATTTAAATAATAAAACAATTGAACTATAAAAAAAATGATATATGAAGAATATAATTGAATATCTTTTTATGATAATGTTAATTTTGGAGAGAACCAAACTTAAAATGGTGTAATATCCAACTCTAAACGACATATTAAATAAGAATATTTTTGTTTACACAAATTAAAATTGAGAAATTATAAATATAGAAATATAAAAACCGAAGTAAAAAAAAAAATCTCTCTCAACTTTGAGATTCTCTCTAGCCCTAGCCCGCCTCCGCCGCTATGGTGCTTTCTACCCCGTCCTCCGTCGTTACCGCGCCTGCTACAGCCGTGCTGCCTGCTCCGGACACTGCTGCTCTTACCAGTGGTCCTCTCCTCCCTCTCCCTCTCCCGTCCCCTCGCCCTGCGGGTGCGGAGAAGGTCCGCCGTCGTCGTAAACTCAAGGCTACCGTGACTCCGTACCCCCTCACCACCCTGCGCCTCCTCCATCACTAGGTACGATCCCGACTGGTCGATTCTTCTTTGGGGCGGCATCTCTGGTGTCGGCTCCTAATCCGAAGAGGGGTCGGTCGTTGCGCCAATCTAAGGTACATTCTTCTCCAAGTAATGGCCTTTTGGCTCTACCTCCCCTGAACCCTACCCTCTTTGCCCCTCAACCCCTCTCTGCGGGCTCCCCAAGTGGCCACAACCTTGCTCTGGTCCCAACCCATGAGGACGGGACCCCTAGGGTTCCGATGGCCAATGAAGTGGGAACAGGGATGGCTAGGGCTGGGGTACGTACCAATGATGTTACTGGGGACTCTAGGGTTCCGCCCAATCTCGGGGTTACCCCGATCCTCCTTAGGGTTCCGGCCCTTCCGAATCCTAATCTCGGGGTTACCTCGATCCTCCCTAGGATTTCGTCCCTTTTGAACCCTAACCCGGTTCGGCCACCGACTCCCAAAATTACGTGGGATCAGGTGGTTACTCCTACATCTGATGACATGGGGATTCAACAAAGGGAATCTCCTGTCATACAGAGAGATCTCGTGAAAGGAAAATCCCCTATGGAGGAACTCCCTAGAACGACGGCTCTGGATTTGGGACTAGGGTGGTGTCTTCCCGAGCCGGCCAACCCCCAGATCATACCGGCGGCCCTGACTACTCTGTCAGGGATGACCCGGGACCGAGTCAGACACCTCCTTACAGAGGAATTTCCCTCGGTTGGGACCCCTAAGGAGACGGAGCTCCAGGCGTCCATAGAAGGTCCGTAGGACGGGCTTACGTCTTGTTCTTTGGACGAGGAGGAAGAGATTGAGGTGGTGGTACCTCCGTTCCGGGAAACAACAACATCGACACTAGCTCGCCAACAGTGGGGGCTGCTAGGTCGCTTGTGGTCACCCAAACCTCCTCGGAAGGACATATTCCTCCGAAAAATTACCCATGCATGGGGTAAGGCTGCGGAAGGGCTTGTGGTCAAGGACATAGGGCCAGGACTGTTCGTCTCCTATTTTCGGTTGTCGGAATCTCGGGTGTGGGTCCGACGTAATGAGCCATGATGCTTTGATGGTCGGGTTCTACTGCGGGGGATTTGGATCCTTGTGCTCGGGAGTTTACCGCCTTAGATCGAGTGCAGTTGTGGGTCCATGCTAGAGGTCTACCTCCCCTGGTTCGGACACGGGAGACGGGTATCTCTATCGGGAATGCCCTGGGAATGTGTGTGAAGGTCTCATGTGACTAATGGGGTATATGCTGGGGAGAGGCTGTTAAGGTTCGATTCTGGCACCTTTTGGAGCGGCCTCTACGGAAAGGACTGGTGCTCTGGTTCCCAGAGTTTCCAGACCCCTTCAGTGTGGAACTCACGTACACAAAGCTTCCGAACTTCTGTTATAACTGTGACCAGATAGGTCATATCCTGAAGGAATGTACGTGGGAGATTCAGGGTCCACCTCGACTTAGGTCTTTCATGCTGGAGTACGACAAGGACAAGTAGGTCAGCCGGTATGCCACGAACTGTGGGGAACCAGTCAATTTGCCTACACGACCCTTGGGTTTTGGTCCGGTAGGGTACTTACATCTGTCCAATGCTCCCCAGACTTCCACGCCCCTTGGCTGAAGCTTCAGGGGTCGTCTAGTAGAGCTCCACCTCAGCCCCCTACTTCCCTTCCAGAATTTGAGTGCTCGACGAGTAAGGCTCCACCGCAGCCCCCGGTCTCTCGCTTGGAGGTTCTGCAGCGACCCCTTGAGACTGCAGGAGCTCGTGTGGACGAGGGAGCAACAAGGTAAATATTAGCTGGAGTGGCTAGCCTGGGGAGTGGTCAGGGTACACACAAGAGGCCGGCGTTCGAGGATCTCCAGGATGATCAAGCTAGGGCGGGCAAGCAGCCCCGCCATAAGGAATGAGTACGGGCACATGCATCTGGGACTGGATCCGGGAGGGGTCCCTGTATGATGCACTGCCTCCCCCCATCACTCTTACTGTTGAGGTCTATAGAGATCTCCGGTCTTCTCGTCTCTCCGCTTATCTTCTTTCAATGCCCGTGTGGCGTCAAAACACTGTCGGTGGCGGTAATGGTACTGAAAGGATCAGAGAACCTATGTTCACTCTGTCTGACCCTGACTCAGTGGTCGATGAGGTTGTTCCTCGATGCACTTTTATCTAGTATGACTTTCGCTCAAAAAGGTAAAAATAGAAATATAAAAGAATTAGGAAATATAATAATAAAATATAAAAACATGACAAACGGTTAAGTCCCTAAAGATGCTGAACAATTTTATTTGGATTAGTTATCATTAGGCAAAAAAAAGAGGTGGGGCACAACTAAAATCGAAAGAAAATATAAGTGGCATTAATTGTTTTTCAAAAAGTTATCTACCACTACATAACAAGTGGAGAATGTTAAGGATGTGTAACCGAGTTCATGCTGGGAGATAGTTAAGACTATAGTGAATAACTCTTGGAGAATGCGTCAAGGGTAGCCCCATCCTGTCATGATCAACTAAATGTATTGTACTCTCCACACGATTCTAGATAGGGAACTCATGTGTCCCAACGAGGCTGCTTAGCATCCCGTGCATGATCTGGTGGTATAGTCTGAACCGTTAGTGCCTTGGTCGGGTTCAATCCCGCTTAAAAGCTCGCGCCTGATCCGACGTGTCGAGGTCTAATAGGGGTGGATTTTTCATTAGTGATTAATATTTGCATCACTTCCACAAGAGTAAGTGTAATGGCCCCAAAACTCGGGGTAGGCTTAGGGGGCTCGGTTGCATGGTACCTGGGTTCTTTGCGTCACTGCCCCACCGAGCCTTCCCTGTTGGTCCGTCATTAGTTGGTGTTACTTCGTCTAGAGGTATAGACTAGTCTCTTCCATTCCGACCTTAATATTGTTATCCTCATGTCCTACTCTTAGGATGACCCCAATGCAGTCCTAGAGTGTATTTCCCAATCTCCCATACAACTAGCAAAATTTTGGGAGGTATTCATATTGCAGGGTCACCGTCACTGCAATTCCACCCCATACATTAGAGGTGAATGGATTGAAGAAGAAGGCATCGAATATAAAGTCAAAACTTGATCTTGAGATGTGTGTCCCAACTACGAGCTAGTGTATTGTACTCGACCCGAATGCACACGCCAACCTTGTTCCCAATAAAATCCTCATACAAACTTGATCAAAAACCGATGAGGACATGTAAAGCTTGGATCCACACCTACATGTGATGGAAAACCATCAAGGTTGATTGCATATGTGGCTGGAGATCGGAAAAAAGGAATGGAACACAATGGAAAGTCCACGGTTCCATCCCAAGGATACATTTTTTCTCTGCTACCATAGTGAAGAAGAGGCATGTGACTCCGTTGTCCAGGTGCTCTATCATAGCCCATTGCTCTTCCATGCTCCCCCCCATGAACGTCCCTAGAGATTTATGGTTATTGTATTTGGTAGAAAGGAGACAGTCGATTAGGGAGAATCATAACAAGCCTTCTTCCATGTTACCCGTGTTAGTGTGGACTTCATCCTTGTCATCCTCTTGGATAGAGAAGCTTCCCAGGAGATCTGCTAGGTCAACTGTTGTCTAGCTCAGAAGTAGTATAGGTGGTTGCACTTGTGCAAACATTAATAGCTACATGAATGTTGCTACCTCAAGGCCAGAGAAACCACCGTGGGAGGAAGGGACGAGAGGACCGGTGAAACGGTCACCCGTAGGGCCAAAGAAGCCATTAAAAAACATAAAGGAGTCGTCGTCATCGTCATGATAAAAATGAGATGCAAAAATACTCTAGATCTATTTCGGGAGAAAGAGCATAACACATCTTATCAGTAAACTCATTAATTCAACCAATAAAATTTAGATTATTCAATATTATTTAATATTATTATTATTATTATTGTTATTATTTCCTTTGTATGCATTTTTTCTAAAATTGTTGCTATTAATACCAAGAGATTAATAGAAACTAACTAACTAGTCAACAAATAATCTTACTGAAAAAACTGAATCTTACCGGAGAAGATATGTATATTCACCCATCAAAATTGAGTCTGGAGCAAGTTTTTGGCTCGTTTCATACCTGATGAACCAAAATAGTGTTTTTGGAATGAAACTATCATACATGCTAGTTTTTCCTCTCCAACTGATGTAGAGAATATTCTAAAAGTTCTTTTAAATGACAGTCGGGGCGATGACTCGTGATACATGAGGGATAGTATAGATGGTTGCTTTCATGTTAAAGAGGTTTACAAGTCTATCCAACGTCAAGCAGGCATATGACCAGACCAACACATTGACCCTTTTTGACAAAATTTGTGGAAGTGTGAAGTTCCTCCAAATGTGAAGAACTTGATTTGCATTTGGTGACTCATGCTCTTCCGACTAAGAAGAAACCTAAAAAATCGTCATATTCAAGTGGAGATAAGTTGCGATGTGTGTGGTTTAGAGGAATAAGAGGAACATGTTTTATTCTATTGTCAAAGTGTGAGTTCCATCTGGTCTTCTTTTTTAAAATCTACCACTTTTTAATAGTGTCGATACTAAGTCTTGGCTTAAGCTTTGTTAGGAAGTGTTAGATGTGCAAATATTGAAATTGGTTCTGGTGTTTTGTTGGGAGAATTGGAAGTCAAGAAACTCGCACATCTGGGAAGGAAATATCATAGATGATTCTAGTACTATGGAAGCAACGAAAGCACTTTTGAGAGATTGGAAACTTTCACAGAATCAACCACAAGAAAGAACATCAGCTAATAGACGGAAAATTATGTGTTGGAGAAACCAGGAATAGGTTTATTTAAAACCAATGTGGACTGAACCATTATAAACAGAGATATAGGTGGTGGAGGAATGATTTGCAAAAATAATGAAGGAGAAAATCCTTCACTTGGCCTCATTAGACAATTCTGGAGTTGATTGAGCTTCTTTGCTTAAAGGAGGCATTAAAATGGGATAAGGACAACGAGTGGCTAATGGGAACCATAGAGACGGACTATTTGAGTATGGAACATGCGATCAACGACAAGTTTATAATGTTGTCACTAATTGGTGGTCTTATTATTACTTTAGAATTTGCCGGATGTAAACATGACTGCTCATTTTGTTGCTATAAATGCTCTTGTATGGGTTTTAGGCTATTGGTCTGTAATATTTATTCCGAACGATTTTTCAAACATTATATCTTTTGATTTTTTTTAGAGGAAATGATGATTCATTAATCAAATCCATAATAAAAGCATCAACAACATGGAATAATCGCTAAACAGCCGAGATATAGACTGATACCCCTGATTTTCACAGGTGCTCCGAAACACTAAGCTAAACAACGAACTTCTAAAACAACAACTAAAAGTAGAACAACAATTGGAGATACGCACAATTACGCAAGGCCAAGGATCTAAATACCCATTTGGGTGGTTGTCTTGTCTCGCGGAATGAGAAAATATATCATACCATGGAACATAACACTCCAAAATAGGGTCACAAGATGGTTGGAATGAGGGCTCCAAGATCCTCCTAACCCTACTACCACCCATCAAGACTCTCGACGAGGCTGCTTTGTAGCCTTCGTCAAAATCCTCGATGATGAGGAGAAGTATCCATCCTTTGCATCTGGGTCCACATCCTTTAATTTAAAGACTCGCTTCTTGAGTTTGTCCTTGATCATCACAACTCGTTGTGCCTTTTTTCTGAGTCAGCTGTTTAATATTTTTAGCCATGCGTGGGCCCCTTTTGTTGGTTTCTGGTTATCTATCTTAGTCTTCTCTGTTCTTGTGACCTCTTATTTCTTATGGTCACTACCCTCTAAGATCTCGTGCTGGAGATTCGGTTGGCCTGAGATTCCTGAGGAAATCCCATAAGATCCCTCTGATACAACCAACTGGGTGGCCGTTAATCCTAGGATAGGTAACTTCCTCAATTGGTTATGGTTAGGCGAAATTGTAGGTTGGATGGTCATTGGGGATTGGTTAGATACTATTGATACCTTCCCGGGTCCCATTACTAAACCCTTTTCCACTAGTGAGGTGTGACTACCACAAACTTTCTTAGGCAAAACTGTAGGTTGAATTGTCTCCGATCCCCGAGTGGGACCACTGTCATCTTCACAATTAGAACTTCTTTGAGCTGCATCATTCTGCGAAGAGCCTATCATCGATCGAGGTAAACCTACATATAACATAATAGAATTTTGGAGCTCGAGTGAATCCAAACAAAGAATTTGCAACAAGAGGTGGCGTCGCATCCCAATCTGTTCGGGAGTATCCATTAGTTCGGACGGACGGTGGTGCATGGACTGATTCTTCGTATCTTGTCCCCATTTGTTCGATGCTCAGAAGGTCTTCCATGCAATCCCTATTTAGGTGACCAAGACGACCACAACGATAGAAAAAATCAGACAGCTTCTCATATTGAAGGCAGGCGATTAAAGGTGCTGTCTTTCCCTCAAATTAGAGCTTAAGATGGCACCGGATTGAACGGGTGGCGTCAAGCTCGACACGAAGCCACAAAAAAACATCCCCTCCTCGCGGTGGAGTAATGCTAATTGGCTTTCTCACCTCAACTTTCTTTCCCAAGTTTGAGACTATGAAAGCTCTCATTTGGGACGTCCTACGCACGACCGAAATGTCGTATGCTTTTACCGATATACAGATATTCCAGAATATTAAAGTTTCCGATAAAGTGTGTGGTGGGAAGGGAGTAAGTAGAAGCACGGTCCCATAGAAGGACCCTGACTCCCTAGCCTGGATACCATCGAGTGTGTCTTGGGACGGGAAATAGAAGGCGATGATTTTGTCCATGAGAGGTTGATACGTGAGACCACAAACTCCTCAAGTAATAGCAGTGAAACCACCAAGGGTTTTAGGCCTTATCCGTTTATTTGCGAGGAGCCGACTTGTAAGAGCAAAACAATATGTGTCGTCCACCGATGTGACGTTGTTGGCCAGAACATCGATGACCTCATCATCGTCATTTGATACCTCCCTAATGGAGACACCAGTGAGTTAAGCTTGAATAGCCTCAAGCGAGGCTTCGGATCTGGAAGGACTGGTGAAGTAGAGGTGGATGCATGGTGTCAGAGGTCCAATCGAGTTCCCAACACTGACCCCTTTGCATGTTGCCTTGAAGGGCCATTGTTGCATGACAAGGCGAAAATGGAGCTGGTGGATGAGGGAAAAGAGGTTGGAGGTGTCGGAAGGAGTGGTGGGGAAACGGGGAGGATGACTTCGTCGACAAAGAGCTGATAGACGACGGAGGTGAGTGTTGTGAGTTTGTTAGAGAGGATGGGGACGAGGAAAGTGAAGAAGGGGAAGAGAAAGGAGGTGAAAGAGGCTCCATGAATGATCGACGAAAAGAGGAGGGAGGTAGGGGTGTGCAAATATCCGACCATCACAGAAAATCGGCCGTCACCGGCCATCCCTATCACCGGAATCACCTGAACCGGTGTCATCGACGATGGTTACGATTAAAGAAATACCAACCCGATGATATTTTGGGTGGGTACGGTTTTGTATCTTTCGAACCGGTAAAAACCGGTCGACCGACTTTTATTTCATAAACCTATTATTTTTTTCGTTTTTATTGGGTTTCCCAGACTTAAGCCCAAATTGATTTAATTTATATTGGGTTGGTTTAGGCACTGCCTCGGTTCAACATCTTTTACCGAAATTATGTAAGTTTATATGCTAAGCCCATTTTACTTTTAGTCCATTTAATTTTTAACTACCAACTAACCCGTTTGCATTCAAGTCCATTTATTTCTAAGCCACCGATTAACCTTAACCCTAATAATGGGATGGGTAAAAAACCGACCGTCACCGAAAATCTTGTTAACTAAATCGATAAATATTCAAAAATGATGTCAACAGACAAAATTGAAGTATAAATTTTGCTAAAGAACTTAAATCATGGTTCAAATTTGAAGCTTAAAATGAAGGTCCAAAAAAACCCAATAGGTTTGGTGGACCGAATAAAAACCGTAACCAGCCGACCCTATAACCAGCCGAGTTCTTAGATAACTGCCGGTTATAGAGACACTAACGGTTATGGATTTTAATAAACCGATTGTCACAATCCAATTACCAGTTTAGGATTAAAAGAATGGTCACCGGCCTACGTCCACACTTAAAGAAAGGAGAAGGAAAACAAGACGTCATCATCAGTCTAACTCGAAAGAAAAATAGAGTGTGATAGACGTTCGACAAAGAAAGCGAGCAAGAACTTAAATCATGGTTCAAATTTGAAGGTCCAACAAAACCCAACGGGCTTGGTGGACCGAATAAAAACCGTAATCGGTCGACCCTATAACCAACCGAATTCTTAGATAACCGCCGGTTATAGAGACGCTGACGGTCATAGATTTTAATAAACCGATCGTCACAATCCGATTACCAGTTTAAGGTTAAAAGAATGGTCACCGACCGACGTCTACACCTAAAAAAAGAAGGAAAACAAGACGTCATCATCAGGCTAACTCAAAAGAGAAAAAGTGTGATAGACGTTCGACAAAGAACACAAGCAAGAACTCGGGATAATTCTAATCAATAAAGTACGCATGTTTCTCAACAAAAAATAAATCTTTCGAATAAAATGGTTAAGGTTTAACTACCGCAGTATATAAAAAGACAAAATTATCCCGAGACCGTTGACAGTTAAGAGCAGCTTCGAATAAATGGGTATACATATACATATCACCTAATCTTAAAATTAAATGTAAGAAACTATAAATAGCAGAAAAAGAAAACGGAACTACTTATTTTTGAGTTTCCGCTGTAAAAATAATTATATCCTTAAATACCATCAGAAACGCGGTATCCTTAAATTCCGCTGCCGTCTTCAGTATAAATAAACTTTCCCTTACTTTTATCAAAGAGAAAGATTTTCTTTTTCTCTCTGATTCCGAATTTTCGTTCTCTCTGATTTTCTCGGAAACCTCCTGCCGGCACTTCTCCCCGCCGCGGCCGTTGGTTTCTTGGGTTCCTTTCTCAACTCCCATACACAAAGTCTTGATTTTTTTTGTTTCCCGAAACCGATTTGAAAAGGGAATTGAAAAAAAAGTTGTGGGTAATAATCAGGGGAGGGTGTTTTTGGTTGTTGTCGGAAGAAAATGAGCGATTCCTTGGTGTTGTATGTGGACAGGATCATAAAGCCTATGACCGTGCAGTTGGGAGATGGAGGAGACGTTCAGGCTCTGGCGCCTCCACCTGCTCCCGTGATTGCAGGGTCGTCATCTTCCTCGGCGGCGGCGGCGGCGAGGGACAAACAGAAGGTTGAGGAAGGAGGAAATGAGGATTTGGATGAGGGCAAGCCTCTGCTCGAGGGGGCCGAGTGCCGCATTTGCCAGGAGGAAGATGACCTAGAGATTTTGGAGTCTCCCTGCGCTTGTAGTGGGAGTCTCAAGGTATAATTTTGCAACCCACATGGAAAAGAATTTAACTTTTGTTTTTGTTGTTGGAATTTTATGAATTGCTTGGTATCTGCATTAATTTTGTGGTAAATGGTTTGCTCCACTCTTTTGAGAGTTGCCTGTGATGTTGGCTTTTGAGCCATGTTTGGGTCTTTTGATGAACTCACTTGATCAATTTCAAAAAATGCCTCCTTGGAGAATCCTAATTAGCTCTGGTATTTTTATTTGGTAATATAATGGCTGTTCTGGTTTCAATTTTTTCTGATGATGTTTACCCCAACAGACAAGTCACCCTTGAGCTTAGGTACTATATCTTCATTGCTTGTTTGTTTAATTGTAATGGATACTCAGATGACTAATCTGTACTTTTATTGCAGTATGCTCATAGAAAGTGTGTTCAGCATTGGTGCAATGAGAAAGGAGATATAATTTGTGAGATCTGTCATCAGGTATGCTTCGTTCATTTGCTGCATCCTTATCCTCATAAAGATCATTGCAATCGCGTTGTAGATTATATATCTTGTGTGAAAACATTTGAGCTTCAAATGATTCTTGATCTGATCTACAGTAATTGATATTTTTGCAAATATACAATGAACAGCCTTATCAACCAGGTTATACTGCTCCACCTCCTCCGCCTCGCCCTGAAGACATCGCCATTGATATTGGGTAAGCCAAGTTTTTTTTACTGTTTATGTTTCAAGATATTTCTATAGATATTATGCATCAGAATATTTGTTTTGCTTGGTTCTTTCATGATTTTCTGGCCATGGATCTTTGTTTCAGTGGAGGCTGGACAATTTCGGGCACCCCTTTGGATTTAAATGATACTCGACTCTTGGCAATCGCAGAGGCAGAGCGTCACTTTTTGGAAGCTGACTATGACGAGTATGCTGCTTCAAATGCCAGTGGAGCTGCCTTTTGCCGTTCAGTTGCTTTGATAGTAATCCCCTCTTAAATATGAGAGTCCTCTTTTGCCGTCTTCCAAATATTTAATAAGTCGAAATCTAACCGAGCTTAGTTGCTATTTATTGCAGTTGATAGCTCTTCTGCTCTTACGGCATGTATTAACTGTGACGGAAACTGATGGAGATGATGATGATGCATCTAGTTTCTTCTATGTGAGTGAAACTTAGTGGGTTATAATCTTGGGTTAATTGCAGATAGCTCTTGCATACTATATGTCTTTTGCACATAACTATAGCTCCTTTTCGCCGAAAAATTGAGAAAATGCCCTTGACCCTAATCTCAAAAAATAGTTTTATCTTGTAAGGAATCTTTTTACATATACTCAACTGTTTCCTACATCTAATCAAAATGTTTTTGGTAGTTATGAAGTCTTTTTTTTTGAGAACAGGGTGAAGGCCATTCTCGTCATTTTTTTGGCAGAAAAGAGTTATGTGTAGTTTTTGAAAGGTTAGGTAGTTGGATGTAAAAGTTTAAAGTTGAGGATAGTTATGTGTAAAAGACATATATTACATAATACTTGTCTACAATTATGCCTATAATCTTCTCTTTGCTGCAAAGAGCTAACAGATTGATGACTTGGAGCGTCATTTTGCAGCTTTTCTTGCTTCGGGCTGCTGGGTTTCTTTTGCCTTGCTACATCATGGCTTGGGCCATCAGTATATTGCATCACCGAAGGCAAAATCAAAGACAGGTCATTTCCTGCTCCGCTCATACTTACAGTGCACAGTAATCGTAATTGTATAGAGAAATTGGCATTGAAGTACCTTAAATGTTAACATGATTTGGGTGAAACAGGAAGCTGCAGCATTGGCAGCTACACAAGTTGCATTCGTGCTGCAATCAGGACAGCGTAGAGGTCTGCAGTTTGCAATAGCGCCAGTTCCAGCGCCAGCACCAGCTGCTAGTCCACACCAGGAACACGTATGATCTAAAGAGCATGCAAACTCAAGTAAGTATCCTTCCACACCTTATGGATGGAGTGTGATCCGGAAAATCTAGTCAATGGTCAATAAACAAAGGTTTCTTCTTCAACTAGAGAGGGAAAAAGGAAAAAAAAAGTAAGGGTTTTAGATTCTGGTTTGTACTGTGATTCACCACATTTTGATATTTTCTTATGTTTGTTTATATTAATCTACTTCAAGTTGCTCAATGAAGCTACATCCTGGCTAAGTGATCTGTTGCCTTCTTGAGCACCTATTCACCTCTTGGTGTACTTTGTACTTAATGCTAATACTCATTCTTGACAAAACAACAATTCTTGTACTGTTTAGCATATGTTCAGTGTTTGTCTATTATTAATGCAAACATATATTATTGCCAAAACTTGGAGATGATGGTGAATCATATTCTTACACACAATGATGATGATGGCACTAAGAAGCATCTCAACCCTAAGCATATTGGTTTGGTTCATTCTATTTGCAGATCCCTTTTCATTTGAACAGTTCGTATTATATGCTTTGTCCCTTGATCCTTGTCCAACCCCAACACCTTGACCTTGGTGCCAATGTTGGGTCCTTGAACTGAAGTCACCTAAACTCTGCTTGAGCTTGAGCCTGAGCCTGAGCCTGAAGCAAGTTTTATATAGTTCAAATACGAGGGATATGATCTGAAAGATACATAAACTCGATTTTGCTTTATCGTCTTTTAGTGCTTTTGCTTGCCTTGTTGGACCTTGACCAGTCATCATTCCATTATTCTATACAAAATGAGAGGGCCTAGAAGTGCATTTATTTGGAATGTAATGTTGAAGTGGGAATTAATCAGAACAAAGAAGCATAAAGCAAAGGTTTGTTTGTGTCTGTTGTTGCATAGAGGAGAGAGGTTGGAATTCTAAAGTGAGGAATGGCATCATAAAGCAAGCATTTGTTTCTTTTGGAGGCTGTTGTAATCCTCCACCTCCACCTCCCCTACCAACTAATTTATATGACTTTGTCATCTGCTACTTCCTAACTTACTTTTCTTAATAACAAAGAAACTGTTGTTTACCATAATACCCCCATCATCTTCATCCAATTAAGAGATATAAAACTTAGGAGTAGTTCCAGACCTTTATTCATCCTTGTTATAAGCACGCACCAACACCACCATGTTGCCTTTGATTGTTCTCCCCGTCAATGGGTTTGTATCATGTGTCCCTCCCGTCGGAAAGACAATATATACTATACCTCTCATTCTCGCCTTACTCTTTAGTCGTTTCTCACAAACTCGTTCTTTTTAAAAATCATCCTCCAATAAAAAAATGTAGGTAATGAGGATGAGTTCAACCAAATTCTCAATCTACGTGGTCATCCTCCTTTTGAATAAGAGGACTTGGGAGAGTAGCTGATAGAAAAGTCCTCAATAACAAGGACTTAAATGTCTGATTCCCAACCACATAATTCTTCTAGTCATACTTCATCGCAGTCCACCTTCGTCAATCTTATTGGGTAGACATTATCATCTGTTTCGGTTCCATAACATCCCAGATGTGCAAGTAGACGAGTTATGTAGATGAGTCGAGAAAGAAGACAAGTGAGTAGTCTCTTGTTGGTTTTATCAGTCACTCATCTCTTACAGAAGAAACTAAGCTTAAACAAGGGTTGTTGAACAAGAGTACTGCATGAGGGCTTTCATCCTAGTGCCTAAAACCAATTGAAAGATTATTTGTCCAAAATAAACGATAGAGTGAAAAGGTTTGATGATTGCTTTTGTGTCTAAGAGCACCTCCAACGGTCGTGTCTACGAGGCGTGTCTGCAGGGTCGTTGCTGCGCGTCGTTGCTAGTTCTGGCAACGACGTTGCTGGTCGTGTCTGGCGCCAACAGCTAGTCGGCTGGCCAGTCACGACCCGCCACGTGGCGACGCCGACCCCCCCAAAGCCCAACAGTTTTCTATAAATTCAGATCTGCCCCAATTGAAATCTCACTTCTCCTCTCTTCTTTCGAGCTTCTATTCATCTATTCTTTCCAAATCCTATAGTGTTTCATATTTTTTTTTTCCGATGGCTAGTCTTCCAACGCTAGACGAGATGAAGCAAATGACGGAAAAACAAATAGACGCCGCGGTGGATAGGTATCTGGAGGCAACACAACAAGCATTGGAGGATCAACTGATGGCAGCCGTACAACCAATGAGTGATGATGATGATGAGGCCGAGAGCTCATTGTCGGCGCCGAGACCCAAGCGGAGAGTGATTGAGCGCAACCGCGAAGATGCACACGAAGGGCTGATCCGTGACTACTTCGCGCCTCAACCGGTGTACAGCGAGCAACAATTTTGGCGACGGTTCCGGATGTCGAGGGACATGTTCATCCGGATCATGAATGGTTTGAGTGGCCGGTACGCCTACTTCCGTAACGGAAAGGACGCTACGGGGAGGGCCTCTTTCACTCCACACCAGAAGTGCACGGTAGCACTTCGTCAGCTCTGTTATGGAAGTCCAGCCGATGCTTGCGACGAGTATTTGCGAATGGCGGAGACCACTGCGCTGGACTGCCTGAAGAAGTTTTGCATTGGTGTCATCAAGGTGTACGGGCGGACATATCTACGACGCCCGGCCGTGGACGATACAAAACGGTTGTTGCGAATCAACGAAGACCGCGGCTTTCCGGGGATGTTAGGGAGCCTGGACTGCATGCATTGGGATTGGAAGAACTGTCATGTGGCATGGGCTGCACAGTTCGCAAGTAGGGACCACGAGAACGTCCCCACAATCATGCTCGAAGCCGTAGCATCCCAAGACCTTTGGATCTGGCACGCTTTCTTCGGGACACCGGGCTCCAACAACGACATCAACGTACTCAATAGGTCTACACTATTCTCCCAAGTAGTAAAAGGCTTCGTCCCAGATGTGAAGTTCAAGATCGGCGGTAGAGAGTACGAAACCCCATACTACTTGACAGATGGAATCTATCCTGCTTGGGCAACATTTGTGAAGTCCATACCTGCTCCACAAACGCCGAAACAACGATGCTTTGCTAGATACCAAGAGGCGTGTAGGAAGTACATCGAACGGGCGTTTGGAGTACTACAGGCCCGGTTTCACATCGTTACTCGCCCGGGTCGAATGTGGGATAGGGGCTCACTCGCAATTATCATGACTGCTTGTGTGATCCTACACAACATGATCGTAGAGGATGAGCGTAGGCCGTGGCCCACTGATCCGCTTGTAGATCTTGTTGTCCCGGACCACACCATACGTAGAGGACCACCCCCAGCGGTGACCAACGAAAGTATCTTGGTCCATAGAGCAAGGATTCGGGATTGGAATGTGCATCACCAACTCCACGATGATCTCATCGAACACATTTGGGCAAAATTTGGAGATGGTGGCCACAATTAAATATTAATCAGCAACGTTAATGTAATTTCTATTTTGTTTGTAATAAAATAATAGTTATGCAATTCGTATTTGGGTTTAATGAAAAGTGTCACAAATATTTGGGTGCTTTTTTTAATTTCCTGAAAATGTGTAGACACTGCTCCAGACACTGCGTAGACACTACCATTGGAGGAGCAGTGTCTGGAGGCCAAAAATAGTGGTTAGACACTGCGCATAGACACTGTGCAGTGTCTAACCATTGGAGATGCTCTAAGTGCATAAAACAGTAGTAGGAATGACGATCAATCGTTGAGAAACATTGGTAGGAAGTGGTCCAGGAGGAACCCAAATGGACCAAGGAGTATGGAGTCAAGGAGGGAGGAGAAAAAGGTTAACTGCCTCTAGCTCATACAACTCTGGGACAAAACACGACTCTAATTCACCACTAGAATGGTTTATGGCCCATTTGAAAGATTTTCATCTCCATCCCCTGTCAAGAATGCTGCCAAAAAGAAAGTCGACATGACAGAAGAATGTTAATGGATCGCACTTCTCGAGGAGATGAAGAAAATCAAGCAACAAGATAAGGAATTCGAGTAACAATGAAATACTCGGGATATGAAACTCCATCGACGATGAAAGGAACTTGAACAACAGTCTAGGGTTTGAGACAAGACACTCGATCGGTAAACAATGAAATCCAGTAACATGATAAGATTATTGCGTAACGGGATAAAGTACTATAAATTGGATATGAAGGACCAGTCCAGAACGACGGCAAAGAAAATGGATTATCATCTAGCTAAGAAAAATGGTACAATGACATAATATTACATACTTTCGATATTGTGTAATTTCGGATATTTCGTCACGACCATAATTTTCTAATGGAATTGGTCATAAAACATGCCATGTTCATGTAGAAGTTAATTATAATGAAGTTATGTCGTTAATTAATTGTTTTTTTTTATCAGCGCAGAATTTTATTAAAAACACTATACCCAAAGAAGGAAAGAGCGAAGTAGTCCTGAGTCCAAGACTACAAGGTCTTAACAATTATAGAAAAACTCTCAAAAGCGCTAAAGGGCCAAAGCCCCCCAAAACAAAGGACCTATAGAAGATGCAACAAATCAAGACTAAATCTCCTCATCGGTAACCCACTCATCACCTTCCGAAGCCTCATCTACTTGAACAGGTAAAGGTGGAAGAGTTTTACACGCTTCTGCGACCTGATCCCACACGTCAACAGGATTAACAATCATTTCACAAGTCAACGAACGTGCTCGTGGTATAGAATGAGCAATGACATCATCTGAAAGGTGCTTAGGAGGCCGATTATGATGTTACAGAGGTTTGAGGAGGGCATCCCTTTATAAACTGCCCTCTTCCCCCAAATGACCACCCTGAGACGGCTCAATCTCGATAGACAACTTTGAAGACCCACCACCTTCAAAAGGTACGGGACCAATTGCCGCACCCAAAGCACGCATGGGATTTAAAGTGACTGGCCTGCCGCCTGATTTTACTAGGAGCATCACCACCGGATGGGCTTGGCTCAACCCAGCCCACGCACAACCCAGGTCCACTATCAGATCAACCCCTATAGTCGGAACAACCTGATTTTGAACACGACCAAGTTTTACTTTAGGCTTCTTGACTGTAGAAACGCCACGAGCACCATCCCTTGCCTTCTTGTTTGACTTTTTCTTGACTGTTCGAGAACCAGATCGAGACACTATAGAACAATAATTTTCGTAACTCGAAACCATAACAAAACAAAAGGAAGCATAAGAGAGAGACTTCATTAATTAAGTGTTGAGATGTATAATCTCAATATGATTTGCATTTAATTAATTTAGTAAATATAGTCAGATAATTAACAAATATAAAAGAATAATGTTGATCAGAGGTTCCCACTATAGACAACCTGAGTATATACAAATGTAATTTTACGTAAAGTAGGAGTATATTAGGCATACAATAACGTCATATGCAAAATAGAGGTGTAGTTTAACTTGTTCTCGCAGTCAAAGCTTGAGAGAGGAAGATGTTAAAACTGGAACGGAAGTCATTGAACAAAACAGAAAGAAACCCTTTGGTGAAGATGTCCACAAACTAGTATAAAGATGGTACGTGAAACACACGAAATTGATCGGCAACAACTTTGTCATGTACAAAATATAAACCAAGCATTATCATAATGTCTGCCGTTCCAATGCCAAAACTGAGTATCGCAACATTACTAATGCTTAATACTATCGCAAAGTCATATTGGCTCCACAGCCTTTTCCTTAATATCATTATCCTCTTTGTTACCATTATTTTTTGTGATAATACCTTTGTCTGTGATGTCTTTACCAAACCAACAGTTATCATAGGCTGGTCATGTCAACGACTCCACTATAGCATTTCAAACAAACAGGGGGGTTCAAGAAGCATAGTCAACTATAAGACTTGATGCATTCATAAGAAACAAGGGGACAAGAACTTCAGTGGGAGTAACTTACCCAAGAAGAAATACAGACGAGCTCTCGCCCTAGAAACTCTCTCATTGTTCGCAACCCTAGCCTCTCCTCCCGATCTCGCTGGTGACGGTCATGGCCACGGCTGTGGTCGTTGTCGGCGAAGATCTTCTCCTCAAACCCTCCTCTCCCTTTCCCCCCGATCAATTTCAATTTACCCTCCTTCTCCATGCCCTTCTCCTCGGTGTTTCCTGGTCATCCTTTTTACCTCTGGTGGGCCTGTTCGAAGCGAAATCCTTGTGTGGGACGCGTTTCCAAGCTCATCCGGCTTGGATCGTGATGGATCTGGCCCGGACTCGTCGCCGTGGTTCTCGGACGCTCGCCGTTGACGGGAGGGTCTTCAATTTTCGACTGTGGGACTCTTTTCCATGCCGTTTCGGGGTGGATTGAAGCGGTTCTTTGAAGATCTCCACTTGTCCGTGGTGGTTGCTGGGCGGCGCTTCTCCCTCCGGTTTCTCCCTCTCCAGCCGTCGACGAGGGTTTTTGATCGGACAGATCTTGGCGCAGGACAGTCCTCGGTAGAAATACCGTCCTCCGGTGAGCGTTTTTGTGGTTGGCCGAAGCGTCTGGAGGACAGGGCTCGAGTTTTTCTATTGAAGATCTTAAGGATGTTCTGCTCCTGGGTAAGCTAGTCTCTCTACTTTGGTTGGATGTGCCTTCTCCCTCCCGTTCTCTCTCCCTACTCTGGTTTGCTTCACTTCATCTCGTCCTTGTGAGGGTCGAGCTCGCCGGTCAAGGGGTAGGCCGCCGGCGAGTTTCTGGGCACGTTTGCCCTTTCAGAAGCTTCCAGTTAGGGTTAGAAGGTAATTCGGGTTGGTTTAAGTTTATCCTTCTAGGTAGGGTTTCTAGGTTTCCTCTGTCTTGGCTGGTGTTTTCAGTTTTCTCTGCTTCTTTCCTTCAAGCTCTTCTCTTGCTCCCTTTCTCTCAAGCAATTTCTTTCATCTCAATCAAGCATCTTCAATCCTCTTCAGTTTATGAGGAAGGATCTCCAATCGGGGCCTTTTATTCATTCTCTTGCTGTTACTCATCTGGGTTCATACATCCTCTTCAATTGTGGCTGTAATTTCGGTTCAGAGGATGGCTCTTCAAGCTCAACTTCATCCAAGCTTCAACCTATTTCAAGCATCAGGACTCATATCTCCTTTGCTGCAAATTTTCAGATCAGAGAAGGCTCTTCAAGACTTAATATTAACAGTTTTTCGTGATTTAGGCCTGTCTCTAGTGTTGTTGTGATGTTAATCATGTTCTGTTTGCCATTGAGTTGCTATAGAGGGGTTTTCATTTTCATCCCCTATTGTATTTCAGTTTAGTGCTCTTTTTTGTGCTTGATCTGTAGCTGGATTTTAAGCTGTATTCCTTTTGAAAGATTTAGTTATATATATAAAAAAATTGCTGATAAAAAAAATGCATTCATAAGAAACCAGTCAAGGAGTGACACAGTGACACAGCATAATGCTTGGATATATATGGAAGGAAAGAGCTTCCAAAACTATTCAAGTTTCGAGTACAAGGAATGGGCCTGGAGTCAAAGCCCATATATGATTTTGTTACGTACTGGGCTGGACTTGTATTTTGTTTAACGGGCTTTAGAGGTAAGAAGGTACTAATCTCTGGGGTGAGTTATGTTTGAAAGTAAGTTTGGAAGTAGGTAGCAGGAACCAAACAGTACTGATTAATTTAGATGTGTTAATTTCCAAGTCTGGTGGTCAATATTCTTAACTAAAGATTTGTGCAAATGGTCCATGACTATAAATATAACCTCTTAATCCTTATCCTTTCAGTTTTAATTAGGCAGGCAAATAAGAAGATATAATATTTTTTCTCTCCTTAATCTTATCATCTTTGTTTTGTAGCTCAAAGAAACATAAATACTTTTAGGTAAATGAATGTGAATGTGGATGCTGAGCCAACCACAATTTTCTTCCACTTGTGACATTACATTACCATAATTATTGGCCTCTTCATCCCATTACATGTAGGGCTGTAGAATCTATTATCCAGATTTTATATCTCTAAGAGATTAATTACGACCATATATTCAAGCGTTCCCTAACAACCCCTTAGCTGTAGGGCTTGTCCTTAGAGTCTTCTCCTAACACCTCAAATTATTGCTCAAACCCCATGTTGGGTGTCCTGTTGACCAACCCTATAACCTCACCTTACTTTACTTCCCTCTCCTTAAAGCATACACATCGGGCGCATCCTCTACGTGTACTCAGAAACGCGATTCCGGTAGATAAGGATCTGGATTTTTCGACATCAGTAGTTAACGATTATTTTTTAAACCAAAATAAATACAAATTTAATTAAAAAAACATTTTCTCCCCGCTTATAAACACCCCTCACCCCATTCATCCAGTCCACAACACCTCTCTCAAAATCCTCTCTACATTTTCTCTCCAATTGTCATATTTTTTATGATAAAAAATGTCCGACGACGAGGCTCAAACAAGGAAGGAGTTCGAAGCCGAACGTCGCGAGGTCGAAGCCGAACTTCCTTCTTGGGAGTAAGGACTTCGATGGAGGACCGACAGAGTGCTACAAAGAGCAATGCCACAAATCAACACATTGAGGCAAAGGATCGAAATAGGGGCATGTTCCCGACGAGAGATTGACAAAAGTCGTGTCAAAGGGCACGACCAACTGATGAAGGATTATTTCGTCGATCAGCCAACATATGGGTCAGAAATGTTTAGGCGTCGATTTCGTATGTCCCGACCACTCTTTCAAAGGGTTATGGATGCAGTAGCGGCGCATGACGATTACTTCGTTCAGAAGTCGGACGGTACAACAATAAACGAAATGTGTGCAACAGACATGGAGTAACCTCTTTCAATAAAATATTAATACCTTTGGCTCTAAAAAAATCTTTTAGATCAAATTGATATCCAACATATATGTTAGTACGAATTTCATGGATACTTATCTAAAAAACGGTTTATAATATATATGCTATAGATTTCATTTCTGAATAGACCCGATCTCCCCAACTGTATTAAACTATACTTCGTTTTAAATTACATATTAGGCTTGACACTTAAAAAAATATAATACATATATCACGGTCCATGGATTTCACTTGTAAACAGAGTCAATCCCCCCAACCGTACACCTGTGTTTGTTTGTGTATGTAATTACGCGTGCTCCTCCAAATCCAATGGCATGATTGGATATCTTTTACAAAGTCCATGTCCTATGGCTTTGCCTTTGGCTTTAATCAAATATCTCTCCCACCTTCTTTAGTTTGCAGACCCAATAATGGCCACTCCTTTGGTTGCAAGCAAAACACTAAACATATCCTTGTATTGTATTTACTCTAATTAATGCCTCTTTCTAAGCTAAGCTAATTGTTTCACAAGAAAAATGTTAAAAGCAATCAAGCGTGGCTGGGGCGGTTTTGTGCGCTTCTTACTTGGATTCTTATGAAGCATGATTGAGTTTAGGATGGATTTGTCATCTTAATCGGGCATACTTGTGCATAAGACAAAAACAAATGTTGGGTTTTTGTCTATTTTTTCAATGATGCAAACATCACACTGATTGAGTTTGAATTGAATCAATGTATTTATATTATTCTTTAGTAAGTTATAATTACCAGTACATTTTAAAAAATAATGGATCCAAACAAACTAGTTGATTGAATTAGTCATTAATAAACCCATATGAGCCGATCAAATAAAGTAAATCTAGACTTTTTCCCCTCTGCTAGGGTTCTGAAGCCCGAGTTTCATTACGACTGCCTCCTCTTCTCTTATCACCATGGTGGCTCATCACCCCCTCCAACACCTATGTATGTTGCCCGTCGTCTTGTTTGTCGATCTGCTATGCATCGACGACACGGTGAGGGCGGTGGTATACTCCTCCCGTTGGCAGTGTAATCCTTCTCCTCCTCCATCTCCGATCACCGACCTCCTAACCGAGCCTACACCCCCATGTGTGGGATCTCCTGCCTACAACTCCGATGGATATCCCTAGGGAGCCCAGATCGTAGAGCTACCATTTCCGTCTTGAGGAAGTCTGGATTGGATGGAGGCCGTCGGATCCGTAAGTACGCCACACCATCCTGCCCCTAGAGACTTGGTACGAAATGTACCATGCCTCATGATCGTCCTTAGAGGAAGGTCTGGACACGGGACTGAGGGTCTCCCACATTAGGCGAGGTCTTCTCTCCGCCTCTACATTAGGAGGACCATCGTGATCGTTGACACCCTCCACCCGAAAGGGACTTTTGGCGACCGATTCACCGACATGAGTGTGGTGGACGCGCCTATCACCACCGTCGTTGTGCCGCTAGTCAAGTTCGTCCCTAGACGAGGGAATTCCTTCTTTGGATCATGATCCACATCGACATCCGTCCTAATCTGACGTATCCATCTTATGGGGGGATCGGACGGGAAACGACCAATTACGAAGCCTTGTCTTCACTGGCCTTGTCAACCAATGTAGTGCTCCCACAGAGAATCATGGACCTCGGCCGTTCCACCAAAGGGATCGGGAGGCATTGCAGCAAACCCCTTCCTCCATCGAGTCTTCCCCTCGGTGCAAGGTTTGGTGGACATTATCCGGGATAAAGAGGAGGTATCTAGAGCAACCCCATCGGAGAGGAGGGAATACGCCCCTAAGGGGAAATTGACGAGGCATGTGAAGTAGCCTCGTTGGACCTAGTGAGGTTCTTAAGGTGTTACGGGGTGGTTCAAAGGAGGTCCATCCCATCCCTCTAGGTTCGGTTATCGCCCATTCCCTAATTTCCTCCTTTCCCTAGGATTTATTTGGCAGTCTCACATCATCCTCACTTCCACTTAAGGATTCTCTACAAAAGGTCGGCGCATTTTTTAAACGACGCATGGATATCTGAGTCGAGCCAAGAAAAACCTTTTGCCTATTTCGTGCACCTCACCTAACAAATAAGGAACCGCCCCTAGTCTATTACCTGGATTAGACAGGCATCATAATTATGGGATTAGTGTTTTGGTCTCAACTGAATTTGTACCCTGTCGTCTCTTCATTCCCACGTTGTTTATGTTTGTTATTGCTTGATTTCAATTTTCAATAAAACGTTACGCTTCATTTTAAAAAATGGATTAAATTAGTTTGTTGATTATGGAAAAGATTTGTAACATTTTAAGACATGAAAAAATGAGACATATGATATGGCCCATCTTTGCATGACACTGCCCATCTTCCTAATTACCTAATAAATAAAATCGTGTGTAGCATTTTCAGACAGCAAATTGATTACTCACAACTAAATATTAAATGAAGAAATGATTAACATCAACAAACTGTAGTAAGAACTTACCCATTTAGTTTCCTGTATTATTATAAGATCTAAACTATTTGTTTATTCATTTAATTTTGGTTATATATACAAACATATAGTTCTATATCATCATAACCATCGTCTCACCAACATCTTCATAATATAAAAAATTAAAACTCTTGGTCAGTTCTTCTTTATTTACATTTGAGTTCTGAGTGACCATTTATGCTTCGCTTCGTATGTGTGAGCTTTAGCAATGGAGGATTCAAGCAATGCCAAGAGCCCAGATACAGAAACCCCACCGCAGACCAAACCCGCCATTCCTAATTCCATCTCCTTCGTCACCAACGGCGGCACGTTCAAGCGCCGCCACCACCTGCAGCCGCCGGCGGTGGTGTTCTACAGGGAATGCCTGAAGAATCACGCCGCCGGGATGGGCGGGCTGGCCTTGGACGGCTGCGGCGAGTTCATGCCCTCCCCATCCGCCACCCACTCCGACCCCTCCTCCCTCAAATGCGCCGCCTGCGGCTGCCACCGCAATTTCCACCGCCGCGAGCTCGAGGACCCATCCGCCGCCCACTTTATCAGCTTCCGACACCCCCAAGTCCTCCCTCCGCCGCTCAACCGGAGCTTGACCCCAAGCCCCAGCATCAGCCGGAGCCAGTCTCCGCCATCGCCGGTCCCCTGCGGCTCCGCGCCCCATATGCTTCTGGCCCTCAGCACCGGCCACTCGGACGACTTCAACCACCGCCTGAAAGCCCTGAATCAGGGGAAGAGCGAGAACCCAGGTGGGAAAAAGCGGTTTAGGACCAAGTTCAGCCATACCCAGAAGGAAAAGATGCAAACTTTTGCAGAGAAATTGGGGTGGAAGATGCACAAGAGCAATGAGAGCTTGGTGGAGGAGTTCTGCAATGAGGTGGGGGTGAGCAGAGGAGTGCTCAAGGTGTGGATCCACAACAACAAGCAGAGTAGTAGGAAGAAAGATCATCATCATCATCAGATAGGCAGCATCATCAACAATGGCAATGCTCACAATCATGATGATGAGAATGGAAATGGAAATGGTAGCAGAGCTAGCTTTGACACTGATGCCTACAACAACACAGACAATGAAAACCACCAGAATGAATGCAATAGTACTGCTCATCTTCTTGTTTCCACCAATGGGTCTTCATCTTCATCTTGAAGTATCTAAATGAGAGATAGATATAGAGAGATTATGATTATCAATAGGTTCTGAATATATATGTCACTAATTTTCCATTTCAATTTCCTGCTGGAATTGATGATGATGCAGAAGGACTTGTTAATCATAACAATTCAAAGTAAGTGAAGATCAATGTTAGTACTCTTTTGCTCTAGTTCCTTTTCCTTCATCTGTAGTCTATAGTGATGCATGTTTCTGGGTCTTTCACTGTTTTCTGGTTCATTTTTTTTTACCCAAAAGGCCATTGAAATTGGTCTACAAATGGGGTTTCTGTGGTTCATTTATTTATTTATGTTTTGATAGCAATATTACATTTCTAAAGTGAAGTCCTTTTCATCTTCAAACCCATAACCCCATTTGGCCAAAGACATTGAGGGGATTGCTTGATGCCTAAGGTTATCAGTAAATTTGGTAAGATGCTTGTCATGTGCAATTTCTGTGTCCTTTCATTTATGGCACACAACTACTTTCTGTAGAGACCATGCCTTGCTTGTGACTCCATTATAATACCATTAATGGAGTTTGATACAACCTTGACTGAGGGAACCTACTAGTACTACCCTTAACTTATTGGAGTACCCTATAAGTTTAGTGTCCCGAGAACCTTGTTTTGGCTTTTGAGTTAGGATACTTGAAAGAACAGATTGGTCCAGAGTTCACAACAAACTAACCTAATTGGGAAGAAGATGAGTTTTTAAGGTGTGACATGTACTCGAATCAAAATTTATTTCCTATGTTTTGTTCTAGTTATAGAAAAAGATGAGATCAGCAGTGAAGCATGCCTTAAGTTTGGTTTTAGTTATTGCTTAAGCAAAGGTTAAAATATGTGACACACCACCCATTTTGGACAAATGTAGACTTGGGAGTAACACATAAAGATGCATTCTTTTTTCGAGCACAATCTTGTAAGTTGTAAGGGTGATGCATCAAATCCCATATATCAATCCCTAACAAGAAAAAACAACTTAAAAAAAAAAGTAACAAAAGAGAAATATTTAATGACTTTCTTGGAGTGGCAATTCTGTCCAAATTCGAACAGGGAAGTTGCAATGCAGTGTTTGGTCTGAAAAATGATTCTGTAATGAATATTGGGCCAGATTTTGGTTTCTTCTTCTTTAACCTGCTCCAAAATAGTACACAAACATGGCAGCTTTATGAACAAAGGAGACAGGAAATGATTATTTATTTTTTATTTTTTTCATTTCAATTAACTGACATCCAATCTTGTTTATGGTATAACCATGTTTACAAGACTGCTAATTTCACAACTATGTAAAAAAAAAATGAATACAGTGAAACATGGTAATGGTATCATAAACTTAAGTCTAAGAAGCCTACAGAATCATCATCAACAACATCCAGAGGAAGACTAGGCACATAACTGCAATGCTCACAAGTTTCATCTGGAAGAGTCAAGTGCATGCAATGTTTAATTCTGCTCTCAAAATTCAATACCCCGATATGCAGGATTCGAATGTCTATTTGAACAACTTTAGCACAAGCTCGAACTAAAATGTAATGATCTGCATGACCAATGTAAGAAAACTGAATGTTCAAACTTGTTTTCTTTATGTTCAGTCTCAGCGCATTAATACATGGAACTTCACAATATTTCTCATGCTACTACGAATCCAAAAAAAAAAAATCATCAGTGGAGCCAACTTGAGGAGAAAGGTAATTATTACCATATTACCTTCTTTAGTAATGTGTGGGTCGGTATATATGTTTAAAAATTGGCAATGCCAAGAAGTCTAAGACTATTGCATGACACAATTTCACTGAAAGGCATGCTTTCACTAATTAATGACTCGAAATCAAAGTAATCCGGCACACTAAGAATGTAAAATGACACATATTTACCTAGTTTACTAATGCGTATGCAATATATTTTAAAGAAATTGGGCACGTCAAGAATCCAAGACTATAACATGACACAATTTCACTGGAAGACACATTTTCCCGAATTAATAATTAAAAAAAATCAAAGTACGTCAAATGATGGTTCTAAATATGCAAAAACTACATCGTTACAGTATTGAAGATATTCAAGTCCTTGGAGAAATCTATCAGTACAAACTGGAAAATAAGTTAGTAATGGTCACCTTTTTGAGGAAGAAGATCTGCAACTTAGAAACCTCTTTTCTCATGCCCCCAAACCATGTATATTACACAGAATTCTTATATCAATGATCAATAGATGCCACCAAAGACTCCAATCCAGTGCACAAACATGACAGCTCTACAAAGGCTTAGCTGGTTATGAAGAAATGAGACACAAAATGAATTTTTGCTTCTCATTTAAATTAATTGACATCCATTCCTGTTTATGGCACAAACAATGTCCTCAAGACTGCTAATTTCCCATGTTAACAAAAAATATATATACTGTGCAAAATGATAACGGTATCATAAACTGACGTCTGATAAGCCAATGGGATCATCATCATCAACAACATCCGGAGGAGGACAAGGCACATAACTGCAATGCTCACAAGATTCATCAGGAGGAGTCAACTGCAAGCAATGTTCAATTCTGCTCTCCAACCAAGCCAATCTCCTCTCTAAACTCAATACCCCGGAATGCAGGATTCGAATGTCTATTTCAACAACTTTAGCACAAACTCGAAGCAGTATGTAATAATCTGCATGGGCAATGTAAGTCAAGGCACCTTCATCCTTCTTTCTGGCATAGTGAAGATAATCAAATCTCTTGAGGTTGACCCTTGGTGGAACATAGCAGAATCTGTTTTTATCCATGTCTACTTTTAATCGCCTTATAGTTTCATCTCTCGTTCTCTGTTGCGTCTTCACTGTTCTCTTAGATTCTGAACATTGATCTCTTTGTGAACTATGATATGTTTCATTATCGGCATCAAACCTATCTTCTCTACTCTTCTTGTTTTCTTCTGAGAGTTTCGTGGCATCTTTTCTTGATCTCTTTTGGTTTAAGTCAGCACGAGATTGTCCAGAATCCTGAAAATCATCAACAAGAAACTTATAAGTTTCACCCTAATCATTTCACCAAAAAGTACAAGACTATAACTTGACACAATTTCATTCAAAAGGCATGTGTTCACTAATCAATGATTACAAAATCCAAGTATGTCAATCTAAAATCACCTTTTCTTTTTGATAAAAATCCCATAACTGTTTGGTTATATCTTCTTGTATGTCCACTTCTTGATTCTTTTTCTTAGATGATGGTCTAGAGCCAGCAAAAACCACATCATTACAGTATTGAAGATATGTTGGCAAGTTCTTGGAAAAATCTATCAGGAAAAATTGGAAGAGAAATTAGTAATGATCCACCTTTTCAAAGAAGAAGAAAGAGTAGCGCATGAGATCATTGACAAGTAGAAAGAACCTGCTAATAATCAGTAAGCAATGATAATTGTGAACTTGTAACTAAAGCCAAAAGATTACCATATGTTTCGCCACCCTCTTTGTATATCTCATCCAGGTTGTGCAAAAGCTCAGAAGCATCCAAGTCAGACTTTTGAAGATGTGACGATTTCCCATCACAACCAGAACCTCTTTCAACCTCATCTTCATCGTCGCTAACTCTGGAATTACTCAAACGGTTAAATCCATGTTCCAGGTCAGCTTTGGATGAAGAAGAGATGCTACCATGAGAACTCTTTTCCCATGCCCCAAAACCATTTATGTTATAAAGAAATCTTATGGCAACGATTAGTATTGACATTACACCAACGCGGGTAGGTAATCTCAAATCATTTACAGATAGCCATAAATCAGGAGGCATGGACCACTCATATATTTTGGATGCATGAGGGAGAATCTTCCCCACAGGAAGAGACAATTGCTGCAGATACCGGGAGGCTATTCCATGGAAGTTCACTGGAGGTAAATGTAAGCCTATGAATTCAGCAATATATGCCGCTAAAGACTCCAACTTTTGCACTGGAATGGTTTGGGAAGGTTTAAACATTAAACTTGAACTCAAAGGAAAGGCCCTTGATGGAGGTCCGATTTGTTTTTCAATATCTAGAAAAGCAGCAAAGTAAGGAAGTTTCCCTTCAACAGACCACTTTATTATGTCTGTAGGTAGGACTGCTTCCCTAACGATATGACAAGCCAGATATGAAATAGCTAAAGAGTAAGATAATGGTATCATATTTCTTAAAGATCTATACCATGTTATTACTGCACGCTGGTCATGCAAATTGTGAGGTTCTGCTCTGTATTTCGCACGTGTCTTAATATCCCTCTGATCTCCTGAAATTGATAGCAAGACATGAGAACTCAAATACTTAAACGGGAAGATACTAAAGGGCATTTAGTTTTGTCTGCAAAAGGAACACAAGTCTACAACTATCAATAAGAGTTTCCATCCAGATCAACCCAGCAGCCTATTGGACCAGATGATTGAGCTCCTAAATAGATGGACACACTATTCTAATATTCTTTCACCAGTTTGTTGTGTAAGGAAAAACATTATGCATTGTGCAAAACACTTCAAAAAGGTCATAACTAGCCTAAAGTCTACTGCAAAGGTTGATGTTTTATGCGAGCTCCCATGAATGAGCCTAGCCCTTGTTCTTAAGGCTCAAAATGGGATCTGCAAACAAAATGTTAATACACAACTTGCTGGTATTCCCCACAACTTGATGGTTCTAAGCAGTCTTATGCTGGATTTAGTAGTAAGAGCATCAACTTGTAGGATGAAACACATACGCTATACAATCACAGTTGTAAAGATGTTAGTAGTATTTACAAAGAAACAACTCCGAGAACTAATTATCATCAACTTGTACCTTTCAAGAAATGACTGTTGACTTATTAGTCGATCAATTTGACACCGTAGACTTAATGTTATTACGCAAACTAACATTCTCCATTAGAAATACATTAGGAAAAACTCTAAGGCCTAATTGTCATATGAATTGAACTCAAAAACTAACTGGACTTGTTAATTTAGTACCTTTATTCTGAGTGTTGGAGAAATCATCCTTAAACACCCTCTTGTTGGCCACAAACCTCAACCAGATAGTGGCAGTCACCCCACAAATCATGGGATTGACCTTGAAATTGTTGACCAAAGCCTGACATTGGGACTGGATCATTAGCTGCAACCCTAGCACATACCTCATCCTGACCTCGCTCTGAGTCTCCTCTGCTTCGTTTGATAGGGAGTGGGTCTGGCGGCGGCTATTTCGGAGGGAGTATAGGGCAGCTCCTCCGGGGCCGTCGTGGTGTACTAAATCTTCATCGTTGGTGGCGGTAAGGTTGAAACCTTCTGCCATGGTCGAACATCGGATACAGTATAACTTTCCATCCTCATATCCATCTATAATATTGCTTTTGATACCGACGTTCCCGCAGTATTTGCACTCCACCTCCAGTATGCTCTCTTCCTCCATTCTCGAGAGTTAGGTACTATTTCAAAAGATAATAGGGATAGGCCGTTTCCCAACTGTGGTTTACCTTTGTTTTCATCGTCCACACTGCGAATTACCTTCGTTCCCCATTCCTATCGGTGAACTTTTCGCGATTCTCAGAAACTAACGGAAACCGTCTGTTTTGGCGGCACCGTCAGTATTTTCAGCGCGTGACAGTCACGTGCCTTTCCCTTTTTTCGTAAACGGCCAGATTGCCCTTAGGGGAAAAACCACATCCCAACTATGTTTCACCTTTGATTCTACCATCCTAACTGCGACTTACCTTTGATCTCAGATCCCATCTGTGAACTATTCACGATTCTTCAAAACTATCAACATCAACATCATGTCATACCCATCTCTCATGCCCATCTCTCATGATCTTCTTTCCATACTCATCATCATCTTCTTCCATACTCATCCATGGTGAAGCTCGGGATAGATTTAAAAAAACTCCTCCCTTTCTTTTAATGAAAAAAAACATGCTTAAAAAACCCCCCACACGAATTGCAGATCTGAGAAGTTCATCCCTCCGTGGGCGTGAACCAAATAAGGAGATTTGAGGATTTTATTGGATGTGGTTTCATTCGTCTTCTTGGATTTGACTCTACAGAGTACATAATCTCGAACTCACCGGTGTTCTTCGTCTCCGATGGAGCTTCGGTTCTGCAGATTTGAGATGATGAACATAGAACCACCACCGTACACTATTTGTGTTCATATTTGGGTTTGAAAAAAAAAAGTATCAAAATGATAAATAAAAAAAGAAGAAGAAGATTTGGGTCTGAGTTCATCGGTTGGAGATTTGGGGAAGAAGAAGAAGAAAATGTCAAAAAAATTCAATTTTGGTTAAAAAATATAGTTTTTTATAATTAAAATATGATTATTATATATAAAAAATAATTAAAAATATATAAAAATCAGATTTGTTAATAAAAGATTATAAATAAATTAAAAAAATTTATTTATAGATAAATTAAAAAATATGTTTACTAATTTGATTTAAAACAAATCTATTTCCAATTTGAGGGCAAATTCGTCTTTTTCAAGCAAAACTTACGGTGCCATCCAAAATAACAGATTTTGATAGTTTTGAAGAATCGCGAATAGTTCGCAGGTTGGAATGGGGAACGAAGGTCAGTCGCAGTGTGGACGATGGAAACAAAGGTGAACCATAGTTCGGATACGGCCTTTCCCCAAAGATAATCAGCTCTAGGGATGGCTAACCTTTTGTTTTTAAAGATCAGAATCAGACAAGCCCTACAACGTCATCTTGTCTGTTCATCGTCTTGTTCACAACGTAGATACGTGCATGCGTACATGGTAGATTTTGGAGAAAATTGTTTGTTTGACACCCAAATCTGATACTGTAATAGGAGTACCACTCTTTCTCTCCGACAGCGCCCAATTATGATCATGTATACGATCAATTAACAGGGGAAACCCTATGAATATGTCCTCCAAACAATTTTTTATGCCACAAATATGTTCTTTTGGACTAAAAAGGTACTCAATTTTATTAATATTAGATTATAATTGTGGTGTGTATCAGGGAACAGGCTCCCTGATCACTAGAAATGAACAAATAAAGAACGAAATATTTATAGTTCTTTTAGCAATATAACCGTCACCGACGGTTTTGGATTGGGTGCCATATAGGCCGCCATAAAGACAGGAAGAAAAGATGGGATGAGAAAACGGTACTGGAAGTCCTGCTCCGAAACCTGGTCAAGGATTACATCAGTAGTAGGAGGCAATATATGAATCGGGGTTCCCTCTTGGAAAAAATCCTTGATTCTCTACTCACTATGCATTGATACTACGCATTGATACTACAAAGATAAACTTAGAGAAAATAAAAGGTACCCTCTCAATTAGCCAGATCCATAATCGTGAAAGGGGTTGAGGCGATTGCGGTGGTGGAGGCCAGGGAGAAGGACGTGGCGGCGACGGCTGCAGAGACGGTGGTTGCGGCTTCAGGGACGACTCTAGAGACGGTAATGCTATTAGAGACGGCGGCGGCAGCATCAGGGACGACGACCTTGGAGACAGAAACCCCCAGAGTTGCAGAGAAGGGATCAAACAAGGTCGGGAGACGCTTCGTTGATGGCGGGAGAAGGTCAACGTCGCGGTGGATAGAGGCGGCTCGAAAGAAATCCTAACAAGAAAAACCTTCGTAGAATCCAAAAGGAAGATGCAAGGGAGAAGATGTATAGAAGAGAGGAACATAACCATGGCCATAGCCATGGCTTCTTGGATGCGGCGGCAAAGAGCACTTGAGCGAGAACTAGGGTTTTTTTTGTGATATGTGTTTTTTCCCATCATAAATATGCTCTTTTTAAAGCATACTTATGTCTTTCGTTTATTATCAGAAAACAACGATTTTTGTAGATTTTTTTAAAAAAAAATATTTAATTTGGACTGAAAATACAAAACACTAATGAAAATTTTCCATTCATTTCTAAACTGACTAAATTGCCCTTCCCCGACCCCTAAACCCTAACTACCTCTTCTTCTAACCCAAACCCTTCATATGTTTACGTCCTCCTCCACTTCATTTCTATGCAATTTCCCAATTGTGATACGATTTTTATGTTGTATCAAATGTATTTACAATGGCAACAAGCATCGACCTCTGTTGTTATCTGATTCCACCATCTCATTCCCACTAAAACCAACCCTTTTCATTTCCTAAAAACCAAAACCAAAACCAAACCCTTCTGATGAGTGAAGATGATTATGGGTGAAATCCCTTTTCTATGTGCACTAGTACATGGCCATCAAGCAAAATATAAAAACAAAGTATAAACTAGGTAAAAATATAGGGTAAATAGTCAATTTAAGTAGGTCAAATTTACGCTCATTAAGTTCCCCCATACTTAAACCTTTCTCACCCTCGATTAAGCTAATATAAAACTAAGATAAGTACCAAGGTAAACACGACGATATAAAATTCCCTAGGCGAATCTTGGTGTCTCTGGATTATTGAAAACAAAGAACAAAATGAATATGCTGACTCAATTAACCGAACTAAAAGATCTTATGCAAGTGCAGAAGAAAATAAAATACCAAAAATTTATGACACAAAACGTGTGTGCTTACAACTTGGATTTTATTAGCAATATTGGCCCAAAGCTCGCTAGTAGAGTGAAATCTCTCATCATTTCCTTCCACTTTCCGCTAAGCATTATTTACTTGTTGTAAATTAAGAGTGTATATGTGGTGGTTTGCAAAATGAATTGAAATTACTAGAAAGATTTCAAGCCTTCCTATCATCATTTAACCCTTTGCTCTCTCGGCTTTAACATACTAGCGGTACTAATCAAGAGCATACATAGTCTCATTCACAAATCTCATGATTGGGTGTTATCATACAATTACGTTGTCTTGGGACTATGCGAATGGTAAACTCATCTAATTCTTTTATGAGTCAAATGGTAGATAAAAGTTGTGTTTGGTTTTTTTTATTACGTATAGAAAACTTTGGATCACGCTAAGATAGGTTGAGGGGTTCACCTTTTATTACGCTATGACTAACTCTGGACATGAGGGTCTCTATCTTCAAAACGATATGTCGCAGCCCCTCAAGCCTTTGCTAATACACGCATTTTATTATATCCCCTTTCTTTGGGACCTATACTCAATCCCTCGTGCACAATGTGTGTGATTTTGAAAATTTTGTACCACAAACGCATAGTGGAACTAACTACTTGAACTCAACTAGATTTTTAATATACCAAAACACCTAGTATGATCTCTCAACAATAAGCATGTGAACCCAACATCTTCTCAACGAGACAAGTGAAATAAGACTATTGTCTTCTAATTAGGTTGTTATAGGAAAAAACCAAGATAGAATCAGGCTACCGACAATAAAAATAATTGAAATCAGTTTCATGCATCTAGCATCTCATAATCATTTTGTACCTGATAAACAATAAAACATAAACACAATATACAACTCATTAACACCGCCAACAGTAAATACTCCATTATCCAAGGTTTACACACAAAATAAAGACTAAAAACAAAAAATATATATGATTTTTAACTCTAAATGCAAGACTCAAACAACTTAACTGTCCTTATGCTTATAATCACTTCCCTTACACTTAGCTTTTGGCTAAGGTGTTCATGGAATCTCACGAGTCCACGGATAAATAAATGCATGAAAATGCTTGAACAAGATCCTAAATCTCTATAGACAACAAATCCCAGAAGACATCATTTAATCTAGAGTAACAATCTTATACTTTTAAGTTTTAAGGGATTAGAAATACTGCTCTTTTAATGTAAACACTACAATTGGACTTCACTTGAGAAGTACGAGGATTCTCCTAGTTTCACGCCAAGTGAATGAAGAGGTTGCCTTCATGAATTCTACAGGTGAGAACTTTGCTCCATATTTTTACGAATCAACTCTTCCAATCACCTACATGAGAGGCAAGCAAACATGAGAAATCACGAAGACAATTAAGCTAGCTAGAAAAATGTGCAAAAATACTAATGATGTTTGTTACTCCCTAGCAACTACGCCATCTTGATGAGTGGGGATGACTACATCTATTTTTTACGTGCATCAGTACATGATCATCAAGCAATATATAAACAGTTAAATACCGGTCGAACCCACATGGAGTAGAGGTATCATTAGTATTTCTCTAAAACCATGGGACGTGGGTTGTCACCTCCACATCCCCGAAAGGGAAAACAAATGGCGAAAAGGTAAAATTGTTTTAAATCTAGGCAAAAAAGAAATTATGTACACACTACCACCTAAGATACATAGTTATTGATTCACCCAAAGATCCGGTCACGAGTACAAGTAAACATGAATTTCAATTAACGCGTGGTATGGTTAACGATTGGTAAAAACAATCAATGCTTTCCTTATGGTCTTAGAACACTTAAATTCCTATGTATGCAGTATCATGAAATCAACCTCATACTAATCACAGGGAGAGAGCACAAGACCATTGACCGGACCGGTATGCGTACCACCAATCATCAGAAAATTCAATAATAATACGGTGTAGTTCTAGGATCTTAAGCAAAGTTCGATCAATCAGAAAACAATAAATAACAACAATGAATGCACGTCACTCTCGCTACCAACTACCACAAGTAGAGATAGCTACACTACTCGTTGAATCCACTTAGCTACACCTAGTTAATATTCTAACTACCTAAATGCATCGATCATCAAGGAGAACTGAATATAGCAACGAATCATGAAGCTCTGAATGCACTAGCATAAGTAAGAGTCTAAATAAATCAACAAATCTACTTAGCTACGCCTAGTTCACTTCTTGAAAACCAAGCACAACTGATCAAGATGATTTTTGGTAATCAAGGAGAACTACATAGAGTAACGAATCACGAGACACTGATAATACGCAAGTATAAGTAAATTCTAAAACAATCCATAAATATATTTAGCTATGCCTAATTCAATCATCCTAATTACTGAATGTCATCGATAAATATGGTCACCGATAGTTTTTTTTTTTTGATAAATGATTTTTTATTAAAGGCTTTGAATGAGAGTACAAAGCACGAGGTGTAAAACCCCAAAATAACCTACAAAGAATAGAAGACGGAGCTCATACTCCTAAGTGACCAATAGAGCACGAATGAGGAGATGCCAACTAGAGAGGAAGGGTTGCATCACCCCTGAGATCCCCAGACATCTTGCAAATACTGAAGCTATGAACCTGGACTTTGCTGAAAACCACTTCCTCCGTTTCAGCATGCTGTCTAAAAACACGAGAGTTCCTCTGTAGCCAAATATGCCAGAAACACATGTACCCGACTTTCACCCATAGCTTCCACCAAGCTTTCCTACCCATTCCCGTCCAAGCAGAGATTAGATCAACACAATCTCCAGGTGAGACCCAAAAGACTGACCACCAGGAGTACAGTCTCGACCATACAGACCAAGAGAAGGAGCAATCCAGGAACAGATGCGTAGAGTCCTCAAAAAAAAGTCCACATAAAGAACATAGCATGTCGTTAAGGGAAATACGCATACCTCGATCCTCTAAAAACACCTTAGTTGGAAAACCATCATGAGCCAACAACCAGACCAAGGAGCTATACTTGGGAGGGAGATTCTTAATCCAAAGAAACCCAGCCCAGGGTACAGGAGAAAGATCCGAATCATCAAGTAAGAGAAAGGCAGAAGCTGAGGAAAAACCGAGTTCCCGCTGAGACCTGGAAACCGAGTCGGGGGTGCCTGGCCGGATAAAGATCGATGACAAAAGATCCATGAGAGCAGCGGACTCCTCCCACTCAGAAATGAACACGAATCTGCGGCGATAATCTAGATCCCAAGACCCATTGCTCCAGACCTCCTCAATACGAGTCCATTTCCCTACACATAAGCTGTAGAGCCTGGGAAAGCGGAAACGAAAAGCTGTAGGACCGACCCAAACGTCCTGCCAGAAGCGGATGCGGTCCCCCCCTCCCAAACGCCAATGTAAGCTCTGATTGCCAAACAAACCTCTGAAAACTGGGGAATCCGAAAGACTCATAATGTGGCAAAAAAAGAACGAAGAACCCGAATTATCGAGGGTAGTTAAATCCCATTCCAATGTGTCCCAGCCGAACTTGGCACAGAGAACACGCTTCCAAAAAGAGTCCTTTTATGAAGCAAAGCGCCAGAACCATTTAGCCAGAAGACTCTGATTCACCCTCTCGAGTCCCCGAATGCCTAAACCCCTTCAGACTTGGGTTTACAAACCAAGGACCACCGGACTTTGCAAAAAACCCGAGAGTGGGCCCTGTTATGCTATTGAAAACGTCTCCTCTAAGCTTCCAGTTCTCGAATAACCCCCTTAGGAGCCCGAAATAAGGACATGAAGAACACAGGCAAAGCAGATAAGGTAGACTTGATTAACACCAATCTACCTAGCATAGAGAGGTCCTTGGTCTTCCACAAGGCCAGAGAGGCTTTAAACTTCTGAATAACCGGAGCCCAAAAGGAGAGACGTTTGGGGTTGGCACCCAAACTGAAACCAAGATATTTGATAGGGAGGTCACCTACCAAACATCCCAAAGAGGTGGCAACCGATTCAGAGGTACAGGTAGGGGTGTTCAGAAGGATAGCAGTGGACTTATCAAAGTTTATCTTCAGACCCGAACTCAACTCAAAGGTGAGAAGTGTGCTCTTAAGCCTGAGTAAATCGTCAGGCACCCCTTTCACAAATAGCAGGGTATCGTCTGCAAACTGTAAATGGGAAATAATAGGTCCTGATGAGCCTATCTGGATGCCAGCAAATTCGCCCAAGCTGATACCATGTTCCAGAACCTGATGAAGGCCTTCAGCTACGATCAAAAAGATAAAGGGAGAGAGGGGACAGCCCTGACGAATGCCATTCAGGATTGGGAAGTCCTGACTAGGGGAGCCATTCACAAGAACGGCTACAAAAGCCTTTGAAACAAGAGGCCATCCAAGATCTCCAACGTGACCCAAAATCCATGGCATACATAACCTCATCGACATACTCCCAATGTACCTTATCGAAAGCTTTCTCAAAATCCAACTTGAGAACTACCACTTCCTCATTAGACCGACGAATGCAATCGATGACCTCTGAGGCAATCAAGACACCATCAACCAGTTGCCTACCAGCAACGAAACCAGAATGGGCATCACTAATGAGGTCATCAAGGACCCGACGAAGCCACATGGATAAGACCTTGGCAAGGATCTTATAGGGGCCCGAGATGAGACTGATAGGCCTGTAATCATGGAAGGTGGCTGCACTCTGATGCTTGGGGATCAAGGTTAGAAAAGTGGAATTCAACCCCTTACCCAAGCGCCCAGAAGCATGGAACTCCGAGAAAAAACTCAACATATCTTCCTTGATCGTGTCCCAGCAGACTCTGTAAAAGAGAAGGGAGAAACCATCCGGACCCGGAGCCTTTTCCGAACCACAAGCAGAAATAGCAGCAACAATCTCCTCAGAGGAAAACGGTTCCTCAAGAAAAGAAGCCTGAAAAGCTGTAAGACGGGCAAAGGGGAGCTGAGGGAGAGGAACCTAAAAGGGTGGTCTGCTGAACCTCGAACTAAAATGATCTGCTGCAAGCCTCTTAATGACCTCAGAATCAGAGACCGGAACTGAATCAACCAAGATTTGAGACATCTTGTTTCTCAAGGCACGCACATTTGCTATCCTGTGGTAGAAAGCGAACATACATCGCCAAATTTGTGCCACCTCAAACGTGCCTTTTGGCACCAAATGCGAGCCAAAACCTTCTGTTTGCGAATGAGTCTAACGCGCAGTAAGGAACGGGTAATACACTCAGGACCCGATAAATCCCGGTTTTCCAAAGCTCCATCCAAGTCATTTACTTCAGATTCTAACTCCTCAATTTCTCTATCTGTTCGGCCAAACACCTCTTTGTTCCAGCGGTTTAGATCAGTCCTTAGACAACGAAGCTTGAACCATAACCGGTAACTAGCAGAACCCTGGCAAGAATAGGAATCCCAAAACGCTTGAACATCACGTCGAAAATATGTTCTAAATTTTATGATTTTGAACCTAATTTCATGTGCTAGCTATTTCATCTCTTGGGCGTATATAAAGTCTTAGGTTAGAGTTGGTAAAAATACAAACTTTAGCTATTTAGTGAACTTATATAGGATTTTTCACATTTACGTGTCTTGATTTCCTATTGACAAGATAGAAATATGTTAGGTTGAGTTTCTCAATTCTCTTCTATGTTTCAAGCCGACCGAACGATTTAGGAATTTTCCATAATTGTTGTGTGCGCTATGTAGATTGATGTTTAGAGCGATCCATGATTCGATCTAGTGTGAGATGAGATTCACTTTTATTAGAATTTACTTACGCTTGTGTATTATAGGAATATCGTGATTCGATGTTCTATGTAAGATAATCATGCTTGAACATCGAGTAACTTAAATATAGATTAATTCTCATACAAGCAGTTGGATGCTAATTAAGCTCAACAAACCAAAAACATGTAAAATAATATCATGAACGTCAAATTAACCATCAACCCATGCATCAACTTAAAGGAAATCAATATTTACACAATAGCATGACCAAGGATTCAAATCCAAGGTCATGGATTCAAAATCATACTCAAACATACCAAAAAAAACTAGCTTTACTACAAACAAAAAAACAATCAAAAACTCCTCTAGCTTGAAAATCCACAATCTCCAACTCTTCAAAGCTTCAACACATGAAAATGGAGAAGATGGAGATGGTGGGAGGCTCATAGATGCTTGAAACCTCCTTGGATCGTAAAAGTTATGGCCTTAGATGGTAGAACTTGGTTGAAAAATGAAGAACAAGCAAGAGAAAGAGAGAAAATAAAATGCGTCCTGAAAATAAAAATGTTGTATAAAGAATTTTTCCATCAAAATAAAATTCTGATCAAACTATATATAGAATTAAAAAAAACTTTTTACTACTGTACACAGTTGGGGCGAGAGGGAAGGAGAAGCAGCTCTTGGAAGGAGAAGCAGCTCTTGGAAGGGATTGGCTGTGTGTGGGCGCAGAAGAAGGGCGTGCAACTGAGCGCACAAGCCGTCAGATGATCGATCGTACAGAAGTCAACCTCGTCGATCGAGTCAACTCTCTAGGTCAACGAGATGAGCGGTCAAAGCTGCAGCCAAACGAAGAACCCATGTGCTGCCGCCGCACCTGATTAGCGTGTAGTTAAGCTCTGTACGTGGCGCTGAGCCATGAGTTCTCCTCTGTGCATCTTTTCCACTTTTCAACTTAAACTTTTTTCGCTTATTCCCGCTCCGTTTTTCTATGATCGATCTCGTTCTTGGGCTAATATTTTTATTTTCTTGAGACCAATGATGAGTATTTTTGAAACATTTAAAAAATATCGACAATGAACGAGGTTTTGCATAGTTATTAATAAACGCTAAAAATATAAAAACGAAGTATAAACAAGGTAAAAATCTAGGGGAAATAGTCAAATTTACGGACAAGTAAAAAATCTAGAGGCTTGTCGGTGTTTTTTTGGTTTGACTAGCGACCGATCACATATTGTGGATGATGCTAATGATCGAGACCGAGATCATACTATTGACGAAAATTGAAACGGTACCTCAACAACCCCATATGAGATTAATCTCTAGAACCCACAAGTTTTTATAGGAATTCTGAGGAGCAAACATGCAGCGGACATTAAAATTTTTCATAGAAAAAGCCTCAGGATCCATGTAATTCCGAGTAAACTAACAAACAAAAGGTTCAAGGAAATTACCTCTCGGTTTTAAGCCTGGTTCGAGATAAGGACCAAGAACGTTTTTGCTGGTTGACTATGTTGAGACGTCTCCAAAAGAATCCATCCTCTACCAGTATCCACACCAACAAGCGTTCTCAAAACCAGTTGTGTGCTAGCATAAAATTAAAAACACTTCTTCTTTCTCTCTCTCTCGTTTTTTCTATTTTCGACCTTGAGAGCAAATCTAATTTCTCTCTCTTGTTTGCATGCACTGCATCAGGGCCGGCCCTACTCCTTGGCAGGTTAGGCGGTCGCCTAAGGCCACACCAAGGAGCAAGGCCACATTATAAAAAAAAATTACATGGATATTAGCCCAAACAATTTTTCCAATATTGAATAAGGCCCCATTTGATAAAAAAAAGTTCAATCTGCCTATAAAGCCAATTAACCAAGCCCATTTTATACCATAGGTAACCGCGTGTGTACGTTGTTTCGGCCGACTTTTTTATTTTATTTCAGTTAAGTAATATTTCCAAAAATATTATTCCCAAAAGATTATATAATTACAATCTCAAACCAACCGTACCGTGTATACTCAATCTCTCTGTCTATTTTCTTTTTAATTTTAGCTAAATATTCAAAAGGTTGTAGGTTTTGTTTCCAAAACACAACTTTTCCTTTTCCTAATTCCACTATTTTGACATTTTTCTCTCCTCCAAATCATATATGAACATGAGATAGTTTTAGGTTTAGATTCATTCCCACTTTCAATTTTTCTTCTCCAAATTCTTTATTGTTTTATTACGATTTTATTCCCAAATTCTAGTTTGTTCTATAAAAATCATTATTTTTTATCTTGTTTGTGGAGAACAAAGACAGACAAGAAGAACAATCTGCAATACAAGGCAAGTAACATTAATAGTTGATTAATATTTATTTTCAGTGGTTTAGTTTGAAATTTTTCAATAATTTTGGAAATTGGACTTATTGGTTACAGATTCATGTTTAAAAATATTACATGTTTAGTTGTTGATATATATTTTATTTTTGATATTGGACATGCTCCGTAAATTGTTTTGTATCAGGTTTTATCTATTAATTTGTGCTAAGTTTATTCTATAGAACAATGTCAAATAGAAAGCATCAATCTGATTTTGGTAATGCTTTTAGAGACTTATAGGTGGAAAAAGGTCCGATCAAAATTTATAACATAGATTTTTCCTAAGGATCAGTTGTCACAACACTTTTCTTCTACATATTATGTTTAAAAATTGGCTAATGGGGAAAATTATGAAAGAAAATGGTTAGTTTATTCTATGGAAACAACATCAAAATATCGTTACCCTTTTAGTTATTAAAGGCCCATTTTTTAATTTTCACCTAAGGCCACCAACTATGTAGAGACGGCCCTGCACTGCATTTCCCAAACATGACCACACTATCTTATTTCGAAAATGCCAACACATGGGCTTCCAAAATGGACAAGTGGCGTCATTTTAAAAGTAGTGGACATGAAAAAGTAACCTCCTTGAATTTCGAAATTCATGAGTCATTTTGCATGTAAATTGCCTAACATAATCTTATTATATTAGCAATTGAAAAACGAGTTAATGAATAAATAAATATTATATCATATATAATATTATTTTATTCACTTAATGGACTTCCAAAGTCTAATTCGATTTTGGGCTTCTTGTTGTGTGTGACCCCGTAGGCTCATACAACATTTGGTAGTGGACCCGAAATTCCCGTTTCGTCCTCATGCCATAGTTGGCCTCTAGTAAGGCATTATGACTACCCAAACGTGTATGACGATCGTCAATCCGACTTACCTTTTTACCGCTGATATCTTAATCCCTTTGTCATCAATATCTCGATCGAATAGAAGGCATAGGATCGTCATCCTTACTTTATTCGATCGTTGTTTCTTGATCTTAAGTAGACTGCAAATGATAACTCATTATCGATTCGCATGTCCATGCATTTCCGCAGTTGACGTCTTGCGGGTTTAAACGCAAAAACAGGACACAGTAAGTGCATTTGTCGCCAAGTAGTAACCGAAGTAAATTCCGGGATATCGAGCCCAAGAGAGCAAAAAGCAAACACTCACTATTTAAAGTTTGTAGCTAAGCTATTTCGGTAAAAATCTAGTTTTTGGTTTTGAAAATGAGAAAACAAAGAAGTAAAAATGTTTTATGGGCATTATGTTTGATTATATTATGAGTTTGTACCGTTTAATTATTGTTAAAAATGAGTCGTTTCAAACCGGCTCGGGCATTACGTCGGGGAGATGCTTTTCGGTCGGAGCTCGTGCTCTTCTCGGTTGGGTCCGTCTATTTCCGTTCTTGCAGGTGCTCGGAAGAGGAGTAGCATGGCCTCCTGTCATGTTCATGTGGAACTCGTTCTGGTGTTCCCCGATAATTTGGGTGGGTTTCGTGCCCCGTGCTCGTATCCTCTCAGAAGTTCCGACGTTTACTGACAATTACACCGTCCAAGTTCCGACTACAACTTCAACGGACTTCTCCGGGTTTCGGTCTGTGATAGCGACTCTTGGTTCGTAGCTCTTTGAGGTGAGGCTTCCGTCATCCTTTTACTGCTTTCGGATTTGTGTGGTGTCACTGCTTTCCTTGTGAATCGATCCGCTTTTTGGTTTTCTCCTCTCTCGTCCTCTTGTCGGTCGGGGCCTTGTCGGTTGGATAGGTGTTGACCTACGACGAGTCGTCTTAGTCTATTGGCTTCCTTTGAAAACCGAGGTCCGGTGCGATTTCAAGGTCTTAGCTATTCTGGTGGTGGTTGGTCACCGAACCTGTTTCTATCGGTTTTGCGGTGTTGGCCACCGACGTATCGGTCGCCTCCCTCATGGAGTGGGAGGCGCCGGTGATTCATGGAATTCTCATAGGTTTCAGCGGTTTTTGGTCTACTGGAAGTGTTGGGTGGCCGGTGTTAGGTTTTTTCTCTTTTGGGCCTAATGGTTGGAAAATCTCGGTTCAGACCCTCTGTTATTCTGGTTGTATTGTTGTTCCCTCTTATTTGGGACTCCCCATATGTGCTTCAAGTTAGGAAAATTTGGGTTTAAACCCGGCCTTCGTCTCCGTATTGTAAACATTGTTGTTTCGTCTTCTCTTGAGGATTTATCACTTGTTCTTGTTCCTTCATCTTAAAGGCTTGAATTAATAAATTCTCGTTTGGTGATCAAATTTTTTTTAGCAAAACAACAACATTATTATACAAGAATCACACGAGGAAATCCTGCCGGAATCAATGTAATGTAGACTTCCAAAAATTCATCATCCGAGTTCTTAGCTTCAACTTTTCCATACACACTTTCCAAATGGGAATGGGGATGAGAATCAACGACGTTTATAAGATCATGTGCTTTATCAGAAGGTGTCTTCAAGGACTGGCACTTAAAATGTTGGGGTTTTGAGATGGAGCGGGTGACAAAGCAGATCATCTGTGCTGTCCAATTAGGCTGTAAGTAGAGTGTACCGACCAATACTCTAAACGTTGAGATGCTTTAATGTAGTTCTCGTGGATCATAAAAGATGGTCGATTACAGACAACCTTCGCTTCTTGTTTACTCGTGTACCTGAAAAAACCTTCCGGACCATAAGGTGTGGAAAGCTCCAACTCGAGTTTCCATAAGAGCTGGTGCAGACATTAACGACGAATGCAACTTGTGTAGCTTCCTGCTGACGTTACTAATTACGTATACTTTTGCTACTAATTGTCCATTTCAATTTCCATTGCCTATTTCTCTACAAAGTTATGGTAAAGGAAACCCGGAGCAAGATAAGCTGCAAATGACAGTCCAAATCATCAATTTGTTTAACCAAATAGAAGACTAGAACTCTAACACTAGACTAAATCCAAACAGACAAGTTTCAATGCACTGTTTGGTCTGAAAAATGATCCTGTAATGAATCTTGGGCCAGGTTTTGGTTTCTTCCTCTGTAACCTGCTCCAACCTAGCAAAACAGTACACAGACATGGCAGCTTTAAGAAGAAAAGAGTCAGGAAATGAATTTTTGTTTTTATTTCAATAAATTGAGATCAATTCTTGTTTATGGTAGAAATAATGTTTACAAGACTGCTAATTTAACAAAAATAAATACAATGAAGCATGGTAATGGTATCATAAACTTAAGTCTGATAAGCCAATAGGATCATCAACAACATCTGGAGGAGGACAAGGCACATAATTGCAATGCTTACAAGTTTCATCTGGAGGTGTCAAGTGCAAGCAGTGGTGGATTCTCTTCTCCAACCAACCCAACCTCCTCTCAAAACTCAATACCCCGAAATGAAGGATTCGAATGTCAATTTGAACAACTTTAGCACAAGCTCGAAGCAAAATGTAATAATCTGCATGAGCAATGTAAGTCAAGGCACCTTCGTCCTTCTTTCTGGCATAGTGAAGATAATCGAATCTCTTGAGGTTGACCCTTGGTGGAACATAGCAGAATCTTTTTTCTTCCATGTCTACTTTTAGTCGCCTTATAGCATCATCCCTCTCAGTCTCCGTGGCTTCTTCACTGTTAGATTCTAAACATTGATCCCCTTGTGAACTCTGAGATGAATGGACACCTTCCATGCTCTGTTGTTGGCTATTATGTGAATGAGATGTTCTATCATCTGGAACCAATCCATCATCTCTAATTTTCTTGTTTTCTTCTGAGATTTTCATGGCACCTTCCCTTAATCTCTTTCGCTTCAAATCAGCACAAGATTCCCCTTTGTGGATCCCCGTTGGTGCAGAATCCTGAAATTAACAAATTTTTAAGTTGCACTAAAATCAATTCACCCTGCTTTTGAGGTTGTGAGTTGCACTTCCTCATTCTAAAAACAAGTCCCAAAATAAGTGTTACATTTGAATAATTTTCATGTTAAGATGAACATTGTAACATACTAGGGGGGATTACACTTCACTACCATGTATTTTAGAGTATTATCAGATCACTACCATGTACTTCAAACCGTATCAATTCACTAAAATTAACTTTGTTTTTTCGATGTACCATAAATTTTTTGTTTTACATATGAAGTCCATTTTTGTCACTAAACCTCAAATTAGGGTAATTTTTTTTAGATAGATGAGGGTTTTATTGATTACTTTGAATTACAAAGAAAGTAAACAAAGGCAGGTGATGCAACTCAGAAAGTGAGGACTGAAAAAAGTGAAGAAAAAAAAAAAGGAATTGCAAAACAGAACGATCCTGGAGACTTGTCGTGCAAGCAACCCAACACTGGAGCTAGAACACGCTCCACATGCCAAACCGGCCGAAAGCCCGAAACCTCAAATTAGGGTAAATTGAAACAAAAACAAAGTTCATTGGAGTGAACTGATACAATTTAATGTACAAGGGATAATAGTCCAAAGAGCAAGGTAGTGAAATGCAATTTCCCCTATAATGTATATTACGGCAACAGTGATACTGTTTCAAACTGAAGAAAATCATGCTTCCTGATTCTAGAATCACTCCTAAAATTTTACTTTTTTTTCCTTACAATTAATGTTAAGGAACATCATTAAGAAGGTGACAACGCCACACATATCCAGTAAACTGCATGTTCAACCCTGTTTTCTTTATGTTCAGTCTCGGCGCATTAATGCATGGAACTTCCCAATATTTCCCATGCTTCGAGGAATCCAGAAATAAAACATCAGAAGAGCCAAATCAAAGAGCAATGTAATTATTACCATATTTACCTTGTTTACTAATGTGTTGGTTGTTATATATATTTAAAAATTGGGCATGCCAAGAATTCAACATGACACATATTTACCTAGTTTACTAATGTGTTGATTGGTATATAATATATATTAAAGAAATTGGGCACGCCAAGAATCCAAGACTATAACATGATACAAATTCCCTTAAAGACATGCTTTGACTAATTAATAATTAAAAAAAATCAAAGTACGTCAAACTAAAATCACCTTTTCTTTTTGATAAAAATCCCATAATTGGGTGGCTATTCTTTCTTCTCCGCTATTCTCAAATGATGGTTCCAGACCGGCAAAAACCACATTGTTACAGTATTGAAGATATTTTGGCAAGTCCTTGGAGAAATCTATCGGTGAAAATTGGAAGAGAAGTTAGTAATGGCCACCTTTTCAAGGAAGAAGAAATCATGAGATTATTGACAAGTAGAACTCATATCTGAAGCCAAAAGATTACCATATGTTTCGCCAATATCTTTGTATATCCCATCCAGGTTGTGCAAAAGCTCAGAAGCGTCAAAGTCAGACTTTTGAAATAGAGATGTGTTCCCATAACCATGATTCATACTAGGGGAAGGAGGACCAGAACCTCTTTCAGCCTCATCTTCATCGTTACTTACAGCTTTGGATGAAGAAGAGCTGCAACTTAGAAAACTCTTCTCCCAAGCCCCAAAACCATGTATATTATACAGAATTCTTATAGCAACTATTAATATTGACATTACACCAGCACGGGTAGGCAACCTCAAATCATTTACAGATAGCCATAAATCAGGAGGCATTGACCATTCATATATTTTGTATGCATGTGGGAGAATCTTCTCAATAGGAAGAGACAACTGCTGCAGATACCGGGAGGCTATTCCATGGAAATTCACTGGAGGTAAATGTAAGCCTAAGAATTCAGCAATATATGCCGCTAAAGACTCCAACTTTTGCACTGGAATGGTTTGGGAAGGTTTAAACATAAAACTTGAACTCAAAGGACAGGCCCTTGATGGAGGTCCGATTTGTTTTTCAATATCTAGAAAAGCAGCAAAGTAAGGAAGTTTCCCTTCAACAGACCACTTTATTATGTCTGTAGGTAGGACTGCTTCCCTAACAATATGACAAGCCAGATATGAAATAGCTAAAGAGCAAGATAATGGTATCTTATTTCTTAAAGATCTATACAATATTATTACTGCACGCTGGCCATGCAAATTGTGAGGTTCTTCTCTGTATTTTGCACGGGTCTTCTTATCCCTCCCATCTCCTGAATTTGATAGTAAAACATGTGATGAGCAGTAGAATAACACAAATACTTTAACGGGAAGGAAGATGCTACAAACAATGAGTGTAGTTTTGTCTACAAAAGGAACCCAGGTAAATAACAAAGAAGAAGAGATCCCATCTATATCATTCCAGCAGCCTAATAGACCAGATAATTGAGCTCCAAATACATGGAAACACAATTATAATACACATTTATAATACTCTCTCACCTGTTTGGCTTAGCAATATTATGCATTGTGCGAGATTTCAAGGATCACACTCTTGATAAAGATCATAACTAGCCTAAATTCTAACACAAAGGTTCATGTTTTATATCAGTTTCAACAATTCTGGTCCTTCTTAAACTGAGAACTTGAAGCTAACCGGTAAAGCAAAAGTTGATCTATAAACTTTCAAGTATCCTCCTAAAGCCCAATATTTTGACCAGTTTAGTCATAACTAATAACATCATCAACTTCAACAATCTTCCTGACATACTATGCAATGGCAGTTGGATTGATGTTAGTAATACAACAAAATACTCACTACCCAAATTGATAAAATGCAACAACTGTCCATAAGATGTAAAGCTGAATAAGAATCAGACAATTGACCAAAAAGTAAGCAAATTTGGTGAGGGGGCACCTTGCTTCTGACTTTCAGATTTCTTTAACATACTATCAGCCCACTTATGATTAAACACCCCAGTCTTGGCCACAAACCTCAACCAGATAGTACCACTCAGCCCACAAATCATCGGATTCACATTGAAATCCTTCACCAAAGCCTCACATTGGAACTGAATCATGAGCTGCAATCCAAACACATACTTCATCCTGACCTCTGTGTAATAGTCGTCGTCGTTCAACTTCACGGCCAGTCCCTGGCCGAAATCCGCCGGCTGAGTTGGGCCGATCCCATCCTCAAACTCAAACCCCCGATTGTGGTTATCTTCTAATAGGCTCAGCGACGGGATCTGGGAGACGGGTTCGGGTTTGATAGCGGTGGGGCGGCGGCGGGTGTGTTTGGCGGAGTATAAGGCATTTCCTCCAGGAGCGCCCGTGTCTACGAAATCTTCATCGGCGACGCCGGTCTCGAAGATGTCTGGGGCCTGGTAGCCAATGGACGCATGAGTAGGACCCATCTCCTTCTTTTTGGAATTCAGTGTTTTGGCGGCAGTCGGGGCAGGTATCCATTATCGTCGGAGCTTCTACAAAACCCGAATTCACCTGTTCCTTCGGCGGCGAGGAAGAGAGAGACCAACAAAAACTCTCAATTCCTTTCTCTTTCTACTTTCATTCCCAATACGCTGACAAATCAATGAGCCGTAGCCCGTAAGTTATATACAAATGATCACACATAAATAGGAGGGAACCGTCTCCCTACGAGTGATCAAGTCTATAACAATCTAACAACCTATTTGTGTTAGCGCAGCTTTTCTCTCTACTACCCTAGAGAACCGGAAGCTTTACGAACTGAGTTTCGACGGCGACGATGGTAAACCAAATCTCGTCCGATAACTTGTCAAGTGATGGGGAGGGATTCGACGTGGAGTTGTTGAGGAACCGGCTTCTTCAACGTACGAACCTTCGATGGAAGAGGAGGAAGAGAGCATCGGGGTTGCTCTGGTGGTGTCTCCGTCTTCGGAGAGAAGTATTTCCTGATCTGGCTCGTCGAGGGCGGCGTCGAGGGAGAGCTTGATGCGCTTCTCTGCTAATAGGGAGGATGGTGTTCGATCTAAGGGGCTCGTGGATCGGGTCGTCGTCACCAGGAGGTTCGGTTGACATGCAGGTGTGGCTTATTGCGCAGCACGCAGGCGTTGGGTCCACGACCAAGTCGGTCTGGGGTGGAAAAGGCAAGGGCGAGAGTGGTATCTCCACCCCTGGGATTCTGGTGGGGCACGATGATGACGTGGAGGATGGAGGAGGTGGCCGAGGAGGAGGATCATCAACTTACAAGCCCGGACACTGTGGTGTATGTATCGTCTCGCCATGATACGGATCGACCGGAGGATAGGTCGTCAGAGAAGAGGAGGAGACGGCCTGGGAAGGAGTCGATTAGGGCTTCTCAGGATATTGGGCCAACTAGGCCTGGGATGGCTGGAGCGAGCCTGATGGCAGATGCGAGACAGACTTGGGCTGGTTCAGGGGCTGCCCCGGTGTGATGCATGGGGTCGACGGGTCGGTGGGCCAGGGTGGGATGATGGGCTCTAGGGAAAGTATAGATGTTGGGTCGCGGTCGGGTCCAATGGGCAGGCGGGGTGGGGCTACTATTCAGGTCGGTATGACACCCGGGCCCATCCGGGGGGTAACTCAGACCCGGTTCGTTTTCGGTCTCGTTCAGAGGGTTCTCACTCCAGGGGTCATGGTCAACGGTCTTCGGCTACTAAGAACCAGGATAAAGGCACGGTCATAGGGGACCTTGGCGATCAACTAGGATCCATGCTGATTAAGGAAGTTGTCGTCTCGTCGACCGAAGTAGAGGGGACCAAACTTTGCTTTTGCTCTAGCGGCAAAGGTGCTCACCCCGCGGACATTCTATTGGAGGTCAATGGTGCATCGTATGGAGGATCTTTGGGGAATGCGTAATGTGGAGGTGCGAACCTTGGAGGATGGGGTCGTGGCTTTCTTTTTCATGATGGTGACTGGCGAACCTTGGGCTTTTGGGATTCGCTGGTCGTATTCACATACCTGAGGGCCCACATGCGTCCGGGGGATATGTTGTTCACCCATTTCTCAGTCTAGGCGAAGGTGTCTAACCTGTCGGTAGGAGAGTGGAATCGGAAGGTGGCATTTCATGTAGGAAACGCTCTAGGCACTTATCAGGCGGTGATGCAGACGCTGACGGTATGTGTTGGGGAGATTTCATGAGGATCCGCATCTGGGTTGATATTCGTGTGCCACTCCAACGAGAATTATGGCTCCAACTGTCGGAATCACAGGTACGTACTGTTAGTCTTAGTGCCCGTAGTTCAATCCTAAATGTCCAAATGTACATATCATCGTTAGCAATAAAATTAAAGCGGCTTTATATTACTTATGTGTTGGAGTAATATATCGATGTGTGCTCTGATCTATGCCCACCATGCGAATAGAACCATAGATCGAGATAGATCACACTCGATGGGTCCCTAGTCAACAAAGCTTCACTAGAAGCGACTAGTATGAAAGATGGCTCTTTATGGCTTACGTTCTGTTAGTCATTGGAATGGGATTCCGGAGTCTGATCATAGATATCATGTGGGACATGATATTGGACGACCCGCCCTGAATATGTGCCATAGATTAAGTCATGAACATATTCAGTGTTGTAGCTTGTCATGTATCCTTAGACCAAGGAGTCTTTGTGATCGCTATGTAGTCAACAACTGAGTTTGACCTGAGCCTAACGTTGTCCGTAACAGGGCTTCCATAACGGCCAGGATTGGCTTGGGGACGGGCTACATGAGTGACACGAAAGACGGCTAAGGGATTTATCCCTCATACTAAGGTGTGGGAAAGATATCGGTTCTCGGCCACTTGATCGAGAGTGACTGGAAGAATAGCATGGCCATGCACATGATACTGGGTATCATATCTTCAGTCATCTCACATATCAAGGAACGGTGATTGAGAATAATAAGGATGACGGCTCTATGCCTTATCTCAATCAGGATATCGGAGATAAAAGGATAATGACAGGGACGACGGAAAGGTTAGAATCGACAGGGTCGATTCGTTATGTAGTGTCAGGCAATACTAAAGTCTCGTTAGTTGCCACTTAAATAGGATCAAGTAAAATGGGATTTTACGTTGATCTATTGACATGCATAAACCTAAGGGTCACACCGGAGGATGAAACTCATTGACACATTTATGGAGAATGGGCAAAAGGGAGTTGTCTCGGGACATGACCAAAACTGGGTTTTGGGTCATGCGCCCGTAAGTGAATAGGACTTTACGGATCGAGACAAGGCTTGGAGTCTTGGGATTGATCGCGTCGGATAATGTTGGACATTTCCGGTATAGAAGGTATGGAGGCGATGAGCGAATCACGGGACCTCGTTGGAAATGGTCACGGGCCATGTTCCAAGAGGCCCATGAAAGGCCCATGCAACCAAGGCCCATGGAACTAATTAATCAAGTCTTGATTAATTAGTACTAAGTAAGCAAGACAAGGATTAAGGTGTTGGTGATTCACCACCTAACCCAATCTTGTCTTGCCATACTTTGTCCTATTTACACCTTACTTGACACCATACTTGTCCCATGCCTTTAGTTGGACAAGTATGGGTTTTGTTATGTTTAAGTCATCTTTTTTCAACATAACAAACACAAGACAAGAATAGGAAACACATTTTCTCTCCCTCTTCCATGGCCATTTCGGGTTTGGCTAGTTTCCACCTCCATGTTTGTGTTCTTGAGTCCTCAAAGAGAAGAACTACGTGGCTTTGATTCCCATGTGGATACGTAGGCGTCTTGGAGACTCAAGTCAATCATTCGTTAACCGGTGTTCTTGTTTTGGTAAGAACTAGTGCTGAATTTTTCTCTTGTGAATCCATTCTTTGTTAGTTGTTTCATGGTTTTAATCGTCTCTTGGTTTTCATTGATTTTCCGCTGCGAGTTGGTTCATCTCCAACCCTACCTCAAGACCCAACACGTACCATGCTACACATATCATATAATATTACCTTGTCTTTCTAAAAAAACAACCTATTTATAAATAGGTTGAGTAGCTCTTTTAGGGTTTTGACGTCGTCTTCCGGCGAATCACTCCAGCCTTGTCAGTTCTAAATCTCTCGACGCCGTTCCAGTTCCTCTGCTCCGTCGTTATGACGTGCCTCAACCTTCCACCTCTACTCGCATCGGACTGAGGAGGAATCTTCCCGTAGGAGGAGGTCCCACTCACCAAATCCCCTCGGCAACTCCTCCATCTACGATGATTATGACCCAATCGCCTTTGCAATCTCTACAGTCGAATAACCCACCACTACCGTCTCGCTCTTCCTCATCGTTGAGCCCACAATCGATCCCCATCTCCGAGCATCCCCGTTATCCCTACAACCGCCATTGAAGCAGTCATCGATATCCCCACCTCCTTGTTCTCCATCGATTCATGCGAAAAGCGTACAGAATCGATGCACCCTTGTATTCTGTACCTATTGTAGATTGAGTTTGCACTGGTGTAAATTGTATCGGCTCGTCTCTCCTGAGCAACCCCCGTCATCTCTGAAGTCGTCACTGGCGCGTCCATCTTCTTCGCCTCCACCATGGCACCCTCCTCGACCACTTTCTCGATTTTGGATCAGGAAAATCGAGTGTTTTTTTTAATTTTATCTGATTTTGTCTTTGTAGGGTCAATGACTAGTGAGTAGAGATTCATGCACTTTTCCTGGGAGGGAACCTTGAGTCACGTATATCCTCCTAATACAATTGATGTAGTTCAAGTTCGGTCGCTTTTCCCCCAGATGCAACGTTTACGCACTACCGTGAGCAAGACTTCCAGTTCCGTTTTCCGGTCTTTTTTTATTTTATCTGGTTTTGTCTTTGTAAGGTCAATGACTAGTGAGCAGAGATTCAAGGACTTTTCTTGGGACGGAACCTTGAGCACGTACATCCTCCCAATACAAATGATGTAGACAAGTTCGGTCGATTTGCCCTCTAGATGCAACGTTTAGACACTACCGTGAGCAAAACTTCCAGTTCTGTTTTCCAACCCCCACCTTTCCTTCATGCCTATGTGGCACTTCAATACCGTTTATAATGGTTATATTGTTAAAATAACTGCAAACAATTATGTTCTCTATCTGTTATTTTTTAGTGATCAGAGAATGATTTTCATGTCGCACTCGTTTGTAGTTGAAATCTGATTTAATAAAATTACAGATTTCAATCAAAAAAAGTCTATAACAATCTAACAACAATTAAGCGCCCTAGTAACCGGACACAGATGATCCTCGAGCCATTGTAGGACATCATGTATCGTCCAATTATTCAGGCATAAGTACAAAACATCTAAGACACCATAAAAATGGTTAAACCCCTCCACTAACCGTTACAATATACTAATTGATTTTTTCCATGTTCTATTTATGATTGTAAAAAACACTGAAGGTTGATTAGGTGATGAGGATCCCTAAACGTTAAACGGGGATTAGTCCAGTCCTAGACAGATTTAATTTTTTAATACTTTTAATTATTATTAAATACATACCAGGTGATAGCGCGGTGCTAGTTGTAATATAAAATAGCCTTCCCAGTAACTGGCGCCATCATTGAGATAAGCATGTCGATTATAACCGGTGCAACCAAGAAATCAAACCGCAGGAGAGGGAGTTTGAAAAATTGTAAATATACATTGCGGAAATTCTTGCTCAAATCACGGGTTGAAGAGGTTTTATTAATCCATGAGAGACACGGGTGGAAGCACACTCTTTTACTCAGTTAGAACCACCATCGAGCTACTCAAACTGGTTTAGATGATGCCACTGTTGGATGATTATGCATTAAAGTATTGGACATCAAGATGAGGCTAGTAGTTGTGAAGGACTACGATTAAATTGAGCAAACAAGTACTTTGAGCTTACTGGCAACCTAATACAATAATATCAAGTGATCGACTATACTATCAAGTATCAACCCTACATAAAAATAATAATTTGACATCAACTATAAACTTCAGCAAAACAAGGAACAACAATCACACCAACCATGGGAATCTTGTATGCACTTTAGGTAATAAAACTAAACCAAAAGAAGAGAGTTCAATTACATACCTTTACAAGAAGTCAACTGTAGAGTATTTTAAAAACCGGCCAGACAAATTTTATAATTAAGTGTAACTATGTGAAATTCGTGTATAGCTAGGTGTAATGATATGGTATTTTCATTTTCCCGTTCCGCTACTTCCTTTATATTTGTTTTCGTTAGAAGGTGACTTCAAGTACTGGCACTGAGTTGTTGGGTGTTGAGATGGAGCGGTAGACAAAGCACATTATATGATTACCAACTTAAAATTGAGACATGAAAGATGGCTCTAAAGGTGGAGATGCTTTAAGCTATAGTTCTAGTGGATCATATCAGATGATCAAAAAACCCCTTTATTTATAGATCCTTGACCATATTTTACTACTCGGCTTTGCATGCTTGCATTTTAGATCCTACATGCTCATGGTCTGGACTAAGAGCTGCTGCTGTTGCAATTGCAAACTTGTGTAGCTTCCTCAGTCAATTAATTGACATCCAATCTTGTTTAAGGTACAAACAATGTTTACAAGACTGCTAATTTCACAACCATGTTAAAAAATGAATGGGATGAAACATGGCAATGGTATCATAAACTTAGGTCTGATAACCCAATAGGATCATCATCTTCAACAACATCTGGAGGAGGGCAAGGAACATAACTGCAATGCTCACAAGTTTCATCTGGAGGTGTCAAGAACAAGCAGTGGTCAATTCTCTTCTCCAACCAAGCCATCCTCCTCTCAAAACTCAATACCCCAAAATGCAGGATGCGAATGTCAATTTGAACAACTTTAGCACAAGCTCGAAGCAAAATGTAATAATCTGCATGAGCAATGTAAGTCAAGGCACCTTCGTCCTTCTTTCTGGCATAGTGAAGATAGTCGACTCTCTTGAGGTTGACCCTTGGTGGAACATAGTAGAATCTTTTTTCTTCCATGTCTACTTTTAGTCGCCTTATAGCTTCATCCCTCTCAGTCTCCATGGCATCTACACTGTTAGATTCTAAACATTGATCCCTTTGCGAACTCTGAGATGAATGGACACCTTCCATGCTCTGTTGTTGGCTATTATGTGAATGAGATGTTCTATCATCTGGAACCAATCCATCATCTCTAATTTTCTTGTTTTCTTCTGAGATTTTCATGGCACCTTCCCTTAATCTCTTTCGCTTCAAATCAGCACAAGATTCCCCTTTGTGGATCTCCGTTGGCACAGAATCCTGAAATTAACAAATTTTTAAGTTGCACTAAAATCAATTCACCCAGTTTTTGAGATTGTGGGTTGCACTCCCTCATTCTAAGAACAAGTCTCAAAATAAGTGTTCCATTTGAATAATTTTCATGTTAAGATGAACACTGTGCGGTTGCATAACATACTAGGGGGGTTTACACTTCTCTACCATGTATTTTAGAGTATTATCAGTTCACTACCATGTACTTCAAATTGTATCAATTCACTAAAGTTAACTTTGTTTTTTCCATGTACCATAATTTGAAGAAAATGCTTCTCATATAAAAATATAAAAAAAACACTTGACAAAAATAAAAGAAAATTCTAATAAAGTTATAAATGTTAAATTAAGAAGACTACTAAGGATCAAATTAGAAAGTTCTTATTTTATAATTTTAAATTAATGTTGTCTTTTACATACAAAGGGCATTTTTGTCACTAAGGATCAAATTAGGGTAATTTATTTTTTGATAAGCTCATAATTATAGTTAAAGATTTACTCTCCAAGATAGAGAAAATCTAAAAAATCAAAGACCGATAAAACAATCATAAAAAGGAGTTCGATATATGGGAACTACAAAAAGGGCCTAACCTAAATAGGAACACAGTCCACCAAAACCAGAACAACAACCAAGACAAAACAACCACATGACCAAAAACTAAAACTCGAGTATGCACCTCATACCACTCCAATTGTCTTGTACAATTGTAAAACCCCTTTAAAGCCAATTGACTTCCCCGCAAGTTAAGGAACACATAACCACCAAATGATCGGTTCCTGATACATAACCACGAGACCTCCTCCGATTGAGGACAGAGAACAGGGGAGCGAGGATTGAACGGTCCCGATTACTGAGACAGAATCGTCGAGACTTCCTCCGACCAAGGACATAGCACAAACAGACCCCGAGAACCGAAGCCGCTACTTGCCAAGCGCGAAACTACCTAGGCAAGGCAAACATGGGGCAAGTCAGATACCAAGGCTATGCCGGTGGCTCCCCGTGCCTCATACCACAAGACCAAACCAAGGTTGCACCTCCACAACACCCGGCCGACACCTGTAAACATCATAGCCACACACAGCAAGCATACTCCACGCAGAACAACACCACCCACCCAGAAAAGACTCTGAAACCATCCCGTTATGCAACTCCAATCAACGAACGGCACGTTGAGGAGGGGAAGCCGACGGAGTCAACAAGCACTACAGAAGACGGAAAGCAGGAAACCCCAAACACCACATGAATTCTCTCAAAAAGAAACCAACGGTGCTTCAAAAACGCACTCGTCGAGGGACAACACCCACAACGACAGGCCCTGACCAAAATCACTACCCCTGAAAGTAGAGAACGACAAAAGTGAGCGAGGAAGGGAGGACCAACGGAGTCGAGGCCCACACACGAGCCACATACCAACGAACTCCCACTCCGCCGCAACACTACCACCCGAGACCCCAAGTCCTTTGATGGACTTGGAACGCAATAGCAACACAGAACTCCAGCTCTACAGTTTAACCACAGTCTTCGACCGAACACCCAAACCCAAGCCCCAAACTTCAACCAAAACAGGGATCATCGCTGGCCAACATTGGATGAGAACCACTCCACATCAGGAGCTAAACAAGGAAGAAGAGGAACACAAGATCAGGTGTCGAAGCTGAACGAGGTGGATTTGTACAGAAGAAGAGCTCAACGAACCAAGAGGGGAAAGAAAGGGAAAGGCCATTGGCTGGCCGACAACCATGAATGCCGCCGATGGAGGCGGCTGAACAAGAAAGGAGCTTTTTGCTAGGTTTTTTTTCCAGAACTTGTATCAAATTAGGGTTATTGAAACAAAAACAAAGTTCATCAGAGTGAATTGATATGATTTAATGTACAAAGTAGTGAACTGATAATAGTCTAAAGGGATAATTGTCTAAAACTACCCTAAAGCTTCGTCCACAAATGAGTTGATGCACAAAGTTTTGTCCACGCTGTGTGGCTACTCTGAAGTTTTGTCCACACTTTTGTGGGTGTATTGAAGTTTTACCCACGCTTTTGTGGGTGCATTGAAGTTTTGTCCACGCTTCTATTCAATCTGGAAAGCACAGCCTAGAGGCCCTAGACCATCATTTTGAACATTCCTATTACGTCAAAACTAAAAAAGTCATGGACAAAACTACAGGGTAGCCACACAGCGTGGACGAAACTTTGTGCATCAACTCGTTTGTGGACGAAACTTTATGGTAGTTTTGGATAATTATCCCTAGTCTAAAGCACAGGGTAGTGAACAGATAATAGTCCAAAATACTAGGTAGTGAAATGCAATTTCCCCTATAATTTATGTTACAGTACCAGTGACACTGTTTCAAACTGACGAAAATCATGCTTCCTAGATCTAGAATCACTCCCAAAAATTTAATTTTTTTTCCTTAAAATTAATGTTAAGGAACATAATCAAGAAAGTGACATTACCACATATCTAGTAAATTGCATGTTCAACCCTGTTTTCCTTATGTTCAGTCTCAGCACATTAATGCATGGAAATTCACAATATTTCTCATGCTACTACAAATCCAGAAAAAAACCATCAGCAGAGCCAACTCGAAGAGAAATGTAATTATTACCATATTTACCTTGTTTACTGATGTGTTGGTCAGACTCGGTATATATATTTAAAAATTGGGCATACCAGGAAATCCAAGACTATAACATGACACAATTTCACTGAAAGGCATGCTTTTACGAATTAATGATTGAAAAATCAAAGTAATTGGGCACACCAAGAATATAACATGATACATATTTACCTAGTTTACTAATGTGTTGATTGGTATATAATATATATTAAAGAAATTGGGCATGACAAGAATCCAAGACTATAACATGACACAAATTCACTTAAAGGCACACTTTCACTGATTAATGATACAAAAATCAAAGTACGTCAAACTAAAATCACCTTTTCTTTTTGATAAAAATCCCATAATTGGGTGGCTATTCTTTCTTCTCCGCTATTCTCAAATGATGGTTCCAGACCGGCAAAAACCACATTGTTACAGTATTGAAGATATTTTGGCAAGTCCTTGGAGAAATCTATCGGTGAAAATTGGAAGAGAAGTTAGTAATGGCCACCTTTTCAAGGAAGAAGAAATCATGAGATTATTGACAAGTAGAACTCATATCTGAAGGCAAAAGATTACCATATGTTTCGCTAATATCTTTGTATATCCCATCCAGGTTGTGCAAAAGCTCAGAAGCGTCAAAGTCAGACTTTTGAAATAGTGACGTGTTCCCATAACCATGATTCATACTAGGGGAAGGAGGACCAGAACCTTTTTCAGCCTCATCTTCATCGTTACTTACAGCTTTGGATGAAGAAGAGCTGCAACTTAGAAAACTCTTCTCCCAAACCCCAAAACCATGTATATTATACAGAATTCTTATAGCAACTATTAATATTGACATTACACCAACACGGGTAGGCAACCTCAAATCATTTACAGATAGCCATAAATCAGGAGGCATTGACCATTCATATATTTTGCATGCATGTGGGAGAATCTTCTCAATAGGAAGAGACAACTGCTGCAGATACCGGGAGGCTATTCCATGGAAATTCACTGGAGGTAAATGTAAGCCTAAGAATTCAGCAATATATGCCGCTAAAGACTCCAACTTTTGCACTGGAATGATTTGGGAAGGTTTAAACATAAAACTTAAACTCAAAGGACAGGCCCTTGATGGAGGACCCATTTGTTTTTCGAGATCTAGAAAAGCAGCAAAGTAAGGAAGTTTCCCCTCAACAGACCACTTTATTATGTCTGTAGGTAGGACTGCTTCCCTAGCAATATGACATGCCAGGTATGAAATAGCTAAAGAGTAAGATAATGGTATTGTATTTCTTAAAGATCTATACCATATAATTACTGCACGCTGGCCATGCAAATTGTGAGGCTCTGCTCTGTATTTTGCCCGGGTCTTAATATCACTCCGATCTCCTGAAATTGATAGCAAAACATGTTAAGAGCAGAAGAATAACTCAAATGCTTAAAAGGAAGATGCTACAAGAATGGGTGTAGTTTTGTCTCCAAAATGAACCCATGTAAATAACTAAGAAGAAGCAATCATGTCTATATCATTCCAGCAGCCTATTGGACCAGATAATGGAGCTCCAAATACATGGACATGCAATTCTGATACTCTCCTACCAGTTCGGCTAAACAACATTATGCAGAGTGCTAGATTTCAAGGATCACACGTCAATAAAATCACAATTAGCCTAAATTCTACCACAAAGGTCAATGCTTTATATGAGTTCCCACACACATGGTCCTTTCTAAGGCTTAAAATGAGAACTTGAAGCTAACCAGTAAAGCAAAAGTTGGCCCATAAACTTTCAAGTATCCTCCTAAAGCCATACAAGTACCACAAAGTTCAGAATAGCCTTATAATCAGTTTAGTAATAACTAATAACAGCAACAATCTTTCTGATATGCTATGTAATGACAGTTGGTTTGATGTTAGTAATATAACAAAATACCTGGTACCCAATTTGCTAAAATGTAATAATGAGCCATAGGATGTAACATTGAATGAGAATCAGACAATAAGCAAATACCTTGTTTCTGACTTTCGGATTCCTGAAACATGTCATCAGCCCACTGATCATGAAACGCCCCAGTCTTGGCCACAAACCTCAACCAGATAGTACCACTCAACCCACAAATCATCGGATTCACATTGAAATTCTTCACCAAAGCCTCACATTGGAACTGAATCATGAGCTGCAATCCAAACACATACTTCATCCTGACCTCTCTGTAACAGTCCTCGTAGCTCAACTCCACGGCCACGCCCTGGCCGAAATCCGCCGGCTCAGTTGGCCCGATCCCATCCTCAAACTCAAGCCCCCGATTGTCGTTCGCTTCTTTGGCAGGGGCAGGAGTGTCGTCTAATAGGGTGAGATGGGACCAAAGCTGGGAGTGGGTCTGGGTCTGCGACGGGATTTGGGAGATGGGTTCGGCTTTGATAGCGGTGGGGCGGCGGCGGGTGTGTGCGGCGGAGTATAAGGCATCTCCACCAGGGGCGCCCGTGTCTACGAAATCTTCATCAGCGACGTCGGCCTCGACGATGTCTTCGGCCTGGGAGCCACATCGGAGGCAGTAGTAGAACCCATCATCTCCGCTTCGGAATCCAATGTTTTCGCAGGCGTGGCAGGTCAAGTTATATGTGCGCTCCTCCTCCATTGTCGTCGGACCTTCTACAAACCCAAATTCATCAGTTCCTTCGGCGGCGTGACTCTCAATTCCTTGCCCTTCTACTGTCCCATTTTAAACGTACAAATATAAGTTATATTTTATACAGAGGGTCAAATCGAATGATCCAACCGTAGGTTGATTGTATAAAATTATGGTTTGTAGACTTTAAAATCAAATTGAATGATCAAATTGTTTGTTGATGGTATAAAATTATGGTTTGCAGACCTTAAAATAAATGGTACGTTACAACGATACAAACCGGATAGGGGCATGTATTATGAGTCGATGTTGATTGTATGCTGAATCGATATTTTACTTGTTTAATTAAATGTTTTATTAAAATATTAAACGTTATATAAAATTGAAATAAATTTGATAAAATAGTTAATAACAATATAACTTAAAATATTTTTTGCACGATAGGAACGCAGCTCTGCTATGGTTTCGGTTAGCATAGGGTTTTGCGAGTTTCGTCTTCCTTCGTGCGCGATCATGAGTTCAAGGTCGTCGAAGGAGAGATCGGTGTTCCCAATCTCGGCTGTTGAGGCAGCGAGTGGGATTGGGGGGGATGGGAGTCGGCCGGGGAGCCCGTGGCCGGAGCGAGCCGAGGAGGAACAGGCTCGGGTGTTGCAGAGGAGTCGGTCGGGGAGTCCATGGCAGGAACGGGACGTGGAGGAGCTGGCCCGGGTTGCGCAAGGATGGCCGGAGGGGATGGAGAGGAACTCGGTAACCCCGGTGCTCTCCTCTCCGACCGACTGGCCCCCATGCAGAACGGAGGAGAGGGAGATGGTTTTCTCGGCGATGCAGGTGGTGGAACCAGCGAGGGAGGAAGGTCGTTCTTCTCACTGGGTGTAGGCGATTGGCCCGCGGTTGAGAACATGGCACCGTCCGGTTGCCCGTGCGGCTGTGGGTGTATTGCCGAGGGTGGAGGACGAGTCGGGGGAGTCCCTCCGGGATGGGGCGGCTCTAATACCGATAGTAATCTCCTCGGCAACGGAGGTGACAGAACCGGAATCCCCGGAGGCGGCGGCGTGGAGGCTTTGGAAGGGCAAGGCGTCGGCGGCCATGCAGGCTAGGGTTCCGGATGGTGCTGCTACAGGGGATGTGGGCCTGGGCTTGATGGCGGACGCTAGGCGTGCGGGCCATCCGGGTCGTACTGGGCCGAATGGGCCTCATGTGCTAGGTGCACCGCCACAGGCGAACTGGCATCCAAGGGCGAGGACATCACCCGGGCTGGACTCGGGGAGGACAGGAGGACGTGGCCCGTTGGGCGGCACGATACGGGCCGAGGCCAGGGCAGACTCAAGGAGTTGGGGCTGTGGGTCAGGGCCGGACGGGTCAAGCTGGGTTCCGTGTGGGTCAGCTGAGTGGGGATCCGGGTTATAACCCGTTTAGATCTTGGGGAGGCCCAGAGTATCAAGTTGGGAATCAGGTAGGCGAGCTTGATTCCCATATGGGGGCGATGAAAATCAAGGAGGAGGTGGTGCTGGTGCAGGAAATCACAGGGCAGAGTAATTTTTATCGATTTGCACTGGAAGCCAAGGTACTGGCAACTAAGAAGATTTACTGGAAGTCAGTGGCAGATAGGATGGAGGATGCATGAGGGATGAAAGTGGAGGCGAAGCCTTTAGTGGGTGGACTCATAGCGTTCTTTTTCAAGACAGCAAGGGACATGGAGAGGGTTTCGCTGGGAGAACCTTGGTCTTTCTGGGGTTCTCTGATTTTATTTACGGATTTGCGTGCCCATATGCAGGTTCAGGAGTTAGAGTTCCACCATTTCTCTGTCTGGGCCTATGTGTCGAACCTACCTATAGGGGCATGGACGAGGGATGTGGGCTTCCGGATGGGGAATGCTCTAGGTGTTTGTCAAGGAGTGGATGTGAATAAGGATGACCTGTGCTGGGGAGATTTCATGAAGGTTAGAATCATAGTGGACATTAGAGTCCCGTTGCAGAGCCAGCTTTGGTTCCGGATGTCTGCCTCCCAAGTATGTACTCGTTTGTTGATATCATACGAACATCTACATAAGCACTGTTTTGGGTGCTGCTGCGCGGGTCATTTGTTCCTGGTATGCCCGGTGGTGGGAGGCAAAAGGGGCCAATCGCTGAAAGCACCGGCGGACCCGAGATCTGGTTTGGAAAGGGCAAAACATGGGAAGGCGACGCCGGGTACAAACTGGACATATTTGAGAGGTCTGGGGAAGGAGGGATCTTCGTCGGGTGGACCACACACCCCTCCGAGGTCCCAGGAGCCAAGGCCACAGGGGAGGCAACCGAGCCACAGGGAGGAGGAGGCTCCGGTCGGTTGGCTTCCGCGGGAAATGTCGCCATCACTGGCGGGGAAGAAACGCTTGGAGAGGGAGATGGAACCTGAGGAGGAGGAGGAGGAGGCGGCGTCAGAGGGGTCGTCCAATGCAGTGGAGAGGGGCTATAAGCACCCCCGCCTCCAGGAATGAGTGTCTGGCGCCCCAGGAAGGGTTTGATCGACTGTATTCCCTTCCTAGCAGTTTGGTGGCAATGGTTCTGCCAACAGTCGATAAGATGCTTCCCTACCATTTCGGGGTCGGCAATCCCGCGTTCAGGAGCCCTACTTTTATCATTCAAGGGAGGACGATGCACATCGACTTACCGGGGGAGTTATCGGTCCACCATCTTTCAGTTATCACCTGATCTGCTCGATCAGTACTTTATGGTTGGCGCATACTGTATCGGTATTCACGGATGGTACCGTAGTTCACCCCCCGACCGCCTCTATGCATATGAACACCATTTATTTCTCAGCATTTATATTCCAGTTTATGTTTCTTTACTTTACGGGATTGTAAGGGTCTTGTCGCCAGACGGATACCTAATTACCTTGCTTATTTAATAATATTGTTATTTCCTCTCAAAAAAATATATATAACTTAAAATAAATTTTATCCATCCCCGAAAATTAACGTCAAGTACCCAATTGTTGCATATAAAAAGATATCTTCAATAATCGTGGGGATTGAAATGTGCTCCAAATCGACCCAATATGTGCTCAATAAGGTCATTTTGTAGTTGTCGGTAGGTGGAATCATTTGTGACACTAAGTCGAGCGTCCAAGAGTGCTTGGTATGCCAAGGGACCTCCACGGTGTCATCGTTCTGGTGGTGTCCATTGTGGTATTTCTAGAGGGTGTCGAACAACAATTCGTCATCTCTATATTCGTACCGGTCGCGTTCATCCTCTACAATCATGTTGTGTAGAATGATACACGTGTGCATAATATCAACCACAACGAACTTGCTCCAAAGACGAGTGGGATGGGAAATGATGTGCCACCGTGCTTGAAGAACTCCAAATGCATGTTCAATATCTTTCTGAGCACCTTCTTGAACCGTAGCAAACAATTTCTATTTGTTAGTGTAGGGATGTCGAATAGTCTTCACGAACCGACTCCATGATGGGTAAATGTCATCCATCAAATAATAAGGTCGGTCATACCGATGGGCGTTGATCTCGTACTCCACGGCAAGCTCACGTCCCAAGAAAACATCGTGGAACAATTGGTTGTTGTTAAGAACGTTGATGTCGTTGTTCAACCCAGCCATCTCGAAAAAAATGCCAAATCCATTAATCACGGGACGCTACAGCTTCAAGCATAATGGTATTTACCTCATGGTGATCTCCCCGTCCATTGGCTCCTTGCAACGCGGTTGGGAAATTCTTCCACTCCCAATGCGTGTAGCCAAGACTCCCAATCATGTCGGGGAACCCTCGGTTGTACCCCTCTCTGAGTAATCGGGTCAAGTCCTCCGGTGTGGGTGAACGCTCGTACTCAGCCCAAAAACCTCAATGATGGCCTTGCAAAATCTGTGTAAATATTCGAGTATTGTACTTACCCCAATGCGTAAGGTTTAGTCCAATGAATCGACCGAGCATCCATACACAAGCATCTGTATCGCGGTGGTACATTTCTAGTGCGTTGATAACCCCATGCGTCCTATTGCGTTCGGCTTCTGAACGAAGTAATCTTCATGCTCCGCTACCTTGTCAATCACCCGCTCAAAAAGTGATCGGCACATACAAAACTGATGCCTAAACATAACGGGCCCATACAGGGGTTAATCAACAAAATAAGCCGTCATTAGTTGGTCGTGGGCTTCGAGACGACCTTTGGAAATATCTCGTCGATAAGGTTCCCCACGTTTGATCCTCTCCCTCACAGCGTTGATCCTTGGCATTATTCTCTGTATGCCTCTCTCAACCCTTCGTCAAAGTCGTTCTTCAACTAAAAGCATTTGTGCTGCCAACTCCTCATATGATAGACTGTCATCGATAGACATTTTGTAGCGAGTTTGAGGAGAGAAATTTGGTATCGAGTATATAGAGGTTGTAGAAGTGTTGGTGTGAAATAAACATGGGGTATGAGGGTATTTATAGGGTTATAATTTAGGATTTTATGAATAAAAAAATTGTTACTGTTGATTTACGACCGTTGGCAACGGTCGGAATTTTTCAGGCGAGTTATAGAGTTTGAGGAGAAGTTTACGGTGGAGGAAGGCACAATCTGTACACGGAGACAACGGTTGGATTAAGTTGAGGCTTACAGCTCAACCTCACCCACTTGTCCTCCCAACGATGATGAAAAGACTACACCTCAGTGGTGAGTCCTAACCGGATTGGGTACCCACCAATCCAAGAGAGAGATCTCTTAACCGAAGTGTCCCTCCACGTGAAGAGCGGTCGTTGGGCAAAAAGTCCACAAAGAGGAAGGGGAAAGGTGTCCAAGATCAATCCAATGTAGTGGTGAACATGAATCGAGCAAAGGCGGAGTCTGAGTTGGAAAAGTCAGAGGCGGACAGAGCAAAGTCCGAGAAAGCGGACAAAGTGATCATGTTGACCACAAAATGGTACGAACTCGTCAACCAATACAACAAAATGCAGGGGAAGGACGTTTCAAGGTTAATAGGCCCGTAGATTGGCCGACACGCATTGATGTTGTCTAAGTTGTGGGATTCATGTTTTGAGGTCAAGTCTCATATTCGTATGCTCAAGGACAATTGATTTTTGGTTTGGAGTGTATGCTTCTTTTGGGTTGTTTTATTTCGAGGACGAATAAAAGTTGAAGTTTCTTTTTATTTAGTTATTTTTTAAAATTAATTTCAATATTCTTTATTATTTACTATTTTAAATTGGAATTTAATTAATTCAACAAAAAATTAATTCAACATCTAGTCATAACCATAAACCCCACTGTAAACTTTACCACTGTGGAACACGGTTTATTTAAAGGGTTCAGATTTACTATTATTCACAATCAGCATTATAAATCCTGAACCTCGAACCTCATCGATGTACAATGCTCTCAGATATTAAGTGTGTGTGGTTAGGATATGTTCTCACATTTTTTAGGATTAAATGGGGTTTAGCCCATTTGTCCTCTAAACATTAATATAAACATTTTACAAAAATATTGAAAGCGGAATATTGTATTTCCTTCTAGCTCGTGGCGGCTAGGTTGTGTGTTGCCGCAGATTTTGCTTGTCCCTAGCCATACCTATGGCTTGTTGGATGAGCTTTGATCAATAGATCACGATTTCGTTTCTTCTGATTTTGCTGCTGTTGTGGGGTGTGAAGGTTGAGGCAGGGAACAAGCGGGTCGAAGAGACGGAGACACAGAACCTAGGGTTTACTGCGATGGCTCACATGGCAGCGGCGAGGTTCTTCTCCGGCAGCGGTCATGCGACGGCGCGCGGTGGGTCGGAGGACAAGGCTGCGGGGTATTCTCCCCGGACGTCTCAGATCTCGATCTTCCGCGAAACTATCTCCTACGCTAGTGTAAGAACCGCATCCGGTCAATCCCGGTCGAACCGGCGAATCCTGGCGAAAGTTGACTTTTTGCCAGAAAAGTCAACCGATGACTCCGGGAGTCATTCAGGACCTTTCCGGGGCCCAAAAACCTTAGTCGTCGTTGCGGTTAGCTTAGTTGGGCCGTTTCCTTTCAAATGACTATAATTTTGGAAAAGTCAACATTCGGTCAAACGGAGACTTTTTATCGACTATAGCAAGTTAATTTAATTGTGCTGGATTTTCCTAAGGGATAAGTGGTCCCCACTAGGACACTTGTCCTTAGTGGCTTGGAGGAGAAGAAATGGGTCTCAAAAGACCCATTTACCCTCACATAAGCCAAATACATGAAGTGGACCTAAGGGGCTTTTTCGACATTCATCAATTTAGGTCTTTTAAGGCATTTGAAGCAACAAAATCAGTCATTATTTTCCCTTAGTGACCGAATAGTGCAAGGAAGAGAGAGGAGGAATAACAACTTGGCTTGAGGAAGAAGAAATGGAGAAAAGGAAGCAATTTTGGACCATTCCTACATCATTTCTTCTCCAAAATCTTTTATTCCTCTTCATCTCATCATTTCAAAGGTAAGGAACCTCTTAAACTCCACTTTCAATTCATGGGTTTTCATTGAGATGCATGAACTAGCTAAGTTTTTGATTACTTTGGTGTTAGATGATGTTTCTAGTGAAGTAGATGATTGATTTATGTAGAAATCAATGGTTTTTGATTGTTTTTGGTTTTGAAATCTCTTGGGTATTTGTGGGTTTGATGAATTCTACCTTGGGTAGTGAAGTATTGAAGTTATGTGACTGTTTTTAGAGTTTTTAGAAGTTAAAAATGGAGTTTTGGACTATATTTTCGTGAAAAGGGTGCTGGAGGAAGAAGAAGGGCGAGTCTGCCCAGACCCGTCACGGATCCGTGACGGGTACCGGGACGGGAGACGTCACGGCTCCGTGACGGCACGCGTCACGGTTCCGTGATGTCATCCATGACGGGTGGCCTCACGGATCCGTGACCCGATCCGTGGCAGACCTGTTTTGGGTCCTTTTTGGGTGTTTTTCGTCTAATTCGAACTTTTATCTTGAATCGTTTGCTTGGGGACTTTACCTTAGATGTTTGCCTCTTAAACCACCTTTGGTTAGTCTTAATTATAGTTTTAATTGTGATCCAAGACCTTGGACCCGAGCTTGACGAAGGAGGAGGCCTTTGGGACTGCGTGAGAGGACGAGGAGGAAGCTAGCCAAGACGTCAGCTGCTAGGATTGATTAAGCGTTGGAGAACCCGAGGTAGTGAAGAGTAGTAACCCCACCCTTAATTTAAAGAATGCTAATAGTATGCCTATAGGATAATAATAACCGGAAAGGTCCTAGTTTGCATATAGGATGTGATTCACTAGAATAGCCGCTTTCAATTATGTTAATAACTGGAAGAGTCTTAGTATGCATATAGGATGTGATTCACTAGTTTAATCGCTTTCAATTATTGGGAAATTGTCGTGCTGGTAGAATGGCCATGACGAGCCTTAGGATGGATTGTGTTTGTGTTGAATTGTGAGCGACGGTATCAAATGCCGATGCATGTTTCATTCTTTGGATAATACAAGAGTCATACTAAACTAGATGAATTGTGATGATTGTAATGTGAATGGTTGATCCGTGTTATGATTGATTGACTGAATGTTTGAATGTGATTATGTGACTGTGCATTGTGGTATGATCGAGTGAGTAATAGACCGATGGGACATGTTTGGTGAGTCATGTCGGTAAGCTTGGTTGATAATATGAGTTCTATGTGGCGTGTTGTGGTAAGATTGTTGGGCTTGGTAAGCCGTGGTTGAACTATGACATTGTGATGCATGTTATTCTCTTGATGTGTGTTCCAAGAGGACTTGTATTCCGGTAAGGTACCTACACCGAGGGGGTATGCCGGTGTAGGGTAGTACCTAGACCGACGGTTTGTGTTCCGATAAAGTACCTACACCGAGGGGGTATGCCGGTGTAGGGTAGTACCTAGGCCTACGGTCTGTGTTTTGGCACGAGGTGTCATATTTATGCCCCGAAGGATTTCCGGGAAGACCGACGGTGCATTCCGGTATTTGTATTATTTGTTTGCCCCGATGTGTGTGTTCCGGGAAGACCTAGGCCAAGGGATATTCCGGCATGGTATATTGTTGTCTCACTCCAATGCTACGTGTTCCAGAGAGACTTGTTTCACCCCGATGATATGTGTCCCTTCGGGGACATTTCCGGGAGGATATCTTGTTTCACCCCGATGATCTGTGTTCCTTTGGAGACGTTTCTGGGAGCCCCGATGATATGTGTTCCTTGGGGGAACATTTCCGGGAATCCGATGATATGCGTCCCATCGTGACCGAGGGGTATTCTGGTACGATGTGTTGGTTTGTTTGTGAATCGCAGGCTAATGGTTAGATTTATCTATATTTCAGTACTTGTGTGTTTCCTTAGTTGGTTCTATTGGTGAATAAACGGTTTCCTCGTTGATCCCCTTGAGTTACTATTTTACTAAGTGTTGCAATTCTTGTTGATCTCTAATTATGGTGTCTTTTGGATAATCGTACTAATCGGGATTTTGTTGTCAAAGTGGGGGTCCTTTTTACTTTACTACTTTTTCCTACTGAGCGTAAGCTCACCCCCTTTATGTTTACTGTTTTTACAGGTTACATTGATGAGTAGACCTAGAGGTGGTCTTAGGGCTCGGGAGCTCTTTGAGGATTCGGGTGATTTTATGTATTAGAGACGTACTGCTCTTTTGTATCAAACTATATTTTCCGTTATTCTGTTGGAACGAGCATTTGACTCTTAACTTTGGATTTGAATTAAGTTTTACTCGGAGATTGCATTATTAAATTTCTTTTTATTTATTATGTATTTATTATTCCTAGTTCACTTCTCGAGTCCAGTCAAAACCGGATTTGGGGCGTGACAGCTAGTCCGTTGTCTCCGTTTCCCGTTGGGGTTGCAGCGTTAGTGGGACGAGGGGATCTCGAGTTCTTCGTCGCTGTGGCGGTAGAACGTGGAGTCCCGGAAGCACAAGCTGCGCTGGTCGGGAGCTTGGATGACAGAGGTGGTGGTCGGAGTTGGTGGCGGCTAGGGATGACAAAATAACCCGAACCCGACGGGTACCCGACGTACCCTACCCGATCGGGTAGGGTATTGACCGAGTATTTTTTTTTAACCAGGTAGGGTATTACCCGTTGACCGGGTACATTGACCGGGTACAGGTAGGGTTCGGGTTTGACTTACCCGCCCCGAACCCTACCCGATCTTATCTGTATATATAAATAATTAAATAAGTTCACAATTATAAACCTAATAATAAGTCAATTACAATTAAAAAGTTGTACGGTCATAACTCATAAGTCCATAATACCATACAATTTATTTGAGTTTATTGATCATCGAAAAGAAAAACTTGAAAAGGATTATTTTTGTTTGGTTGCTACTTGATTTTAGGATTGTTATATGTTGAGACTTGAGATGTGGAAAATTTTCTTAAGTTTTATATTTTTGGCTACTTAAATTTAAATGGACCGGTTACTTAGTTCCCAATTTTTTTGTCTTATAATCCACATATCATATGAACAAGTCGGGTAGGGTAATACCCGACCCAAACGGGTAGAGATCAGGTAGGTTATTGACTGGGTATCGACCGGGTATGGGTAGGGTACGGGTGTTAGGTATGAAAATCGGGTAGGGTACGAGTATCACAAAACCCGACCCATACCCTACCCATTGCCATCCCTAGGCGGTGGGATGTGTCACGCCCTCAAATCCGGTTATCGCCCGGACTTGAGGCATGACGGGTAATAGAAGACGAATAAACCATAAAAAAATATTTAAACCTTGAAAACCTCCAATAAGTACTTCAAACCATAAAATTTCAATACTAAAGTTCGAATCCATCAAAACGTAGTTCAAAACATGAAACAACCCTCAGGGGGTGTAATAATAAGTCTTACAAAAACTGTTCTTAAACCAAAGGGTATAAACATGAAGTCTCTACGGGACCCACACCGAGAAGCTCCCAAGCCTCTACTCCTCAATCAAACCTGTAGACACAACAAAGAACTCGCAGGGGTGAGCTTACGCTCAGTAGGGAAAACACGTAACCAAGTGGATCTTCAAATCAACAGATCAAAGATGAAGTCAACCACAAATATGTTAACAATCACAGGTAACAGATATATCAACCAATGCCGTGGCACATGAAGTCTCCACCCTCCGATCCACATGATGTGTCCTCTCGGATTTTCCCTCAAATCCAGAGGAGACGCATAGCATTGAGGCGACCGGAAACAACCCTTCGGGGCGCTTATCATCGGGATTCTCAGAAACGTCTCTAAGGGATTTTATGTCCTCGGGAACCAAGTGTATTACTCCCATGGAGAGCATACACTTGGACAATTTAATAACAAGCAGTTAATAATTGAATAACGCACTCACCCGAAACACGACATAATACAAGCTCAACAACCACCAATTCAGTACCACGCAAGACTCACACATCACCAATTCACCGCAACAAACAGTGCACGAATCACGCAAACATAGCACACCAATCACACAATTCCAACTTACCGTTCACTTACCAGTTTCGGACCACCGGGGCATCGATCACCTGATTGCACCGCACGGTACAACCAGTCATACTCGATGCTCCAAACACACATTCAAGTAAGTCAAGTAATCAATCAAATACAACCAACGAGCAAGTACGAATACAATCAACCAAATATAAGAGCCTTCAAAGAGCACGCATACATGCAATTCTACTAGTTCGTTAGACTCTTTAGCCTATCCACTAAACAATCAACAACCAAGCATGTGCCCTAACAAGCAACTAATCCGAGGGCTTTTCCAAGGCTCCTCTACCAGACAATCATATCCCAAATATTTAAAGCGAATTACATTAGTGATTGGCATCCTAATCGGTCACCACTAGACTCTCCGGTTATTAGAAATTGAAAGACGATTAAGCTAGTTATTCGCATCCTATATGCATGTCTAGGACCTTTTCCAATTTTATTAGCTTAGCATGCATACTAGGCATCATAAACGAGAGGTTAAGGCTTTCCCTACCTCAAGGTCCTCCTCTTCAACGCTTTGATGACGTCCGGTGGTCACCACTTTGCTCCTTCCTCGGTTCCCGGCGTGATCCTCGCTCCTCTAGCTCGATCCACAACGTCTTGGACACAAAGAAACACTAATTAGGCTCCACTTAGACAGTAAGAAAGACCCCCAAACCCTTCCAAAGTTCAGCTCAAAACTAAGATGCTAAAACTCTCAAGAAACCCTCAAGAAACTCTCACCCTGGTGGGTCACGGATCTGGTCACGGATCCGTGACGCTAACCCTCACGGTTACCGTCACGGAGCTGTGACGAGTGCCGTCACGGACTCCCTCACGGAGCCGTGACGTCGCCCGTCACGGGATCCGTCACGGATCCGTGGCGCACTAGGGTAGTTTCGCCCTTCTTCAACCTCCAGCTCCAAAACTCCGAAAGACCACTCTTAAACCCAGAAATTTACCCCTTCCAACTCCCAAAACAGTCCAAATCCGTCAATACTCCTCTACCCATGGTAGGAATCAACACACAAACAAGTTTCCAAGGATTCATCAAATCAAACCCACCTCAAAATCTCCAACAACTATTGATTTCTCAACCAAAAACCAACAAGGTTCATCATCAACACCATCTCTCACCATCTCTACTCAAACCCAACATCATCTAGCACTCTTCACCCAAAACCCAAGAAAATTGATGAAGAGAAATGAGGATTAGAGAGTTCCATTACCTCTAGAATGATGAGATGAAGAGGATGCTAGTGATTTTGAGGGTGGATGGCTAGAGGATGACTCCAAATGGTTCCTTCTTCTTTGATTCTCCTTCAAGCTTCCATGGGAGCTCTCCTTCCTTGCTTCCCCTCTAAGTTTCGGCTACAACAAGAGCAAAATGACTTGATTTTGCTTCTCCAATCCAATATAATACCTAGAAGAAGTAAAGACCTAAAGGCCCTTGAGCTAGATTCCTTTGTAGTAGCTTTTGGGAGGGTAAAAGGGACAATGACCATCCCTTTTTCTCTCCTTCAACCAAAAGAGGACAAGTGTCCCTCTAGCTCATTTAATTTTTCCAAATTACTTTCCAGCACTCTTTAAAAAAAGAAGCTTTAGTCGATATAAAGTCTCGTTTTGACCAAAATTGACTTTATCCAATATTATACTCAAACGAAAGGGTTTTCTCCCCTGAAGCCAACTGTGATAATGGCTAATCCGTTTGAGTTCCGGAAAAGTCCCGAGTGGCTTCCGGAGTCACCGGTTCGACCGGAAGCGGGTCTTATAGGATGTGGCTAGGGTTTCGTCGAAGCAGGGATGTGACATGGGCCGCCGTCCCTAGATGGGCCCGGTCCAATTCGGTACTGAGAGGACTTTTGGCCATGGACCATGTGCAGATCAAGGTCCAGCCCTAAGGCCCAATCTGGGTCCAAAGGGGGCGGATCAGGGGATGGGTCCGGGGGTCCGAACCTGTCATGGACCAGGTCGGGTCAGGTGTACTACAGCGGCGGGGGGCTAAGTACCCTCGCCTCGCGGAATGAGTCAAAGATGGTCCAGAGGGGGTCGGTCGGCTATACCGCCCCTCTGGATGTATGGTGGCAGCGGTTCCACAAAAGGCCGACATGGAACTTCCCTATCAGCTCGGAGTTCAGCAATCCCATGTTTGGGAGCCCTACCACTATCAGTCGAGGGAGGACGACGCACGCTAACAACCCGGGGGAGTTAACAGTCCACCAGCAGCACCACCGCTTTCACTGCATCTGCTCGATCAGTGCCTTCTGCTTGGCTAATACTGTATTAGTGTCGTCAGACGCTACCGCAGTCCCGTACCCTAGGCAACCCAGAAATCATGAGCAACTCTACTTTTCTGTTCAGTTATTTACTGTTATTTCAAATTCTGTTTCTTATTTCGGTTGTAATTTGATTCAGTACTTAGATGGTGACAATTATGCAGCCATCGTTTAAACATTTAAAATATTCTTATTTCGATAAAAAAATATATAAACATTTAAAAAATATATAAATAATATAAATAAAATCTAAAATCCTGGTTTGGCATTCTATTTGAATGGTAGTTAAACACCTAATTGAGAGTCTACAAAAATATTCTCATGTTGATCAATGTTAAAATTAAACAGAATATTTTTTTCCCACCTATGCTTCCAAATAACACAGTACTAAATAAAACCCTAGAAACACGAAAAACCCTAGGAACACAAAATATATAATATAGTGATGTGAAAAGTCAAGTATAGCACTTGGTTGTGGACATCTCACTCGGGCATGGTGAAGCTTCCCACACCAAACTTGACTTCCATGCTTCATGACCACTCACCAATGGCAACGTGTTCATGGGAAACCCTATCCACGGCTGCTCATTACTCCTCATCTTCATCACCCCGCCGCTAATATCTATCATCTCCTCCGGCGACCCATGATCACGTTGTTGTGGTGCCAAACTACTCATCAATGAGATCAACCCATTGTTGTTGTTATGATCTTGTGATGAAGCATATGATGATCCTCCGAGCTGGTGATCTACATATTGGTCTCCGAGAACAGAAGAGGACATGTTGAGCAACATGGTGGACACGTCCACGCTGCATCGAGGTGGTGCCGATGGCTGGTCCAAATGAGAGAACATGTAGGTTGAAGTTGAGAGATCGATGGTGCTTTGGGGAAGGTACGGAGAAGGCAGTATTGGGTTGATGATATTGGACTTGTTGGTGTACGAGGAAAAAGGGTCCAATATGTGAGTAACGTTAACGTTGGGTTTTGTTGTGTACGATGATGCCATGATATTGTGTTGGTCCGTGGACGTTCGGGGCGATGGAGACACCCAAGACTGAGAGAGAGCTCTTTGTGCTGTTGAGTTTGTCTTTTTGAATATCCTGCATATTGCCCATGAGTCCTGCAAATGTCATGTATATATATATCAACATTAATACAAGTATACATCGTTAATTAATTAAGGATTAGTGATGAAATAAACCATGTTGATTAATTACATTAGCGGGAATGGTTTTGTCCAAGAAACGCTTGGAGTTGGAGTCGGTGAGTGAAGGCAAGCGAAACTCATGCATCATCCAATCGGTTTTGACTCCTTTCGCGGCTCTTCCCTTATAAAAGACGAGCGATTTCTTCAACCCTATGCATTTGGACCCTTCCGACGAGTATATGGGCCGGTCCGTTCCGGTTGCCTTCCAGAACCCGGCCCCGGTCACCCGGTTCGGCCGTGCGCTGTTCCGGTACTTGCGGTCTCTAGGGCAGTAGAAGTACCACTCTTTCTCTCCGGTAGTAGCCAACTCTGATAAATGGTTATGCATGCAACATCAACAAAAACACAACTTATTAATATAAGTTCAAATCTGGATACATATGTATATATATGTCAATATGTGTGGTGTTAATGATCTTACTTGGAAGATCCCAAGGATCGAACTTGTAAATATCAAGCTGCTTGATGAGCTCGATGGTGAGAGGCCTCTGTTGAATCTTCCTCTTGAGGTAGAACCCGACAAGCTCCTCGTCGGTGGGATGAAACCTAAAGCCAGGTAACATGATCTCCTCCATCTTCTCACCACCACCACCATCACTTCTCTCATCCATGATAAATTGATAACTTCTACACAGAACCCTAATAAAGCTAGCTAGAAGATGAGTCAAAAGAAGCCAAGAACTTGATGTTGCTTTAGAAACCCTAGCTAGAACCGGAGAGAGAGAGAGATGAGAATGGTGTTGAATTATATAAGCACAAGTAAGGAGTGAAGTTCACTTAATTATATGCCTGCTGGTGAGGGGTCTGCCTCCGAAGTATCAGCCGTCTTTTCAGGCGAGTTATAAAGATCTGTTTAAGTGTTAATTTTGTGAGGACCGATCTCACTAATACAAGTATTACACAGTACCAACAGTAACTAAGCACCTACTTGTATTAATGAGATGAAACCCCATTTGATGTTTGTTTAATACGAGCTGAGGAATCTCAAGAGACTAACAAAATCAGCAGTGTTTCTTGGGATGTCATGATCAAGATCGGACGGTGGAGATGTTTTGGTCTATCCAGACACTTTGAAATCCAGACAAGGCAAGCTTCGGAGTCCGAGGAAAGAAACAAATAGAAAAATGTGTTTGGTTTGAATCATTATCAACTTCCGAGACAGAGGAGAGAGAAGGTCAAGTGTGTGGAATTCTGAGGGAGATTATTAAAATGATTAATAGTTTCTATTCCATTCCCCAGAGCTTCTATTCCACTGGAACTGTCAGGTTGAAGATTGCAATGAGATTCAGATGAGATCAAACAGTCTCATGCATTATGCATATGATATGGGACCACTTGCCCTTGTAGGATTCATTACCATTTAATCAACATTACCTGCCTACTTAAGCTCATATCATTAAATTAATTGTCTACTCTGATTATTTGACTATACAGATCCAGGGAATTAGTCCACGCATGAGTGGTGATCGTCAAAATTAATGACATTATACCCTTTGGACAATCTTTGATTTACAAATACACACAGTAGATCCGATATTATTATATCACATTTTCTATAAACATAAACAAAAAACGTTATCAAACTCCTATACAAATATGTGATGCCACATACATGTAAGGAAATGAAGGGAACCGTTACAAAATAATTGATTTTAGGGTTTTCTTATACATACAAAAAAGATGACCATAAATATGACAACATCTCTATCCAATGTTATTAAAATATAGATGATGTGTTATTAAAGTTACATATATTTCCTCAAAAAAAAAGTTACATGTATCATATACGTATGCAATATGATATATTCTTGGTTATACTATAGTGTAACTTGTAAGTTATCTTTAAATTTTTATAGATATTAATTTTAAATAATATTGTTTTGTATTTGTAGTTAAATTTAATTATATATAGATATTTGAGTTGGTTAATTATTTGACCAACAAAAGTTTGTGTCTAAAAATGATATTTTAAGTAAAGACAATTTCTTTTATATATTTTTGAAAGTGTATTTTTACATCTTATAAATTGTTAGGATATATTAGTCAACAACTTTTTGTATTTAAGAATGGTGAATAGTAGGAGTGTTTAACTACGGATTTCACAATGTAGAAATTGATATTATGATCAGTTTTTAAAAACTGGTGGTTAATTATTTTGTAGAAAGTCCTCGGAAATACTAATATGGGATTCCTCAATTTCTTGCTGTTAGGGTAATTGCATTGAGGTTAACGACAATTGTGAAAACCCCTAATTAGACCTTGAATTTCCTCAAAACCATACACGAAATTTATCAAAAAAAATATAATAATAATTTAATCCAATATGTGGTACTTGACTTTGTAAGTAAACACCGTATTTAATGGTAGGGGGGTCATAATACAAAGAGTCAAAGGCCAAGCTTGGGACCCCAAATTCAGTGTAGCTCCCCAAAACCCTAGCCCTCGGTTTGTACCTAATTTTGTCTCCGCCTTCTCTTTCAAGAGTTGAGCCCTAGGGCTTGATGTCCATCCCAAGCGTGTAACTTAAATTATCTATCTATGGTCAATACTCGTAATAACTCTTCAAACTCAAGCTTCTATGCCTCTTTGCACGTGAACATTTATTTTTGTTTAATCCATTTTAACATTAATCATGTGTTGTAATTTACACCCCACATGTAATTGTTAATGCCTACCCTTCTCCCATGTAAATGAATGTACACTATCATTGATTAGTTTTCTACACCGCGGCACAGGTCATAACGTCATATACGACTTTTGTAAGTTTCTTGATGATGCGTGAAGTTTCTTATAGAAAGACTGTTTTGATAAAAATTGGGGTTTTATTAGAACATTTCCAATGATACATTATAATTAGTAGTATGAAGATAGTGTAGGAGTTTATTTGTGAGTTTTTTTCTTCTCCATATTACTACCCCCTATCATGGTCTTTTTAATAACAAAACATGACTAAAGTAGGGAGCCGTTGTATGAAGCCAAACTAAGAGGGAAAAAATTAGGCCGCCGACACGTGTCGGTTTGAGAGTGGACGGCCGACTAGTCGTTGGCCCTACAACGAACCGCTTACAACGACACGCCTGCAACGACTAGTCATGGCAGTAAGTCGTGGCAGAGTCGTCGCAGTGCCTACAACGACACGCCTACAACGACCGTTGCAGGTGTTCTGGTTCCAAAAAGAAATTGATATGCTAATGTCATCGTCGACTATCCAGACAAGGAGCTCTCCCTCGTTTCCTCCACCTAGTGTCTCTCGTCTTCCTATCCTTTTTCAAGTCTTTCCTTAAGATTGTACCAGCAACGACAACCATCTTATCCCTTGTCCTGCTTCCATAGGTAGACAAGAAAGAGAATCTAGATATTCGGACGAGGTTTTCTCAACAAGCTCATCAAAAGATATGAGAAAGTCGGATCAATACAAGACAATGGGCTAGAGGGTTGTCATGTACCATACCGGTCAGGTAACCCCGATCACCCTCCACAGGGTGGGGCACCCTGAGTGTTCCAATGAAGCGAGACCATCCACCATGAGGATTACCTAGAACTCTAGCATCTTGTATTCATTTATGTGCTCAACTAGATTCTTGGAAACTTAATGTTTCTTTGTTACCTATGAAGTCAAATAGGTATATATTATGTAGCTTAATGCGCCACTAGACCTATTTCTGATGGGTCTCAGATTATATTCTCTATATTAAGGAGCCCCATACCGTGAGGGAAAAAAAGCCCTGCGAGAACTCTCCCCCAAAAAACCCTAGCCGTCGACGGCCTCCATGGCTTTGGCCATGGAGGTTGCCGATGGAGATTCCTTTTCCTCTTTCTTTTTGTCTTGAGTCCCTCTCTCAACAATCGGCCTCACTTGCATACTTTCTCACCGCCGTCATCGTCGTGCTTCTCCAGCGTTGCCGGATCTACGCTTCAATCGGGTGTGCGGTTGGTGGTTTATCCCATTACCCACCGAGGTAACACAGAGTCGAAAAGACTATGCTGCACTTTCGTTTTATACTGACCCCTCAGGGGAATTTCCGAACGGGCCTCCACAATGTATCCACTTGGAGAAGGTTGAACTTTCAGGTAAAACTGAACCCTCCGGGGTAATCACGAACCGACCTCCACAGCCTATCCACTTGGAGAAGGTTTTGAAGCATCAGTGGAATTGGGATCTGGGACCTACCCATCATGATTCGGGACTGACGTTGCTCGGCCATCCTGGGAGGAGAAAGGAAGCAGATCGTCCTTTATGTTTTATATTGGAGTCAATTTTAGTTTCAATTATGCATTGCGAGTATTGTTTTAGAGTGATTCTCTATTGCTGTTTTGTTTTCGTTTTTAGGATCAATAAGCTGAAACATTGTGTAAGAGGATGTCCTCAGTTTGTATCTACGGTAAAACATAGTATCTTCGATGGAACCATGAGAGCTGGGTCACTTACGGGAGGCCCAGACAAAAATCTGGTATCCAGGGCCGTTAGACTCTACTATGTAACGTTTATTTGGTATAATACCCTTCCTCTTGTTTCAAAAAAAAAAAAGATTCGCCCCATTAGTTTGTCAGCTGGTTTTTTATAAGCAATGAACAAGGATCGATTAAAAAACATAATCTCACCTAACATCAACTAAAAAGAGAAAATGTAGTCGAAATTTATATTCATGCTCAACTACTATAATAATTCGATAAGTTTTTTATTTTGTATTTCCTCAATTTTATATGGTATTAGAATCTGCTTATCCTTATTCTAATGTATAGTCATCATCAACAATGTATGGTCTGATATACTTGTTTTTTATATAATTTTTCTATATGATATTAGAGTTTGATTTTTTTTTTCCATCTACATCATAATATATTATTCTACTGTCTACGTGTAGAATCTCACGTAACGTGAATCTTCTGAATTGAGTTGTACACAATCAGTTTCGTATATCAGAAAAAATATGGATCTATACACCTTGATAAAGAAATTGATACACATTTCTTAATAATTAGCTTTTAACATACCCATGTTATAAATGTTCATCTCTACACACAACACGTGTAGTAACATGTTTTTCATATTCACCCTATTGCAAATGTCTATAGGATTATTTAGGTGTGCTAGTATATCAAAAAAATAAAAACTTACATTTTTATTTTATTAGAGAAAAATATATGCATTAACGAAGTAACAATTATAAAAGAAAGCAACCCAAAACCTTCACAAAAGAGGCTCAAGAAAAAAAAAAGTACCAAACTACGGGAAAACAATTAGGTAACCCTAAATAGATGAGAAGCCTCGCTACCATAAAGAGGACTCAAAACCGCTTCAACCTCGCCACATTATGAGTAATACTCTACTCAGTACGACCATCAACCAGAGCTGATGAGAAATCTGAATAAGCATTCGATCGAGGGACAGTGTTGTCAAAGCCTGCCTGAAGCGGGGGAACTTATAGCGGATGAGGGGGGCTATCAGGAAGAAGGACTAGCACCCCCTCCAACATATCATAAAGCTCAATGAAAGACGTTGAATCCGTCTCGGGGACATCAGAATCAGCAGGTTCATAAGTCATATTTGCCCACTAGTCAGACTTGCTTCCAGACGAGCCTAAAGACCCAACCACAACAGTAGGTCTAGGGGCTATTTGTTCGGCCGAAGAGAGGGGTGGCCAATAATTTTGGCAAGAAGCACGAGGGTAGTGGGGCTCTCCCAAGGGACGAGAGTCGAATAACAACTTCCCCCAACCAGATTTGACCCACGACGCAAACACCCCCTGTTGAGGAAGGTAGGGAATGGTATCCACCTGAACCAGCTCAAGGAGCACGTCCACACAAAACTCGGGCCCCTGGTTGTGATAACTCGCTTGCCTGCCGAGACATCGAGCGTGTGCATAAGAGCCAAGGCCCTACCCGACTGTAAAGGAGATAAAGAGCATAGGTGGATAGTAACTAGCAAACCAAGCTTTCCTATTATCTCAGTAATGGAGTCTCGATTCCAGCACACCACAGGGAAGCCAATGATGTCGACCTAGATAAACTGACCTCCAAACATAACTAGTTGGGTGTAATATGAAAATAAAAATAACCAATGGTGTAACACCTTTCACTCGCCCGCCTTTAGTGCTAATCAAACGTCTCAATCCTCATAGGACAAAAGAAAGGCCTTGGATCCTATGTCAATAAGATCCACCCTAGTAATCTTTGTTAACCGAAGGTGGGTGCTGATGGAACGGGACGAGATTAAGTGTCTAGCTATACCAACCACACAAAAGTCAGACAACTTCTGCAAGTTGGGAGTTGGAGAAAGGATGCACCGATCTAGAGTAGTGCAATGATCGGTCTCTTGAGGCGGAGTAGAAGTCACAAAGTGCGGGTCATCAGGATAGGGCGAGGTACACCCAACGCTCGGCACCACTCCCTCACTATCTTGGAGATGGAAACGTATGGAGTAGGACCACGAAACTTTCTATCGAGTTCAACTCGCATCTTGCGATCTCCAAGATGGGTGCCACCAAGAGCACCAGCAGCGCAAACCAAGTCCTTAATTCACAATAAGTAAACGAATGAAAACCTACATCAAAAGCACTGATGGAGCCAAACGAGAGAAAAGGGTCTTGAGTTGGTCAGTGGTTACAGATCAGGAACATTGGCCACACAGGTCGGGTAGTTCCTATCCGAAAAACCGCGAGTTCCTGACAATTCCCTCAGGAGTAGCCCACTTACTCACAAGCTTAGAACCTAGTTGTGGTACAGTGAACGAGACAACATTATCATAAAAGGGTGTCGGTAACCCAAGAGAAGTGTCCACTGCCAAAGCTAACAACACTGAACACACCCCATAAGCCACTACTCCAATCAGCACCGGTTCAAATTGAAATAGGGAAATCACACCTTGAGTCTTATTTCCACCATTGCGAGCTCTCTCATCTGTAGAAGACACATCCGCTCGATGATGAACGATGAGGTAATCTGGCCAAAGGGTTGGCTCAAGAGGGGATAGCCAACATCTCCGATGAAGAGATAACAGCGGGAGAAGAGATGCTTTTCTATAAGAGGGGAATGCTCCAACTATAGTCGTCGGTAGAGAACTCATCGTGGAAGAAGGGAGGGCACCGTCAGAGGAGCGTTGCTGCAAAGAGGGGTGACCAGATGCAGAACGATGCATTCTACCGGAGGTGTGATTCCCTCCTAGGGTCACAGACCTCTCACAATGATGGCTACGTCTTCTCGCCAATTCAGAGTCAGTAGGTCTATAACATCTTATTCGTCGTGATTGGAAGTGGTCCTCGTCGCTAGAGTCTAATCGCTCACTACTGGCTGAGCATCGTCTTTGAGAAACGTCGAACTTCTTCGAGAGTCACCCGACACTCTCCCAAATTGGGTCTGTCTTCTCAGTCGATCCAACTTGTTTACAAAGCTCCACGTGAGTAATTCTTCCTCCCTAGGGCTCACCTCCCAATTCGGAGAGTCGAAAGGATAATAATGAGGGAGACGGTGATGCTCTCTTACCATTTCATGTCCGACCTTCACTGGCCGAGGCCGAAAGCAATGAGGCCTACGAAGGGATTAGTTCATAAGCACGAAGACTCACGTGTATCCGTCAAAAACTAAACAATATTCAAATAATAAAAATATAAATTTAAATCACATCTAACTAATATGTTCAATTTCCAATACACATTTAGATCAATTAAATCATAACAACAAGAAAAATTGGTAAAAATAAAAACTCTCTCGCCTATTCGAGAACCTCTCCCGAGGAAACCCTAACCCTAGGATATCTATGGAGCTTTCTCTCCCTGCTACTGCCGCCGAAAAGACCGTCTGCCCTGTAGGTCTTGTCCCATCGCCGTCTTCCATCATGCAGTTCTCGGAACTTGTTCCTCCCCTCGTCCCTCCTCTGAGATTGAGTCACAATTAATGGCTCGAAGAAGAAGGAGGCTGAAGCAAACCCTAGTCGGAAAAGCTTCTGCACCTCTACTCCCTTCTCTATTATCCATCGATATACCACCACCATCTATGACTATTGTTTCTTTCTCTCCAAGGTTCTCTACCCCAATCGTGAAGCCAAGGAGAGATCGTCCGGTCAAAAACTCATTGGTTGCTTCTTCTACGAGCAAGCCACCATTCGTGGCTCTCGTCGCCGCACCACCACAACCCATTGGTCTCAGTATTGTCCTGCCATCATCCATCGCTCCCAGCGACATCTCTCCACCTCAATTATGTCGGGACCCTCTTCGTGGGAAAGCACCCATGATCGAAGTCAGGAGAGAGGAATTGGAGGCGCTTATTGACGAGGTTTTAGTCCCTAATTCGGTGCGAGTCCCTATGATCCCGTCTCTTCTTACACCGCCTCTGGTTATGGTATGACGGCGCCGGGTGCCCAAACCACGAGAAGTTGATCCTGCTTCTAGGGTAGTGGTACCGCTGGCCTCTCTTGAGACTAACTTGGCCAGTCTTTAAGACGACTTCTCCTCGTGTTCGTTGGAGGAGGAGGAAGAGCTGGAGGTCCTGGTATCATACACCCCAATGAGCCTATCGATAGTTGCCCGCCAATAGTTTGTCATGATGGTTAAGCTTTGGTCTTCGAAGTCTCCTCGGGAGGAGGTTCTACTCCGAGTCATCACGAAGGCATGAGGAAGATGCGCGGAGGTCTTGGTGATCAAGTACATAGGCCCTGGGTTCTATGGCTTCTACTTCGAGTCAGAGGAGGCTTGTGCTTGGGTCTGGGGCAATGAGCCATGGTGTTTCGATGGACGTCCGCTACTCCTCGGTAATTTGGACCCAATGGATAGGAAACCGTCGGTTCTGGATCGGCTACAACTCTGGGTTCACGCCCACGGCCTCCCTCTATTGGTAAGGACCTGGGCGGCGGGAGAAACAATTGGCTCGACACTTGGTCTTTGTGACGTTGTTTCATGTGACCAATGGGGCCTCTACTGGGGAAGAGTGGTGAAAGTGAGATTATGGCATGTCGTGGAGCGCCCCCTGCGCAGCCATCTGCTGTTGAGGTTCAGGGAATTTCTAGAACCGGTTCGTGTCTCCCTCACCTACACAAAGTTGCCTTCCTTCTGTTTTCAATGTGGGTTGATCGATCATGTCATCCAGGAGTGTGACCGGGGGATAGTGGGTACCCAACTATTCGACTCCTCTATTTTGGAGTTCTAGAAGGATCAGAATATTAAGCAATATGCAACTGATTGGGGGAATCAGGGGCCTCGAAGCTCTCCTTTAGGAGTAGGGCTCGTATCCCCGAGTATTGTACCTAAGGGCGCCTTGCCTCAGGGAAGGGGGCTGATTGTATACTCGAGTACTGTACCTAAGGGTACAAATCCTCAATTCAATATCCAGGTCGGGATAGTCGATCCAGGCTGGAAAAAATTGGTGGTTGGTCAGCTCTCTGGTAGCAAGGAAGCCGAAGTTTCAAGTCTGCCTGGACACGGAGATAGAACTGGAGCTGGAGCTGGCACTGGAGGATTGAAGAGAGGGTTTGCTGGTGAACCCCGGGATGATCAGGCGAGGGATGGTAAGCAGCCTCGCCAAAGAGAATGTTAGGATCCTCTGGCTTCAGGGACTAGCCCCAGGAGGATTCCCTAGTTGAAGCCTTGCTTCTTACAACTGATGCAGTTCAAGTTCGGTCTCTTTGCCCCCCAGATGCAACGTATAGGCACTACCTTGAGCATGACTTCCAGTTTCGTTTTCCAACCCCTCACATTTCCTTCATACTGCCTCTGTGGCGTCTCAATATCGTTCATAACGATTATATTGTTAAAAGAATTACGGATTTTTATGTTTTATATATGTTCTTGTTTAATGGCCAAAAAGTACTAATATTGGCACAATCGATCATAGTTGATTTTGGAGTTTAATAAACTCACACCTTTGTTCAGAAAAAAAAAATATGTTCAATTTCCAAACCTGATACACTTGAAACACGAAAAAAATTCCACAAATATTTGCATGTTAGGACACAATCAAACCTACCTCAATCACTTTTGACTTTATAGCACAATCAAATCCATGTCACAGCCACTTTTGACATTTGTAGGTCAACCATCAAGCATCCATAAATATGTTAGGACATGAACCAGATCTCTGTTCACGCCGAAACATCATGGAAGACAGCTCCGGCTTATCATTATATCAGCCTTAACTCAACCCTAATTTACATTGACCGACATATCGGTATTGATTGACCATCATGCTTATGTTTCACTCAATATTTTAATAAACATTTCACGAATCAATGACATTTAGCATATGGACGATGTTTTAAGCAACCTTCAAATGCCTCGTATTTGTTGCAAAAATATAATACAAGATTAGATTTTCATGGTGTATAAACAGAATCTAACACAGGTTTGGAGTACCTTCAATCCGAACTTTTGTACAACATAGTCTCAATTTTACAAGATTCAGACAACAAACCCGTGCCCTGTGTTATTCTTCGTCTCATTGCTGAAGTTGCTTGACCAATCAATTTTCCATGTCTACGAGCTCTCATCAACTATTCCATGGCTTCTTGAGACGTGAACAGATAAAGAAACTACAAGGCTATTGAGATGCTTGCAACAATTCCTTAATGTCATATCCTTGAGCCTAAAATAACATAGTTACAATGAAAAGAGGTAGTACATAAGATCCACAGTTGATCACTAGTATAAAAACTCAATTGCTTTAAAATAGTAATCAAGATGCAAAAGCACATGTAAATAGTAAGTGCAATGTTTTACCAAAAGGAAGGTAAGCAAAAGTATGACCCCAGAGTTCCATAGTGCATGTATTGTGATAGGAGTTAAAAGGTTGCGAGTTTGAGCATATGAAATTCCCAATACAGTTCCTGCAAAGACCGTAAAGTTTCTTGAAACAAACAAAATAAATAAACATTTTATACACTGGTGGCAAGAAAATTCTAAGTTATGTTTTATAAAGATTATGTATTGTAGCAGCTTTGGGTTCAAAGTGTGAAGGACTTACCCAGAACAAAAAGCTGTGGAAATTGGGCGGGAGTGAGATGAGCAAGTGCAAATGCAGCAGCACTAACGATGATAGCAACCGGTGTAGAAACCCTGAGCAAATTAAAAATGAAGTTTTTATATGAAGTTTCTTAAATCTTTAATCAATTAGTGATAAACTAACAATTTTACACTTCTTTGTCAAAAAAGAAAAGAAAAGAATTTCACTTCATATTCACATTATACAGATCAAAGGAAATTACAATTATTCAGAAAATAAGGGGAAATAACTGTACCATTTGGTCAAAGAAGCCAAAAGGAATCCTCGAAATACACTCTCCTCAAGAACTGGAGCAAAGACTCCTGTGATTCCGAGCAAGCAAGCAGTGCTGCAAGATAATTATGAGCCACAGAAAAAAAAAACATGATTGAAAGCTTAGTACTAACAATTGAGAATTTCACATCTTTGACTACTTAGGCATGCATATGAAACTTGAGAAACCTTTTCTTGAGTTACCTTATGCTTGAGGATCCAATTAATGGAAGCAAGAGAGCAAGTGCATCCGTCTGAAATCAAGTGAAAAGAAATTTATATAATGAAATTATTACTGACTAGAAAGCATTAAGAAGCTTAATATGTGACAAGTCAATCTAGCAAATCACAAGCAAGTTCAAACAAATAAAGAATAAAATGTAGTTGATATAATTACTTGTATGTAAAAGCTATAGTCAGGTCCATACTTCTAGTTCTTGATTTGATTTAGGATATAAACTATTCTTTAAACTGAAAAAAAAGGATCTTATATAAAATAAGTAGTGACTGATGTGTGACCTGTCTTTCTGGAGTCTCACTACTAAACAATGACGTAACAGCTCCTGTTGCATAGACACCGCCTATAGCACAACCAAGTCCAATCCATGCCCAGAGGAGCCAACCTCTCTGTAGATTGAAAGGTTCCCTCAAGTCTGAAACAACGTTAAATCAACATATTCAAGTCTGTGATCAATATTACACAGCAACTTAGCAATGAAACAGTGCACAATTTTGATACGAAATAAAATATATGAACAATGACTAATAAATAATAAGGGTGACAGGTTCTAAGCTTGAAAGCCCAGTTAATAAGGAAATGATACAATAGTGATAAAAAAAAATTGTTTACCAAAGCGAAAAACATCTTCAGGCAGTGGTTGGAAGGTCCTTACAATGCTATATAGAACTCCAAGTACAACTGCAGTAGTAATGCTGCCAAAAAATGAAGAGTAAAAACAATCAACTCATTTAGGCTTCTAAAGCCTAAAAGCATGCCAAAATTTAACATAATCCAATGAAACAAACACTGAGGTGATTGTTAATCATCCCGCTAGAGGTTTAGCAGGAAAAGGAGCCCCAATTTGTTTGTATAAAAAGAGCAATAAGTATAACCACATATTATTGTAAGCAATTTGAATGTATCTTATGAAGATCAACATGTGCATTTGTCATTACCAGCATAATGTGCCTTTTAAAAACTAAATATAGAACAGTAAGGGGGAAAAGTACTAGATTCAGTAAAAAGTGTGAAACAAAAGGACAAATTAATCAACCAAGGACATCAAAATAGATTCCTAAGTTCAAGTTCAGAATGGAGCCCACTTTACATTCTACTAGCTAGTAGCTAGCATACACTCAATAGCCTAAAATTTACACCTCTACGTTTCCGATATAAAATCTAAGATTCAGGTTTCTGAGTAAACAAAAGATAAATAGAAAGTAACCATACCCCTGATCCAAAAACAATATTTCTGCCTTCTCTTCCAAATTTAGTTCCTCAATGTGTATATCTAAATACGGTATGGCTGCAGTCTGTACCAGTCCTGTCAACAGAAAACTGCCTGGAAAAATTATTAGTTTCATTCCTAATAGAATGAAGATTATCTAGTAGCAATTGAAAGATGATACAAAATAAACAAGAATGTATCTGCAATCTACTTGGCACATGACATTAGTATAGCAAACATGCACGTAAGACTGGTTAATATGTTGATCTGAAAGACTGTACCTTAATCCACAGGCAAAAAAAGTCAAGGACAGTGTCTGCCATTTCCAAGGAACATCCCATCGCTTGAGAACTGGCAAGACTGATACAGTTTCCTGGATTCAAATATGGATTCCAATTCAATTACAAATCAAATGAAAACTCAATTTCAACTCTTCAAATGCCTCTACTACAATATAGTTCATCCATTCCAAATGAAACCCATCACGATTAATGATAAGTTGAGCTAAAATTTGTAACTAAAGTCTATTACTTCCTGCAAGGTTGTGATTTTTCTAACACGAACCAAACACATTACTTGAAAAACATCCGAAAACGGTACCTTCTCTTGGGAATCTCCATTGGGTTTGGGTTTATCTTCGGAGTTGAAGAAGGAAGCTACCCGAAACCCTCCTCTCCTGGAAAGTGGATTGATCCGCAGAGCACGGCCGAACCGGCGTGACGTGAGCCGGAGCAAGACGTCTCTATGCGTGTCAAGGAAAAAGGCATGTGCTTGCTTGGCTGAGATTTTAGGATAAGAAGAAGACGTAGAGACACAGCTGATCGGAGATAGATTTAGCGGCGTGCATGTGATGGACACCATTTTTGTTCTGAACCAAACTGGTTCCACGAGTGAGCGAGCTGAAGCCAAGTGAGGTTGAAGATAAGGCTCGGGTGCATGTGTGAATTGTGATGTGCCCACCCAATGAGGAAGAGGACTGAACTGGGCCTTAACGGATCAGGCCTGTTAGATCTTAATGGGCGTAGCCCATAAGACTCTTCAGCCCAGAAGAATATATTTTAATTTCCTTCGATCTAATGATTAAATTTAAAATCATGAAAATACTATCTTACAAAAATCTTGACTAGGCAGGTGCAGGTGGGTCCAGCCCGTTAGATACGACGACGTTGGTGACCATTATGAGTGTGGGCCTTCAGATGAGGACAAATCGTGTACCACAAAGCTATTATTGTGACGTGGGCTCAGTTTCTGACCCGAAAGAGAAAAATATTGGGCTTTGTCTGCTAATTGACCACTGGACCCACCACTGTATTTACGTATTTCCTAAACTGGTATGTGTCTTCGGTCAATGGATTTTGAAAAGCCTAGCTGAACAATCTTATTTTCCTTGGATGGGTAAAGTGTTAACTTCACTGAGACAAGCCAGTAAATAAATGGGCCTTCTAGTTCTTTGCTTTCATTACCACCCATCATTCCATTTTTTTTCTTTTTACCTTTTAAAAGGAAAATCATCCAAAAAGATCATTAAGCATGTCCATCAAACCCAGCCAAGATGTTTTTTCAGATATTAAAACTACATATATAATTACTGGAATGTTATATGAGGTTTTTTTTAGCAGAACAATAGTTTTTTTTTTGAAACGGTCCAACAGAAAAGGGTATTATACCAAATGAACGATTACAAAATAGAGCATAACGGTCTTGGGTATCAGATTATTGTCCGGGCCTCCCCTAGGCGACTCAGCTCTCATGGTTCCGTAGAAAATACTACTTTTTATCGTATATACAAACTGAGGACATTCTCTTACCAAGCGTTTCAGCTTATTGAACCTAAAATCGAAAACAAACCAACAACAGAGAATCCGACTAAAACAATACTCGCAATTCAAAATTGAAACTAAAGTTGACTACAATCTAAAACATAAAAAACGATTTGCTTCCTTTCTCCTCCCGGGACGACCAAGCAACGTCAATCCCGAGTCATAATGGGTAGGTCCCGGATCCCGATTCCACAGATGCTCAAAAACCTTCTCCAAGTGGATAGATCGTGGAGGTCGGTTCGTGATTACCCCGGAGGGTTCAGTTTCACCTGAAAGTTCAACCTTCTCCAAGTGGCTACACTGTGGAGGTCGGTTCGTGAATAACCTTGAGGGTTCAGTGAATAACCCTGAGGCTTCACCGAGGAATTGCCCAAGAAACAGATGAGGAGAGAGATTGGGATATATCATATCCCATCGAGATGAGACGTGTCTCCTCAACAGCGTCCCGCCTTTCCATGCGGTACTCATTGGAATTGACGAGGCTGCGTAGCAGACCTGGCCTGGTTGTTTGGGAGAACAAAGACTTTAACTACTGATCCACGACAACACAGCATCGTCGTCGATTTTCCATCGGCTATTGCCGAAACTTTGGATTTTCATCGTCGGGCACGCATACAAATCCAACGGATGATCCCAATATCCATATCGAGAGGGTTGAAAGGACCAAACATGGAGATCCATAGCGATCAGATTCAGCGGTGTGGGAACATATCTTGTCTTCGGAGTCACTCTTGTCCTCTCAATGAAACTGATGATCGAAAAGCGAGGGAAGAGGTGTGGGAACACTAAAAACCACCATATGTAGTGGTGGGGTAGCAAAACGCCTTTGATCCCCTAACATAGCAGTTACATGAGGGGATTTAAAGAGTAATCGTCGGAAGAGATAGGGAGGAGGTGCTGAATGAAACGAAGCCGATGAATTGTGATGTCGACAACGACATGAAGCCCGAATATTAGAAAAAAATGCATCACTATTAACTCTACCTATGTCATATGAGTTTTGATTGTTCTTTTTTAGCAATGAACGTAACCATATATTAAAAGCAAGATTTAATACGACCCAAAGCATTAAAAATCACCAAACAGCAGTAATAAAAACCATGAAAACAAACTCTAACATTATGAGGTGAAGAAAACAGGCAGTAAAAGTGAATGCTCATGAACCGAAATGCTTCATTGGAATGTCTAGAAGGTGATGTTGTGATAGCGTCCGAAGAAATCGGTACATCGAATCCAAACGAGAAGCTAGAATATAGCAGGGCCCTTTCCGAATAATTGGCGCCGAGGCGGACTGTATACTCTTCAAATATCCAGCGTGCGTCATCCTCCTTAGAATAATAAAGTAGTGCTCCAAGAACGAGAGAGTGTTGGCTCTCGAAATAGTAGAAGAGTACCCTGCAAGATCTTAATGGGACCACTACTATCATACGTCCAATGAGGCGGTGTTGTTGGCTGACCCCCACTGGACCTTGAATTCCCCATTGATCTAGGCGAGGGTGTGTTCCGCCCCTCGCCGGTTGAACTTTCAATCCATTGGACCCTGCAGCCCTTCTGAGGAAAATTCCAGAATTCGCATCAGATCAAAAAAATGTCTGAGCACTAAAAACATAAAGGTACATCCTACCGTTAACTAAGAGTTAGGTCTCTACGGTACATGTCCACCCTACAAACAAACAAACATCATATGCAGATCGGTACACCGGACGCCTACTCTTGCTACCAAACCCAACCTCCCTTTATTATGATAGACAGATAAGGCGAGCACTTACGAAAATGAGGACGCAAATCCTCCTCGTCTCCTTCTTCAATTGCTCTGAGCAAAGTAAACTTCCCTACTACGATCGACCACGCATCCGACATCGCTACCACGTCCACACCCGATAGTATCCCCGTCTTGGTTAGTAATCGAGAATGTTCTCCGGCCTTTGATCACATCTCCTCTTAATGTCGTGGATTGTAAATGTTGTGAAACTTAGAAATGAAGTTATCAAACTTGATCCCCAAGTCATGTGTGATATCCTACACATACCTATATGCATGATAGTATTATATATGAGATATTGCTTCCCAATTCCCACGGTTACATATTTGTATAAATAAATCCAACACATTCATTAGTAAAACAAGAAAAATCATTATCGCATTATACTTTTCTCCATGGTATTATAGCAAATTTAAACCCACCAATATGGGAAACGACATAGAGAATGGCGGTGGTGTTTCAAAAATGATCACACAATCGGCTTACACCTTTTACCTATTAGAATACCCATGATTAACACTTGGCACAGAGAAATTGACCGACTCCGGAGACAACTATTATACTTTGAGACATCATGTATCCAACGCACTTGAGTGCAAGTTCAAAATATGGTTCGTGAATGGATCATTACCAAAACCAAACAAGTGGATACCCAAACCTGCTACTTTGGGTTCAATGCAATGCGGTGGTGAAAATCATAGTTGATCAATTCCTTGGACATGGGGCTTCGGAATGAAGTTGTTCATGTCATCTCGTCTTAAGAGATATGGGAAAGTTTGGAGTAGTGATTTACCCAAGGTGTCACGCCACGAGTTTATTCCCTCCGATGGACTATCACATTTTTACAACAAGAGCGCCAAGTCGTCTCGGTTTACAACGGAAAGCTGAAACACGCCTAGTTCGAGTTCAGGAGCTTTGTCCCCTTCCATTGTGCACACGTGGGAAGGGCATCTACGACATCAATGCCAATAATCGGGAGATGTGTGATGTAGAAAGGGTCCGCAAATTCCTCAAGGGACTTGATGAGGAGTTCTCCACAGTCTGGTCGTAGATACTCGGGACTGAACCCATTCTAAGGATCGGTTGTGCGTACGGAGCTATTGCCCAGGACGGGTTGTAGAGAGCGACGACGGTTTAATCGAACCCATAATCGGTGATATTGGCGGCACACCACCCGTAGAAAGGAACCTCCTACGCCAGCGGGGCCGGGTGTATTATCGTAGAAGGAAGAGGGTTGGTGGTTTAGATATGCAGCCACTACGGCGAGACAGGACACGATATGGAATCTTGCTTCCAAATCATTGGTTATCCATCTCACTAAAGCAAGCCAGGAGTTTGACGAGGCGGCGGACCTGGGCCCGATCGTGGTGGTCGGAGTAGTCGATGAGGCTTTGGGAGTGGTGGTTTTTTAGGATCCAATGTTGCATCCGGACCTTTTAAACCACAACAGCCCCACTTAGGGTATTGACCGGCCCAACATGGAGCATGAGAGAGTTTGAAAATTAGCTAAGTCATGCCCAACAGACTCACTTGTTGGAATTGTTATCCAAGACCACTGTAGGTCAAGCCCAATAAATCATCAGGACATCAATCAATACATCCTCCTTCTCCAAATTTTTTGGTAACAAAATACGGGTCATCGATTCGGGAGCAACTAGTCGTACGCCGTTGAAAAAGACTCTTTGATTAGTGTTATGCCAAGATCGAACCTTTCACCTATAGAGATGCCTAATGGTGAAAAGGCCTCTATGTTCGTAGTTGGTGATGTAAATTTTTATAAAAATTTGCATCTCCAACAAGTGCTTGTTGTGCCCGAATTCTGTTTTAACTTTATGTTTGTGAGCCTATTAACTCGAGATCTTAATTGTGTAGTAACCTTTTATTGGGATTGTTGTGTGATGCAATACTTACACTCGAGGACGCTGATTGGCATGGGCAGAGACTTCTAGTCCAAGATTAACAACCTAGGTCCTCTAAAGTACTTTTTTGGACTAGAAGTCTCTCCTCCGCCCATCAAGACTGTCCTCACTTGGAGAAAGTACGCATTGGATATTCTAGTTGAGAGCGGGCTTACTGGAATCAAATCTACACATTTTCCCCTTCCTCAACAACATAGACTTTTTTCCAGTGAGGGATTGCCCTACTACGATGACGGACAATATCGTAGACTCGTCGGACAATTGCTATATCTTACCATCACGCGACCCAATATTAGTTACGTAGTTCATGGTCTCAATCATTATATGCATACGCCTCGGGCACCTCATCTAGATGTTGCGCATCATGTTCTTCGATACGTCAAGAGTAGTCTGGGACAAGGAACTATATTCTCCTCATCTGGTTCTCTCTATTTATATGCATATTGTGATGTTCATTGGGCAGGGTGCTCAGACACACGCAGATCCACCATCGGTTTCATCATGTTCCTTGGAACTTCATCAATCTCATGACGATCCAAAAAACAAACTATGGTCTCCTATTCTTCGGTTGAGGGCGAGTATCGTGCAATGACAACAACTAGTTGAAAAATAGTATGGCTTTGTCTTCTACTCCAAGACCTACAAGTTCCACATGACGAGCTTGTACCACTCTTTTGTGACAACCGCGCATCAATACACATTTCCTCCAATCCTGTGTTCCACGAGTGCACCAAACACATTGAAATAGATTGTCATTTCGCCAACAACTTCAGGCCAACGTATTTGAACCCGGACCGGTCTCCAACAAGCACTAAATAGCGTACATTCTCACTAAAGGACTAGGACGAGATCGTTTTCCCGAGCTTCTTCGCAAGTTAGGCATTTCTGACGTTCATGCTCCAACTTGATGGGGAGTAACGTGAAACTTGAGAATCAAAATATCAAACTTGATTTCCAAGTCATGCGTGATATCATGTACATACTTTTTCCTCTTTTTACCTTATATGCATATTATTATATATTAGGGATTGCTTCCTATTTCCCACGGTTATATACTTGTATAAATAGACCTAACATATTCATTAGTAAAGCAAGTAAATTCATTATTGCATTATACTTTTCTTCAATAAACGGCACGCGGTAAAGGTCAAGAACTGCCTCGCTGTCACTAGACATAACGCCCCCAAGAACGAATCTCAAACCGTCTCATACCCCGTGGTACTACTCTCCACCCGTCGAGATCCCCTCGGGGAACTACTCGGAGACATTCGTAGCCTACACCATGACGGTGGGATAGGGCCCAAAACAAGCCTTAAAAAGCCACGAGTTGTACTCTTGACTGAGAGCGGTCATAGTTTAAAGACACGACCCATCTCCAACCCTCCAAGGGAACGAGAAACGCTCAACCTCCGTCCACCATACTACTTCAAGAAGGGATCACACACAACCAACATTACCCATGACAAATGAGACAAAGGATCATGGTAGAAAAGAGATGACTAATCATAATTAATCGGAGCCCTCCAAACAAAGTTGACGGTAGCAGACTAGGTCCAACCCTAACCGTTGCCCTTAAAGAATATGACTTATGTTAGAATAGTTTTGATTATTCTTATTAGACGAATAAGTCATATACCTATTAGTATAATTGCATTAATTAATATTGTTTTATAAAATAAGAATATGGAAGTACATATAAAAAAATGACATCAGCAGAAGTTCCAACTTATAGTCCATGATTATGTCTGATAGGGTTTCAGTGCCGCAAGAGAAAAGGGGGGTGCTCCTCGTGGTCATCCCCGATCCTCCCGACTTAGGTTCGGCCCTATTCTTTTGCCTATGGGGCGTCCGTCATCTGCATCCTGGAGACCAATCTATGCTTCTTAGGTGGTTCCGTCGCAATCCCAAGTTCCAGCGCTCTCAGATATTAGTCCTGGATCCTCATACAACTCCTCCTCGTTGGCCCAATATCCACAATCGCCACCTCTTTCAAGCCCTTCATCGCCCCGGAGTTTCTCATCGCCGCGGGTACCGTCCTCCACGCCTAATGGTGGTGGTTCTAGGGCACAATCAGGGGCTTCGCCTGGGAATTTAGGACTCTCTCGCCCTATGCCTAGACCCTAATGTCAGAGAAGGGTCGATCCAGGTTCTAGGCCACAACCAACTCGTTCTTCGGCAATTGAGAAACCAGACCTTAAAATCATGGCCTGAAACTATCAAGGCATAAACTCGGGACTCTACAAGCAACAATTGAGGCGCCTCATTCGGGACCATCGACTGCATATACTATTTCTATCGGAGACTATTCTATCAGTTCAACGATTTGTACTGTTGTCTTGATTGTTGGGGTTTACGAGTCACATCTGTGAACCAAAGGGTGAAATATGGGGATTGGCCGTGTTTTGGGTCGGGGGTGTTACGGTCAACCTGCGTGGCCAAGATGGTCATCACATTGATGTGGAAGATTTGGCCCCGGGCTATGCTGATATACGCCTTACAGGTAATTACGGGGAAGCTAGCCGGGAGAGTCGAGACCGAACCTGGGACATATTGTTGAGGCTGCATACGACCTCGAGACCAAACTGGATAATCGTTGGTGATTTCAATGGTATTCTCAATCCGGATGAGACTTCGGGTGGAGGAAGCTACCCGACTTCCTCTGTTGATGGTTTTGGTCAGGTTGTTGAGGAACTGGACTTGGTGGATGTCCCAATGACGGGACCCCACTTACGTGGTTCTGGGGGAGGGTACATGGTCAGAGGGTACAGTCTAGATTGGATAGGGCTCTGATCATATAATCGTTCTTTTCGACGCTCCCTGATCTGGACTTTCGTAATACGGGGGATACGATGTCAAACCACTGGCCTATTTTACTCTCCTTGGACCAAAAAGTGGTGATTAGAAGTCCACAGAAGTTCCGATTTCAATCACAATGGACTCAGGATCCGGATTGTGGCAAGGTAATTTAGGAATATTGGGAAAAATCCCTAGGGAAGGCTATCAAAGACGTTATAAAAGAGGTGGGTGTCTCGTTGGACAACTGGGGACGACATTGACACACTGAGAATTAACTCTCAAAATGGCACGGCAAGCGTACCGGTCGTCAAGTAGTATTCGGGGTTTAAGTCCGAGATATCGTACCCAATGGAGCAATTAAGCAAGCACTTTAGTTAATTAATTCGTCGTCAAGCTATTCCTATAATGGTGTTTTTTTTATAAAATAGTAAATTGATGCAAGTAATGAGAATATATGAATGATCTGAAATCAACGCACAAAATCACAAGTGATTTTGAATTAAAGAGATAAAAGGCGATCTAGGACATTGACGGGGTTTTATTGTGATGAACAACTTAACCGGGTTCGATATACGTTTGCAACTAATACTATTATAAAGGCAACGAGAATTCTCTCAATGTAGTCCTAACCATCTCTCGATTGTATTAGGACCCTGACATACACAGTCCACCTAATTATCTCTAATCTAGGTGTAGAGCGGTATTTAGAATTACAATCTATGAATTCCTCTAACTCTAGGGTTTTACTCCTATAGCTATTTCACTCGTGTCAGTCTTACCGTGTTTTGGCTTAGATTAAAACCCGAGCTATCTAATTCCCATTTCCTCCTAATAACCTCATTTCTCAATTGTTGGTTAACACGATTGAATAAATTATCACGTGATCAAGGCGACAAAGCATTACGAATGTAATTAAATAAATAATATCCTTATACTTATTTAACAAATGCATAACCAGAACAAGTTAATTCAGCTCATCACATTCTTACCCCTAGCCCTAGATCAATGGGAGTTTAGTTCATAGCAAGGAGACAAGAACACAAGGAATTGATAAAAAAAAAACATGATACTCATATCAACCAAATGAAGTAATACAATTGTCACAGTGTAATCAAACCTACGAAGAAACCTTCGATGATGGATTCCTATCTCTCCCTTTGATCTTCAATCCTCCTCCAATGCTCCAAGTCTCGATTTTTCTCTCCCCAAAACGTGATCTCCTCTTAATTTCGTGATCCCCCATCTAAACCTAACTTTTGACTTAAATAGGGATGCAAAAACGAGTTTGAAACGAAGTGGAAAAAGGCCCAATCGCGCGGCGAGGGCCTGACCCGCTGTCTGCGGGCGAGGCTTTAGCAAAACAGAGAATCAGGAGGGCCTGGCTCGCGACCTGTGGGTGAGACCGTTGTGGCATGGCTCGCGGTTTGGTGGACGAGGCATTACCATTATCACTTTTGGCATTTTTGCTCCAATTTCGTCCTGAATGTCCCTATTCCTCTGGAGATTGAGCAACTGCACATACCAAGAGAGATACTCATCAATGTTCACCATCCCGAGACTGAAAACCTCAAGAATGTGGGCTAAAAACATCTCAAATCCCTAGGGAAGGCTATCAAAGACGTTATAAAAGAGGTGGGTTTCTCGTTAGACAACTGGGGATGACATCATTTCAGGAAAAATGTCAACCATATTAAATGGTGTTAGAGGCACATGGCAGAGCTAAATGCTCGAACTGATAGGGTCGGGATACACAGACGGGAGGTCATTCAAATCCAGTATGTGAATGCTCTCTATGTCCAAGAGGCTTTCTAGAGTCAACAGGCGAAGCAACACTGGCTGTAAAAAGGGATAAGAACACACACACACAAAAATCAGGCTGCCACCTCCTAAGACGCCGAGTGAATGCGGTGGTGGCCCTAAAAAATACCTTGGGGCAATGGTGACTTGGGATGAGGGGATGAAGGAACTTATTTCGGAATATTTTACTATATTATTTACCTCTAGCCAACCGGATCTGGAAGACTTCCCTATCACGCTACCAGTACGGCTGGCGTAGGAGGGTAATGACTCACTTCTAGCACCAGGAACAGAGAAACAAAATTCGACACACTATCTTTCAGATGGGATCGGATATATCCCCGAGTCCTAATGGACTCAATCCGAGGTTCTATCAGCATTACTGACCGGTGGTGGCAGAGGAAGTCATTCAATTTATGTAGGAGGTCTTTCACACGAAAGGGTTTGACCCAGTCCTAAATGAGACGTTAATTGTCCTGATTCCGAAGAAACCAAACCCGAAACTGGTCACAGATCTCCGGCCTATAGTTATGTGTAATATGATCTTTCGCATTCTCTCTAAGGTCTTGGCGAACCGTCTTCGGCCCTTACTACACCGTATCATTTCTGAGACCCAAGGGGCTTTCATACCAGGGCGGTGTATCCAAGATAATGTCATGGTTTTTTTCAAGATCATACATTATATGAAGGTTAAGAGACAAGGGGTGTGTGGGTGTATGACACTCAAAATTGATATGAGCAAAGCGTATGATCAAGTGAATGGAATTTTCTTCAAGTTGTTATGGGTCGTCTAGGGTTTTCTACAAACTGGACCGAACTGATGACTTATTGTATGCAGACAGTTACTTATGCTATCACCTCGGGAGGGAGAGAGACTCGTCGGCTCACACCTTCGAGGGTCTGCGTCAAGGCGACCCATTGTCCCCTACTTGTTCCTTCTCTGTATGGAGGTTCTATCTCATCTCCTACAAGGCGCCCAAAGATCAGGAGATATTCATGGGGTCAAAGTTGTTACGCGCGCCCCTACCATATCCCATTTGTTCTTTACTGATGACTACTACATTATATGTAGGACAACTACTACAAAAGTTGGACGGGTGAAGGATATCCTCCAACCTTTTGAACGGTTATATGGTCAGGTACTTAATTTGCAGAAATCCTCTGTTTTCTTCAGTACGAATACGACCCCCGCACTGAGACGGGAATGTTGTTGGATCCTCTCTATAGCCAAGACCTTTGCTGCCTCAATGTACCCAAGGTTCCTTAATATGGTGGGTCAGAATCGGAATGTGGCGATGGTGTATCTTAGGATCGGGTGATATCTCGAATTCAAGCGTGGGAAAGGAAATTACTATCGCCAGTAGGGCCGGAGGTGATGATTCGATCCGTCCTGACTTCGTTGTCGGTCTATGTCATGTTCATTTTTAAGGTTCCGCATAAGAATGTGAACAAGATACATGTTGTTTTGGCAAGGTTTTGGTGGGGTGGGGGGGGGGGGCAAGTCGTCTAGATCGATTGTTTGGCAGACATGGGACATGCTTTGCATGCCCAAGGACAGTGGGGGTATGGGATTTCAACACCTCTAGGACGTAAACATGGCCTTCTTGGGAAAACAGGCTTGGGTGCTTCTTCATCGGCCTCAATCCCTTGTTGTTAGGGTTCTCAAAGCTTGGTACTACCCTACCACATATTTCCTTTAAGAGCAAAGGGGAAGCCAACCAAGCTTCACCTGGACGAGTATTTTGTTTACTCAAGAGTTATTGCGGAGTGGTCTGTGGATTGCTATTGAGGATGGGTGGGACACTCTGATTCAAGGCGCCCCTTGGCTAGTAGGGCCGACTAATACTATAGAATCGATAGGGTCGAAGCTTGAAGGAGCGCCGATTGCGGGTCTCATGATCCCAAACACCCGTTGTTGGTATGTCCGTCTTTTGGAGCAACTCTTTGATAGGGCAGATAGAGACAATATCCTCTAGGTTCCCCTCTCTTCAAATCGTCGCCAGGATGAGTGGTACCGTACTTTGGATAAGGATGGTCATTATTCTACCAAGGCTGGTTATGTTATATTGGTCAAGGCAAGGCATCAACAGAGGCGGAATGTCGGAATTACTACATGGGCTTCTTTCTAGGATATCCGGTGTCGCCTCGTCTCAGGGTCTTTTTGTGGCGATGTCTCACTGATACTCTCCAGGTAGTGGGAAACCTCATCAAAAGGTTCGTCCCGATCGCATCGAAGTATGCCCTTTATGGCCGAGAGGAGAAAACGGTCTCGCACTTACTCATTTCCTCTGGGTTTACGAATACGTGCTGGAAAGAAGTGGGGGGATTCCCTCCTTATAGTGGGGAAATCTTTTGTGGACTAGTGGCAACTTATCTCTACGAGATCACTGAAGAGCACGACGGTGGAGATAGTTAGCATTCTATGGGAGATATGGAAGGGTCGGAACGTGTGGGTCTGGAATGGCGACACAACGACAGTTATCAAAGTCATTTCAGATGCTATAGCCCACCTTCTAGCTTGGAATGAAGCAAATACGACCACTGTGGTCTCGTCATTACCTCGGTCGGTCTGGCCATCGCGTTTCGCTCCTCCCCCTTTAGGTACCTGGGTTATCAATGTTGATGGGGCGGTTTTTCAAGACTCGGACCAATCAGCCTGGGGTATCATCACTAGAGGTGGGGATGGTCGGGTCGGCCTCATGGCGAATGGAGTCATTATGGGAAGTGGATCGCCGATTATGACTGGGGCCTATGCTATTGCGGCAACACTTCTAAACACTGCCTCTTTGGGTATGGGCCCTATTATTATCCACTCGGATGATCATGTACTTCTTAATATGCTTCACGCAGGGGACCCACCAGCATCCCCAGTTGGGACAGTTAATTGAGACATCTGCCTTATGATGGCTGATAACGAGAGAATTTCTCTCCAATTTGTAAAGAGGACCGCGAATAGGGAAACTCATTGGTTAGCCAGGGTAGCTCTTCTACGCCTATCCTTCAGTGGTCAGGAACTCTCTCTGATGCACTATAATGTATCGTTTTAAGTGAGCTCTGAATAAAACTGCAACTTTTAGTCAAAAAAAGAAGTGAAACTATTCTTTTTTTTAAGTTCTTAGATGACGTATATTGAAGAAACGATTTTGTAATAGTATTATTAATACTATATAAACCGGTGGGTGGAGGAGGGGGATGGTGTCCCGAGAGAAGTCGGGTTGGGCTATCAATGCCATGTGTATCGTCATGTCGGGTAAACAGAGCCCTGAGTTAATTGAGGTACTAAGTATTAACGAGGCTCTGTCTTGGATCTACGAAGAAGGATGGCTGGTCGATTCCATTGAATCCGACTGTCTAAATGTTGTCCAGGCTATAAATAGAAAAGAGTTAATTATGTCTTCGATGGGGCTTATTGTCATGGAATGCAGAACAAAACTAAAAGTGCTAAAAAGGTTTAAGTTAAACTTTATACATAGAGAGACAAATTATGTACCACATTGTTTAGCTCGTAATACAAGCGATTGGTGTACTATTAATTGACCATTTGCGTAGACCCCATTGAAACACAGTGAATATTTAGCCAAAAACATTAATTAATAAATATCGCACTTAAAAAAAGCTGTATAAAACTTTGCTCAAAAAAATACCGTATAAACCTTACCTCGATCCTTGTTAAAATTAAAATGACAATTTTTCCTTATTAAAATAGTAGAGATAAAACACTGGCCTATGATGGAAAGAAAGCTGACATTTACATTGTTTATGTACCGACATATTTTTGAATATATTAGATCTGGCATTTTTTTTAACTTTTAATAATTCCTCGATTGGTTTTCAAAAAAAAAAAAAATTCCTCGATTGGATCTACATCTAAGCTATCTTTTTAAAAAGATATAAGCTACTTTTCTGAAACGATGGAAATATATAGGACAATAATTCAAGCTAAATAAAATAAAAGTGTAATTTTACTTTTATTCTAATTTTTTTTATCATTTTAGTATCTTAAATTTTTATTAATTTTCTTAAAATATATTTTTTGTATCAATACCTAACCTTTCATTAATTCTATTTTAGTACTATAGTTAACTTTTCGTATGATTTCTCACCCTAAACAAATAAAATGACCATAATACTTTTCATAAACATTCAAATTTAAGATAAAGTTAACAGTGAGTACTAAAAATAAAATTAATAAAATTTAAGATACCAAATTTTTTTTAATATACTCTAAATGAATTAATAAAAATTTAAGATATCGATATGACAAACAAAATTTAAAATATTTTAAATAAAATATATATATTTTTAAAATATTAAAACGAAAGTATCCTTTATATAAATAGAAACGGTCTCACTACCTTATCTATTACGTGAATAGAAATATAATAGTGAAATATTTAAAAATAAAAATAAAAATAGATTAATGTTTGATGGAACGGTACGGTAGTGTGATGACTGATGAGTGATAGAGAGTGCGGGCTAGAAAAGTCAAATCACGTCTACTCAACAATTAACATCGATATCATTATCTTGTCTACATTAAACTAAAAATGAAATTCCAACAAATGTTTAATATTTAAAATAAGAGGTCCGATTCATTTTAATCACCGTGATTTTATGTCCATGGAGTTGGCGGATCAGTTCTACCAAATTGTGTTCTGGATTTATCGTTTTTATTTGCCACCATGCTATCAATTATTTGAAACACGCATATCTAAATGGCTGTGTTTAAATACGTAGAAAATTTATGGCATATGATTAAGAAAGGTACACGAACGAAGTAGGGGAATAAGGGGTGATTTCTTAAAACTAAGAGCACCTATAGTTGATAGTAGAAAGTGGCGTTTCGTAAACGTCACAAAATTGATGCGTAGGCAAAATTTAGACCGACGTTTTGGTGCAACGTTTTTGTTACGACGGGATAAATAACGCCGTATGAAATGTTAGTGTCAACTCGACACCAACAGTTAATTTCTGTTGACCGATGGTTGATCCCGAAAAGTCAGAAAAATTGTTGGAAAAATCAAACTTTAAGACAAATATAAATGATAATTGATCTTAAACTACTATAAATTGTATTGTTCTTGTACACAAAAATCAAAAGTTGGGGTTCTGCTCTTCCACAATATGTTCTTGGCTTACATTCTCCTTGTTCATTCAATGGCGAATTATTCCAAAAAATAACTATTGGCATTCATCGCTAACGAGAGGCAGAGCAAGCAACGATTGGAACGTGCAATAAAAAATAACATCATGAATCCATCTCTAGAGGTTTTAAGGATGTTTGCTCAAGTCAAGAACCCACCGCCTATAGTGCCATTGCGTTCGAAGATATAGTACATCAGGAGAGACCGTGTGGCTGCGCATGAAAGCCTAATGTGTGACTACTTTTGTGACAATCCGGTTTACACCCAACTTTAATTTCTTCGTCATTTCTGAATGCCCAAATATCAAATACTATTAAGCCCAATACTAAGCCTATGAGATAAACATATTGTAATACTTATCATTATATAGATGCACTCCTAATTAGCATAGAGTTTTATTATCTTGTACTATACAATGTGTACAATACTCAATACAATCATCTTATTTTAGCCATTTTCATATATTGACTTGGTATTAGAGCATGGCTTTCTCTCTTGTATTTTCTGATTCATCTTCGACTACATCTCTATTCATCTCTTCCGCACTTACAACCCCATTGTTCTTCCCTCTTCCATTTCCCACAATCATTTTCCATAAAACTTACTCGGCCGAAGAGATATTTACCATGGAAATTACAATTTCAGTCACTACTTAATATGTTTGATTTATATGTTCATTTGTAGCTTGATGTTTCTACTCCAACAAAGACTGTCGAGAATTCCACAACTAAGGTTGTGTCGATAAAATCATCGTATCATGCTTGGTACCATAATGATAAACTTTTTTTTTCATGGATATCATTATCAATCTCCGAGGAGTGCTACCAACATCTCAGTTGCTTAAACGGTACTCAGTTGAATGGCCACATCCTGTTCGTGGCATTTTCCCGGCGACGTTTGGACTCCAAGGCGACAAAACCAGCAGGGATCGAGAAATAGAGCTTGTGCTCTGTTTCGCGTGAAGTTTTGGTTTCCAGCCCAGGTGATCTCGATCGGCCAGACGTTGCAGGTTTGGAGTGCTCTAGAGGGAAAGCCGAACCCCATCTGGTCACACCATCTCTGGTAAAAGTCCCGGCGAGCTTCCACGATCTGTTTCAGATGTCGATCCCTTGATTCCAGGGATTTCTTTGGATCAGGGTGTTTCGAATTTGACTCAAGGGATTGGAAATATTGATTGTGTGTTGATTGAGCCGAGTATCAAGGCTGCGATCTCTTCTCCATCTGCGATACGAGGTTGCATTAAATTTGGGCACGAAAGAGGGCTTCAGGAAGTGTTGGGCCAAAAACCGGGCCTGGTTCCTGGGCCTGCTGTTGGATCATCTGAACCGGGCTTGTTTCATGGGCCTGTTTTAGATGGTTCAATAGGTAAGGCCCACTTGTTGGCCAGAGAGGACCCAAAATTGGTTACAATTTTTAAGCGATTGGATAACGACTTGGATCCAGCATTGATGGGTTCGGGTCAAGACGATCCGTTTCGAGGTGTTGGCCCAAGTGTGGAGAGTGGTTTCCAAGGAAGTCCGTGGAAGGATGACTTGCAAAAACCGATCTTGGAGGTTGAGCCGAAACGACGTGGTCGCCCTAAGAAGGGCCATGCGAAGGTGATTGCACAACCAGTGGTAGTGTATCAGACAAGAGCCAGGACTTCTGCTGACAAAGGGGATAAACCGGGTTGTTTCTTGGTGAATGTAGCCAAAAAAGATAGCTCGGGCAACCGGATTTACAGTTCGAAGGTTGGTAGAAAAGCTGTTGATTTGTGTTCCTTAGCTCTCGATCAGGATTTCGAGGGCCGAGAACCTAATTCTGCTCCAGTCCTATCTACTGTTCCGGTATCTAACCGGTTTACTTGTTTGAACCCGAAAAGAAATTAGGCAAGGTGTTTTTTACGTCTTGTTTTGTTCTGGTTCTGTTTTCTGCTCTTTGTAGCTGTATTGGTTGTCGGAAAAGGTCTGTTTTGGATCTCTTCCTGCTTTGTTCTATTTCTTTATAGAACATTTTCTTAATAAAATTCTTTAGCTTATAAAAAAAAACATCTCAGTTGCGCTGGCTCTGCTACTGAAGCTTGAAAGACGTTGGCAACTACTTACGGTGTTGTTAGTAAAGCACAACACACTCAATTACTTCTTGAACTTCATAGTCTGACTAAGGACGATAAAAATGTCAGTCGATATCTTCATCAAGATACAACTTTGGCTAGCTCTTTGGCCCTTGCAATACAATTTCCGATAAAGACTTTGTTGTAGTGGTTTTTCGAAGGTTTGGTTCCAATTTTAACGGAATTGTTGGTGCACTATAGCAGTAGACCAATCCATTATCGTTCTCTGAACTTCATGGAAAGCTAGTATATTATGAGATAATTCTCAGTTCTCAACAGTTCTCTGCACTTGTAGCCAATATAGTGCACAATAGCCATGATTTGCACTTTCAATATTTAAAAAACCACCCTAAATAAAACTAGTTATTTTATTCATGGCATATATGAAAATATATAAACTAATTAAACATACACCAAATTAAAAATACGATAGTTAAACATACTACGAACAATAATGAAACATACGAAGAGACCACAACCCCGAAGACCATTCCGCTACGTTTTCTTCAATGCAATGTGCGCACGCCACTTCAGGTGATCCTTGAGTATGTCCCACAAATCACGTTTAGTCCAGGTTGAATTTTTGTTCTCGAAATTCGCCATGGGTGTGGCATAGATTTTCTCATCGCTTGCTCCTTTTATAGGAGCGTTGAGTTGGTTCCGGATATTCCTCATCGAACAACTTGCACTTTTTGCTAATACGAAGGAAATGGTCCTTTATCTGCTTTCCGTCCGAGCCAGTCACTTTGGATTTGCGTCGTTAATGTAAGCGGTGTAGAACTTTGAGCAGTATTTCCCCTTGACTTCGGCGAAGGTGACCTAGGTCAACACCAAATGCAGCTCTTCATCTTCGGACCAAAGTGGATCAGTTTCCCATAAAGACGAAGCCATTGCAAACACGAGAGAAAGTTTAGAGAATTTGAGAGAGAGTTGGTGAGAATTTGAGAGGTGTGAATTTCTGAGGGAGGGTGGGTGATATTTATAGGGAGGGATGGGAGGGGATTTCGTCGTGGTTGCATCGACGCACACACTGTCACGCCCTAAATCCAGTTTTGACCGAACTCGAGACGCGAACTAAAATAAAGGTAAATAACAATAAACATATAAATTTTGATAAAGTAAAACTCCAAGTAAATCTCATAAATGAGTCCAACATAGATAAATCACCATAATTTTGAACAAAACGAAAGTTCGTCTCTAACAAGATAACACTCGGACCCTCAGTGAGCTCCCAAGCCCTGAGACGTCCTAGAGACTACTCAGCAAAGAAACCTGTAAAACAACAGTAAACACGAAGGGGGGGGGGGGTGAGCTTACGCTCAGTAGGAAAAAGTAGTAAAGTAAAAGAAACCCCCGTTAAGGCATAAAACCAATTAGTACAATGATTCAAAGTTTATAATTAGAACGGTTAAACAAAAGTTGCTGTAAATATAGATCAATGAAAGTTCCAATGCTTTAGAGAAAGTAACCTTTAAGGAAAACAACGGAAAATAACGAATGTAATACTTTTAGAGGAGATAACACTCATTGATATCAATGGAAAGATAACAAATTTATCAAGGGAATTAATTAAAGAAGCACACGCATACTGAAATATTTAATCTCACATTCCACGACTCCGATCCGTACACTGACTGGTACATCATGTCAAAATGCCCTCGGTCCGGAGGAACACTATCATCGGGATTTCAGGAAAGGTTCCCTAGGAACGCACGTTCTCAGAAGTCCCTGAAATGTCCCCAGGGGACCATAGATCATCGGGAGAAAGTGAGTCTCTCTGGAACACGTAGCATCGGAATGAGATAATAAAGTACCGTGCCGGAACATCCCTCGGCCTCGGTCTTCCCGAACACGTAGCATCGGGGTGGAACTAGTCTTTCCGGAACACGTAGCATCGGATAAGACAATAATATACCCTACCGGAATGTCTCTCGGTCTAGCTCTTCTTGGAACACGTAGCATCGGGGTGGAACCAGTCTTTCCGGATCACATAGCATCGGATAAGACAATAATATACCATACCAGAATGTCTCTCGGTCTAGGTCTTCCCGGAACACGTAGCATCGGGGTGAAACAACAATGTAACGTATCGGACCGGGTTACCCCCTCAATCAGATATCAGCCCAAAAACACCCTCGGCAAGTAAAACAAGGGCACGCAATTCCCGACAAGGTACAACACAACAACTCATACTATCAATCAAGCTTACCGACACAACTTACCAAACACGTCTTATCGGTCTATCAATCACCCGATCATAACAATATGCACAATCATATCACATTCAAACATTCACTCAATCAATCACATCACATTCGAACATTCACCCAATCAATCACATTACATTCAAACATTCACACAATCAATCATAACGCGGATCAACCATTCACATTTCAATCATCAAGGTTCAATTAATCTGGTTTGACTCTTGTCTTATCCTAAGAACGGAACATGCATCGGCTTTAAGGGTGAACAATCATCAGTGAAAAAAAATCAACAAGTAAGTCCGAAAGCTCGACATGGCCATTCTACCAGCACAGCAATTTCCGAAGATATTGAAGGCGGTTAACTAGTGAATCACATCCTATATGCGTAGTATGACTCGTCCGATTATAATTTTAATTGAAAAGCGGTTATTCTAGTAAATTACATCCTATATGAAAACTAGGACCTTTCCTGTTATAATTATCCTATAAGCATACTATTAGCAGTTTTAAATTAGGAGTGGAGTTTACGGCTTTTCCCTACCTCAAGAAGAACCAACAGCTACGTCTTCTAGCTGCTGACGTCCGGGCCTAACTCCAGTCTTCTCGGGCGAAGCCCAAGTCTGGGTTTAACAGGTAAAGAAGTCCAATCAGTCTCGGTATAGTCCAAAAGTCCTCCGATTTCTGCATTTAGTCCTTTAATTTATCTGATTTTAGTCCTTTTATTTAATTAATTATTAATAATTTTTTCTTGACTCGGCCCGACCCGAGTCCGACCCGAACCCGACCCAAATCCGAAAACCGGATTCGAACTGACCCGGATCCGAGTCCAGACCCGAACCGACCCGAGCCCGACCCTGACCCGGATCCAGAATCGAGTCCAACCCGAGCTTAGACCCAAGTCCAGGCCCGGTTGTCCTGGCTCAGGTTCGATGCATCCGTCTTATCTTGGCCCAGGCCCAAGCGTTTGAGGTCGAAGGAATACTTCTGGCCCGGATGCTAGAGCAAGGACGAGCGAGGGTTTGATCCTTTCCGGCGGCAGCGGCGAAGACGAGCTCGGAGGGAGGCAATGGTGGCTGGGAGTCGAAACATACCGTATATTTGGGTTGAACTCTCCGGCGCGAGAGTAGAAGCCGTCGCGAGGATTTTTGGCCGAAGAGATGCCTCGCGCGCTTGTTTTCAGGTATGGGAAAGTCGCTGGGGAAGAAGAACGGCCCCGGTGCGTCGTGTGTCTGTGCTGAGACCTCCGTCACAGGCACGTGCGACCTGGAGCGTGAACGGCGGCACACTGCGAGGCGAGGTTCCGGCGCTGCGTCTGGTTCTTCTGCGAGAAACTATGGCGGCGTGGTATCGTGAGTGAGCGGCGAGAGGGCTTAGATCTGAAGGAAGAAGGGAGAGATGGAGAGGATCTGGAGCTCCGGCGTCGTCCTCGTGCCGGCGTGGTTCAGATTGAGACCGGGAACAGCGTCGCCGACGACGAAATGTCGAGAATGAGAGAACGTGTGCGTGCGAGAGAGAAGGAGATGGGCATCTCGAAGAACGTGCGCAGAAGTGAGGAACTGAGGAGACGCGAGCTAGGGTTATGCGTGGGCTTTGGGCTTGCGATTTGGGCCTGGCAGGCTGGGCCTGGTCCAACCGACTTGGCCTGGTTCTGGCCTGGCCCAAATCCATCTCGCTTCCTTTTTTTTGAAATCGTTCCAATTTCAACCTGTTTTCCAACCTCGACGTGTTAGTCGAACAATTTTAACATTTTAAATCTTTTAATTGGGCGGTATTTACAGTCTACCCCCCTTAAAAGAATTTCGTCCTCGAAATTTTAAAACATAAGTACCCCAAGGGTTTTAAAGGTGGGGTACTTCGCGCGAACTTTGTCGTCGAGTTCCCAAGTTGACTCAGCTCCATGGTGCTTCCGCTGCACTCGAACCCGAGGAATGGTCTTGTCACGCAATACCTTCTCCCGCGCATCCAAAGTCCTGACTGACTGCTCCTTGAATGAGACTTCATCAGCTACCTCGATGTTCGTCCATTCGAAAACGTGGGAGGGGTCCGCAGTGTACTCCCGCAGTTGGGGAAACGTGGAAGACGTTATGAACGTTCCCAAGTTGTGGTGGCAATGCAATGCGATAAGCAACGGCTTCAACTCTGCCCCAAAACCTCAGAAAGGTCTGATAGACCGCGGGGCCAACTTGCCTCCGCCGCGGTTGAACCGAAAAAGGCTCTTCTTCGGACTCACCTTCAGGAACACATGATTACCAACCGAAAACTCAAGAGGCCTGCGCCGTCTATATGCATAACTCTTCTGGCGACTCTGTGCGGTCTTCAACCGATCCAAATCAATGTAACCTTCGCTTAAACGTGCTTCACTTGATCACGCTAGTTACCCAAACGCCATACTTGGCGTTAAAGAACAGTCTTACTCAACAGTTCACAAGTTCACCAAGCAGCAATTCATACAACTCAAAGAGTCAACGAGTAAACACAACAAGTCGATTAAACAATCAAACATTGTGAAAAATCATGTAACGGTCTAGATATCCTATATCGGAATCCTGCATCGGTATAGATATCGTACCACCACAGACAACCCCGGTCCATATACCCTATACCGGAATTCTCCGTCGGTATAGCTATCCCACCGGAACACTCCGTAAGTCGAACAAGGTCGGAACCACACGCAAACGTAACTTCTCAACTTCTCTTTAGTAACTGTTACAGGGATAATTCACACTGGAACTCAAACATGGTCATGTCACGACCCAACATAAACAACTAAACAAGAAAGTAAAACACAAAAGCAATCATCAAGATAAAGGATCTCATAAACAAAGCCAGGTGTGGAACAACCGCTCATTTTCCCACATCTAGTGGAAAGGTAGGTGTACCTCAACAAGGAAATATAACACATAAACCAGACATTACTGTAACCAAACTCGACAGTAAGTAACACAAACCCAAGATCGATCATCGAAGGTTATCCGATCTGTATATTCCTCTTACCGTTGACACCTGTTCACAAACTACCGACCAACCAACTTGTAAGTCGTTTCATCCAAGTCACCACAACAACGAATACCCAACAAGCATAGTAATCTCAAGAATTTGAACGGTTTAGAGAACCTTGTGCGGTTCCTTCAATCGTCTCTCAACAACTTCGGACCAACAACAGTTAAAACTTAACTCACACTATGCCTGCGCGGCACAAAACCCGACCTATTACACAATACTCCTTTTGGTGCCATCTTGTTACTGGTCTGGAAGCTCGTGGTAGTCGCACTCGGCTACTGTCTTCGGATCCCAACGTGAGGTGCTCTTACTTCTATGGCGTAAACTTATCGGCTGCACTAGTCCTTGCGGGATGCTGGCGTTCGTCCTTCCCTTGCTGACAAAGATACGCCTAGGCAATCAGTTCTCGTTCTCCGCATTCTGTTCCGTTGGGAGTGTCGCCTGTTGTCAATGAAACTCTCGGTGCTACTTTCCTGCACCGTGCGACGCGAACTCTCTCCTCGATCCGCTACATGCTCATGATCTTTGGTGTTGCTGTTGTTGACCATCTTCTTCTAAAACTTTGTCACGTCGGTACTGAATATCGGGTCTTCATCTTGATGTGGTCCAGCTTCTGGTGGTCTTCATGCCTCTTCAGCGCTCCACTCCTCTCCTTCTTGAAGTGTGCTGCAATCTTCACGACGATGCGCTCGGACAGGTATCCCTTCTCTCTGGCCCTCCGGATTGACGTTCGGTTTGGTCAACTCTGCTGGCGCGAATCTGCATGGTCCAAGGGTGTTGGCGTCGTCTCTGGCTTCAGGTCAATTCCGATGCCAACCTCGAGAACTGGCGGTAATCCGATCGGCTCCTCTGGCAAGAACTTAGGGAAACACACTCTACTCTAATCTCACACGCACGACACACACTCGTCCATCTCCTTGTCTGCTAACCGGGGTGTCAAGCCATAAAGATCGTCTCAAAGGTTCGATTCTTAAGACTTCAATCTTCCGGCAGGGGTAGAAGAAGTTGGAGATTGTGACGCCTATGGGGTATGGGCTCACCACGCTTCCGCTGTGTCACTCTAATCTTATCGCCAATCGGTCATCTCTTGTGACCAGTCGGGCTGTTTACTGGCCACTGCTGCAGGACCTTCACTATTTGGCATTCGCTGCTTATAGCGCTCGATGAACGCCTGATGTTTCACAATTCGGTTCTTAAAACTCGATCAACACGCTCGAAGAAGGAAAAGAAACTTTCAGTATGACAAGGTCTTTAAGAACGAGACAGTCTGTTACGCCACTTTCAATCCCACCCTGACACTAAACGGTACTACCACACCTCCCATCAGCGCGTTAAGATACGGGTGGGCTTAACAGTTTTAAAGTTTCGCTTCAACATAAAGCAATCACAAAACAAAACAAACAAGCGTAATCCTCATGTGTCAGCCAACACGATAACCTAAATTTCAATAGTAAACAAGCACTCTAAGCGATCTCAAGATCGGAAACGTGTCCCTCGGCTCGGGGCCCGGCAATCGCGTAGACTCGGCCCTGCTGAATTTGAGGTCCTCTTCTCGGGGTGGTGGAAGTGTCAACTATTGTGAAGTCCTCGGCTGCTGTCTCTGTGATGCGTAATCACTAGCATAGCTTGCTTTCAATACTTGGGAATTGATTTACTGGTAGAGAGGACGTGTTGAGCCCTCGGATTAGTTGTGTGTTAGCTTCACATGCTTGTTTGCTAGTCATTAGGATAATCAAGAGTCTAATGAAACTAGATCGAATGCATGCTTGAATGTTTGAATGTTGAACTTGAATGCTTGAATCATTGGTTGATTGATTGAATGCTTAAATGATTGAATGGTTGATCGAGTATGACTGGTTGTGCCGAGAAGGCACGATCAGGTGATCGATTGACCGGTGGAGAGCAAGTGGTAAGTGTAATTATGGGTATGAATCCCGTGTGGTGTGTATTGATGAACGTATGTATTTCTATGATTGGTTATTGAGCCTGCGGGCAATGGTTATGGACCCTGCGGGCATTGTTTGAGTGATCCTGCGGGATACCGGTTAGGGTACCCACACCGTCGAGGATTCCGGTGTGGGTATGGTTTATGGGAATGGTTATTGGTATCCGGTATGGTACCCACATCGTTGTGGATTCCGATGTGGGGTAGTATCATAGCCGATGGTTATTGGTATCCGGTATAGTACCCACATCGTTGAGGATTCCGATGTGGGGTAGTATCATAGCCGATGGTTATTGGCGATCCGGTATGGTACCCACATCGTTGAGGATTCCGATGTGGGGTAGTATCATAGCCGATGGTTATTGGTATCCGGTATGGTACCCACATCGTTGAGGATTCCGATGTGGGGTAGTATCATAGCCGATGGTTATTAGTATCTGATATGGTACCCACATCGTTGAGGATTACGATGTGGGGTAGTATCATAGCCGATGGTTATTGGCGATCCGGTATGGTACCCACATCGTTGAGGATTCCGATGTGGGGTAGTATCATAGCCGATGGTTATTGGCGATCTGGTATGGTACCCACATCGTTGATGATTCCGATGTGGGGTAGTATCATAGCCGATGGTTATTGGCGATCTGGTATGGTACCCACATCGTTGAGGATTCCGATGTGGGGTAGTATCATAGCCGACGGTTATTGGTGATCCGGTATGGTACCCACATCGTTGAGGATTCCGATGTGGGGTAGTATCATAGCCGATAGTTATTGGTGATCTGGTATGGTACCCACGCCGTGGAGGATTCCGGGTGGGGTAGTATCATAGTCGGTATCCGGTGTGGTACCTACACCAAAGGAAGTGCCGGTGTGGGGTAGTATCCTAGCCGGTGGATTGGACCATGCGGGGCATTGATTACTGGACCCTGCGGGGCATTGGATATTGGACCATGCGGGGCAATTGGACGGTTTTACCCTGCGGGGATTGATTGCTTGTTGTTTCACCCGAGTGTATGCGTCCTGCAGGAGCATTACCTTGGTTCCCTATGACATATGGTCCTTTGGAGACGTTTCCGAGAATAACGACGTTAAGCGCCCTCAGGGGTTATTACCGGTAGCCTCGACGTTAAACGTCTTTGTGATGTCATGCGTCTCCTCTAGACCGAGGGAGAATCCGACATGACACAACGAGTATTGTGGATCGGAGGGTGACGACTTCATGTCCCACGACATTTATTGAACGCTCTATCCTTTATTGATTATTTAAGAAGTGCTTTGATTCCCTTATTTTCCTACGATCATTATTGACTCTTTGAAATTGTTAAACATTCGGTTTGCCTCCGTATTTCATCATCGGTTTGGTTTCTTGTTTTATTAAGATTTGAATGAACTTGTGAACTCCTATTTATTAAACAAAAAGGGGTGACCTGATTATGCATTTTCCCTACTGAGCGTAAGCTCACCCCTCCTGTCTTTGTGGTGTTTCAGGTGTTGAGCGGGAGCAGTATTAGCCGGACTCTCGGAGCTTGGGAGCTTGAGGGTTTAGATAGTTTTAGAGACGTGTACTCCTTTATGTTGGATATTGTGTTTTACCGTTTGAGCTGTGACTCTTTACACTTTGAAGGATTTATAGCCGATTGGTGGGTATACATGTGACCTTGTGCCTTGTGTGAATTACTTGAGATTATTCCTCCTGTGGGAGTTGATTGAGTGATTTGATTGAACCCTCCTGTGGGAGTTGATTGATTGATTTGATTGAACCGCTGATTGTTGTTGTGAGACGTACAAGGTGCGAGATTCCTTGTATATATATATATATATATATATATATATATGATTATACTACGTACGATTATACTACTTACTATCGATCCAAGTAGGATCCATATGAGACGCAAGAGAACGTCATGATATGATGAATCGGACCGGTTCTGTTAAACTAAGATATGAACCTATATGTTATACACAGCGAGTATACGAGATGTCACGTGTTTATATCCCGAGGGATACCAGAAGCCGCCCGGCTGTGAGGCAGAGCTAGACACCAGCTGTGGGTCTGGCAGGGGCAGCGAGCGCCCAGGGTGCTGCTTCCACAAAGCACCAGAGTTTTGAGGATAGACCGGTGGGGTCACCACCTAGAGCTCCTCCAGTCGCGGAGCCGACACAGGCAACCCCTATTGATGAGGTGGTTCGCGCATTGCTAACAGCGCTTATCGCTCAGCAGGAGACTACAACACCGCACAAGAGCCTGTGCCTATTGCTAACGCATTCACTACCGAGATGTCAGGCCAGATAGACAGTTACTCGGCCCGGGCACTCAGAGATTTTCGTAGGTTGGGTACACCAATCTATTCTGGGGGTTCAGACCCCGAGACAGTTGAAGTATGGTTGGAGCGGATTACTCGCAACCTTAATACTTTTGGAGTATTCTGATAGTCATTGGAGAATATTGTTCGCGACCTCCCAGTCGAGGGAGAAGCACGATACTGGTGGCACAGTTTGCCCTCGAGCAAGCCGTTGGAACATCTAGGCCGAGATCACCCGTTGAGTGATAGATCTACACACCGTTCCACAGGTCGGCCTACGAGAGCTGATAAGAGAACGTGTTGTCACAGCAGCAAATTCTTCCACCCCCCACCGAGAGGAGGACCTCTGATGCGACAGGGTCGAGTGTACGCGATTGACGGGCCCCGAACTGAGGGACTTGATACCGATCTTGAGGTCGCTTAGAGTACCTATGTATTGTTTATCATTGGAGTTGTGTCTGCTGGCACTTGAGTATTACACGTGGTTGTATCGTTTTGTGGTTACTTTATGTAGAAGACAGAAGTATGGTAACAAACCGTCTCGTTCCTAAGAACTTTCCGTACTGAAAGTTCCCCTCCCTATTTCGAACGTGTTGATCAAACTTTAAGAACCGAGTTGGGAAACGTCAAACGATCATTGAATACTATCAGCCTCAAACACCCAAGCAGAGAAAGGCTACGGCCTCGACCAATAAACGGTCTGACCGATCATCAGAGATGACCGAGTGACGATAAGGTCAGAGTAGCGCAGCAGAAGCGCAGTGGGCCCATAACCCACAAGCACCGAACCCTACTAAAAGCTTGAAATCTTAAGAGTCGAACCTTTGAGAACAACCTTCGTGTCTTAACACCCCGGTCGATGGACGAATAGTTGGACAAGTGTGAGTTGTACGTGTAAGGATAGTGTAGAGGGTAGTCCCCAAGTTCGTCCCAGAAGAGACGATCAAATTACTACCAATTCACGAAGTCAATATCGGAATTGACCCAAGACCCATAACGACGCCGACATACTGGAACCATGCAGGTTCACGTCAGCAGAGCGATCACACCGAACATCAGTCAGAAGAGTCAGAAAGACGAAGTACCTGTCCGAGCGCGTCATCGCGCAACGGCAAGAAGACGCATTACAAGAGTCACATCCTTCGCGCCACACTGAACCGATAGATAGCACCGAGAGTACAAGGACATCATACGATACTCTCATCGGAGCAGAAAGCGGAGAACGAGAACCGAGTACCAAGGTGTACCTTTTTCAGCAAGAGGAGAACGAACGCCAAACGTCCCGTGAGGACTAAGCATAACCATAAGGTTACGCCTTAGAAGTGAGAGCACTTCACGTTGAACTCCGGCAACAGATAGCCGAGGGCGACTACCACAAGCTTCCAGGCCAGTAACAAGATGGCACCGAACGAAGCGGTGTGTGGTAGGTCGGGTTTTGTGCCATACATGGGCACAGGGAAGGATAGGAGTTAACCGTTGCTGATTTTGAGTTGTTCGTGAAACGATTGAAGGAACCACGCTAATTTATGAACTGTTCAATTTATTGAGATCTCAGTACGTGTTGATTACTCCTTGAGTGGTGATTTGAGGGAACTTGACTATAGGTCGTGTTGATCGATAGCTCGTGAACGAGTGTCAACGAGATAGGGAATACCACCGGTTGGGATAACCTTTGTCAATTGATTTTGAATTGTGATTCATTATCGAGTGTGATTATCGTACGTTTAGTTTTAGTGTCTGAAGGACGCCTACTTTTGACTAATTGCCAGTAAGAGGGCCATCGATCCTTGTTGTTGTACGTCGTTCGTCCGACTAGATGTCGGTAGAGTTCATGGTAGTACTGAACCATGCACCGGTTTTGAGAACCATTGTCTCGTTGATATGATTAGTTAGGCGAGACGACTTGTGAGGTGGTTTGATCAGGGGTTGAGAATTGGCATCGATGTCAAGAGAAATATCGCGAGTTGGATAACCTTCTTGATTGATCACAGTTAGGTGTTGATAGTTTACCGCGAGTTAGGTTAGTGATGCTTGATGTGTGACTGACCCTTATCAGGTTGCGAACCTTGATAAGGCTTACCCGGTGTGACATGCTGCTACGTTTGGACAAGTGTGCCATGATTGGTATGACATGAGCTTTTGATTAAGTTATGTTTGAGGCATGCCGCCTTTCGACTAGATGCCGGCACATAGTACCATTTACTTGATTGAGATACGTCTACCTTTCCACGAGACGTGATAAAACGAGCGGTTGTTCCAAAACCTGCAGTAGTGATGAGAACTTTGGTCTGATGGTAGCATCGGTGTGTTACTTGCTTGCTTTGTGTGTGATAGGTCGAGACATGACCTTATTGACGTTCCAGTGTGAACTATTCTTGTAACGATTACTACAGAGAAACTGAGAAGTACATCTGCGGATGGCTCCGTCTTTGTCCGATTTTCGGAGTATTCCGGTAACACGCCCATACCGACGAAAAATTCCGTTATGGCACGTCTAGACCGATGTAAATTGTTACAGTGTGATACCTATACCATTGAGGATTCCGGTGTGAGGTATCCGTGTCGAGGTTGTTGTGAACTGTTAAGTAATACTGTTTGTCAACGCCAAGTTTGATTTCGGGTATCACTTCCTTGAATGATTGTTTGTGGTTGGTCTTGACTTGGCAGTGCTTGAGTTCAGTTGTGGTTAGACCATGTAACGGTTGCTAAGGGGGAAACTAAGAAGTAATGTTGGTGTGTGGTTCCGACTCTGTTCGACTTGTAGAGCGTCCCGACAGGATACCTGTGCCGACGGAAATTTTCGGTATTTGATATCTAGACCGTTACCTGAATTTCGTAAGTGTTTTGGGTGTTGGTCGGCTTGTGTTTGTACCCGGGTAGTTCCTTGAGTTAGTTTGGGATGTCGCACGTTGGATTTGTGAACTGACTGAGTAAGACCGTCTTTCGCCGCCAAGTAGGGCGTTTGGGCAATTAGAATGTTCAAGTGTTGAACGTTTAGGCAAAGGTTACATAGTTTCGGAAAAGATTAAGGACCGTGCAGAGCCGACAGAAGGGTTACAAAGATGATAGGCGCAGACCTCTTGAGTTTCAATTGGTGATCAGATATTTCGGAGAGTGAGCCTAAGAAAGACCTTTAGCGGCTCGGCCGCAACAGAGGCAAGTTGGCCCCGCCGCTTATCGTGCATTTTGAGATCTTCAGGCAGAGCTATAGCCGTTGCCTAGCGTTTTCCACGTTCCCGACTACGGAAGTGCACCACGGATTCCTCGCTTGTGAGTTGGGCAGGACGTCCCCTGAGATACGGTCAAGAGGAACGCGTTCGTTTTTTTTTAAATTTCGAGGACGAAATTCTTTTAAGGAGGGGAGACTGTAAAGACCGGCTAAATTAAAAGAAGAAAAATATTATTTTATGTTATTTTCATCGACTTGAAACGTCGAGGTTAGAAAAAACGTGTTGTAAATTTAAAGCCTTTGAAAAAGAAAAAGAAAAAAAAAAGAACAAGAGGCTTTTTGGGCTGACTGGGCTGGTCAAGGACAAGCTGGGCCTAGACTGAACGAAATTCGGGCCACCTCACATGAAGAAAACCCTAGCCCAAAGCCCTGCCTCTTCTTCACGCGTTCTGGTTATTGGTATCCGGTATGGTACCCACATCGTTATTGGTATCCGGTATGGTACCCACATCGTTGAGGATTCCGATGTGGGGTAGTATCATAGCCGATGGTTATTGGCGATCCGGTATGGTACCCACATCGTTGAGGATTCCGATGTGGGGTAGTATCATAGCCGATGGTTATTGGTATCTGGTATGGTACCCACATCGTTGAGGATTCCGATGTGGGGTCGTATCATAGCCGATGGTTATTGGCGATCTAGTATGGTACCCACATCGTTGAGGATTCCGATGTGGGGTAGTATCATAGCCGATGGTTATTGGTGATCCGGTATGGTACCCACATCGTTGAGGATTCCGATGTGGGGTAGTATCACAACCGATAGTTATTAGTGATCCGGTATGGTACCCACGCCGTGGAGGATTCCGGGTGGGGTAGTATCATAGTGGGTATCCGGTATGGTACCTACACCAAAGGAAGTGCCGGTGTGGGGTAGTATCATAGCCGGTGGATTGGACCCTGCGGGACATTGATTACTGGACCCTGCGGGGCATTGGATATTAGACCCTGCGGGGCAATTGGACGGTTTTACCCTGCGGGGATTGATTGCTTGTTGTTTCACCCGAGTGTATGCGTCCGGCGGGAGCATTACCTTGGTTCCCTATGACATATGGTCCTTTGGAGACGTTTCCGAGAATCCCGACGTTAAGCGCCCTCAGGGGTTATTACCGGTAGCCTCGACGTTAAACGTCTTTGTGATGTCATGCGTCTCCTCTAGACCGAGGGAGAATCCGACATGACACAACGAGTATTGTGGATCGGAGGGTGATGACTTCATGTCCCACGACATTTATTGAACGCTCTATCCTTTATTGATTATTTAAGAAGTGCTTTGATTCCCTTATTTTCCTACGATCATTATTGACTCTTTGAAATTGTTAAACATTCGGTTTGCCTCCGTATTTCATCATCGGTTTGGTTTCTTGTTTTATTAAGATTTGAATGAACTTGTGAACTCCTATTTATTAAACAAAAAGGGGTGACCTGGTTATGCATTTTCCCTACTGAGCGTAAGCTCACCCCTCCTGTCTTTATGGTGTTTCAGGTGTTGAGCGGGAGCAGTATTAGCCGGACTCTCGGAGCTTGGGAGCTTGAGGGTTTAGCTAGTTTTAGAGACGTGTACTCCTTTATGTTGGATATTGTGTTTTACCGTTTGAGCTGTGACTCTTTACACTTTGAAGGATTTATAACACTTGAGACTTAATTTTATTTTACTTTATTATTCTTGTTTTACTGTAAATCTTTAGTCACGTCTCGAGTCCGGGAAAAACCGGATTTGGGGCGTGACATCCTCCAACTCGATCAGGGCACACGGTGAAGAGGTGTCCTAGTCTGCCGCAGTGGTAGCATGTCCGCTCTCTACCTGAGGCGGGACATTGTCTCGCCAAGTGTCCGACCTGGTCGCAAGTACGACATCACGCGTTCCGTCCCTCGGACAATCTCGGCTCCAATGGTCTGGCTGGTGGCAAAAGTAACATACTGGTAGTCGCTCCGATGCGGCGGGTCCGATCGACGCCACTGACTCGTCTTGTCTTGCCCTACCAGACTGAGTCTGAGGTCGGAAGAATCCTGAGGTCCTCTGCCTCCGTGGATCACGGACCTCCGTCGGCCCTAAGAAGCCCCTCGGTCTCGGCCTGCTCCCCTGGCTCTGGCGGTCTCACGGAAGCGTCGCCCCACTGCTGGTGTCTGATCCACCAGCTCCGAATACACCCGGGTCCTGACTGCGGTAACCTGTTCCACAAACGCGGGGCGAAGCCCTCCCTCAAACCATTTACAGCGGTGAATCTCGGTCAGCACTATCTCCGATGCAAAGCGGGATAAGGAAGTAACTCACGTCTCAAACTCAGAGGTCGACATCACTCCCTGACGCAGTTCCAGGAACTGCTGATGCCTGTCCTCCCGGTCTGACTGTGGGGAGTACTGCTCTAGGAACCGTTCTCTGAGCAACTGAAAATCATCCCCAACTCGTACCTCTTTGCGATACCATTCATGGTATGCATCTCTCTCCAGCTGGAACGTCGCAAAAGATACTCTCATGTGATCCTCAACGAAGTCACCCTGGGCACTCGCTGCACCTGCCTGCTTTATGGCAGGTGGCTCCCCTGGCCCCCGGCTGGACGACCTCTAATGCCTCTCGGAAAGTAGACGCGAGACATGTTGTGTACCCACTCACAGATAACGCACAAGTTCAGTTTCTCGGATTTCGAATAAACAGTTCGCTTAAAGCAAAAATGTTCACACGCGTTTCACAGGGGTCAAACTCGGACCAACGGTAAACTTAGGCTTAGTAGTCATATAATACTTCAAATAAGCAAAGAATCCCGCACACTTGTGTGTCTCACAGAAATAATCAATCAATTCAATCAACTCCCGCATGAGGCACAGCTTCAAACAAGTCACCCAAACAACATACCAGACCGGCATACACTTCGCTCGGGTATCTTCTCATAACATGGGGTGCAAGATCACAACACAAATCAATTTCACAAATCTTAACGTTGTTTCAAATTCTTAGGTTTTCAACACTTTTCTCTTTCCATCACAACATTCATGTCGATCTCGCGTCGTTACAACCCTATTCAGGCGTCCCCGAATCTCGTTGTAACCACTTGAGATCCCCCTATCACGTTCGACTACAATGGCTCCCCTGAGTCAACCCGTGATAGTACAAACACTTCAGTTTGCAGAAATTTCGGTATAACCTGTTCGTATATATCATTAACCATCCGCTTAAGCGAGACATTTATGAAACAAGCCGTACACGGTGCCCAGCACATAACGCACACCACAAATATCACCCAAACACCACTGTACCACGTCGAAAATATACAACTCGGTTCTCAATAATTCTCGTTTACTACTCGGTCAAGTCGACATTTCAACTTGCCAAACCAACAACGGCTGGCCAAAACGGCAATTCACTTAACGATAAATCAACTAACACGTCAAAAACAGCCCGAGCATCGCTCGTTAAACCAATCTCAATCTCAACCGGTCGGCATCATAGATCCATTAAGGTGTACAACAAAACAGAGAGCAAGATACAACTTAAGTAAAGCAGAAAGGGTAATATAAAGAAGATAATCCTTAAACAAACACTTCAAACTTAACAACCTACTCTACCCACCTAACTGACGTACGGTCCGAGGTTTTGAAAAAAAAAATTCAAAATAAAACCAGGCTCTGATACCAAATTGTCACGCCCCAAATCTGGTTTTGACCGGACTCGAGACGCGAACTAAAATAAAGGTAAATAACAATAAACAGATAAATTTTGATAAAGTAAAACTCAAAGTAAATCTCATAAATGAGTCCAACCGAAGGGTCAAAGTTCAACATAGATAAATACGACATAGTTTTGAACAAAATGAAAGTACGTCTCTAACAAGATAACGCCCGGACCCTCAGTGAGCTCCCGAGCCCTGAGACGTCCTACAGCCTACTCAACAAAGAAACCTGTAAAACAACAAGTTACACGAAGGGGGGGGGGGGGGGGTGAGCTTACGCTCAGTAGGGAAAAGCAGTAAAGTAAAAGAAACCCCCGTTAAGGCATAAAACCAAATAGTACAATCATTCAAAGTTTATAATTAGAACGGTTAAACAAAAGGTGCTGTAAATATAGATCAATGAAAGTTCCAATGCTTTAGAGAAAGTAACCCTTAAGGAAAACAACGAAAAATAACGAATGTAATACTTTTAGAGGAGATAACACTCATTGATATCAATGGAAAAAGAGAAAATTTATCAAGGGAATTAATTAAAGAAGCACACGAATACTGAAATATTTAATATCAAATTCCATGACTCCGATCCGTACAATGACTGGTACATAATGTCAGAATGCCCCTCGGTCCGGAGGAACACTATCATCGGGATTTCAGGAAAGGTTCCCTAGGAACGCACGTTCTCAGAAATCCCTGAAATGTCCCCAAGGGACCATAGATCATCGGGAGAAAGTGAGTCTCTCCAGAACACGTAGCATCGGAATGAGACAATAAAGTACCATGCCGGAACACCCCTCGGCCTCGGTCTTCCCGGAACACGTAGCATCAGAGTGGAACTAGTCTTTCCAGAACACGTAACATCGGATAAGACAATAATATACCTTACCGGAATGTCTCTCGGTCTAGGTCTTCCCGGAACACGTAGCATCGGGGTGGAACCAGTCTTTCCGGATCACATAGCATCGGATAAGACAATAATATACCATACCAGAATGTCTCTCGGTCTAGGTCTTCCCGGAACACGTAGCATCGGGGTGAAACAACAATGTAACGTATCGGACCGGGTTACCCCCTCAATCGGATATTAGCCCCAAAACACCCTCGGCAAGTAAAACAACAAGGACACGCAATTCCCGACAAGGTACAACACAATAACTCCTGCTATCAACCAAGCTTACCGACACAACTTACCAAACACGTCCCATCGGTCTATCAATCACCCGATCATAACATTAGGCACAATCATATCACATTCAAACATTCACTCAATCAATCACATCACATTCGAACATTCACGCAATCAATCACACTACATTCAAACATTCACGCAATCAATCATAACGCGGATCAACCGTTCACATTACAATCATCAAAGTTCAATTAATCTAGTTTGACTCTTGTCTTATCCTAAGAACGGAACATGCATCGGCTTTAAGGGTGAACAATCATCAGTGAAAACAATCAACAAGTAAGTCCTAAGGCTCGACATGACCATTCTACCAGCACGGCAATTTCCCAAGATATTGAAAGCGGTTAACTAGTGAATCACATCCTATATGCGTACTATGACTCGTCCGATTATAATTATAATTGAAAAGCGGTTATTCTAGTGAATCACATCCTATATGCAAACTAGGACCTTTCCGGTTATTAATTATCCTATAGGCATACTATTAGCAGTTTTAAATTAGGAGTGGAGTTTAAGGATTTTCCATACCTCATGAAGAACCAACAGCTACGTATCCTAGCTGCTAACGTCCGGGCCTAACTCCGGTCTTCTCGGGCGAAGTCCATGTCTGGGTTTAACAGCTAAAGAAGTCCAATCAGTCCCGGCATAGTCCAAAAGTCCTCCGATGTGTCCATTTAGTCCTTTAATTTATCTGATTTTAGTCCTTTTATTTAATTAATTATTAATAATTTTTTCTTGACTCGGCCCGACCCGAGTCCGACCCGAACCCGGCCCAAATCCGAAAACCGGATTCGAACTGATCCGGATCCGAGTCTAGACCCAAGCCCGAGCCGAGCCCGACCCAGACCCGGATCCAGACTCGAGTCCAACCCGAGCCCAGACCCAAGTCCAGGCCCAGGTCCGATGCTTGCGTCTTATCCTGGCCCAGGCCCAAGCGTTCGAGGCCCAAGGCCTGCTTCTGGCCTGGATGCTCGAGCAAGGACGAGCGAGGGTTTGATCCTTGCCGGCGGCGGCGGCGGAGACGAGCTCGGAGGGAGGCGACGGTGGCTGAGAGTCGAAACCTATCGTAGATGTGGGTTGAACTCTCCGACGCGAAAGTAGAAGCCGTCGCGAGGAGTTTCGACCGAAGAGATGCCTCGCACGCTTGTTTTCTGGTGAGGGAAAGTCGCCGGGGAAGAAGAACGGGGCTGACGCGTTGTGTGTCTGTGCTGAGACCTCCGTCACAGGCACGGTGCGACCCGGAGCGTGAACGGGGCACACGGCGAGGCGAGGTTCCGGCGTTGCGTCTGGTTCTTCTGCGAGAAACGATGGCGGCGTGGTTTCGTGAGTGAGCGGCGTGAACGGCGGCACACGGCGGCACACGGCGAGGCGAGTTTCCGGCGCTGCGTCATCCTCGTGTCGGCGTGGTTCGGATTGAGACCGGGAACAACGTTGCCGGCGACGAAATGTCAAGGAGGAGAGAACAAGTGCGCGCGTGAGAGAAGGAGATGGGGCGTCTCGAAGAACGTGCATAGAAGTGAGGAACCGAGGAAACGCGAGCTAGGGTTATGCGTGGGCTTCGAGCCTGCGATTTGGGCCTGGTCCAGCCGTCTGGGCCTGGTTCTGGCCTGGCCCAAATCCATCTCTCTTCCTTTTTTTTTGAAATCGTTCCAATTTCAACCCGTTTCCCAACCTCGACGTGTTAGTCGAACAGTTTTAATATTTTAAATCTTTTAACTGGGCGGTCTTTACACACACACACTATTCCCTGAATAGTGCACGTGCACGGAAACCGAAGCAACATGAATTCGATAATTTTTTTAAAAATAGAAAAAACTTCAACTAATTTTATTTATTGGATTTAAAACTAGGTTACAACTTGTAGTCTACATCAAATAGACGTCAAACGTTTCCCGAGGCTATATATGAGTAAGGCACGAGGGAACCGTTCCTCCGTGGTCATTTGTCAGGTGTCTTGGCTCTACACTGCCATCAACATTTGCATGGTTTCTCTTCTTCCTTCTCGGTTGCTTGGTTGGAGCGGCTTGGGAAGGTTGCTCGTTGGGGCTTTGCGACGGTGGCCATTGGGAATGTTGGAGCAGATTGAATTACGACGACATGTATTGGGTCGGTTGGAGGAGAGATGTGTAGGATTCGATGTGGCAATTGAGATCTTCTTCCGTGTGGGCCGAGTCCTCATCATTTAAGGAGTCCAAGATGAAATCAAAATTGGAGGGGTCGACCATAAGAAGCGATGTAGAAAATATTAGAACAAAAGAAGAGAAGAGAAAATGGTGTGTGTAGAAGAGAGGTGTAAATTTGGGGTAGGGTGGTTGTGTATTTATAGAAAAAGTTCAGTTTTTTTATAGTTTTGGCGTCGCCACGTGTCGGTGTGGGATAGGCCTGTCGACTAGTCGTTGGGCCAGCGGCGACATGTCGCGTCGCTGCAAGAACCTGAGACGACAATGTACAACGACACTCTAAACCACAACTACAACGACGATTAGCCGTGGCTGCGAGCTGTTGCAGGCAGTGGCGGAGCCAGCTTTTTTAGTGAGGGAGGCACCGAGTTTTTTCAATGATAATACAAGGCGTTATAAAAATTTCAAGGGGGCACAATTATAAAAATAGAAGAAATTGAGGGGCTTTTTTTTTGAAAAAAATCAGAATATATGTAGAAATTTATCAATTTTTTTTGAGGGGGGCACGTGCCCCACCTGGGCCCCATGTAGCTCCGCCCCTGATTGTAGGGCCTGCAACAACACGCCCACCACAACTAAACCTGCAACAACACGCCCACCACAACTAAACGACGACTGCTACAAATATTTTTATATTATAAAACACAATTCAATTTAAAAGATTTAACTCATAATTCTATATCGTCAACATATAAGTATTAATTCATAAGTCCCGTGTATAAGTCTCACACTAACATACTACTATAACTCCAATTCACGTTTTGAAAGGTATTTTAAGTCTCAAGTACACACTCATATATGTCTATTCAAAGGCCATATAGATATCAAGTATAGTAATCTTTATGGAACACATACTATGTGGAGCCAATATAATTGATTAATTGAATACTATGTGGAGCCAATATGATAGGGATTAATTAAATCGATGGGGGGCAGTATAATCGAGCGGACCCAGCATTCGATGAACCTAACACGGTTGAAATGAATGTTTTTTTGAATTATGATAAGATATACCCTAAAATAGGGGCGGTTGGTACAACATACACGACCCATCCCATCTTTCTTCGTGGATCCATTTATATATTTTCACATTATCAGTACGTGATACAAAATGTATCATGTATGATGTATCACATTTATTTTTATTCATCACCAAATTAAAAAATATATAAAATCCGATGTTTATTAGTTTTAATTGTCTGTTTTCGATAAAGATCTCAGTGAAACAAAGCCATGCCTACCAATCAAATCAGATCCATCCATTCCGGTTCTTCACATCCATGATCCCAGCTGTACCGGCCCTACAAGATCAGAGCTGTCGAGGACGCGCACTGCGCACCCTTCTCACTTTAGCAAAACCTGACTCCTTCCATTAATTAATCAATTTTACACTGCTAATCAACTAATGGAGAACAAATATGCCATTGCTATTTGCTTATGTCGTACGCTATTGGTGTTATCTAGTAAGTTTTAAACAACTAAATTACATTTACTACTATTTTATATAATTATCTACAAGTCGGCAACAGAGGGTTGAAATTGAATGAACAGTCTATCTCATATCTCTCAACATCTTAAGAGGAGGCCACTCGGGCCATTTCCCACTACACGGAGTTTCATTTCAGGTCCTTTCCTCTTCGTTTTCGAATTAGGAAATTTGGGTTTCACGATTAATGCTAGGGTTTTGATTTCTATTTGTTTTGGGGTTCAGAGATCGGTTGACACGTTCTGGGGTCTGCTTGGATCGGGAGGGAGAGAGAGAAAGGGACACGCTTTCGCGGTCGTACTAGTAATAGTAGTAGTGGGTGTTGTTTTTTGTTGCCCAGTCGTGGAAGTTTGAAACGCCATTTGTGAAGAAGATCTTAAACTGCTCAACTGGTTGTTGGGTCGCTTCATGCCATTGGTGAGTTCGTCTGAACTCTTTCTTTAGCCGGAGTTCATTCATTTTACTTTGATTTGTTGTTTTGTTTATTATAACTTTGTTGGATACGATTGCTGGGTGTGTAGTTTTAAGTTCTGTGTGCTGGTGGATGCAAAGTTTGGATTTTTTTGGGTGGGTTATTATCTGTTTACTTTGATTTTGTTCTGTTTCTTAGCTTTACAATCTGTATAGCTTGCTGAGGATTTTAAGGGAAACAGATGGTGGGTTTATTTCAGCTTTGGCTCTGCACAAGGAATTGAGTTTGTGGAGCAGAGTGTGATTGAGTTTCAGTTTTGATTTGATTTGGAACTAAAAGAGTTAATAGATAGTGCTTGATCTAACTAATTGAAGCTTAAAACACATAGTCCTCTGCTCATGCTTCTATGGATGAGCCTCTTTTTTCCCCCTGTGGATCCTTGGCTCCGAATCTGACTTATGTTGTTTGTACTGATTATCAGATGTGAACAGTGATAGATTGGACACGAACTATTGAATGAAATTTCTATATGTTGTCGTTCCTAATCTGGGCTGTGGTTAGATTTTACCAATTACAGTTCTTCTGTAAATATGAGATCTTTATATATAAATTTCCTGTTTCCTAATCTGGGCGGTGGTTAGATTTGACCAATTATAGTTCTTCTGTAAATCTGCATATGCATATATGAGATAATTATATATTTATATACACAGACATATTTGTGTGAGTTAGATTAAGATTGTTGAGCTAAATGAAATGTATAGTGACTAATTCTAATTTTGGACCCCTTTTCAGGTGCATAATGGCATCAAAAAGTGCAGCTGATAGTAGAACTAGAGGCTCTGTGCAAATATTCATCGTTGCTGGTTTGTGCTGCTTCTTCTATCTATTGGGGGCATGGCAGAGAAGCGGTTTTGGCAAAGGTGATAGCATAGCTTTGGAGATCACCAAGAGTGAGACTGACTGCAGCATAATCCCAAGGTTGAATTTTGAGAGTCATCATGGTGGTCAAGTTGGAGCCATTGATGATTCCAATTCAAAGGCCAAAGTCATTAAACCATGCCATCCTCGGTACACAGATTACACCCCTTGCCAAGATCAGAAGCGTGCGATGACCTTCCCAAGGGACAATATGATCTATCGAGAGAGGCATTGCCCTCCACCAGAGCAGAAGCTACGCTGCCTTGTACCAGCTCCCAAAGGATATGTAACTCCATTTCCTTGGCCCAAGAGCCGTGACTATGTGCCCTATGCCAATGCGCCTTACAAGAGTCTGACTGTTGAGAAGGCTATTCAGAATTGGATTCAATATGAAGGCAATGTGTTTCGATTCCCAGGTGGTGGAACTCAGTTTCCTCAAGGGGCAGATAAATATATTGATCAACTTGCTTCTGTGATTCCCATTGACAATGGAACTGTGAGAACCGCTCTTGATACTGGTTGTGGGGTATGTTATCTTTCCCAAAGACGTTTTTTTTCCTTTTATGTAAGTTATCTCCACAGGCTTTCCTCAAAGTGGGTTACTTCGATTAGGTTGCAAGCTTTGGTGCCTATCTTTGGAGTAGAAAGGTTTTAGCCATGTCTTTTGCACCAAGAGATTCACATGAAGCACAAGTTCAATTTGCTCTTGAAAGGGGTGTACCTGCTGTTATTGGTGTTCTTGGTTCAATCAAGATGCCATATCCATCAAGAGCCTTTGACATGGCACATTGCTCTCGTTGCCTAATTCCATGGGGTATTAATGGTAAGAGTATCTGATTGAATATATCTTATTCTAAACAGTCCTACAGCACTATATTGTCTCATGGATTGTTCTCTTCGCAGATGGAAAGTACCTAAAAGAAGTGGACAGAGTTCTTAGACCTGGTGGCTACTGGGTGCTTTCAGGTCCTCCAATCAACTGGAGGGTCAATTACAAGTCATGGCAGCGCCCAAGGGAAGATCTTGAAACCGAACAAAGAAACATCGAAGAGGCTGCAAAATTTCTTTGCTGGGAGAAGAAGTATGAAAAGGGCGAGACTGCCATTTGGCAAAAGAAAGTAAACACTGAATCATGTCGTGGTCAGCAAGATGTCAATTTCTGCAAAGCAACAGATGCAGATAATGTGTGGTATGCTTCAGTCTTTGCAGAAAATGTGGTTCTTGAACATGTTTATCATTCATTATACATGTGCAATATTAATACCAAAACCTTGCTTTTGCTTCTTCTTAGGTACAAGAAAATGGAAGATTGTGTAACCCCATATCCTGAATCTGATGGTTCAGTGGATGAAGTGAAGGCTTACCCAGAAAGACTTTTTGCTGTGCCTCCTAGAGTTGCAAGTGAATCGGTTCCTGGAGTTTCTATTGAGACGTATCAAGAGGACATCAAGAAATGGAAGAAGCATGTAAGTGCTTATAAGAGGATTAATAGTCTGCTAGACTCTGGAAGGTACCGTAACATTATGGACATGAATGCTGGATTGGGAAGCTTTGCTGCATCTATTGATTCTCCCAAATTGTGGGTTATGAACGTCGTCCCCACCATAGCTGAGAAAAATACTCTGGGCGTGATATATGAGCGAGGACTTATCGGCATCTACCATGACTGGTATGATAACCTTCTGAACTTCATCTCTAAATTAAGAATTTCTTATCATGTACAATGTTACGGACCTTGTGAACAAAAAAGTAAGGGCTAATTGCTGCTATATATTGCGTACTATACGTCTATTGCACATTATTATCCTCAACCTTAAATCGTTATTTGCAGCTACTTGAACTTAAAAAAAAATATTGTAGATGGTTCTTTTTGCCAAAAAATGCCGAAAATGCCCTTGAACCTAATCTCTGCTATATTTCTTTGTCTTTTTAGTAGTTTAATCATTTAAGGAGTTTTTTTACATCTACTCAACCATTTTCTACATCTGATCAAAATGGTTTTGGTAATTATGGATACTTTTTGAGTTTAGTGTCAAAGATATTTGTCATTTATTGGCAAAAAGGAGCTATCTGTAATTTTTGAATCTTCAAATAGATGTAAGTAATGTTTTAAAGTTTGGGTTAATTATATACAAAAGATAGGATGTTATAACATTACAAAATTAAATGCCTGGAAAAATCCCCCATGAACCACTTTTCATGGTTTTGCTGTTGCATGTAAACAAAGAGTATGAAAGAACTTACCTTCATTATTTCTGGTGCAGGTGTGAAGGTTTCTCCACATACCCTAGAACCTATGATCTCATTCATGCCCATAACGTCTTCAGTTTGTACAAGGACAAGTGAGTATCTATCACTTAAGTTCCGGACATTGGTGAACTGTAATTCTTGTAGAAAGCTAAATTGTGACGTTATGATGTGGTTGTACAGATGTGATGCAGAGGATATACTAGTAGAGATGGACAGGATATTGAGACCAGAAGGTGCAGTGATATTCAGGGACGAGGTTGATGTGCTGATTAAGGTGAGGAAGATAGTGGGAGGAATGAGGTGGGACACAAAGATGGTGGATCATGAGGATGGTCCTCTTGTTCCCGTCAAGATCTTGATCGCCGTCAAGCAGTATTGGGTCGCCGGAAACTCCACATCATCGCAGTGAGGCTGAAAAAGATGTCCGGAGCTTGAAGTGTGAATGCTGAGCATTTTTTGGGAAGCCAGAAAGGCCTAGCTTGATTAGTCCCATCATCTTCTTTGGTGCTAATTAATAACTATGTAGTCTAGTGGAAAATGGAAATGAACTGGTGGGTTGGAGCGTTTTTTCGGAATATTTGTTCACCATTTTAGTATAATATTTATGCATATGGTTGAGGTGTTTCGTAAGCTAGTTGAGTTTGAACCGAATGCAATAATTAGAGTTATAACATAACACATTACCTTAAGTAATTGTGATAAAACCTCCCCTACCCATCACGAAGAAAAAACAGCGACTATGGTCATGGTTATGCTCTCCTTTCTAGCATAGCACATCACTCTTCTTAAGTGGTTGTGATAAAACTCCTCCCCTAACCCTGGAGAGTTCTCTGCCATCGCACGAAGAAAATGCTATGGTCTATGTCATGGTTATGCTTCTCCTTTCTATACATCTTCTCACATGTACCTCTTCTATGAGTCATGCGAAAGTTTTTTCTGTTAGGGTTGCTCCTTGTCTATTGCTCCCCTTGATGTACATGCTCTAAAACGATAGTCATCGAAGGTGGGAGGGGCGATTTCGGTTGCTATTAAATCGAAAGAGGTACGAGGCAGAGTTTCCAACGCAGTCGACATTCAGAAAGTGGAGTCGGTTGTAGTAAGGACTGAAGGAAGGCGTCGTCATCGTTCGGGTACAAGGAAATCAATGGGTTTTATTGATCAAGATGCCGAACTGAAGCTCCTAAGGGTGTGGTTTTGGAGATGGAAAGATGGAAAAGGAGGTTCTTCTGGAATGGGAGATCAGACAGAAGGGTTTTACATAAAATTGGCTGGGGGAAAGTCTGCAGGCCCAGAAAGGCTGGTGGTCTTAGGATCAAGAAGTTGAGTGTCATGAATAGAGCCTTGTTAGCCAAGTGGTGGTGGAGGTTTGCCCTTGAGGAAGATTCACTTTGGAAACAATTGATTTGTTCTAAATATGGTTGGGAGTCATCTGAGTGGGATTTATCAAAATTTCTGTTACACAATGGTCATTGTTTCTTGAGACATATTCAATCACTTCTGGATTGTCCAAGATTCTGTAGTGCATTTGGGGTGGCAGGATTGCAGTGGTCTATCAATTCAGGCAATAGCATACTCTTTTAGGAGGATATTTGGGTGTCTGAGTTCCCATTAAAAGTTATGTTTCAGAGATTATTCCATCTCAGCCAACAGAAGAGAAGTTTGGTTTCACATCTTTGGGAGAATGGGGATTGGGTTCTGATCTTTAGAAGTGAGTTGAGGGGCTGGGAGGAAGATCAATTTACACTGTTGTGTGACTTAATAAATACAATTATTCAGCTCAATGATGTCCCTGACAAAGTGTCCTGGACTGTGGATGCAAGAGGCTTCACTGTTCAGAGGATGTATCATTACTTAGATGAAGAATATGTTGAAGATCTATTGTGGCCTGAATTGTTATGGGAACCATTTTTACCTCCCAAGATTGCTGCATTCATGTGGCTTTTATGCTTAAAAGGGGTGCCAACAAAATGCTTCCTCCTTGCTAAGGGCTTATATAATCAGAATATTTGGTGTCCCTTTTGTAATGAGGAACCAGAGGAACAAGATCATCTACTCTTAAATTGCAGGTTCTCTTGGTTAGTATGGTGTTTAGTTCTAAATTGGTGGGGAGTACAAGCAGTTGGCCCTGAGACTGTTTTGGATTGGTTTGTGGCCTGGAGAGGTTTGGGGCCTCTCAGTTCAACCACCCATTGGAGTTTACTAGTATCAATTACAATTTGGAGAATTTGGTTATGTAGGAACAAGATGATCTTTAATTCCTTGAATATGCAGCCTGAGGAGATTTTGCAACAGATTCAGAGTGATCTATATCAAGTGCTCTGGGCCAAATTCAATGTTACTAATTCATTTTCCTTTGTCACTTGGATCTCAACACCTTGGTCCCGTCACTTGAGAAAGGCTAGAGGAGGTACTGTGGGAAATTTGCTTATTTGCCAATGAGATCTGATTGGTTACATTTGGCAGGTTATTGTGCTACTTGTCTCAATTTGCACCTGGGGGGTTTTGGGGTGGGTTGGGGGTGGTTCCAGGGTACTGTGGTGAGTTGGGTGAGGTTACATTATTAAATGTGTTCTTGTTATCCTTTTGGTGTGGGGGGTAGTTATATATGTAGACTTGTTTTTTTTGTGAGTGGGTAAAATCTTTATAGGTGGAGTGTTTGTTGGTTATGGCTTTTGTTTTTTCTGTCCAATACTTACTGGACTGGTTGCAGTTGGTCATTTCTTCTGGCTTACACTGTTGGACTGTATTGGCTCATTACTGGTCTTATATCCTGAAGCTGCTGCGGGGTTTTCATGGGTGAAAGTTGGAACTGATAGTGTGCTTTGGGGGGTTATTGTTGATCACTGGGGTGAGGTTGTTGCTGGTTAATGGTTTGGACAAGGTTGGGACAATGTATAAAGGATGTTTGTATTTTGGCTGGTAACAACATTGTAATTTGTTGTGTTAACTTGGGGGGCAAGCTATTTAGAATTATTTGAAGAGATAATTAGGGTTTCATTTGTGTGTAGGTTGGGGTAACTTGGGGGGCAAGTTATTTTGTTTGGTTGGAAGTTTTTGAATGGGCATTAGTTGGGTACTGGTTGTATAGGTTGGGATTGGTTTCATTCCTGTAATTGTAACCGGTTTCATTGAGGGTTTATCCCTTGACCATCTTTTTCACTTCGAAAAAATGGTTTATAAAATTTTAAAATTGCTGATAAAAAAAAAAGATGTCGAACTGTTGGTCTACAACTTACCATTCGATTTCTCAGAGGCATGGGTTCATAGTGTTTTCAGTTCTTATGGTGAGATTGATTGTGTTTCAATTGTGCATTGTCCTAATCGTAATCGTAAGGGGCAACACTTTGGCTTCATACGCTTTGTGTCGAGAGAGGCCGCTTCTCTGGCTATAGCTAGCTTGAACGATTTTGAAATGAATGCTTACATTCTCTTGGTCGCGTTTGCTCATCGCCGGATTCAAAGTTCCTCCGCAGCCACGCCTATTTCCAATGAGTTAGGAAAACAGAGCATCAACTCTGTTTTGCCTTGAAAACAGACCATCACCTCTGTTCCCTATGATAAACGAAAGCTGGCCCAAGATGACTTGAGTGAGGTTCAAGACTTAGCTCTGTGTAATTCATCGGTTCAGTTTGACTGGAATCATTGTTGGATACATCTCATTTTTTCATCGGATTCGTCGTCTGGTGGGGAGCTCGGATTTCGGCGAGATGGTGAATCCCAATCAAAATTTGGTTTAATTTGCTCCATTATTCATGAGATTTTTTTCGAATTCAAGTTTCGAACTTGAATTATGCAGAAACGCCGTGCTCGTGAATAATGAATGGAGAAAAAATGGTTAAGGAGACGACACGCATTTTGGGGGATCGGGCCTTGGCTGATAGGTTTCTACTCATTGGGTTAGGCCCGATTAACTCTTAGGATCAGGCTTCCTTTTTGTGGCCTCCAATTATTTTGATAGGTGATGCCCAAGAGGATGAGGTGGGCCCAGTAGCCCAGACCACCCCTTATAATGACAGATGGGGCCGAACCTATTTTCGATGTTGGGTCAACTATTGTAGCTGGTCCTCTTTCGAAGCCGGTTGGAGTGGTTGATAAAGAAGGCTCACCCTCGTTGGTTGAGAAAGTGGTTGGGTTTACGGTCTCAATTGAGGTACCAACTGTTTTGGTTGAGGTAGATTTAGGTTTTGTAAATGGGGTAGTGCAGGAGCAGCGTAGTCCTTGGAAGGATGCCCTCCTTCAACCCCCGAAACGTCAGAGTCGTCCTCCTAAGCATTATAGCGTTACAATCAAACCAAGAGCTCGTTCTTTGGACCGTGAGAGACTTGTTAATCTTGTTGACACTGGAAAACAGATAGCGTAAGCTCATTCTCAACTGGTCCAATTTGGCTCAAGCAAAGGCCCTTGATGGGAAACAGGCAAATGCCTTCGATGATCCGAATCTGGCTTTGGATGGTGAAGAGTGGGTCAGTGATGGGGATTAATTTCTTTTTTCGTTTTGTTTCTATTTATCGGTTTATGTTCCTGCAACTCCTTTTGAGAGCTCCCTTGTTATGGTTGCTGTTGATTCGATCCTCCTTGGATCTAATCTTGTTCTAATAAAATTTTCGAGCTCATCTAAACAAAAAAGACGGACCATCATTACCTAGGAGGAACATGCTTTTCAATCCAAGGATACAACAGTGCAAACAATGTAAGTGAATTATGCATATCAAATAAGAGTACAAGTGTGTGTGAAATTGGCGTGATTTATAGTTCATTGACGGTCTGGCGAGGCGACTCAATTTGATATACAAAGTATAAAGAGAAATTCGTACCAACCACCTTAAGTAATTTTCTAAACATAGTGTAGAAAAACTCTTAGTTGAGTCATAACACCCCGACCCCAGCAAAAATTATTGGGTCCTTTCCAAGGCGCTAACAGTTCCCTACCTAATGAGTGATAAGCATTCCTAAGATTAACATGAAAGTGGAATGATAAATGTGTTCATAAGTTAGGGATGTATCTTTTACTTTCATAAGGGTAGAGTTTTGATTGTAGAAATATGGTAATCGCTTACCTGATGGTAAAGAAAAGTAATCGTCCCCCTTGGCATGAGACAACCTCTTTCAGTCCCCAAGTTGCGATTACAGTGCATTTCAGTTATGCATCTTGGTCTGTGGCATCACTCCAGACTACATATCGCCTTCGTGCTGTGACTACTCTAGGGAGTCTATTGATCTACAATCATAACTTTGGTATGACTAGACAGTTCTATCATATGGATAGGGTCAAGATTCGTGTCACGCCCCAATTTCAGTAAACCGAACTCGGGACGCGAACGTTTAAAATAAGAAAGCACTTTGAAAACATTTCCATTAAAACATTTTACAATACCGGTTTAGTTCAACAAAAGGATAATTACAATTCAAATAAAACGTCCCACAAGCGGACAAAAAGGCGAGGTATCCGTCGCTAGACCAAAAGTAAAAACCCGGACTCCGCTCCTAGCTCCACAAGCTTCGAGAGCTCACCTAGTCCGTCCCACGAACAGTACCTGTAGGAAAAGCAGCTAGGGGTGAGCGTTCGCTCACCACCACGGGTAACAGACTGACTACGGCATAATTAGCAGACTGACTACGGCATAATTAGCAGACAATGCCGGTAACACCAACAACAAACTCAACCCCCCGGGGATCACTGTCCCCAACCCAAGTACTCTGGCTGACAAACAACCACGGTGACCTTCCTCGAACGACTCGACACTCAACACGTAAGTAGACACGACACAACGCTCACGACCTCTTCCAAGGACTCAAAGGAACTACGCAACACCAAACAAGATCACAAAGGATCGCACACCAAACAAGATCACAAAGGATCGCAAACCAGATGCTCAATACCCTCCCTCACTCACACCTGTCTCAGTAACCTCTCTTACTCACGCACTTTGCCGAACCACTCAGGCCAGGCGGTCGACCTGTCTCACTCACCTCTCTCACTCATGCACTTTGCCGAACCACTCAGGCCAGGCGGTCGACCTGTCTCACTCACGCACTTTGCCGAACCACTCAGGCCAGGCGGTCGACCTGTCTCACTCACCTCTCTCACTCACGCACTTTGCCGAACCACTCAGGCCAGGCGGTCGACCTGTCTCACTCACCTCTCTCACTCAGGCAACCACAATCACAGTCACCATCAGACACAATCACAAGCAAGTTCGACAACACAGGCACTCAAGGCCACTCAAGACACCTCAACAATCAAGACTCGGGTTCAACAACCCCACGGGCACTCACTGCCACTCAAGACACACCAACGATAAAGACTCGGGTTCAACAACCCCACGGCACTCACGGCCACCCCAAAACACCGAAACGACAACACGGGCTCTCATGGCCACCCAAGACTCAGCAATAAATAATACGGGCTCTCAAGGCCACCCAAGACTCAGCAATAAATAATACGGGCTCTCAAGGCCACCCAAGACTCAGCAATAAATAACACGGGCTCTCAAGGCCACTCAACTCAACAGTAAATAACACACAACAACCTCCGGCATAAACGATGCCTCCAACAGTCCTAAGATCGCTAGTTTCACAAACAACCTCCGGGCATGGTCATATGCCTCCAGCAGTCCTACTATCAACAGTTTCACAATCAACCTCCGGGCATGGTCATATGCCTCCAGTCAAACAATTATCGCTAAGTTCTCTGCTCCTACGACACTACTAAGTGTCACATGCTTTTCCAATTATCGCTACAATCCCGTATCATGCATTTCTAATATTCGATAACCTAAATAACCCACGACACCCCGGTGTCACATGCAGTTCTACAGTTAACCTTCCCTAGTCAGGGCCGAGATCCGGCTACTTTTCCCTACCTCAACTGAAGAGCAACCACTATGTTTCCTAGCTGCTGTCGTTCTTGGTCGCTACCTCCGGGCTTCACTTCGATCGAAGCCGGGCGCTAAAGAGAACACGAAAGCCATAGATTAATAATGGCTCCACCGCTAAATTAAAGGTTACGATTAAACCAGTTTAAAACCGACAGTTGTCCCTTAAACTCGAGCGGGATAAAAGCGGGTTCACGGCGAATCGGGTTTGGGTACCCGAGCACCGAAACCGGTGCATGCGAGGCACGGTCCCAATGCACGAGGTCCGATTCAGCGGTCCGCTTTTGTTCCTTTTTAAACCCAAATAGCAGTCCATTTTACTCGGAGTTCCAGAGTCGTTCCCAAATCTGATTAACAACCCCTTTTCAAAACAGAACGATTTTTGTTTCAAATCTGTTTCTGTTCCGATCCTTTGAGCCCAAAAAGAATTAAGTTCGGTTTTTGAACAACCGTCCCTAAACCCCGTTTACAACTTAGATTCTCAAACTCCTCGGTTTAAACCGTTTTTAAAACCGAAACGCTTTTAATTCCTTTTCATTTTCAATCCCCCTTTTCCCTTAAATCTGATTTTCGTTTTACAACCCTTTTCTTTCCAAAATCTTGATTTCAATTCCAACCAAAACAGATCCAAAAGCTGATTTTGATTTAACACATTTCCCTTTTTAATTCAAAAACCGTTCCAAATATTAATCGATTTCATTATCGGGTTTAACCAAATATTAATCGATTTCATTAACAGGTTTAACAGATAACGCTTCCATCAACAGAACCAGATTTACTTGAAACGAACAGCACGGGAACCGAAAAAGAGGGGCTCGGTTTGAAACCGGCCGGCCACCGACGGAGACGCCGCCGGCGACCAAACCTCGTGGTGAGAATCTCACCGTGGAAGGAGAGGTGGTGGAGCACGGCGGAGGGAGCGGTGGTGGTGGTGGTCGTGGTCGGACGGAGGAGGTGACGGCCGGAATCGAGAGGGACGGCGTCGGGAGGGAATCAGAGGAGAAGATGAGGGAGATGGTGGTCGGAGACGGCCGAGCTCGGGCTCGGGACGGCCGGAATCGAGAGGGACGGTGGTGGCCGAGCTCGGGCTCGGGACGGCCGGCGATGAGGAAGAGAGGGGGTTCGGGGCTGCAGACGGGGCGGCGAGGAGAGGACCGGCCGGTGGCTTGTGACGCCGGTAGCTCGGGAGGGAGAGGCCGGAGAGTGGCCGGCGACGGCGAGACGAGATCGGAAGGGGGGGGGGTTGAAGAAGACGAAGCAGAGGAGTGAGGGAGGAGGGTCGGACGTGGGAGGTGAGGGTGGACGGAGGTGAGGGTCGCCGGAGCTGGTGCGTTGGCCGGAGAATCGGACGGAGGAGAAGTGAGGTCGGGGTTGCGTGGAGAAGAAGAGAGGGAGAGGGAGGAAGGAGAACTGGGGTGAGGGCTGCGCAGGAACAAGAGGGGAAGGTCGATTTAGGGTTTCAGAGGAAAAAAAGAGGGTTAAATACCCTGGTCTGTTAGGCCTTAGGCAGTTGCGGCCCAAGACGGCTGGGCCTGCGCGCCTGGCCTGGTCCATACCTGTTTTTTTTTTACTTGTTTCAAAAACCTACCCTAAGGTTTTCAAGTTGCAATTTAAAACCCTATTGAAAGCGAAGCGGGTTTTACAATTCGGGCTAGGGTCGATTAGAGATTTAATCTAGATTTCCAAATCTAGTCAACCCAAGAGGTCAAGATCTTACTAACCCACTAAGATCTCCATGTCCAAACTTTTAATTATCTTATCTAATTTAGCTTATGCTTTAGATGAGTTCTTAAATTAACCAATCGTCCTAAACTTGTCTTACTTCCTGAAGCCAATCTATTGAATGAACAATCGAGCTGTTAACGACTAAAATTCCCAAGAAATAGTCTAATTCCCAAGTTAACCTAAATCATGAATTTGACTTAGGTGGCATTAAAAAGAAATGTAGAAGGAATAAGACTTGAATCATCACCAAAGTTTACATGGAAACACAAGTAACTCAAATCAAACAACATAAACTCATAGATCCAAACACCATATGCCTTGAGAAATGAAGGTTCTATATAAGAATCAACAATGCCCCAACACAACTAATCCATGGTACAAGAATCATAAAGAAATGGGAGAGAGAATACTCTAGCTACTAACTTCCTCCTCAAGTAATGAACCTCTCCGGTGGTCTCAAAATGTGTGGAAGTTCCCTTAGTCTCAATCTCAAAATGGTTTGCCCTACCTACAATAGAGAAAGCAACAAACAAAAGATTGAAAAGCTAGAGAGCACCATGGAAAACGGGAGAGAAAGGAAGAGACATATTGATTACGGTAGAAATCATACTCTACGGTGGTGCGCCAATGGGGAGACAAGAGATAGTACTCGGGTTTGGGAGAGAAGGATGATCAGAGATGAGCGATGAATTGGTATACATATTGAATGTGAGTGTTGTCTCATATTCAATGCACAACAACTAATGTCAGTTATAACGACCACAAACTTTTTCTTCAATCAAACGACGTAGGTTCAAGAAGCATCGAGGCAAGTTTCATTATTTGCTTCGCAACTAGACGGACCGAAAACTATACATGCCATGCATAGATTTTGTGCCTTAGCAAGCGGAACCCTGCCATCTGTTTTATGCTCGTTAACCGTTGCTTTTTGTATAGAAAACCGGAATCCACCAAACATCATGCCGGTTTGACGTTTTCCTCACCAATTCCGATGGATTTTGACGATGATTGTGGTCAGGACAGAGCTACATGGGCCCCGGGGGGCACGTGCCCCCCTCAACTTTTTGTCATCTTGCAACCTCCACAAGCCTACTTAAACTCTCTTCATTCCCGATAACCCAAGCATAGCCTCTAATCATCCACACCTCTTCTCCATAGTTTTATTACTTGTTCTCTCTTTCAGTTCCCAATTGTTGTTCTTGATTCAACAACATGTCCATGCTTAGCTTCACCTCTACTAGTAGCAATAACCATCAAGTCAAAAACGTGTCCTTGTCTTCGTACCCGAGCATAGATGATGACACCTTTGTCCGCAAACTCACAGATACAAGCCGAGACATGGTCACAGCTCAAGAAGGCCACCCCGGCTTGGCGAGGAAGGAGGAAGAAGAAGAAGAAGATGGAGAGCTACGCGTGTTCGGGGCGGAAAAGTACTTCAATGGAAGAATAGACGAGGACACTACTCCAAAACATGAGCTTCAGCAACACAAGAAACAAGAAACAACAACAACTGACATAACGAAACGACTTGGAAGTGCAAGTATTGATCAGTCGGAGTCGAGCTGGAACAGCCAGAGCGCGTTGCTGCAGAGTGTCATGCGCAACACAAAGGCCAACAACAAGTCTCGAAGGAAGAGCTTTCTCCGAAGTCTGAGTTGTAACTGTGTTTGTTCCGACAAGAACTCGGTCGATGTTGCTGAAGACGACAATATTACTAGGTACAAGCCTGTAATGACCCAAGAACCGATCAAAACTGTCCATGAGCCGAATCTCCCTATCAAGAAACGGTTCGAGGACGAAGAAAAGGGTCGAAAGTCACTAGAAGTGTTCGGTTCCAAGTCATTCAACATAGAGAGCAGGCTAGCGAGGCTGGCGTGGGAGGCAAATCCAAGAGTAGCGTTACAAGAAGAGGTAGAGTTCGAAGACAATGGAGTGTACGAAACAGGAAGCGACGCGAGCTCGGACTTGTTCGAGATCGAGAGCCTGACAGGGAAAGCGAACCCTTCTTTTATTGCAAGGCAATCCTCGGGTGTTCGGTCGGGGTGTGCCACGCCCACGACTTGCTACGCGCCGAGCGAGGCGAGTATAGAGTGGAGTGTTGTCACTGCCAGTGCAGCCGATTTCTCGGCCTTGTCGGACTCGGAAGATCTTAGGTTTTCGCCTAAGACGAAACCAACCAAGGGGATTGCGCAGAGGCGGCGACCGAACCTTCTGCTGAGCTGCAAGAGTCACAAGTCTGTGAGAGTTGCTGGAGATGCGTATATAGCAACTGACAAGGTTCATTCGCCGAGGACACGACATCCTATGATACATGTTACGAGGTTTGAAGGTGGGAGCAAGATTGTAGGTTTTGGTTCAAGGCAGCACCAGATGAATCGATCACAGTCACCAAGACCTTCACATCTTTTGTACATTCAGTAAATGTTTTGCTCTTCACAATTTGTGTCGGTGCCTACGTTGGTGTTGTAGTTGTTTCACGTTTATTGTTTGTCTGGATTACATTTCGTCTTAGAAAATAATTGGAAAGGAATGAACTCTGTTCGAAGATGTTAGTGCACTTTCTTTACCTGGATGGGTGTTCTGTTATCGCTGGGTTTGATCTTCTACGTACATCTCACTAGCCAATAACTTATTTGTTATTCTACGTACGTGTTCGTTTTGTACGCGAGGAAGGAGCTTAGCGCATCCAATCCTTCGAAAAGAAGAAAGAGGACAAGGTAGTGACGAAGAATAGTGTGGTAAAACGAACTCTTAACATTATAAACCAAATAAAAGATTTGAGACATGCCTTAGCCTCAAACAATTGGGTCGTAGCCTAAATAAATAGAAAATCCCCTGTGGATAGATTTACCAAACATGCAACAAACAAATTATACAAGTAAAATGTCTAATACCTGAATCTACAACTTTGAAGTACAATCAATAGAAAGAAAAGTCATATTATAACTATGAAGCACGAAAGTGTTAGTCCCTAACAAAACCTGCCGGTGACCATAACTCGAACAATTGAAACCCCGTCAAAGCTTGAGAAAAACCCAGGCTCATCAGGCTTCCAACCCCTCATAATAGTGAAAAGGGTGGTCACCAACACGCTATTAGCCAATACCATTAAACGATAAAGTCAGATCCGATGGACGGAACTCTACCAAATCTCATTAAACTCTAAATTCAAGATCTTGTAGGTCATCTCCTAACGCCAATAAATGAATCCTCTTATTCCAACTGTACAAGAAAAGACATTACATCCTATATTTAAAGACCCATCGAATTTTGCTTAATGGTCAAGTGCACTCTCACCCTCTTGAGATTAGAGACTCAAGTTCCGTTGAATCACTGGTTTGAAAACAAGTGTGAGGTCATAACAAGTTAACCTGTCATCATTTTAAACTATATGGAGTAGATTATTTTCAATTTATTACTGATGAGACAGTGTTTTAAAATATGAATCTTGTTATTATACAACTCAACGTTATAATGAGAAAACAATCCATGCACACCAAAGAGAAGACACTGAAAACCCCACAAAGAGAACCTAACAGTCCAAAACCTAAGAGAATTTATGGTCAGGAAGAGAGAGTGGTCACAATGTTCCTCCACTAATAAATTCTCTAACCACTGTATTAATAAAAAAGTGGTCCATGCACGTATCACCATCAGCATTATATGTGATAACAACAAGTCACAAAACACCATACCAGAACAGGTTTTCATCCAACATCTCTTGACACTACATTAAATTATGCAAACTAAAATAAATCTTGGACAAGACAAACAAAGCATGGATTAACATTACTTGATAAGAGAAAATTCAAAGACAGAAAAAACATCATATATTCATGCTAATTAAAAACATGAAGAAGAAGAACAAACAAAAGAGTATCTACACTTCAATGATCAATATTGTTCTTTTACCCTTATATTGTTGTATCACTCAATTTCATCACTATTCACCATCAGACTAACTCAAGTAATAAGCATCTTTTAAGGATAACGTCGATTCCTACCTCAAATGGAAATATCATTTGTACATCTTAATCGTGCTCCACCTTTTGTGACAGATGCTCACAAAGGTGGTATACGTTTACAAAAAGTACCAATCAGTATAAAATAATTATGAAAAATGGGCTAGGATTTGTAACAAAATACCACCTTTAGGCTACTTTTTGTAACAAAATACCACATTTGTGTTAGGATCTGTCACAAAAAGTGGAGCAGGGTTAAGATGTACAAATGACCTTTCTAACTAAGCTAGGAAATGACGTTTTCCCCGTCTTTTACCATTTTCTTGCTGCATCTCTCAGATTCATCACTGTTGGCTCCTTGAATGCGTGTAGCAATCGGAGGAGGTTTTCAAAGACATTCATTCTCATTCCTGCATTACTCAGCATCATGACAGGTAAGGGCACAGAGGCATGTGAGGAGGCATAAATGCAGAGAAAATTGTATGTATGGACATGGATGCTTAGAAGAAGCTGGAATGAGCTCGTTTGTATTTCAAGTCGTGTATCAATGTAGAGCAAACTTAACTGGGGATAAGACATGGGCCACTTTGGAGAAGACGGCCATTTAAGGCAGTCAAGTTAGTTGGTGATGGTGAACAAACCCCTCTACGTGGAGCAAAGCTGCCCTTAGCTACGCTCATGGAAAAAGACCAGCCTCAATGAATTCGAACATCTTCATCATTTTCCAGGTAACTTGTCCAATTCAACAAGCCAATACATGCACAACTGTAGAAAGTCGTTTCCATGAAATGATTCAGCTCCAAAGGTGTTAATATTTCACATTTAAACGATATTTTACAGAGAGCTGTTTTGGTCCGAGAACCTGGATGGTTCTAAACTGCATATAAATGAATAACTGAAACAATGGATGGTCCACGACTCGATATTTTATCTTAAAATTCATACCGAAACCAGGCCAACCGGTCCATTCATACATCTCACACCTAATTGTTAGGATTAGGTTCTTTTGTGCAACAAGAAAGACCTTTCCGAGTGTTGATCCCCTATCGTTTCCTTAGGTTGGGTGGCTCAGAGTTGCAATCTTCAAACTAGTAGTGCATATTTGGCCAAAATGCACAACTGAGGGGATATGAAAATAAATAAAAAACACTGTCACTGATCACTCTATTCACAATAACTGAAGTTTGTCCTGACAGGATTGGACCACTTTTTGTTATGAATTAAACACCAAAACTTGATCAAGCAAGTGCTTGGATTCTGGATATGATGAACAAGGTTAAGTCATAGTGGGAAGAAAGTAATATAAAATGAATCTGCAGTTCAGATGATATATTGAAGAGTTCTTACTCATATCAACATGAACAAATACAAGTACAAAAGCACAATAGTGTGTGTATATATAAACAATGCAAGTGTGGCTCAATGGATACTCTTATAACAATCATATCATTCATGTTTCTGATTTTTACAAGGCCGAGCCTCAAAGCCTCCACTTGCCCTCTTCTCAAGAGAGTAAGGCATATAAGTCCCGAGAATTCTATCCCACATAACAAAGAAGGGCTGAGAGAAGTTGTACTTGTTGCCGTATAACTGATGGTGTATGTCATGGTAAGCAGTGTTGTTTCCAAACAAGACATGGAAAAGGTTCCCGGGAAGCCATAGCCCACAGTGATCATCAACAGTTTTGATGGTGGCGAACGAGAAGAAGAAGATGGAGACCCGAGGAGACATACCGGATATAAGGAATGACAAGGCCCCCCCAATTGTGTCAAGGAGAAGGCCCTCCAAGGGGTGGTTGTACAGAGCTCCAAAGGAATAGGGCACAACTAGGCGGTGATGTTTGGAGTGAATGTGCTTATATAAGAACTTGTTGTGGTGCATGTATCTGTGCATAAAGTACTGCCATGTATCCATCACTAGCATTGCTGTAATGAACTGCTGAGCTATAATCATCAGGGAAGGTTCTTGATGCGTAGCATCAATGCCACTGTTTCCGGTTACCTGCATAATAGCAACATGTTATAACATTTAAAATGAAGATCACGCTGGTAAAATTTTTGCAAGTGGCAAGTTTCTTAAGACTACATTACTTCTAGAATGGTATGAAGTGATATGCAAATCTCACGATTCAAGATATGGTGATGACTCTTTCCTGACCTAATTAGCCCAAATGGAACCTTACTCTTCTTCACATTATTACATTCAACTAAAAATATCCAAAGCATTCAATACTAATATTTTATCGGTTCCAACCCAAATCCAACCACATTACATGGACGAACATATTATCAGAAAGATATCAGAACACAAAATTCAATGAAGCATCTGAAAGCCCCTATTGAAAATTAAAATACAATTTATATAAACACATACAGAACAGATGGTAGTGGTAGTAAACTAACAAGAACACATTAACATAAAGGAATTAGCTAGTGGAGAAATCCTACAATCCAAGAATTCTATGTAATTCAGTTCCTTGGGAAATATAAAAGGTTGTTATAATGTCTAAAATCTAAACAAGAATTATAATTTCAAATTGGCAGTAAACAAGTATTAATTAGAATAGTAGCCAGAGAGTATATTTATAAGACAAACATAAAACTTGGGATTCTTTTGCAATAATTACAGAAATTCATTCACCTCAGCAACAAAACAGCAAAAACCAATATGTTAAACCCAGAAACAGAAATGACCCAATTCACCAAACAAATCATAATACTATTGATTAAAAAAAGGCATAAGAAGTACGTACGGTGAACAAGAGGACTGCAACGACGGCCTGAAGAGCTTGCTGGAGAAGAACACCTTTGACGACAGTGCTTTTGGAGACCAAATTTTTGACATCTTCGTCTTTCTTCGAATGTAACCTATATTTCTCAAACGATCCTAAAACGACGTACAGCCCAGAATATACCCAATAAATCACGATCGGCACGAAAGTACTCAATACATCGTCAGAAACCTCGAAACCCATATCCCCAAAACAATTGTTAGGACCAATGATCGATACCCAATTCCAGAAACAAACCCTAAACTTCAATTTGAAAAAAAAACAAGCTTTCTCGTTCGACTGTGTATAATTACACCACCACTGTACCTCTCTCCTTTTCCTCTCTATTGTCGTGTGAGTGTATGTATCACTGAAGGGTCGATGCTCATACAGAGAGGTTAAGAATTAGGTGGAAAGTAAAAGTAAAATCAGAATTGAGATTGAATCGAAACCAGAGACAGCTCAATAACTGTAATTTTAGGGTCTGTAGAGAAGAAAACGAACAAGAGTCTCAGAAAGAGTCGTTGAAACCAAAGAGGAGGAGAAATCAAAATGTAGCGTCGTTGTTTTGTTTCTGGAGACGACAGTGTCAGTGTGATCGACCGTTTACGAGTCTATAGTAGAGTTCGTGAAACCTACACGTGTCTATTGATGGATGGGGTTCCTGGGCCCTACCGGGGTTGTTTTCGGGTTTTAGTTGGATGAGCAATCGACAACTTGTAGCGTGTTATACACGTGTTTGACCGGTTTCGGTTGAGTGTCTGAACTCCCCGACAATGGCCGGCTTCACTGAGCGCGTGGATATTGCCATCGCTTCTTGTCAAGACACGTGTCGATAGAAGATACCAACAACGTAGACATTTTTCATCCATGCCATTTTCTGGTTTCGAAAAATGTAGTTGAATCTCCTTAATAAATAGTGGGAAAACTGAACTACAATCCGAGGATTATGTATGGAATCATGATTTATAGGATATTGGGGTTTTGTTCGTTTTCTTGATTCGAAGTGTAAATTAATATTTTTTGTGATCAAAGACAATAAATAAGTTGTCTAGAACAATATGAACTGAATAACTATAAATTTATAAATTTTGGACGTCGTTTGCACAAAATCGGATTTTTAAAGGTTACATGACGCGTTTTGGTTTGCTGACCACGACTCGCGAATCAGCGAACCACTATTGTGAGTCGCGACCCGCGACTCGCAACTCACGTTTTAGGGAGTAGTGAGTCGTGAGTCGCACGTTTTAGTGAGTAGCGAGTCGTGAGTCGCACATTTTTTGTTTCCAATGTCATTCGACTCACGAGTCGTGAATCATGATTTGGGACATGACTCGAAGCGCTGCATGTGCTCTAATAAATATTATATCTGAAAATTACACACAAAGTTTTCTAGAATAATTTAAAAATTATGAGGACAATATAAAAATTAACTTAAAAAATAACAAAAAAGTGATCAAATACAACTTGCCTAATAATTGTAGGACTAGCTACTGTAAGATACAGTATTTTTTGTTATCCATTCCAAACCAAACTTGAATTATTGAGCTAAAAATAATGTAGTTACAATAATCCAAGACAGTATCATCATTTTTATTGACAATTCTTAGTTTAAATCTAATATCCTCAGTAGTTACAATAATCCAAGACAGTATCATCATTTTTATTGACATTTCTTAGTTTAAATCTAATATACACAGTAGTTCCAATAATCCAAGACAGTATCATCATTTTTATTGACATTTCTTAGTTTAAATCTAATATACTCCTAACATAGGTTAGTCAAAATTCAAAAGTGAACACTTGATTTATCTTTCACATATGCATGTCTTCAAGCAGATGACTGAAATTCAAAAAACAGCATCATCATTATGCAATCTTACAAGATATATGTACAGAGTCAAGCCATTGCCAAAGAGCAATATCTTTGTATATCAAGCACTTGCAATTCCATGCATGGTTCTTGCAACAAAATGAAACAAGAAATGAACTGACCCAAATGGGCACAACTGTTTAAAACCTTTGAGCTATAAGAATGTCAACCAAATTGAGGCCTTTGGCCAGGTTGCACCAATGTGATGTGAAGTTTCAGCAAAACCAAATCAACAATGGAACTTGGTATACATAACATGTTACAAGTTACAATAGCTACTAGGCCTCCAACTTCTGGGTCTCAGGGACTTTCTTAAATAATTCAAGGCTGGTTTGCTTGGTTCGCTTGCAAGGAGCTGGATAAGGAAAACGATAAACCGATATTTGATTAATTAGAGACTAACATTCATATGTGTATGGGTGCAGAGTGAAAGGAGCTCAAGAAATGACCAAACTACCTTTTGTCTCACTGTCTTTGTTGGATGCCATAACAGTGGATTTCCAGTCCTCATACTCATGTTTTTCCATTCGTTTGCGCTTCTTGTAACATGACACCTGAAGACAAGGCGCAGCAAGGGTAAGAAGAAAGTATATTCTTGCATGATGATTGCTGAAGACTTGAAGCATAAATCAAGATGAAGATAATAGAAGGTGCATGCAATTGCCAACATAATAAAAGTTAGGTTCTTTCGAACAATCTGCACTTCAGTTCCAAAAGATAACCAGGAATATTCTCTTCGGCAGATTTACCCAAATAGAACTTTGTTCTTTGCATTGGTTACATGCAACTTACTATGTCTTTTTATTTCACCGAAGGTAACTTGTCTAAGAGAAGCAGAGTCAATGAGGTAAGCACAGCCTACTGAGTCTGTTAATAGTCACAAAGGACTGTAATAGTGTTGGATGGTGGCACACAACAGATGAACGTAATAGAACCTGCCACAGAGACCACCCATGTGTGGCTTCTAGTTCTTGTTGAGGAAGGAATCTTAGATGACAAACTCATATACTTATAGGTCAAGCATTTCATGTCCAGACAATAAGACAGACATGAACGAAGGGTTGTTCTAAGATTACATAGGCCGGTTAGCCATTGATCTTCAACTGTAAACACCATCATAACATGAAAAGCAATTAGAGCCTCATATACGCTAGAAGCCAAGTGTGAGGATTCAAGAACTTGTCTGATAATTTAATGAATTGTGTATGCTATTTGAGATTACCTCTGGCCCATCATCAGATAAATTACCATCCTCAATTCTTCTATTCTCAGGGAATGCATCCAACAGATCTACATACAGTTGGCAAAGGTCAGAATGAAGAAATGAATTATCTGATGCAAATTAAGGTATAAAGTATATATTGTATAATACTATTAACTAAACCACACTATCCAAGGGAAAGTAAGAATGGAACAACTATACACATAGCTAATAACCAGAGAATCAGATAAGCATATAGGAGTTGCTACCTCGGTTCCCTTTTACATCCCTAGGATCTTTTTTCTCTTTTGAGATGCCAAAAACATCATGACAAAGGTCCTTCATGGAGTTAGAGACCTGGAAATTTAGTCCAAATTTAGCACTTGCAACATATAGAAAGCAGACGAATAAGGAACCTGCAAGTTGCTATGGCACAGAAAAAGCATAGTATGAATACGAATATCTTACATTAGAAAACTCAGATTCAGAAGCGCCACAAAGCTCAATCAACTTTGTCTTGTCAGCCTTGAGCTGTCAAGGGAAATTACAATTAGAAATCAGTAATACTTGAAGATATAGCCCCCAAATGTTACTTGCTGAAGATAGTATCTCAGGTTTACCTTGTGTCTCTTGGCACATAAGTAGAATGCTACAGCTGTAAAAACAGGCCGAGTTAAGTCAGCACTTGTTCGCCGAGTCACAGGCAATGATGCAAGAAATCGCTCCTTGTACCTGTTAATCACCAGGTATAAAATACCAGCACCAAAACCTCCCACATAGATGAAAAGAAGAACGAATAACATTGGCTTTCAAGCACACATATTCCAGATGACACCACAGAACTTTCAAATAGGAACATAGTCTGGGATACCATTTATCAATCAAGCACACAAATCAGAATTGAAAGCTGTTTCAGATTCATCACTCAAGCACTTTGTCAAACACATGACTGCATTTGGTTACTCTCTTCAACGATTGAAAAGTAAACTAAGCTAGAAAAACCAAAGTATATAAAGAAAATGGACGTTACAGTGTTAAACCCTTTTGCACAAAAGGAATGAGCCTGATGCATCCAAACTGAATCCCTAATTCTCTGATATCCAGCTTAGTCCTGCAACAAAACACAAACCAATTCAATTCCAAACCCATAAAAATAGACACCCAAATTTGAGAACTTGGAGAGTCAGAATCGAAAACAAGATACGCACTTGAACCCAAGACCGTTCTGCAGTGAGTTGAAGGATCGATTGTATGCCTTCTCCGACATCCCACTCAATCGAACCGCGACCTGCCGATCAAACAACACATTCGCCCTACAAACCAGTCCGAAAAAACCCAATCAAACCCAAACGCCAAAAACCTCAAATCGAACATTCCAAAGATCAATTCATCAGATCGAATCGGTACCTCGTGGCGGCAATCTCGAGGCAAATTACAGCCTTGCAGACCTCACCCTACAAATCAATAACCACATCACAGTCAATACCACTCAAAAGAGATCCATATCGAAATCGAATAAACTGAAGAGAGAACCCTTACGACTCCGATGATGGACGAATCGAATTGGACGTCGCAGAGGCGGCGGAGCTCGGCGGCTTTTCTGATGAGTTGCTTCGATTGTGAAAGCCCGAGCTTTTTTGCAATGTCGGAGAGATCCATTCCTTGGACGGTCCGAGGGGTGATGGATAGCGGCGGAGAAGGAGGAGGGTGAAGAGAAATGACCGTTTTGGGTTCGAAGCGCAATGATGATGTGGGAGAAGATAAATGCTACGGTTGGCGGGAAGCCAGGCACTGTGCTTTGTCAGATTTTCAGTTTTTGAAACATTTGGCGCCCAAAAACACGACCCTATCATATCTTATTAGCAAGATTTTTAATCAGATAATATTTGATTGCGAGATTTTTATCTCAGTACTCTTTTACCGTGTTTTAAAAATCCCGACTAGGCATCATTTCCATGTTAGCCTACCCGATTAATTTGAATATTTTCCGATTAATCCCCGTTTAGTCCTCGGTAAATCCCCAAAAGGCACTAGCCACCCGACTAGCGCCTAGCGATTTTTAAAACCCGGCTCTTTTAAACGCGTAGGGGTTAGCTTGTAGAGTCAAGCAACATATTCAACTACATGATTAATCAATCAGGCTGGGGATCTAACCCATTAAAACTCTTCAATCCAGTTACGTTCCAAACTAAACCGTCCATATAAATTTTAGTATCAACTAGACATGAAGCATAGATATGTAATGTCACTAAAAGCAATACCAAAATCATCATATTGTTTGTGATTAACAAGGAGCATGATCAGCAATTTGGCAATGTTTGATTCGGGCTTCTACCAAATATGTGATTATTCTACTCATTTCCATTTTCATTTCAACCATTTTTGCTACGAGAGCTGCATTTTGCATAGACTAACAAGAGCTTCTGGTGCAGGCTCTGAAAGCTCCTGAAACATTAAAACCAACATAATCAATGTAGGTACACACCTTGCCCAAGTTAGAACAACAAAAAGGGAACAAAATTGTAGATCTATCCAAACAAACACCAAAAGATTTGCCCTTTTGTGCATTAATAATAAGTAAACTAAACAGATCAAGGCAAAGAAGCTTAATGAGACACTTTAAGTGAATTTACTTGTCATCAATCCATATATTCTTTCATAGCAATCCTTGCAAAATTAGGATTTTAACTTCCTTCCCTAGAAATAAAAACACTGTAACTTCATACAAAAAAACACCTATTTCTCAACCAAGAGCCGGCCTAACAATGGCACACAAGTTCTGAATAAGTTGCAAGGAACTGCAATCCATCCTCAAAGCCAGCTAATCCTGTAGCAATATCAACAGCAGCTTTATTCACCTGAATCATAGCAATTCCATGTGAAGAACACCATGTAATTAAGGAGGGTTGAGGTTTTTGGTCATTGCTAACGGCTAAAAGCTAGTTTCTAAGAAAATTGAGTGTTAGTGGTTATGATACATAGTGCCAAAGATTGGGATTTGAATTGTGATGAATTTTATGTGTGCATATAGATGACAGGGACAGGTTGAGGACATATCTGGTTTGACCCTTTACAGTAAATCAAACTATATATGTTTCTGTTCTGCTGTACCAATTGGATCAGAGCACATACTGCTTTCTGTTGGGATCTGATTCTTTTCTATGTTCATGGAGATCTTGTGTAGTCAAACTGGTTGAAGTTCATGCCTTTTTTTGTGTTGACCAGGTCTTGAGTGGTCTATAAATACCTGGTGGCCTTTGGGGGATGAACAAGCACAGTTAATAGTGTGTGTGTGTGTGTGTGTGTGTGTGTGTGTGTGTGAAGTGGTAAGTGAGAATGGGAGGGAACTAAATGGGTTCTTCTTTTCCATTTAGTTTCCTCCCATATCTCACCTCCCACACCTTCACTTGTGTAAAATGGTTGTTTCCATCGGATTAGGGAAGTTCGTAGCTGAGAATGGGATGGAATCAAATGGATCCTTCCCCGGTCTTTGCTTCCATTTGGTTTCCTCCCGTATCTCATCTCCGACCTCCACTTATAAGTACTGAATGGATCGGGTAACATTGGGAAGTTTGGAGTTGAGAGTTGGTGGAAACTAAACGAACAGGCATAGTGTAAATTTGCCTTCGCTTAGTTTCCTCCAATATCTTATCTCCGACCTTCACATTTCACTACTACTGCTGGCAACTAGTTAAGTCTCATGTTAACATATTTCTGTATGCATAGTTTCAGTTAATTTGGAGAACATGTAGTAAACCAATAGAGGAAATAAACATCAATTAAAGCCTTCGCTTTAATTGGTGGAAACTAATTAAACAGGCATAGTGTAAATTTGCCTTCACATAGTTTCCTCCAATATCTTATCTCCGACCTTCACATTTCACTACTACTGCTGGCAACTAGTTAAGTCTCATGTTAAACATATTTCTGTATGCATAGTTTCAGTTAATTTGGAGAACATGTAGTAAAACCAATAGAGGAAATAAACATCAATTAAAGCCCATGAAACTTAGAGAAAGTAAATAACAGCTTTTCACTTACCAGATAAGGTACAAATACCAAATTGTCAGTTCTAATCCTCTGGCAAGAAAATAGTAATCTGGTGAAGGCATTTCTTCAAGCAAGATATCGATACAGTTTTCTATCAACACCATCCCTCTCCAAGAAATCACGCTCGATAAGGGACTCAATACGTTTCTTTATCTCTGTGGGGTTGGCGAGGAATCTTGACTGCAACTGCTTTGTAACTTCGGCGATTATATTGTTATGATCCAGTACCCTCCTAGATTTCATGATTCTCACTATAGCTGCTTCAATCTGGGGCTTTCGGTCTTCTTCTACTCTCTGCCGGGTCTCCTGCTTTTCAGGTTCAGATTCTTTTTGTGCTACTACAGTTCCTATCTTCACCTTATAGAATTTGCTAGTGAACTTATCATTCACAAAAAACGCGTCTTCCTCACCAATGTCTTTACTCATTGGCTCTTTCCGAAGAACATTCTTTCCCTTCACACAGGCCATTGATTGCAGACACCTCTTCAAGTCTGATGCAGGAATCTCAGTAGCCTGCTCAATCTCCTTGTAGCTAAGCCTATCGGAGTTGTTGAAGAGCACAAGAACACACATTTGATAAGTGGAGACATTCAACTCATGCTTCTGGCCCTTCCCAAAGGTTGCCTTTATATCAGCTACACCCATATTAGTTTGCCAAGACAATCTCCTACCAGTATGAGTCCCAAGGTAATACGCACGGAACTTTTCACACAGTGCTGACACCTCAGAAGGCAGATTGCAAGTAACACTAGGCTGAGTGGGCCAGGATCCCGTAGTCAAAACCTGGACAGCTAGTGTAGGCCCATCCCCAATCTCAGAACCATGGTTGGCATAAAACCCTTGCATTGTATCCTGAGAAGTTTTCATGTCTGTAAACATGCCTTCTAGCTTTGAAGTAAACTGGTACCCACATTCTGTCTTGAGCTTGACTATCAAACTTCTCTCTGCATCATCAGAAACAGTTTTTCCAGACAAAAGCCGCTTTGCTAAATGCTGTTTATAGTACTTTTCAAAAACATCTTTCTCCTGCAAATAGCGGAACAACATCATCACTTTGTCCAAGATTATCTCCACATCCTCCTCACTGACTCCCTTAAGACCCTTGCGAAGCTTGTCATCCACAAACAAGGAGATGAACTCAGGAGATCGAGGATTCAAATTAATGAAGTATTCAAAAGATGAATTCAAAGCATTCTGGAACGTCTTATCATTGTTAAATGCCAAGTTTATTATGTTATCATACTTATCTTTTTTATCCAACAGCCTTTGGACAAATTCCACTGGATCCTTCAACCTTTCTGGATCAGTAACCAACTGTTTGCCTGTTTCCCTGATGTGAGAAGTCATAACTTCTCGGACTGTCGAGAGACCATTTGAAACCCGGCGGAACAAGTTATACATCCTTCCCAAGTCTTCATACTTATCATCAAGAAGCATGTTAACCAACCCTGAATTGTCCATGTGAACCAATCTAGGCATGTGGTTTGCAATCATCTCCCTCTCAACCACGTTAGTTATCTTGGATTCGCTCTTGGCATCCAAGTAGTGAGTCACTCTCTCCATTTCTTCATTTAGACGTCTCTCAGCTTTCTTCAAGTAGTCCCCACAGTCACAGCACTCAATGAACTTCTGAGATTCACCTTTGTAAAATTCTGCTGAAACCTCGAGAAATGGTTTCTCAAAATCTTCTTGGTAGACAGAAGAACCTAAATCCATAAGCATCTTGATAATATTCCTCATTAGCCCCCGGTTGATAACTTCGCCAGTCCTTTCTCTATGCACTAGTTCAAGAAGAGTATTTAGAAGCCTTGCCTGAATTTTGTTTGAGTGGATAATGTTATCCCTCCACAGGTTCAACCCGAGCTCATGGACTGGAGTTTTGTGGGTACTAGGAATGAACGTTCTGTCCATGTACATCAGAATGTCACGAATCATTTGCAATGCCTTGTTATGATCATTCCATTTGTTATTAAGCTCTTCCAGAAACAAACCTCCCTGAGCAGCGTCAATAGATTTTGATATGTCTTTGAGATGCGAAGTCATAGTAGTTACCAGACCCGAGTAGAGCTTCTCTCCAAATTTGTGCAGCACCATATTGTATGCATTTCTGCATTGTGCCAATACTAACTAGTAAGAAGTAGTAAACTCTCAAGTGTTAAAGAGAGGGAAACCAGAAACTACCCATGAGAAACTACTAGACAGAGCACATAACCCACAACTAACAAAATCGAAAAGATAACAAGAGAAATAGGCACATGTTGTTCAAAACAACAACCCCTAATTACAATAGGTTACAACTATTGACAGCATTAGACAACTGCATGAATAAAATTCATAGACAAGCATGACCATGTTTTGATTTCCACCAATTTGTACCTGTCAAACACTGAGACCTTCAGAGAAGTAGTTAGCTAATTCATCAGATTATCTATAATGGGATCCGATAGTTCAACAGAGCTATGCAGTGGACTTCACCGCCCCAAAAGAATTGTAAATAGCTGCTTTGATGGGTTCATCAATCCACAGATCATGTTTCAAACAGCCATATCACAACCAATCCAATCCAGTAAGCAAGAAGAAGCTCGGGTGTTTAGAACTTCTAGAGCTAAACATGTTCCAATTCCAAATACTCCGTAATTAACAAACAAAATAAATATTCTTAACAATAACTTGGAGCACAAATGAAGATTTCTGACACATATAACTTAAAAAATAAACTTCACACACAAAAATCACGATCAAACTGCAAGCAAGAAACGCAAATTAAAACTTAAAAATCCTAACAGCTTCATTTCAGCGCAAATCCTAAGCAACCATGCAACAGACAAAGTAAGAAATAAATGAAAACTGAGAGAGAGGAATTGGAAACCTATAAAGCTCCTCGAAACTAAGGCCGCTAGCATTGTGATTGTAAATCTCATTAATAGCATGCTCCAGAATCTTCCAGGTCTTCTCGGCGTATTTCGGATCAACCACCACCCTGTGCTTGAAAGCCTCAATCTGGAAATTCCTCCTCTTTTGATTACTCATAGCTCTCCCTCCTTCCTAAGATCCCAATAAGCGATCAACAGAAAAAATATACGATGCAAACCAAGCCCTCGGAATCCGCACAGATCGACCTCCAACAAGAACAGGAATCGATAACTCTCCAAGCAGAGGCTTGATTTGAATCCTGAATCTTGATACTAATCAATGAAAAATTTAGAAAAATCCAGAGTAAGAATCGATGAGCTGAAACGAAGTAGTTAGCGATAAATAGGGTGCGGACTGAATTGGCGGGGAACGGGGAGAGATTTGGGTAAGGAAACTAGGGTTGTTCACAGAAACGACACGTAAAACTGGAATTGAATTGTATTCGACTTGAGCGAAGGGCAATTTCAAAGAAAGGAGGAAGGTTAGGTGTGTTTGCAGATGAAAAGGAACGTCCGACACCACGACGGCGCCGACGGCGGCGACGATGATGAAACGAAGGGAAAAGCAGAAGCACCAGCACAACTGCGATAGGCGGAGGTTAGCTTCAAACATGGTATTTTTCGTAAATTATTTACTTATTTATCAGGAAAATTTTCACTATAACCTTCTACCAATCGTCAATTTTCGAAATGATACCCTAACAATCTTATTTTACGGTTACATTTTAATTAACTTTTCATCCAAAATAAGTAAAATGATTATAATACCCATAATCTACTTAAACTTACTTAATCTAATTAAACGTACCTAAACTAATTAACTTACCTAAACATATCTATACTAAACTACCTTCGTTTCTATTCTACCCTAAATTTGTTCATCATTCTTCAGCTATCCTCACCCTAAAAACAATTCATCTGATATACGCCCCCTTCACCTCGTCCCTTCACCTTCATCTTCCCCAGCGAGAACACCTCGTACAACCCTTTACCTTTATCTCTCATCCACGGTGAGCTAGGCACGAAATCTTCACTGGCAGTAGTGAGATTTGGTGCTTTACTCGTCGGAGATATGATGGGGTCGAGGTCGCATCATGTTGTCCCTTGTCGTAGAAGAATCCGAGCCTCGTCGAGACCACGCCGAGGACGTTGCTTCGTCGAAGATCTGATGGGGTCGAGGTCGCGTCGCGTTATCTCTGGCTCGTCTCCGACGGCACGAAGAGGAGAGGTGTCTCTCTCTGATAGTGTCTAACCAGAGGCGGACATGGGTCGAGGTCGCGTAGGTCTCCTCTACGCTTCCATCTCTGGCATTAAGCTGTTTTTCGGAGGCATGCAAGCCCATTTCCTCTTCCCAAATCTGGTCTGCTCCAGCGTGTTTCGGCGTTTTGGCTCTTGCATGCCCGTGTTCTGTTCCCGAGTTCCCTTTTTTCAATCTCTTTGTTCGTTCTATGAATCTGGGGTGTACATAAATCTGATATGTAATTTGAAGCCTCAAGTTCTATCCCTGCTGTGTATGAACAATCGATATAGATTGTTATAGTTCTAATCAATTTGTGAAAATATGAGTTCATTGAAAGTGTTTGTTCATCAGATCTAGATTTGTTGTTTTCAAAATCATGTTGAATCAGAACTTTTTCTCTTCTAAATTGTGTATATAAATCAAGTTAATTACTGTTCTTTGGGTAAGGACACACATATAGGATATGATTTCACAATTATTTTCATCATTCATCACACTTTGGTGTTAGTGCTGGTTAGGACACCCCGAGTTAGATGTCATCCTCAACATAGGCCCGATTAGGCATTACTTTACGACAACTTTAGACCGAGAAAGGAATGCTAATTAGACCATCAATTAGATGCATGTTATCTTTGTTGTACTGAATATAATATTGATTGAAAATATTGACAGTGACATGCTCCTGTCATACCATTTTTTTTATAAGCGAAAGATTTATTGAACCTTTGCTTTCCTAAGATACGAAAAGCAAGGCATGAGATCAACCTCAAAAAGGAATCCTCCCAAAAACTGAAACAAGCTCGAAAGAGCCACAAGGCATACAAGCCTCAAGAAACATAAACCACAAAACAAGACAAAAGAAAACAACAAGCCTCCTAACCTACTTCCTACTCGGGTCCAAGCAGGCAAACGAGTTAGATACCAGGACATGGCTTATGTCTTTTTCTGTCAATACAGGGGAAACCTCGTCCTTGTTACCCTTGTCGACTTCGAGCATAAGATGCGGGTTGATCTGTTTTAGCACCACAGGGACAAGGTTGACAGTCCTTTTCCCAACTTTCGAACGATAACTCCATTCACCAGAGCCATTTTTTGTTGCAATATCAACTGTAAAGCTTCCAAAATTTCCTCCAACGTCGTTAGAGGTCTTGGCTCTTGCTTGGTAGAGAACAACAAAAGAAGCAATTGTCGTTTTTGACTGAGCCTTTTTAGGACGACCTCGTTTCTTTGGTTCACTCTTTGGGGGTTTAGACAAATCTTCCTTCCACTGACTGCCTTGAAAACCGACAACCAAATCCCGAGGGCCATCCACCAAAGCCATCCCATGGGCTTCCAAGAATTGTTGACCCGCCACCTCTGGTAGGGACTCCTCGACTTGGGCCTCAAAATCGACCCGACGATCCAAATCAGTCCCAATTCGGTTGAAAATGTCCACCAAACTAGGGTCTTCACGGGCCGTCAACTGAGGCTTTTCGGGGGAGCTTAAAAAACGAGAAGCAGCTTATGGGCCCAATTTCTGCGAACAGGAAGAATCAACATGGGCCTGGTCTGTGATAGGTGCAGACTCACGATCTACCTGCGCTTCAGTCTTCTTTGCTAGAACAGACTCATGGGCTGGAGTAGGCCCTGAAGAATGGAGCCCAACAGCCATAAGCCCATCGCTAGCACATTCCTTCCTCTCCACGTTCTGCGCAACAACTTTTGCTTAACTAGGAAACACGATTCCATCAGATTGATTTTGAAATGAAATCAAATCAACTGATTTGCAATTTGATTGCTGAATATGTGAGTCAACTATATCCAGCGTCAAATCTGGTGCAATCCCGGAAACTAAGCGATTCTGGTCCGAAGTGGTGTCAGACTTCCTTGCCCCTTCCATCGCCGACGACCTTGTGACAACACTACCCTGGCGAGCCAAGACAACAAACAGCTTGTAGCCGTTTAAAATAAACTCATTGAGGGTCTGAATCGCATGCGAAGCCGATGCCGGATTTGAGAACTCTGCGAAGCCAAAGTGATGGCCTTTCTTGTTCCGGGATTTGAGGATATTAATGGCAACCACTTCCCCAAACGGCGCTAGAGAACTGCGTGCCCAATATGACGAAGTGTTCCAAGGTAAATTGTAGAGAAATACCTTGCACGGGTCTACGTCGTCGGATTTTGCTTGCAATCTCTCGTCTGAAGTAGGCTTACCGGAAACAACGATGCTCTGTTTTTCAATACTAAGAACATAGGACTTCGCGACCCCACCTTCAGCCGCGCCTAAAAACGCGTCACCCCCAACAACGTGTTGTGTAGCCTTCCGTACCGAACCTGCAACTTTGGCCAATATGTTCTCTTCCTTCTTCTGCCGGTGACGTCTTGTCTGTTGACGAACTGGAACATCCCCGACTTTGTTAGGCTTCTGCTTGGTTGTGTTAGTAACAACATCATGGAACTGGTTACAATAAGAAGCGTAAGAGGAGATAAGGACTGAGCAAAAATATGAGAAATACAGTCTTGACTCCACCGTCCTCCTCCGACCTTTGGCAGACATTTTGTGTTTTTTCCCAACTTCCCGTCATGCCATATATTAGAAGAATTTTGGTTTTTGTTCCTTTAATAGAAAATTTGGGATATTATTGTTCATTTTGAAATAGTAAGTTATGTTTTTTTAATTGTTGTTAGAAGCAGTTATGTAAGTATTTATGACAACCTTTATTTCTTGGAAACAACTACATCTTAAAACGAAACCTTGTATGTGGAATTGCATGGTACTAAATGCAAATTAAATAAGTGATATCATGAAGGTGTGGGTTCTGGGTTTTGTGGGCCTGGTTCTGATATCGTGCCAGCCCAGGACGCAAGTGTCCCTCATCTCCCGTGCGATTCTCTGATTGGGGAGGTTAACATTGGCGCTGGAACTGTTGGACTGAGTGGAATGGATGGGCAGGTTGGGCCTGTAGTTCAAACATACCAGTTCAGCCCATGTTCAGTTAGTGTGAGTGTGACTGAAGCTTTTGAAAAACCTGAATCTACACAGCAGGTGGCATCACCGTGGAAGGATGCGCTCGTACTCTCAAAACGTGTGAGCCGTCCTCCTAAGCACCTGACGGATATTTATACCATGGTGTGTAAACCGAAGGTCTCGGATCGGCAAAGGTACTGTCCCGTCGATATTGGGAAACAGGTTGAGCAAGTCCGAAGTGGAAAAACTCAAGTCGTAGCCCCGTCTAAGGGTACCGATGCATGGATTACAATTCGTGAGTTGGCTGCCAAGAAGAAGGTTGAGACGACTCGTCGTTGACCGGAAGGCGAGGATTGGCAGAGTTTTCTCTATTTTTGATTTTTGATTTTTGTTCCTTGTTTTTTAGTTTTCTTAGAAAAGGCTTGGCCTTTTGGCTTCCGTTTGTGAAGCCCTTTTGTAATCGTTGGTTCTCACCCTGCTTCCTCTAGAAGTGGGGCTTTCTGATCCATTTTTGGGATCAGTCTTTCTAATCAATTTTTCGAGCTTATCAAAAATAAAAATAAATAAGGGAGTATGTGGGAATGCCTTGACTTGGAAGAATTTGATGTTTGTCTTGATTGTATGAAAGGAAAACATACTCAAACAAAGGGATTATGTGTCAACAGATCTTTAGATGTCTTATAACTAATTAATACTAATATTTGTGGGTCATTACCTAAGCGTCTTGGAATCGTCAATAATATTTTATAACATTCATGAACGATTACTCATGTTATGGGTACCTATATATATTCATGAAAAAAAATATTAGCCTTCGGACATTTTCAAAGCTTATAAAATTGAAGTTGAGACTGAGCTCAACGAAAGAATTAAGAAAGTCAGATATGATCGTGGAGGTTAGTATATATTATAGTAGATATGATGGCTTAGGAGAGAAAGGAATGAGACCATTGGTATTGACTCACTATATACCATGCCCAAATCACCTAGCATGAGTGGTGTAGTTGAAAAAAGAAATAGGACATAAAGACATGATAAGGAGTATGATTGCTCATTCTACCTTACTCGAGTCTCTCTAAGGAGAAGGTTTAAAGACAACAATGTATATTTTGAATAGAGTAAAAACAAACGCAGTTGCATAAACTCCTTATAAGCTTTGGACATGTTAGGAGCCTAGTATAAATCACTTTTACATATGAGGATGTTCACCCGATGAAATACCTAGTAGTCCACATGAAAAAATTGAACTCCAAAACTTTTAGCAGCTACTTTATTGGTTATTTTGAGCGTTATAAGGGCTATTAGTTTTATGATCCCAGAAGAAAAAAAATAAGGTAGGAGCCACATCATATTTTAGGATGCTTAACTTGAGAGGGTGAGTAAGGATAGAGACATTGTATTTGAGGAGACAATGACATTAAACTCGATTTCTGCTATCACTTTTGAAAATATTCAAGTTCATACACCTATTATTGATCTATAAGTGAATATGGAACCTCAACGAGACAATGTTGGGTAACTTCATATTCAAGCTAAAACAGTTGTTCGAGATAAAAAAAATTCAACCACCTTAGCAATATGTGCCGTCAAGAAGATCCACAAGATAAAGGAGAAATATTATTCTATACGACTATGTCATATATCTCCAAGAACATGAGGATGGAAAAATAAAAGATGATCCAATCAATTTTTTCCATGCCATGAAAAGTTCAAACTATCAAATGGATTAATGACATGCAAGAATAAGGATAGAAAAACAGTTATTCGATATGTTGTTACTTGGTTTTAACCTAATAAAAATTACCAACTGTCAAAATATGTCAACCTAATTAAAAAAAATTCTATTTTGCAAACTAAAACAAATTAATTGAAATTACTTTGATTTGATTAAGTTATTAATCAATTTTAATTTAATAACTACACATAATATAAAGTATAAATTTAACCACTTTTCTAATATTTCATTCAATTCTACAAAATTACCTTACACATTTAATATAAACAATCTTTTTAGATGCTTACACAAAAACTATCATATACAAAATAGACACTGTATAACATAATTGCTTCATATAACATAACTTGTCAAATTCTTCCCATTGTGCATACTTCTAGACATTTTTTTTACGAAATCAATATAATTTAGAGATATTGTATAATAAATAAATTGGTAGGGCAAGTTTCTTCAGTCATATTCTACTAGTTAACAAAAGATTCAAGATTCAGTGATATTTTTGGCTCAAAGGCTTGCATCTGGAAACTATGAAGAGGCAACAAAATCTATTTTTGGACTGATATTTGGTGGGGAGAATCATCTCTCAAGACTTTATTTCCTAGAATATATCTCCTGTCAAGTGCCAAAAAAGATATGATAGAGGACCTATGGGATGGTGAAGATTGGAATTTGAAACTCGGAAGATTTCCTAGAGGTTGGGAGGAAAATGAATGGGGTTTGATCAGCTCAATACTCGCCTTGATCTCCCTTTCTACTGAAGATGATGCAATGTCTTGGATACATGATGACAAAGGGTTCTCAATAAAAAAAATGTACTTTTTACTTTCTCCCCAAGCTACTGTTATTCCTGGTTGGACAAAAAATCTTTGGTCTCCAGCTATGCCTCCCAAAATTATGGCTTTCTGCTGGCTAGCTTGTTTGGAGGCCATTCCTTCAAGGTGTTTTCTAGAATCCAGAGGTATGACCTTCTCCCTAGAAGAATTAGTTTATCCCTCTTGCTCTTGGGACTTTGAAGATGTTGCTCACATACTGCTTCACTGTAAAATTGCTTAGGAAGTTTGGATTCTTGTATTAGACTGGTGGGGGGTTTCATGGTCTATGTCAGCTGATATTCAGACCATTTTTTGCTCTTGGCTTCACTTGGTTTATCCCAATTTCAAGAAGGTGTGGGGGAAGATTTTAAAATTAACTTGTTGGAAAATTTGGTTGGCCAGAAATGACATAATGTTCAATGTAGTGATCCTCTCTCCTACAAACATATTCATCAAAATTCAAAGCCATTTATTTTCTTGGGAAAATGCCTCCTTCTCCTGCACTTATGGCTTCTCTTTTGAGAACTGGATGTCATCTCCTCAAGCATGTTTGATGTTGAGGCAAAGCAGGCCCTGACTTTGGGGGCTTTCTCATTTTGGCTGTTGTTCTGAGGTTTGGGGTGTGAGGGGGTGGGTTTTGTGGGTGGTTAGGGTACTGTGGTGAGGGTGTCTTCCTTGGGGTTTCTTTTTTCTGCTTGTGTGTGGTTAGCTTTTCATCCTCCTTAGGTTGGTCTGTGAGAGTGGGTGGTTGATGAGTCTGTGTTGTGCTCATCCTGAGCCTTGTGGTTTTTTGTTGTCTGCCCTTGCTCCCTCGGTCTCCTTGCAAGTGGTTTGTCCTTTTGGGAGACTTCATTTCATTTTGCAGGCTTATTATTTCATTACTAGTTCCTACAGTCACATTCATCAGGTTACTTCTACTGCAAGAAAGTCCAAAAGACTCTATTCTCTGTTGTTGTGATGTCACTCCAAGGTTTTCAGTTGTAGTCCAAGTTCGTTTGTAGATCAAGAGGGCCCACTATGCTTTTTCATCTCACTAGGAACCTCAATGTCTCACTCCTGCTGATCTTCCCCCAGTTTTTCTGTTCAAACAACTTCGGAAAAGAGTAACTCTGCTCTTTCTTCAGCCGCAAGCAACAAATCCATGAAAGCTTCTTCTACTTCAAGATCTAACTCAATCACATGGACCTTACTACTACACGGTCCCTCTTCATTTTGGCCAGCTCCTGTTTCGTGGCCTCAATTCTCAGTGCTTGTACTAGTCATTTCAATTTTCTACCCTTTTGTTTTTTTTTGTGGGTAGCTAGATACTTGTAATTCAACTTTGGGTAATGCACTTCCTTGTTTAGTCTGTAGCTAGAGACTTTTGTCCTCCATTTTCAATCTTTGAAAATGGAGAGATTTAATATAATGCTTTGCTTATAAAAATAAAATAAAATCTAATATAGATAACAACATAGTCACATAGATAGATAGATATTATATGATAAATAACAACATAAATAGCTATAGGTACTTCAATAAATAAAAAATCAACCTTTCATGCATTACTAATATCGTATATTGCAAATTAATCAAAAAGTCATTTTATCTCTCTCTCTCTAGTCGAGAGCAAACGTAAACCCTAGGAGGCATGTGCTCCCATATCGCTGTCATTATCGCACGTCAGTCGCGCCCCCAGCTTGAGGAGGACATCAACCATGTACCTCCGTAGGCTGTGTTTCCATCTGACCGCGTCGCACCACTACCTACTACACTTGTCATATCGCCGTCTGCACATGTCTTGTCATTGCATGAACGCTCCGCTACGGTGATGACATATGTGCCTCCTCTATTCCCCTTGTGAATCCTGGTAGGCCCTTTAAAGGGACGCCGGAAGAGGAAACCAAAATCCACGCCCGTTGCACCACGGTTACCGTAACCTTCCCTACCGCCTTCCTCACCGCTGCAACTACCAACACCATCTCCATCACCACTGCAACTAACACTACCGCAATCTCCGCCGATGCAATCACCACCGCTGCCTCCAATGCCATTCCTAGCGTTGGTGGCGTTCGGGCCGGGTGCGGCCTCTCCTGTTCAGCCACGATCGAAGGTGCGGCGAGGTCGCCCACCAAAAACCCTAGGGGCCTCGTTGGATGGGCTGGCTACAAGGTCATTTTTATCTCCCCCTACCGTGCTCCCAGGGGTTGATGAGGATGGCCCTAGGTCACTGTCCTGTCTTGGTATGGGTAACTTGCGAATGAAGGAACCCCCGACACTCATGTTGCCGAATACAGAACGGATTCCACTCATCCCTTCCATACCCATACCGGAGTTTCTGCTCCGTCATGAGGGCTTGGTACCACCGCCTACTCTTCTCCCCCAGTGGCTTTGAGGCTCGCGCCGCCCGACTTTCCTATTCGGGCAATTCAAGAGAGCCTCTCGGGTATCTCCTTGGGCTACAAGGATCCTCTAGAGGTGATAGTCACAAATGCAGTCGTCGACCCAAGGGTTTTAGCTCAACACCAATTTGGTATGCTTGGACGACTTCTTCCCCCGCCCCCTCGCAAGTAAACCCTGTTGTGGATCATCACCAATGCATGAGGCAAATCGGCGGTGGAAATGGTGATTAAGGACATCGAATCTGGTGTATTTGGGTTATACTTCGCCAATGAGGATGTTCGGGTTTGATTCTGTGGTCATGAACCATGGTGTTTTAATGGTCACTCCTTGCTTCTTAGGGAAATTGACCCATCTGCTAGGGCTTTTCCATCACTGGAAAAACTCCAATTGTGGGTTCATGCCCACGGCCTCCCGTCGTGCGTATGGACTAAGACAACTGGGAGAAAATTGGAGCTGCTCTAGGGATCATGGTGGAGGTCCCGTGTGATGACTATGGACAATATTGGGGTGGGGCTTTCCGAGTGCATTTTTTGCACTCCTTGGACCGCCCTCTCTATTGGAATCTGTTGCTTCGGTTTCCGGAGTTTTGGGATCCAATCACCTGCGCCCTCACCTACACGAAGTTACCTACTTTTTGTGGCAATTGTGGGCGGATTGGGAACAAGCCACCAACATGTGACAAAGAGATGCCGGGGGTCCACAGGTTTGAAAAGTCCCTCCTAAAGTACCCACAGGAGAAGAAGAACAGGGCCTATGAAATCGACTAGGTGAAACCAGTCTGTATACCGTCGGGTTTTAACCCTCTGACTCTTAACACTGCACCTACTCCCACTTCACATCAGGGAAGGGGACCAATTGTAACCCACAACACTGCACCTAAGGAGCATGTATGTGGGGGCGATCTTCCTGGCTGGAAAAACTTTGTAGAGGTACAACCCTCAATCAGTAAAGTGGAGGCGCCTTCGAGGTTGATGCATGGGACAAAGAGGGTTTCCGATAGGGAACCCTAGGAGGATCGGGCGAGGGCTGGCAAGCAGCCTCGCCAAGGAAAATGAATACAACCCAGGGCATCAAGGACGATTTTTGGAAGGGATCCCTGAGACAAGCCAGTCCTTTCTTCACTACTGCAAAACACAAGTTCGATTTGTTAGTCTTAGTGCCCGTAGTTCAATCCTAAATGTCCAAATGTATATATCATCGTTAGCAATAAAATTAAAGCGGCTTTATATTACTTATGTGTTGGAGTAATATATCAATGTGTGCTGTGATCTATGCCCACCATGCGAATAGAACCATAGATCGAGATAGATCACACTCGATGGGTCCCTAGTCAACAAAGCTTCACTAGAAGCGACTAGTATGAAAGATGGCTCTTTATGGCTTACATTCTGTTAGTCATTGGAATGGGATTCCGGAGTCTGATCATAGATATCATGTGGGACATGATATTGGACGACCCTCCTTGAATATGTGCCATAGATTAAGTCATAAACATATTCGGTGTCGTAGCTTGTCATGTATCCTTAGACCAAGGAGTCTTTGTGATCGCTATGTAGTCAACAACTGAGTTTGACCTGAGCCTAACGTTGTCCGTAACAGGGCTTCCATAACGGCCAGGATTGGCTTGGGGACGGGCTACATGAGTGACACGAAAGACGGCTAAGGGATTTATCCCTCATACTGAGGTATGGGAAAGATATCGGTTCTCGGCCGCTTGATCGAGAGTGACTGAAAGAATAGCATGGTCATGCACATGCTACTAGGTATCATATCTTCAGTCACCTCACACATCAAGGAACAGTGATTGAGAATAATAAGGATGACGGCTCTATGCCTTATCTCAATCAGGATATCGGAGATAAAAGGATAATGACAGGGTTGACAGAAAGGTTAGAATCGACAGGGTCGATTCGTTATGCAGTGTCAGACAATACTAGAGTCTCGTTAGTCGCCACTTAAATAGGATCAAGTAAAATGGGATTTTACGTTGATCTATTGACATGCATAAACCTAAGGGTCACACCGAAGGGTGAAACTCATTGACACATTTATGGAGAATGGCCAAAAAGGGAGTTGTCTCGGGACATGACCAAAACTGAGGTTTGGGTCATGTGCCCGTAAGTAAATAGGACTTTATGGATCGAGACAAGGCTTGGAGTCTTGAGATTGATCGCGTCGGATAATGTTGGACATTTCCGGTATGGAAGGCTTGGAGGCATGAGCGAATCACGGGACCTCGTTGGAAATGGCCACGGGCCATGTTCCAAGAGGCCCATGAAAGGCCCATGCAACCAAGGCCCATGGAACTAATTAATCAAGTCTTGATTAATTAGTACTAAGTAAGCAAGACAACGATTAAGGTGTTGGTGATTCACCACCTAACTCAATCTTGTCTTGCCATACTTTGTCCTATTTACACCTTACTTGTCACCATGCTTGTCCCATGCCTTTAGTTGGACAAGTATGGGTTTTGGTATGTTTAAGTCATCTTTTTTCAACATAACAAACACAAGACAAGAATTGGAAACACAACTTCTCTCCCCCTTCCCTTGCAATTTCGGGTTTGGCAAGCTCCCACCTCCATTTTTGTGTTCTTGAGTCCTCAAAGAGAATAACTATGTGGCTTTGATTCCCATGTGGATACGTAGGCGTCTTGGAGACTCAAGTCAATCATTCGTTAACCGGTGTTCTTGTTTTGGTAAGAAGTAGTGCTGGATTTTTCTCTTGTGAATCTATTCTTTGTTAGTTGTTTCATGGTTTTTATCGTCTCTTGGTTTTCATTAATTTTCCGCTACGAGTTGGTTCATCTCCAACCCTACCTCGAGACCCAACACGGTTTTCAACCAGACTATATGGGTCCTCTCTAGGGGAATGAGCGTCGATTAGGCCACACCTTGAGCAGTGTTTTGCAATACTTTTTCATTAAAGTCTTTTACTTTCATCAAGACCATCTTAGACGTTCTACTGTTGTTGAGTTATTATTAAACCTGATGTAGGATCAAACATGTAATAGCTCATTTTCGTAGTAATAAAAATGTTCCTTTGTTCTAAAAAAAAATATCGTATATTGCATTCAACTTTTATTTAACGTTTGATGGCTCTAAAAAAATCAATTAAATTTGATATAAACATGGAAATAAAAGCCTAGGGCACGCGTAGTAACACTCGTCATTGTGGCATCCTTCTCCTGTCGTTTCGTACGTCTTCTTCTCGATTCCTCTTTGGTAAAGAGTGCTTCATCTTTGATTGAGGCCTTCATTCATTATGGCAGTAAGTTCGGAACTCTGTGTTGTGTTCAAGGAGGCGAAGAAGGTGAAGGGAAAAGCGGTTTTCATTGACGGATTGCCGATTTTGGTCCTTGATTTTCAAACCTTGGCGAGATTCGGGGAGTCGATCACTTTGAAAAGGAAATGACACTCCCATTGTTATTGCGTTTGATGTTGTGTCCTCCTCCACACTTATGGCAGCTCAAAAAACCTGAAGCTGAGACTAAGGTTCATGTTCCGGCGAAGCATGCAGATCTTCTTCGAGACTTGTTTGTCTGTAATCTGCCATATGGGTCGTCGTAGGATTGGGTACGAAAAGTGTTAGACACTTATGGGGAGCTGAAACCTGTCACACTCCTAAAACATCCGAACCGTCGAGGTCGTTTCTTCGGGTTCGTCTCCTTTTTGTCACCGGTAGTAGAGTCCCAAGTCGTTGATAATCTATTGTTCGTGGCTTTCGTCTAGCAGGTTCCTTCGTTGGGTCTCAAGCGGAGTGCAAAATAGAGCTCTAGAACTGTAAAATAAAGCATCGTCCCGGCACAATAGAGCGTGCTAGAAACCTTCATTCCGAGTGCTAAACATCCTGAATGTGTAAAGGGAGTGTCTCTTGTATGCATATGTGTGGTAGATGATGTTTGTTTATCTTGTTTACAGAGTGGTTCCTCGGCTTGTTGAAGAGTTGCCCATCTTAGGTTTTTTAGGTGTTGGTTTGTACTGTCTCTGTGATCGAGTTTACATTGTCATGGGTGCATCGGCTTGGTTCCCAGACCTATTAAGCTGGTTTGTCCCTCTGGAAAATAATGGTGACAACGTTTTTTTGGGAGGGACATAGCAATGGATCGAAGAAGGTTTTTTTCCTCCATTTGGCTGCACTCTTTAGAAGTTGTTGGGTGAAATAGGTGAGGTCATTGCGTTCTGTTTTAAGGAGGATGGTGGCGAGTTCTTCCTCAATGTATCCATGTTGATCCAAGCTCGGAGAAGTTTGATTGAGGTAATTCAATCCTTGGTTGTGTTAGGTAAGGAGTCCTTCCTTGTCTCGATCTCGCCGGTGGAGTTTGTGGATTGTGGTCTTAGCTCTGTTTGGTCCTCGGAGATGATTTCTCCAGCTTCAGTTTTGGTGAAGCAGTTTGGACCTCCGGTGGGTGAGCATTCTCCTATTGTGGGCGTGCATTTGGAAGTCCGTCCAATCGGAGGATCAAGCGTGTTGGCTGGCACAACTTTCTTTGAGGGTGACACTGTTGGCGAGGACATCCCAAAGGTCGTTACTCTCTCGACCTCGCAAAAGTTGGGGTTACCCCCTATGGATCTGAATGTCGTACTCACAACCAATGCAGCTCATTTTGCAGATGAGTTGACCTGGGAATTGTGGGTTCAAAGGTTGGATTTGGTGGTGACAGATGTTATAGGCGTACCGCTAATTACAATTTCTCGACTCTTATAGACAACTTTTGTATCTATTGTTGGCACTATGGTTCCTGAACCAATGGTTAACTTATAGGTGTTTTCGTCGGGTGGATGGGAAGAGGTCATCCTCAAGCTTAAGGCTCGTAGGAGACAACCTCCAAAGACTTAGCATCGCATGCAATTAGTGCCTTGTCGTACTTGTCAAACTAGATCTAAGACTCGGTCCATTAGTCGAGAGAGTGTGGCGATGTCTGCGGTTACTAATGTGTGTGGTTATGTCTCCCAAGTTAGAAACAAGGCCATCAATTCCTATGCTTCGGTTTCCGATAATCTTCCTAAATTGGACATGGGGGTACCTGCAGAAATCTTCATGATCCTCTTTTGACCTCTAAAGGTGAAGAATGGTACGAGAAAGAGGATTGATCTTTGAGGGTTTTTGGTAAAGGTAATCCTTGGTTGGGGTTCTACCTTTTTGGAGCTCAATTTTGAGCTTTCTTGTAGTCCTTGACCTTCAGACCCTATCTGTTTTAATATATAGTCTTTTTAATAAAAACATGAGCCTATAAAAATAAAATCAATATTAATCTATCATACACATTTAGAATTACATATATAACAACATTATCATTTTCAACAATCTTAGAACTTATAAAGACTCTTTCATATTGAGTGGACAATAAGAAGCGCGAAATCAATTTTGAGCACAAATAAATAAGCTATAATAGAGGTTATCTTCATTTCATCCAGCTCCAATGAGGAGACCAAATTCCTTCCAACCACACCAGGTTCCACCTTCAACCTTCATCTAGAACATACTTCTTGACATGCTCGGGAGGTTAACCGTCGCATTCTTCAAGAGCCTTGCGAACCCCATCGGTTAGTTTGTGCTATCCATACAAGTTTGTAAGAAATTGATCTTTGTTCTTGGATCCCATGTACCCCACCATTTCTTTTTCATGTAGAGCCTCTTGTATTGTGTGATGAGTAAGTGGAAGAAGAGGAAATATATTGATGATGAGAAAATTGTGCACATAGCCTCTATTCCTTGCAGCAACACAGAAATGCTTCGAATCCATAAATCAAGGTTCGATACAATGCAAGAAGCACGAAATAATTTTCCAAACTCCTTTTAGAGCAAGTGCTACGCTCTCATAAAAAAAAGTAAGAGGCTCAATTGCGGCTTCCAAAAGTGTCCCAGAACCAACATGACACAATTCACCTTGTACTCGAAAGGTAATCATTGGATTCAGGAGAACCTGATTAGAAAGGGCATACAAACATTAAATATAACTAAAAAGTTTTCTAATAGAAAAAAAAATAGTCTGAAACAAGATAAGGTCAACCCAATGGTTAATAGGCCAAAAAACGAGAACTTAATCGATATTTTTTTTTCTTATAAAAGGATATGAGAAGAAAATAAGTAATTTTGTTCATTTAGAAAGTTTATACAAGATGTTATTGAGAAAATGTGTTTCAACATATATTTATAACGCTTAAAGTCTAAAATGGGTGATGAAGATTCATTTCAAAAACACATTCTCAATGGATAAGATTTATCTTTTATATTTTTATACAAAAATTTAAATATGTAGGGATTCACATTTATCCATAAATTAGGATGTGGTCAGCTCAAGATAATTAAATACAAGTTTATATATTTCTAATAATTTATCTAATGTTTCACCAAATTATGCTAGTTTATTTGATGTACTATATAGCTAATTATTGTCATCTTCTTCTGAAAATTTCCACAAAACATAAACATATGAATATTCAAATGGGGAAATTGTTGTTACATCTAGGTTGGCAATGTTTGTGTCAAGCAAGATGTTATCTAAGATGGCATCAGACATCATGTGCGTGCCCAGAAGCAAATGTACAAAAGATGTCAACCCAGATGTCAACAGACATCTTGTGCGTATTCAGTGCTGCAGATTTGTTTCCTAGTTTGGAGATTTGTTTCCTAAACGTGATAGAGTTCTATCCGTTTTAGGAAGTAAGATTCGTTTCCTAAACGTGAAGATACTCATACATAAAAGTTTTATTCGTTTTAGGAAGTAAGATTTATTTATTTCCCAAAAGTGAAGATACTCTACGATAGTTATCTCTTCGATTTAAGAAATATTCTAGCGCAAGAAAATAAATAGATTTAGCTTGATCATGACCCCAATGATTGTGAAACCCTAGGAGGCGTGTTTACAAGTTGTAGGAGCTATATAACTCGTGAAGATATTCAGAGCTCTTATTGGATCGCGTGCTGACAGACATCAAAATGTCGGATCAAGTTTACCTGTTTTTATATAACTTTGTTTATAGGTTTTGGAGGTTTGCGGATGAGACATATTCTTTATGGAAGCGTGTTATTCATATGAAATTTGTTTGGGATTGGAGGAATTGGAATTTAGCCTCAACTGATAGGTCAGTCACTCTTATATTTTCGGTCATATCTTGTCTTTGGCCAGGGATCCTAGATTTCAGTCTCTTTTTGGAGGTCAAGCTCTTCATTGGAATTTGGGAGATGGATCTCATGTTCATTTTTGGGAAGACATTTGGTTAGGGTACACTGCTCTCTAGTTTTGTTTTCCTCGTTTATATGTTGTGGCCACTTCTAAGGGCAAACGGATCTTGGAGGTGTGGAATAATGGAGTTTGGAGTCTTGGTTTTCGTAGGGCAAACTAATCTAACAAAGGATATTGCTCAAGATGTCTTAGGTAGATGTCTGACTAAAGATGTTCCTCAAGATGTCCATTCAGAAGTTTTGGCCAATGTGATCCTAGAGAAGAATGATTATGATAAAGTGGGAGTTGACAAAACTCAATTTACTAAGAAGGAAGGAATCACCTTCACGATTGCTCAGTTATTGTTAATGACACTGTATTTGAGGAAATGTTAGATGATTCCGAAAAAGAGCCTTTCAGACCCTCAAGTAAGAAATGTCTCTGAAGCACTGTGATATCCGACTCTCTTATATGCACGATGAAGGACTCATAGAAAAATATACTAGATGATCTACCCATCTCAGATCAAGGAGCTTCCTAAAGCCCCCTTTCAGAAGCTATGGTGAAAGAAGATGTTCTCATAGATGTTGAGGCATATGCTATACAAGATGTTCAACAAGAAGCTGGTGTTCAATCTGAAGAAGAGGTCAACCCTGTGGACCTAGATGCTAGCAAGAAGTAGGAGAAGAAGAGAAAAGGAAAAGGTGCTACCCCCATTACAAGAAGAGAGCTGTCAGAAGAAGCTAAAAGCAAAGAGCATGTCATGAATGTCATACAAGATGTTAAGTCGCGAAAGACTGTTCTTGGCACTGGTCCATTGTATCCTCAAATGGTAAGGGAATTTATCGTCAATCTTACCCCTATTTTTGAGGATCCGGATTACCACACAGTGGTGGTACGAGACAAGAAGATTGATGCTAGTAAAGATGCTATAAACACTTATCTAGGAAGGCCTATATCACAACAGAGATCGATTGTGTTCACTCTTCACATAGTGGCCAAGGAGATCATTGGAAATCTAGAGAAGTTCTGGCCAACAAATGGAAAAATCATTTTCTATGAGCTCAGACCTATGTATTCCATCCTCTTTAGGATTGGATTGGAGAATTGGGAACCCTCATCCCATGGTTCAAATCATTACTTCATAATTGGTTAGACTTATTAATTCCATAGGTATGCCATCTCCCTTGAACTGTGGCACATTTGTTATTGACCATTTTGCTTGTCATGCAAGATCATTTGCCACAAAGATTTCTATTGGATTTCCTTCCCTAAATATCTAGACTTATATTGAGCCAACATCCTAAATTATCAAGAGATTCAAAACCAGTTCTATTGATTTTCAACAATAAGTACTTCGAAGACACACATGTTAATGAAGATGTCAAGACATCTGGCAAGAAACCGAAGGAAGGAAGCAACTCTAGAGATCCAAAGTATTCAGGCTCAGTTATTGACAAAGTACGTGTTTCAATTGCTGCCACAGACAACCAAAAGAAGACTTTGGAAGATCTTCTTCAGAACCTGCAGGATGCTCTAGATGTCAAAGAAGATGTTGAATCACAGAACTCCTCCACATAATCAGATCCTCTTTAAAAGTTATGTGTTCTCCTCACCATTTGCTATGAAAATTGTTTTTGTTTGGACATGATAAATTCCTAATAGTATGTTGTAGTTGCTACTATTTTTCCTTGCCCATCTTCTAGAAGTACTTGATGAAAGCCTATATACTTTGTTGCTTTTATATCTTTGGCAACTTTTTGAAGCAATCAGGGGGGGAAGAAGGTATTGTGAGATAAAACATGCTTATATGATGATAATTTTCTTGTGATGATTGAAGAAAATATGTGTTAAAGTGGTGAAGCATGCTAAGAAGAAACTAGTGTTAATATGCAGTGGCGGATTTAGCTTCTCAGATGAGGGGGGCACCAAATTTGTATTATGAAAAATTGTATTATGAAGTTTGGTTTTGATACCCATGAATTGAGTCTAAATACAAAAGAGAAGGGAATTATGAGGTTGAGACTTGTACCTGAGACATACATGCGATTGGATTGAGAAGAATATGAATTTTCTAGAGAAATTGCTTGATTTTTTTTGTTTCTTTTGTGGGTCCTCAATTGTGCCGTCATCACACAAATTACAAATACTCTTTGTAGGTATATATGTTTCTCTTTAAATTTTAATCGAATATAAAAAAGAAATTAAAGAACAAAATTTTGATATTTATCCAAAGTAGTTATACTTATAATTATGAAAAAAGGAAAGATGTGTTAACCACACGGCTAGATCCTATCTAATAGTTATCTTAAGTAGTTATATTATAATTATAAAAAAAATGAAATATGAGCTGTTAACACCACTTCTCTATTTCTCGGGGGGGGGGGGGGCACGTGCCCCCTATGTACCACACCGATCCACCCCTGTTGATATGTGCATCATGCTAAAAGTTTCTTCTCGATCTCTTGTCATCCTATGGATTGAAGTGCTTGCATACAAAAATAGTCAAAGGGGGAGATTATTGTTATACTTGGGTTGATTATGTTTGTGTCAAGCAATATGTTATCTAGGATGTCATCAGACATCGTGTGCATGCCCAACATCAAAGATAGAAAAGGTGTCAACCTAGATGTCAACAGACATCTTATGCGTATCCAGTGCTACAGATTTGTTTCCTAGTTTGCCCTAAACGTGAAGATACTCATGCAATGGAGTTCTATCCATTTTAGGAAGTAAGATTCGTTTCTTAAACGTGAAGATACTCACGCATAGGAGATCTATTCGTTTTAGGAAGTAAGATTTATTTGTTTCCCAAAAATGAAGATATTCTGCGCAATGTTCTAAAAATCGCGCCTGGACGCCATCTAAGCGGACTCCATCTAAGCGGGCGCCTAGGCGCCAAATTTGACTTCGCCGACCCGACTTGGTATAGTCGGGCGGACCAAGTCGGAGCACCCGATTTCTAAGAATTAAACGGGTCAGGCGGCCGATTAATCGCGGGTCAACGACTTGCCAACACGGGTCGGCGCACCTTGTCAACGCGGGTCGACGGGTTATGACTGGTCAAGGAGCCATATTAAAAAAAATACTTACTCGGCCTGAGCCTTAAAGGCCCAAAGACCCTAAAAGCCCAAATAGACTAGAAGCCCAACACGTGGTTGTTGGCTAACTTTGAAGAGTTTGTTGCTTGGTTCCACTTTTATAAGGGAAAAGTAAAAAAATGTTTGCACTTTCTACCGATGTGGGACTGTGTATTTGCAATTTATTTCTAATAAATAAAAAACAAATCCACGTGTGAAGTGGTTCGTGAAGTGGTGTTTATGCATGATCTTTTTATGAGAACATAAATATAATATAATATATATTATATATCCACGTGAGTGGTGTTTGTACATGATCATTTTTATGAGAACATAAATATAATGTAATATATATTATATAGGTTTTAAAATATTTGTTATTATTTTTAATATAATAAAATTTATAGTTTAGATTTATATATAGTAATATATCTATTAAAAAATTAGAAAATATATAAAAATACAAATCCGATTAATCCCCGATTAATCCCCGTCTAGTCCCCGATTAATCCTCAACGGCCCTAACCGCCCGACTAGCGCCTAGCGACTTTTAGAACCATGATTCTGCGATAGTGATCTATTTGATTTAAGAAAGATTTTAGTGCAAGGGAACAAATAAATTTAGATTGATTATGACTCCAACGATTGTGAAACCCTAAGAGGCATGTTTACAAGCTGTATGAGCTATATAACTCGTGAAGATATTTAGAGCTCCAATTGGATCGCGTGTTGACAAACATAAAGATGTCGGATCAAGTTGATGGACATCTTTGTTAGTTTTGTGCCCTAGGCCAATCTTTTCATGTATGACATTATCATTTATTAATACACTGGCACTTTCATTATCATTTTGTTAAATGTTAATTGCACGAATAATCGACTGTTTCTAAGATCATCAAGTACGTGACTTGATAGTGAAACTCTTAGAAGAAAAAGAGTATTATTTCAATGATCCCCGGCCTTACCGATATACTAAGACTAGTATGATGTTGACTGATGATCACATTTTACTGATCATTCATATTGGATATGAAGTCAGATCATAGATGCCATTTAGGGAAATGGTATTAGATGACCCACTGTGAGAATACTACATATGAACTATCATGAGTATTTCTCAGTACCGTAATATGACTTAAGTTCTTGGACCTTATAGTCGTCATGGATTTATACATAGGTGGTTGTGTGTCTTGATGCAGTTCAACGTTGTCTTTAACCGGGCAACAATAAAGATTGTTGTAGAATACATAATTGTCTATGTGAGGAATGTGAGCGACTGATAAGGGATTTATCACTCATGTAAATATGAGAGATACCGTTTGGGCCCCTTGATAAGTGAGACTGCAGAAATGCATGGCCACGAGAATTGATAATGAGTTATCACTTGCAGTCTACTTAAGATCAAGAACTTAACGATCGAATAAAATAAGGATGACGATCCTATGCCTTATATTCGATCGAGATATCGATGACAAAGGGATTAAGATATTAACGGTAAAAGGTTAAATCGGATTGACGATCTTCATACAACTTTGGGAAGCCATAATGCTTTGCTAGACGCCAATTGTGACATGTGGACGAAACGGGGATTTCGGGCTCACTGCCAACGTTGTATGAGCTTACAGGGTCACACACAACAACAAGCCCAAAATCGTGTTGGACTATAGAAGCCAATTAAGTGAATATAATTATATTATATTTGATATAATATAAATGTATTAATTTCTCGTTTTCTAATTACTAATATAATTAAATTATATTAGGAAGACAAAATGAAATAAATGTATATATATATATAAGTATTTATTTCAGATTAAACTTTGGAATAAAACATATATTCATTATATTTATTTACTGATTTTGTTTTATAATTCAGTTAATAATTTTTGAATTTTAGAAATTCAAATAAGTTATTTTTGGATTCCACTACTCCCAAAAATATCTCCACGTATCTGATTTCGTAACCCACTTTGGATTTTCGAAATCAGATATAGTGGTTACGTTTTGAGAGAGGGGGTTGAGAAAAACTAGAGAGAAAGGAAAAGAAAAACGAGAGAAAAAGGTTTCTGATTTTGGTGCTAGCACACAAGGATTTTCCAACTGAAATTTTGGTTTATTTATTCAGCTAGAGTGTACGTGAGCATGAGGACACTCCCGTTTCAAAGTTTCTGTTCCACGCTGACTTTGTGCTATGGAGATTATTGCCGATCTGTGGCGGCCTTTGTTCAGGCGACTGGGAACACATCTGTTCGTCGCGTTTCCAAGGCCAAGGAGTTTAAGGCCAAGGAGGGGCACCAATCCAATTCGGCTGACGCAGGTATTTGCACGAAGGATGGCTTAGGAGCAGGCAAGGAGGCACGATTTGTAAAGGAACGGAGGTCGAAGGTGGTTTTCAGCATGAAGAGGAAGAAATTACACCGAGTTCGGCTTGGCCACGTTTCGGATTCAACGGCTACAAACTCTATTCCGGTTGCGAAAAACAGAGCATCTCCAGATCGAGTTACAGAGACTACAACTGGAGATTTGCCGGCCGAAGTGGATGGAAAATCTGAGTCCGAGAACTCCATGGATCAACCTCACGAGTTCCAGACGATTCCGAATAGGATTTTCATCTGTAATTTACCGTACGACACAAAGGAGGATTGGGTTCTTAAAACCTTCGGTCCGTTTGGTGAGATTTCATCCTGCTCTATTCCGAGTCGTACAAATGAGGGAGGTAAGTTTTACGGTTTCGTCACCTTTGCATCACCAGCAGCCGCAACCATGGCCGTTACAACATACAATGGGTTCAAGCTTAATGGTCATGTGTTGTTTGTTGCTCTGGCGCGTCCTCGTTCGTCATTGGATATTCGTTTTAAGGATCGAAAGTTTACTCCGGCGAAGGTTTTGCTCGGGAAACACAAAACTCCGGTTGGTTTCGAAGGAGTGTTGATGGAGGTCGTAATTCCGGCTACGATCCCGGCCATTGATGAATCTTTTTTGATTCGTTTGACCCAAGAATCACGCCATTTCGATTTTCGAATTCCCCTTGATTCGAGGGATTCTGTTTCACGAGATTTGGTTGCGGCTTCTGCAAATCCCAACGATTCGTGTCGTGATGAGGAAGAAGGTCAAAACGCGGGTGTTACAGTCGTTTCGGACAAGGGCGAAGCTGCGGCTCTTAATCGCGCTGTGGTCGAGGCCCATCCTGATGCTAAGGCCCGCGGTTCTGAATTGCTTATGCAGGGCCCAACAACGGGTTCATGAGCTCCAGCCCAGACGCAGGAGCCTGGGAACGTTATTGATCCTCTCTCTTTGGACTTGGGCTTGGGTGGAAATCAGTTAGAAAAATCTCATCTGCTGGCCCACGTAGACCCAAGTTTGGTGTCCGTTTTCAATCGAATTGGAAATGATCTTGGCTCGTTACCAATACTGTTTCTGGAAGTCGGGTTGCAAGGAAGTCTATAGAAGGAAGCCTTGGAAAAACTGGTAGAGCCAAAGAAACGTGGACGTCCAAAGAAGGGTCACTCGAAGGTGATTGTTTCACCAACCGTGGTCTATCAGACGAGAGCCAAGACCTCTGCTGATAGAGGGGGATATTTTGGGACGTTTTATTGTGGACGCTTCCAAAAAAGATAGCTCGGGCAAGTGGAGTTACAGCTCGAAAGTTGGTCATAAACCTGTTGATCTTTGTGCTTTGGCGTTTGAGAAGGATGCCGAGGGCAGGACGAACAAGGAGTTTTTGAAACCGACTTCTGAACTTGCTATATCTCCTGTTCCGGTTTTTAACCAGTTTACTTGTTTGAATCCGGATAGGAAATAGGCAAGACATTTTTCTCTTGTATTTCTCATTTTTGTTTTACGCTCTTGGAGTTGGTAATGGTCTGAGGAAAGGAGTTGTTTTGGATCCTTTCTTGCTTTGTTCTATAGCCTTATAGAACATTTGCTTAATAAATTTTTTAGCCTATAAAAAAAAAAGCACACAAGGATTTTGGGAAGAACTTGTTGGCGTGGATACCTGAAGAGGACGGATTCTTTTCAAGACGGCTCGACATCGTCAAGTAATCAGAGTGCTCTTGGTTTCGAACCAGGCTCGAAACTACAAGAGGTAATCTCCATTTAATTTTCATGTGTCGGTTTATTCTGAATTACATGGATCCTAAGGATTTTCTAGGGATTTTATAATTTCCGCTGCATTTTTGGCACCCTAGAATCCTTCAATCTTGACAGCCATCTTGTGCGCGCATGTCCTAATTTGAAGGTAAGTATCTTATGTTTCATATTTTGAAGATACTTCTATTCTAAGCATCAGATTTGTTTTAGGAATTGTTTCGTAGCTCGAAGAGACTTCTATTCTAAAGATATGTTTGCTTTAGCAATTGTTTCAAGTTATGGAAACTTGATTTGAGTTAGATCGTGACTCTAAGATTTAGAAATCCTAGAGAGGCACGACTATATTAGATGGAGCAGCTATAAAAAAGCATAAAGTATCTCCATTATCCATTGAAGGCCATTGTTATGATCTGTGGATCATTATTATTGTATGTGAAAGACGTTTTTGTTCGTCGTTCCTAGTTCATGATTTCAGAGCTCTTAAACGTGTTGGATTAGCATGCTGAGAGGCTGAATAAATTGAACGAATAAGATGTTGATGTTCTCATCCACGATTTGTAATTGAAGAGTGATTGAGTTGTCCAAAAACTCAAAAGTTTGTGATTAGTCAATATGTTACATTTTATGAGGAGGCTTTGTTGCATGCAAAGTGTGAGAGATGCAAGGATGATTCTCCTATTTGTAGAGGTGATAGACTGATAGTTATGATGAAGATAAATAATATTATCTTTGTATGGAGTTTGGAGCTTCTAGTTCACAAGCTGGTAGTTCTTTAGAGATGCATCGGATGAGAAAATTTGTAGATGGTGCAACTTGTGCATTTCTAGTGATTGATTATGATGTTTTACCACATTCAACAAGTTTTGGTGATGATAAAAAATATGAGTGGAAGGACACCATGTCACGCCCCAAATCCGGTTTTGACCGAATTCGAGACGCGACTAAAGATTTACAGTAACAAAAGAGGAAATAAGATAAATAAAGTTCCAAAATAAAATAAAACTTCTAAAAGGCAAGAGTCGCGGCTCAACCAGTAAAGTACACAAGTCCAACAAGAAGAGAAAAAAGGTGTACGTCTCTAAAACTAGCTAAACCCTCAACAGCTCCCCAGCTTCGAGAGTCCGGCTATTACTACTCCCGCTCAACACCTGAAACACCACAAAGACAGGAGGGGTGAGCTTGCGCTCAATAGGAAAAGTAAAAGAACTCCAAACACGCCGTTTAACCTCAAGGTAAATTTTGTAATTAGGGTAAACTAGGGATATGACCCAATAGAATGCCTTTAGGCAAAACCCTTACTAGTCAAACCACACAATATGAAACAACGTGTAATACACACAGACCAAACCAGGGAAAAAGGCACACAGCAGAACACACATAGAATCCATAGGACGGCACACAGCAAATAACGGGGAAGGGTCCGGACGAAACGCACACATATGTCGTCAACTCCATCGATTTGCACACAGCTGATTATATCGCACTGGAACACACAGCGTTAGTCACGACATCTTCCTCCTCACACAGACGAAGGGCGCCACTCTCATGTATAACTGGAACTCCATCGATTTGCACACATCTGATTATATCGCACTGGAACACACAACGTCAGTCACGACATCTTCCTCCTCACACAGATGAAGGGCTCTACTCAACGTAAATATGAAACCGATTTGCACACAGCCGCTTATATCGCACTGGAACACACAGCGTCAGTCACGACATCTTCCTCCTCACACAGATGAAGGGCGCTACTCTCATATGTAACTGGAACTCCATCGATCAATCCCATCCCGGATTATGAGTCATCTAAACACGCCATCCTTGGTCTCGATATGATTATCCATCCGGCTACGCCGTCTCTTAAACACACACAGGGTTTCGCACACAGCACACTCACTGATGGTCTCGGTATACCAGCCGAACCATCTTAGCATACACCCGGTCTATCACTCACCCGGTCATTTCACAAACAAGGGTTCACATAGTCACACATGGCACACTTGCCCACACAGTCACATCATGAAACATCGATGATAGTTCTATTTAGACTCTCACACATCAATCATGATATAATTTAGATTCTCACACAGCGATTATGACGTTAATTAGACTCTCACACAGCGAGTAAACACACAGCACACAACTCTAGGACCTAGACATGGCCCGTCTATCAGCACATCAATTTCCCAGAAAGTACAAGCAAGTCAAACGGATATCAGAACATGTTCTTTCCCAGTATTATCAAGACTCGTCCAATTAAACTAATAATATAACAGTTTTACCTATGTGTCACTAAGACGTTCCGATTATTAAAAACCCTAGTCATGCATACTAGTTCGTTCCGGTTATTAATAACCCTAGTCATGCATACTAGTTTACCAGTCCGTAATTAAGGAGGGGTCGATACTTTCCCTACCTCAAGACGATACCACAGCAGCATCTCCTAGCTGCTGACGACCGGGCCAACACCGTCTTCCAGGGCGAAGTCCGCGTCTGGGTTTAACTCCGGTCTTTTCTTCGATCGAGCCGGACTCTAATTTAAAACGAAAGCCACAATTAAAACCGGTTTCACAATTTGATTTAGAAGGTTACGACAGTTTCGATTTAAATTCAAAAGTTGCCATTTAGACTCGAGCGGGCTAAAAGCGGGATTACGACGAATCGGGTTCGAGTATTCGAGCCCCGAGCACCGCACCCGGTACACGTTTACCGAGGCATGAATCTCGGTGTACTGGTTTCGTGGCACGATTCTGAGGTACAGGTTTCGTGGCACGATTCCCGAGGTGCCCGACTCAACGTTCCACTTTTGTCCCGTTTTAAGTCCGTTTTACATTCTGGCTTAAACATCCAGATTCCAAGTTCAAGTTCCCAAAACTGTTTCAAAGTCCCAAGATCCTTCAGATTTGTCCCACAATTTAGCTTTAAAACCGTTTTTAAATCAGATAACAGCAGACTCAAAAATCTAGTTTTAGTTTCACTCTGACTTCGTTTCAAATCATTTCCCTTTTAAATTTCATTTCCAAATCAAGTTTTCTGTTGCAGCTTAGACTTGAACCCACAGCAACTCGGAAACAAAAACCAAAAGAAGGAAGAAAGGGGAAGTCGGGTTTGAGTCCGGTCAAAGCTCACCGTGAGGAAAAATAACGGTGGCGGGGATGGGTGATTGCAGTGCCTCGGGAGGCCGACGAGGGTTTCGGCGGTGTTGAATCGGCCGAGCTTCTCCGGCGGCGGGGCGGTGGCTGCGACGGAGCACTCCTTAGATCCGCCCCGGCCCGGCTAGCTCATCTCGTCTCCGGACGAGCGCGGCGGAGCTCGGGCGACCGAGGGAGATGGATGGGGAAGCTCGGGGACGAGATTGACGGCGGGTTGAGTCTGACGGAGAGGAGAGACAGAGAAATGAGGGAGAGGCGGCCGGATCATGTGGTGGTGTGGGGCTTTGGGTGGTGGCGCGCCGGAAAGAGTAGAACCAGAAGAGAGAGAGAACGCTGTCGGGAGAGAGAGAGGCTGCCGAAAGAGAGAGTGAAGGAGATGAGGGTTTCAAAACCCTAAAAAACACCTTTAATACTCCGGGCTTGGGCCGAAGAAGGTGGGCTCGCAGCTGGGTTTGGGCCACACGGCCCAAGGCGTCAGGGCTGGCCTGGCTCTCACAGCCCAAGGCAAAAGGAAGACCGGCTGGGTCGGCTGGCCGGATCAGGGCCGGGTTGTTGGTCGGGTCTGGCCCAACCCGGTCCAGTTTTATTTATTTTTTATTATTGTTATTATTATTATTTTTAAAATCAAACTGATTCAAAAACCCTTTTTTTTTTAACGAATAAAAGATCAAACCCAAAATTCACCCTCGACGTTCCAATCGAACAAAACTTAAAACTTAAACCGTTTTAAACCGGAGCGGTCTTCACACACCATGGATGAGGATACGCCATCTCTTCGTAAAAATATGCTTTGGAACTTGTTACACTTCCTAAGGGAAAGAGGTCGATAGGGTGCAAGTGGATTTTTACAATGAAATACGAGATTCCAAATTCCAAATATAATTGTACAGGTATGCGATACAAATAAATATTAATGGCCTAAGGATGTCTGCAATTATATGGTGTTGACATATTGAAGTTTTCTCTCCGGTGGTAAATCACACTTCTATCTGAATGTGGCAGTTATGTTGGGTCTTTACGATCCAATGGAGAACGACGAGGAGGTACAGCTTCTACCCATTTTGTCACCAAGGTGGAGAATGTAAATTTTGGCTCCAAAACACTGAGGCCTATAGTCTTGATCCCATTTAAACCAACTTCTTTATGTTGCTTATTGGGGAACATATCAAGATGTGGCAGTTGTATTTGATGAGATAGAGAGAAAAGCAAGAAAAACATAGAGGTGTTCTTGGTGGTTACATCTTGGGTGGTGGAAACAAGAAAGTGAGAGAGAATTACGAGATGTGGGGGATGATCTTCTTCCTCTTATTGGCGATGTTATCTTGATCAGATTGTGTTGCTAAGAAATAAAGGATTAAAGGTGAGTGTGTCGTGGGAAATCAAGAAGACCACGAACACATCTTGTTCTTTGGTGATGGTGTGTGGTGTGCTAGTAAATCAAGAATTGGTTATCTTCTCGGGTGTACATAATTTAATATGATAATATATTTGCATAATTAATGTAAATTTTTCTCATTTATATTAATTAAAATAGAGATTAGTAAATGTTTGTTAATCATGAAAAAGGTAGTGATGTCGAGCTCTAGGGTTTGGGTCTACCCAGCGACAGTACAACTATGAGTAACAATGACTAACACGTGAGGAAGACGACCACAAGCTCCAGAGGTAAGGTTCTCTCATCCGAGGGACTCTGGCATGCGCCGGTAGGACTTAGACTCCTTCTCTCCGGGAGGGTATAGGGATTCCAAGACCGAGAAAGCCACTGGTGGTGGCAATGTGAATTATAGATACTGGGATGTGGATGTGTTGTAATTCCTCTTATCTTCATGCTCTTCTACAAAGACTTTGATATCGGAAACCCCAAAGAAGTGTACTATCTCCTTGTGTCCCTAGTGTAGCATAACATGGCGATTCTTGGGGGCAAGGTTTAGGAGTTATTCGGGTTCATCATGGCGGTGACATTGGTGAGAGGCCTTTCGCAGGAGAAGGTGGTGAGGTTTGTTTAGCGGTCCATGGATATGACAGTGCCTAACTTGGTCGGGCTTACTTCGTCATTGGCCATCAGAGTCGTTTATACACAGACGAAAGTCTCTCAACCCCTCTAACTCGTATGTTTGTGTGCACTAGGTTGGAAGGACATAGCTGGGGGATCAATAGTCCTCGAACCTAAGTACCCTGAACGGGGGATGATATGCCGATTCCTTGTTGGCCAGTTAGTAGGACGGGACAAGGTATATGATCTAGGCGAAGGAAGCCCAAGATTGTTCATTGTCGAGGCTCATGAGGGAAGGCAGGCCAAGGAGGTAAGCACCCCGCCTCTCTCCATAAGTGAGGTAGTAGATCCACCACGTATCAACATAACGAACTTTTATCATGTTAGAATCCAACACTTCTTGAAGGGGTCTAACAAATATCAGAAGGTGACGAAAGTTGGGTTTGAGGGAGACTGTACAATCCAGATGAGCGTGTCAAAGTTGGCCAAGCCTTTGTTCTCTTTTTCATGCGACTACCCAGTGATCGTGATCACTATAACAACCATATTTTGAAGAAAAAAAACACACTAGAATGAATTGACGTTTCTTCACGTACTATTAGTTTTAAGTTAACATTGTCACTTTCTACTTTGCCCAAAGAAGTATAGGCTTATGTTTAGTTTTGACGTAATATTTTGGAGTGAATTGTGATCGTTGTCTGTAGAACCTACTTCAAGTTGTTTTCTTGAACAATTTTATCTTTAATATGTCTTATTTATGTTTTATAAAAAAAGAAGTAAACTTTGGTTAAAAGTTTAAATAGATTTAAATATATACATTTATTAATTTCATGATTAAATTTATGAATAATGAAATGTTATAAAAATGATTATTTTAAAGAATAACAATGAAATAAAACTTAATAAAAGATTATCTTAGTCAAACATGACCTTTAGCTTAAACGGATTTAAGGTCAAAGACCAATTTCACCTCAAATCAATCTTAATTGGTATTGAATAAAAAAAATCGTTTTCAAAATTTAAGTCCCTCAATAACAATGCGAATTGATCATAATTTAACTTCGATATGTACACACACTCTTTTAGAGAAGAAGAAATGGCGAGAGCTTTTCTCTCAATCGACCTTCAGGCTTCCTATGTCCTTAGGCATCCTCCTTCAAGACTCCCATCTTGTCCATCCACCCCCAATCGATCACCATCACCTCCTCATCCCAATCCCCTGACGATCGATTGGTCGCCACTCGTTTCATCGTCTCTTCTGTCGCGAGCTTATTTCTCTATCTATGGTGGATCTACTAAGGTCCCAAATCTCCTTCGCCGCCATTCGGTCATCCAAGCTCATCGGAGGCCCGACCCTGATTCCGGCGATGAGGTTGTGGTGCACCCGATCACTCGGGGCCTCCATGAAGAGCCGTTCCAGCCTCATTTGTTGCATCTGAACACTGAAACTCACGATCTAGTTCATGGAGATTGGAATCAACCGCTGGTTTTGAAGGTGAGGCCGACGATGGAAGACAGTGGGGTCTCCTCCGTAGTTTCTGTAGCAACCGGTGAAAAATGGAAGGTGGCGTTGTGTCGTCGTAGATCAATAATAGGAGCTCATTTTTCCCACACAACCCGACGAGGTTTGCTACGCAACCTCGGCAGGTCCAATGATGCCAGACGAAAGAACAGACGTTGTTGAAGAGACACTTCCTATCCCGATAAGATCTGACAAAATCTGATCCCATATATCTTTTTTTCCTGGGGATCTCCTTGGATGTCTAACATCTTGCTTACTTCCCTTGGATGATATCCACAGAAGAACCAACATGTTTGTTAGACAAAACATACATGTCTGAGTCCCGGTAAAAAATATGTAAACAGTGAGAGTAACACCCTTTGTTGGATAAAAAGATCCACCACTCAAAAATGATTTTCAATATCCAGACATTTAGTTAAAATGGTAGCGTCTTGAGGTTATGTGTCACACTTTTAGTTTTTTCATTAATGATATTACCAATCATCTTTAATCAAGTTACAACCATTCTAAAAAAAACCTGGACATGTCAGTTTTTCGTCTTATAAGTTCTTAGCTGCAATAAACCTCAGTATAGCCTTATGAGCTGGACCTCGCATCTGCGGGAGACTCCAAGTAACTGCAATTTCACCTACGACTAAAAGGTGTTCTTAGAGACGGGTCGTGGCAGGTGGTCGTCTTGACAGGTGGTCGTGTCGGGCGTAGAGACGGCGCTGACACGACTCGCAGGCACGGCTCGTCGTGTTAGCTGGGGGGGGGGGGGGTGGTTGCAGCTGGTCGTTGCTGGTTCCAGCAACGACGCGTCTCGTCGTGGCAGACGCCAACGGCTAGTCGGTTGGCCATTCACGACCCACCACGTGTCGACGCCGACTCCCAAAAAACCCTATAATTTTGTATAAATACAGATCCACCCCCAAGCCAAGTTTCACCCTCTCATTACTTGTTTGAAGCTCTCATTCCTCCATTCCTCATCAAATTCTCTCCTTTTTTTTTTTCCTACATTCGCAATGGACCCTCTCCGATTCGTATCCGAGACGTTGGAAGACGAAGACGCCGATTTTCAACACACCGAAGAGGACGTCATGGCCAACTACATGTCGTTTTCCCAACTCCTCCAATCGGGCCACTCAACGTCGCTTCCTCCATACACCCCGCCCACTCAATGGCAAGAGTCGCAAGCGCAACCTTCCCAATTCGTTCCGGCCACTCAACCTTCTCAATCCGGTCCGACGCAATCGAAGAGGAAGGGGAAGAAGGCTGCATCTTCCTCGGGCCCGAGAGCACCTCCGCGGCCGAAGTGGTCCGTAGGGGAGGAGATAAGATTGGAAAGTGCGTGACTCAACAATTCTCTCGACCCCATCAACGGGAAGAACCAGAAGAATGACATGTACTGGAAAAAGGTACATGCCGAGTACGAGTCGGTCAGACCGGCAGAGGACCCACCTCGGACGTGGATGGCGTGCAAGGATCATTGGCATAAGGTTAAAGGCCAAATCAGCAAGTACGAGGAGAAGTACACCAACTTTGGGAACGAGCTCACAAGAGGGAGGAACGAGGTTGACGTCCTAGCAGGCGCTGATCAGGCGTGCCTGGAGGAGGAAGGGCACGTGTTCAAATTCAAGCATATGTGGCAGATCGTGAGGGGGAAACCAAAGTTTTCGACCAAAAAGGTTCCAGAATGTGACATCCCCGACCTCGACCTCAACCTCGACGCCGAAAGTGAGGCAAGCAAGCGGACAAGGATGGATGAGTCTCGCACCTACACTTCTGGAGACGGGTTCGACCACGAGTTGAACTCGTTTGCAACCGAGGAGCGTCCGATCGACCAGAAGAGAGACAAGGCCAAGGCTCGAGGAAAAGGCCAAGCCTCGAGGCAAATGGACCCCCCACCCCAGGCGGCGGCAGTGGTACCTCCCGAGCAAATGGAGTTCATCCACTCCCTTGCCGATAAGAAACATAATCTCGTCGATAGCAGAAGGATGATGCAGAAGGAGGTCATGGACACCTTGACCGAAGTTCTTCGCCAAGACACCACCAACATGGGCGAGGATGAAAAGGCGGCTCGTGCCTTTCTCATTCAAAGCCTCGGGAAGCGTTTGGAGTTCTTGGGTTAGGCAAGACTTCAATTTAGTTTTAGTTTTTAATCTATCTAATAAATTTTTTAATATAGTTGTTTTCTTATGTACTTTGGATTTTATTTAAATTAATAAAAAAATTAAAATTTTTTTATCGGATTCTCGGTGTGTAGACCACCTCGATAAAATTAATTAAAAGTGTAATTTTATTCGGTTGGATCGACGTGGTTGGGAAGCGGGTTAATATTTTTGGAGCAAACGCAATCGAAAAAGAAAATAAATTCTCTTTAAAAAAAAGTGTACTTTTTTTTGTAACATCCCGCCGTCCCACACAGGGCCCCATGCGCGGCGATGTTAGGTCTGCAGCCCAATATGTTAGTCTTAGTACCGGTAGTTCAATCCCAAATGTATATATCATCGTTAGCAATAAAATTAAAGCGACTTTATATTACTTATGTGTTGGAGTAATATATCAATGTGTGCTTTGATCTATGCCCACCATGCGAATAGAACCATAGATCGAGATAGATCACACTCGATGAGTCCCTAGTCAACAAAGCTTCACTAGAAGCGACTAGTATGAAAGATGGCTCTTTATGGCTTACGTTCTGTTAGTCATTGGAATGGGATTCCGGAGTCTAATCATAGATATCATGTGGGACATGATATTGGACGACCCGACATGAATATGTGCCATAGATCAAGTCATGAACATATTCATTGTCGTAGATTGTCATGTATCCTTAGACCAAGGAGTCTTTGTGATCGTTATGTAGTCAACAACTGAGTTTGACCTGAGCCTAACGTTGTCCGTAACAGGGCTTCCATAACGGCCAGGATTGGCTTGGGGACGGGCTACATGAATGACACGAAAGACGGCTAAGGGATTTATCCCTCATACTAAGGTATGAGAAAGATATCGGTTCTCGGCCGCTTGATCGAGAGTGACTGAAAGAATAGCATGGCCATGCACATGATACTGGGTATCATATCTTCAGTCATCTCACATATCAAGGAACAGTGATTGAGAATAATAAGGATGACGGCTCTATGCCTTATCTCAATCAGGATATCGGAGATAAAAGGATAATGACAGGGACGACGGAAAGGTTAGAATCGACAGGGACGATTCGTTATGCAGTGTCAGACAATACTAAAGTCTCGTTAGTTGCCACTTAAATAGGATCAAGTAAAATGAGATTTTACGTTGATCTATTGACATGCATAAACCTAAGGGTCACACCGGAGGATGAAACTCATTGACACATTTATGGAGAATGGCCAAAAGGGAGTTGTCTCGGGACATGACCAAAACTGGGTTTTGGGTCATGTGCCCGTAAGTGAATAGGACTTTACGGATCGAGACAAGGCTTAGAGTCTTGGGATTGATCGCATCGGATAATGTTGGACATTTCCGGTATGGAAGGCTTGGAGGCGATGAGCGAATCACGGGACCTCGTTGGAAATGGCCACGAGCCATGTTCCAAGAGGCCCATGAAAGGCCCATGCAACCAAGGCCCATGGAACTAATTAATCAAGTCTTGATTAATTAGTACTAAGTGAGCAAGACAAGGATTAAGGTGTTGGTGATTCACCACCTAACCCAATCTTGTCTTGCCATACTTTGTCCTATTTACATCTTACTTGTCACCATGCTTGTCCCATGCCTTTAGTTGGACAAGTATGAGGTTTGTTATGTTTAAGTCATCTTTTTTCAACATAAAAAACAAAAGACAAGAATAGGAAACACAACTTCTCTCCCCCTTCCCTTGCAATTTCGGGTTTGGCAAGCTCCCACCTCCATTTTTGTGTTCTTGAGTCCTCAAAGAGAAGAACTACGTGGCTTTGATTCCCATGTGGATACGTAGGCGTCTTGGAGACTCAAGCCAATCATTTGTTAACCGGTGTTCTTGTTTTGGTAAGAAATAGTGCTGAATTTTTCTCTTGTGAATCCATTCTTTGTTAGTTGTTTCATGTCTCTTGGTTTTCATTGATTTTCCGCTGCGAGTTGGTTCATCTCCAACCCTACCTTGAGACCCAATAGTGGTATCAGAGCCGTGCTACCTTCGGGATTCACAAGACGGTGTTCAAAGTTTCGGTTTTGCTTGAAAGTTTCATTTTTGGCATGTTGTTTTGCTAAATTGTTTGATAACATGTTTTAAATTCTTGTTTATGGATTTAATGCATGTAAAATGAATTTTTGAAAATTATTTCAAATCTGGAAATTTTGAAAAAAAAATTGATTTTTCGGGTCTCGGGGAGCCGAAACCGAGACCGAACGGGGCTCCGTTGGACGGAGCTAGGCCAAGCATGACCATTGGATGGTTGATATGCCAAGGCTAAACCGTTTTGTTAGTTATGACGAGTTTGGAACCGTCATGGCGAACTCGAAGATCAAATGTTCAAAAGTTTCATTTTTGAAAGGTTTCGATAAACCGAGCATCAAAGATTTTCGAAACTTGGCTATTAAATGAAACTGGAAAATCACATGATGTTTGATAACATGATTGTTTGATAACACGATGTTTGATGTGATGTTGGCATGGTGTACATAATAGCCCCGAGCTCGATTTGATTATTTATCGCTTTTCACGGCCTGCGAGACGTTAGAGTAAGCGTATAATTATTCTTTCAGGATGTGGTCGTTGAACCACTTGTTTGTAATATTTATTTATTCCCGACCTGCGAGTCGTGTATTAAATTGTAATATTTTACTCAAGACGAAGAAAGGACGAAAAGGTCATTTGGTGGCTTTTCGGGTGATAGCATCGGCTTGGAGTTGGTGGAGCTCAAGAAGCTAGTGGGAGTTAGTTTAGGGGTTATTATGTGCACGTTTATCGCTTTATGCTTGGTTTAGTTTATGCATGACTAATTCTATGTGTTTTAGAATTGCATGCTTAACTTTATTTACCGAGCATATCACCTCACATGCAAAGATAAAATTGGAATTTTAATCCTTGTGTGTGAGCCCTTAGAATCGTCATTACATTGGATGTAGTTGACGGGTTCGAAGGAAGAATTACATTGGATGTAATTTGAGGCATCATTGCATTTGGAATGTAGTTGATGTGCTCATCGCATCTAGGATGTGTCAAAGTTTTAAACACAACCGGACAAGTAAAAACGGGTCATGTCTGATACCTCCCAATTATCAACACTTTACTACCTCCCCGTCCTATGGGTGTCGTGCGCATTAGCGGAGCATCCATGGGAAAGCAGGGTAGTAGGTTTGGACGACATATGTGGGTGTCGTGCGCATTAGCGGAGCACCTACATAGTGACGGGCCATAGTTGAAAATTGGTGGACCCGACTACGATTCTCAGCCTGAGGTTGAGCTAGGGTAACAGATAGGGTAAGTCGTGTACATAAGTACATACCCTAGCCAAGAGTCACATTGGATGTGATTGGATGGAGTCCTACCTACATAGCTCGATTAAGTGGTGAGCATTAATTCAGCTTAATCGAGTGAATCAAGGATCTTGGTTTCAGATTCTAAAGGTTTAGAATCGATTGTTGGTGTTTAAGCTTGATCTTCATAAAATTTATTCAGTTTTCTGATTGAATTTTATCTGTTGTAGATCAAATGGAAAATTCAGCGACCATTAATAGTTTGTCATTAAAAACCATTCTTGACAGGGTCAAGCTAAATGGGACAAACTATTTGGACTGATACAGAATTTTGAGGATAGCCCTCAAGTCTGAACGCAAAGAATATGTCCTTGACAAGGCTGTCTCTAAGACCACATCAGAGTTACATGAAGTGTCATTAACTGTTGAGAAGAATATATCAGGGATCTGGGATCCAAGGATATTCTGATGGTAAACAAGGGAATTGGAAGTGGCAAGGGCGGGGCCCATGCGCACTTGACAGGAAAGATGAGACACCTAAGAATGTCTGCTTCTACTGCCAGCAGCCTGGTCATTGGAACCGGGATTACAGGAAGTTCACGGCTGATCTGAAGAAGGGCAGTGAGACTACGCCTTCATCAAATAGCCTGGATGATCTGAAGAAGGGCAGTAGGGCTGCGCCTTCATCAGGAAACCTGGATGATCTAAGGAAGGGCGGTGGGACCGTTCCTTCATCCGGTATTAACTCTATAGACCTACATATCTCTACTTCCAAAGATTCATGGGTATTAGATAACAAGACTGAATCTCACTCATGCACTAACATATAGTGGCTGAAAGTAGAAGAGGTTTGGAAAGCACGAAGTGGACCTCAGAGTTATGGCAACTACTGTAGGATCCATGAGTCTTGCTTTGCCAAGTGGCCTTGTCTTAGTATTGTATAATGTATATTGCATACCTACTTTTAGTAGGAATATTATATCTGTATCCGTGTTTGACAAGGAATGATATAATGTTAATATTGGAAATGAAGTTTTCAATGTTCTATGCAATGATATGTTTTATACCAGTACTGACTTGGTTGGAGGATTGTACATATTAGATATGGGTAACAATGCCTCAAGTTCTATATATTACATTAATACCAAGAGGTCTAAATCCAACGATTTAAACCTAACTCTGTTATGGCACTGTCATTTGTGTCGCATAAACAAGAAGCGCCTATCAGCACTTCAGAAGTGCGGGCTTTCAGGTTCATTCGAATTCTATTCGATCGATAGGTGCAAGGTTTGTTTGATGGGCAAAATGACTAAAGTGCCCTTTATCGATCGCGATGAAAGGGCGGGTGAATTATTGGGGCTGATACACTCGAATGTGTGTAGACCAATAAGTTCACTTGCCAGGAGGGGTTTTAGATACTTTATCAGATTTAATGATGATTACAGTAAATATGGTTATGTCTATTCGGTGAGACATAAGTTTGAAGCTTTTGATAAATTCAAAGAGTTTAAGACTAAAGTAGAAAACCAGCTCGACAAAGGTATTAAGGCACTGCGATTGGATCGAGGTGGAAAATACTTGACCACAGAGTTATTAGATCATCTAAAAGAGAATGAGATCCTTTTGGAATGGACTCCTCCTGGGACACTGTAGTTGAAAGGTGTAACCAAACGGAGAAATCGGAAATTGTTAGACAATGGTCCGTTCCATGATTTGTTGGACTGATCTCCCAATCTCTTTCTGGGGTTATGCTCTAGAGACGACCACATTCATAGTGAATCGGGCTTCGACAAAGGGTGTGGAAGGGACACCATTTTAAAAATGGTACGAGATGATGCCCGCTTTGTCCTTCCTAAAGATTTGTGGTTGCGAGGCTTATGTGAAACATTTGGTTTCGCCTAAGCTCGAACCAAGATCTGAGATATGCACCTTTGTGTAGTATCCCAAAGCAACAAGGGGATACTACTTCTACAATCCCAGTGAGAACATGGTGTTCGTCGCTTGGGGTGGGCTCTTTATGAAAAATGAGTTTTGTTTCCAAAGACGTCATTGGGAGGACTGTGCATCTCGAAGAAATTAAGGATGGTACAGATCTGTCTAAACCAATTGACAACCCAGTAGAAAGGAGCCAGAGATTGTCGTAGAGTAAGAACCAATTCCTTTTACAATTCCGGAAGGTCCAAGGCGATTTGAAAGGATCAATCTTCCACCTCCAAGATATGGTATCAAGAGGTGACAATGAAGTCATGGTGGATCACGATGATCCAGCCACCTTTCAGGAAGTCATGGATGGGCCCGACTTCGAGTTATGGCTGGGAGCCATGAGGGAGGAAATGCAATCCATGTCGAACAACCGAGTCTGGGAACTGGTTGATCCCATCAATGGTGTGAGGACCTTCTGATGCAAATGGATCTTCAAGGTGAAGATGGACATGGACAACAACCCTCTGACCTACAAAGCTCAACTGGTGGTGAAAGGTTATAGGCAGATCCAATGGATTGACTATGAGGAAACCTTCTCCCTAGTGGCTATGGTCAAAATCGATCCAAATTCTTCTTGACATAACTGTGTATCATAATTACGAGATATGGCAAGTGGATGTCAAAACTTCTTTCCTAAATGGAAATTTGACTGAGTACGTTTATATGTCTCGGCACAAAGGTTTTGACGATCCGAAGAATAAGGGAAAGATTTATAAGTTGTTTAAATCCATTTGTGGATTGAAACGAACTTCTCGGAGTTGGATCCTTCGTTTTGATGAAGCTGTAATTGGATTTGGCTTAATCAAGAACGAGGATGAATCTTGCGTTTATAAGAAGGCTAGTGGGAGCAAGATTACCTTTCTGGTTCTCGTTGAAAACGACATCCCAACCTTGCACGAGACTAAAGCTTGGTTGAGGAAGTGTTTTTCAATAAAGGACTTAGGTGATGCTTCTTATATCTTAAGGATTAAGATATGTAGAGATCGCATCAAGAGGGTCTTGGATTTAAGTCAGGGAACCTACGTGAACAAGGCATTGATTAGGTTCTTAATGCTCGATTCAAAGAAAGGACTCTTACCCACTAGTCATGGCATTCATCTCAGCAAGACTCAGTGTCTAAAGACACCTGATGAGTTGAAAAGGATGATGAGAATCTTATGTGCCTGGGGGCAGGATCGATCATATATGGCATGACATGTATGAGACGGACGTCTCGTAAGCCTTAAGTTGTACCAGTAGACATCAGTCTAACCCGGGGGAAAGATGATGCTGAACTAGTCGTCGAAGGATGAGTTGGGTGTAATAAAAAACTCATCCAGCCCGGTGAATCCATTTTGCGACAACACAAGGGCCATTGCGCAAGCTAAAAGCCCAGATCGCATAAAAAATCCAAACATGTACTACGGCGTATCCACCTAATAAGAGAAATACTGAACTGAGGTGAAGTGAAGATAACCTATATTGCAACAGATGATAACATAGCCAACCCTTTGACTAAGCCATTGTCACTGCCTGAACATGTTAGACATGTAAAGTCGATGGGGACATATTGGAGTTTAGATTGGAACTAGGGAAAGTGGGATATTTTTAGTCTTAGTGCCCGTAGTTCAATCCCAAATGTCCAAATGTATATATCATCGTTAGCAATAAAATTAAAGCGACTTTATATTACTTATGTGTTGGAGTAATATATCAATGTGTGCTCTGATCTATGCCCACCATGCGAATAGAACCATAGATCGAGATAGATCACACTCGATGAGTCCCTAGTCAACAAAGCTTCACTAGAAGCGACTAGTATGAAAGATGGCTCTTTATGACTTACGTTCTGTTAGTCATTGGAATGAGATTCCGGAGTCTAATCATAGATATCATGTGGGACATGATATTGGACGACCCGACATGAATATGTTCCATAGATCAAGTCATGAACATATTCATTGTCGTAGCTTGTCATGTATCCTTAGACCAAGGAGTCTTTGTGATCGTTATGTAGTCAACAACTGAGTTTAACCTGAGCCTAACGTTGTCCGTAACAGGGCTTCCATAACGACTAGGATTGGCTTGGGGACGGGCTACATGAGTGACACGAAAGACGGCTAAGGGATTTATCCCTCATACTAAGGTATGAGAAAGATATCGGTTCTCGGCCGCTTGATCGAGAGTGACTGAAAGAATAGCATGGCCATGCACATGATACTGGGTATCATATCTTCAGTCATCTCACATATCAAGGAACAGTGATTGAGAATAATAAGGATGACGGCTCTATGCTTTATCTCAATCAGGATATCGGAGATAAAATGATAATGACAGGGACGACGGAAAGGTTAGAATCGACATGGTCGATTCGTTATGCAGTGTCAGGCAATACTAAAGTCTCGTTAGATGCCACTTAAATAGGATCAAGTAAAATGGGATTTTACGTTGATCTATTGACATGCATAAACCTAAGGGTCACACCGGAGGATGAAACTCATTGACACATTTATGGAGAATGGCCAAAAGGGAGTTGTCTCGGGACATGACCAAAACTGGGTTTTGGGTCATTTGCCCGTAAGTGAATAGGACTTTACGGATCGAGACAAGGCTAGGAGTCTTGGGATTGATCGCGTCGGATAATGTTGGACATTTCCGGTATGAAAGGCTTGGAGGCGATGAGCGAATCAAGGGAGCTCGTTGGAAATGGCCACGGGCCATGTTCCAAGAGGCCCATGAAAGGCCCATGCAACCAAGGCCCATTGAACTAATTAATCAAGTCTTGATTAATTAGTACTAAGTAAGCAAGACAAGGATTAAGGTGTTGGTGATTCACCACCTAACCCAATCTTGTCTTGCCATACTTTGTCCTATTTACACCTTACTTGTCACCATGCTTGTCCCATGCCTTTAGTTGGACAAGTATGAGGTTTGTTATGTTTAAGTCATCTTTTTTCAACATAAAAAACACAAGACAAGAATAGGAAACACAACTTCTCTCCCCCTTCCCTTGCAATTTCGGGTTTGGCAAGCTCCCACCTCCATTTTTGTGTTCTTGAGTCCTCAAAGAGAAGAACTACGTGGCTTTGATTCTCATGTGGATACGTAGGCGTCTTGGAGACTCAAGCCAATCATTCGTTAACCGGTGTTCTTGTTTTGGTAAGAAATAGTGCTGAATTTTTCTCTTGTGAATCCATTCTTTGTTAGTTGTTTCATGGTTTTAATCGTCTCTTGGTTTTCATTGATTTTCCGCTGTGAGTTGGTTCATCTCCAACCCTACCTCGAGACCCAACACAATACACCCCAACCCCTCTGGTGTACTGTCCACAGACAAATACCAACCTAGGTTGTTGGTGAGACTTGAACCCAAGACCTCACCCTTTATAACATTTCCATGAGTGATAGCATCACTCAAGGAAATGCTATAAAGGGTGAGGTCTTGGGTTCAAGTCTCACCAACTACCTAGGTTGGTATTTGTCTGTGGACAATAAACCAGAGGGGTTGGGGTGTATTGGGCTGCAGACCTAACATCACCACGCGTGGGGCTCTGTGTGAGGCACGACGGGGTGTTACACTCGGAGCCTCGGTGGGTGTGCACAATTACTATTTCAAAATAGTAACCCTACGGTCGTGGCAGCCGCGTCGACCCCTCCTCCTCCCCCTCCCCCTCTTATAAATATTCATCAACCCTCCCTCATTTTCTCACACCTCTCTCTCTCTCTCTCTCTCTCTCTCAAACTCTCTCAAACTCTCTCATTTTTTCTCAAGTCGATATGGAAGGTCCATCTAATTGGGCAACCGGGCCTCTTTGGTCCCTAGAGGAGGATATGCATTTGTTGGTGAATTGGCTCACCTTTTACGAGCACGGGGGCAAGTATTGGCGTGAACTATACCTTTCTTTCGTTGAAACTGGGAACGAGGAGTGGCCACAACGGACGGAGAAGCAAGTGAAGGATCACTTCCAAAAAATGAGCAAGAAGTGCAGGTTGTTTGATGCTATTTACCGGGGGAAATTGGACGAGCCTAGGAAAGGGGCAACCATTGACGAAATCTATGCCGCGACTGTTGCTGATTATGAAGGCCGACACGGGCAGTGGACAAAACGTCCTGTGTGGGAGATGCTCAAAGACGATGCAAGGTGGCGTTTACACATTTGCACCATTAGGAGTTAGGTTTAACTACCTTATTTTAAATAATTGTGTTTTAAATTATCTAAATATGCACTAGGTTTTAAATATTATGTCATGTGTTAATTTGTGGGTTTAAATAAAAGTAGTAATTAAATGTGGGATGCTTTTTTAATTAATGAAACTGTGTAGACATGGCTCCTGACACTAGTAGTGTCAGACTATTGGAGGAGTAGTGTCAGGAAGCAAAAAAACACTCCCTAACACTGCTCATTGACACTACCTAGTGCCTAACCATTGAAGATGCTCTTACTACGCAGACGGTCACGTTTAGTTCTAGCTCCGAACAACCCGTTTCCATCCGAAACGTTACATCCCCGGGAAGGCTATGGTCCTTGTTGGGCTTAGTAAGGGCCCGTATCACTCATCTCCCAAATCAGTTGTCTTTTGGGCCCAACAAGTATTGTGTATCATTTCAAACCAACCCCGATCGTCTTTACACCTCCATTTCGATTGTCACCCAAAATAATTCGGTGCCTCATTATTTGTGCAGCATAAGATTCTCTTGCTGATTGATTATCGGAGAAAAGCACGAAGCAGTCGTTCAAAAAGTCGTATCATCCACACTACTATTCATTTTCATCTTTCTCTACCTTTTCTCATCCCTTTTCACCATTAAAAAAACATCACTAGACACTAGTAACCTCCATTTGAAACTTGAGATTCCAGAGCCATGGGAGGTTCAGGTTCTCACAACTTCCTTCAAGTAGTAGCTAACAACTTTGATGTTCTTGCCTTGTACGTCTCTCTCTCTATACATCATTAACGATTAATGTCGTGCTTAATTAGTCTGCTAATTACCTTCTCTTACCTCGGTTCATGTTGTTTCTTTCATGCACCCGCAGGCCTCTGGTCACTCTCATCTATCCTCTGTAAGTGGGTTTTACATAAGTGTTTTTGTTGAACTATGTGTCCCACATTAAAAATGTGACGATTAAAATACCTCTATCCATCAGTTCCAATTTTTAGGTTGGATGAGACTTTTTAACGGTTTTTGTCTCTAATGAGCATAAAAAATGAAATGGGTTTTGGAGTCTTCAGGTATGCTTCAATCAAGGCCATTGAAACCAAGTCTCGCACAGATGATCAACAATGGCTCACTTACTGGGTTCTCTACTCTCTCATCACTCTCTTCGAGCTCACTTTCGCCAGACTCCTTGAATGGTACTAACTTTATAGTCCGACCTAATATAAATGGCCCGTTTTAAACAAAAGTTACATAAACAATGGTGTTTTTGTAGCTTTCCCATTTGGGCTTACGCGAAGCTGATAGGGACTTGCTGGCTGGTGCTGCCACAGTTCAACGGAGCGGCGCATGTGTACCGGCGCTTCATCAGGCCCTTGTATATGAACCCGCAAACCTCTCAAATCTGGTATGTTCCGAGGAAGAAGAACATCTTCTCGAAGCCCGATGATGTCCTAACTGCTGCTGAGAAGTACATGGAAGAGAATGGAACTGAAGCTTTTCAAAGACTCATTACCAAGGTATAGATCTATTCACTTTTTGCTGATGATATATGTGTACAAATACAATACGTGTGCTTAGTATTGTAACTTTTATTAATACGTCTGGTTTGTAGGCTGATAAAGAAACAAGAGTCAGGAGGAGCAACAATTACATGATTTTTGATGATGATTACATCTACTGAGTATGTATTATCATAAGTTCAGCACTATGTGTACCTGTTGCCTATGCCTTTGACCATAATAAAAGTCACTATGTTCATTTTCTTCTGTCATAAAATCTTGAATAAAATTGTATAAATCTTATTTATCTAGATGTTATATTCAAAAATAGAAATTTTAAGACATTAAAAAATGGACGGATTTACTTTCTTAAAACTTACATACCACTGATTTGAAAAATGTGATTATCAAATTATGATTGACGACTTACAATTGACATATCAATTTCAATTTTTCACTCCAGATTTAAGATAACTCATTAATTAAGATGGAAATTAAAGATTGATTAGTGTGCCCGTCCTCTTTAAAGAGAGCTAAAAAGAAACTCATCTTCAAGATTCGATAACGATGGTGAAAGTGTTATTGATATCGGTTCGTAACAATCAGCAGATTCTGATTATGGTGTCGTGTTCCTTGGAATTTCACGACGATTAGGACTATGATACTTTTCTATGGGGGTTTCGCGGTGTTTAGGGTGTGGTGTTTTGTTCCGTGGATTTCACAGCTAGAGTTATAGTGTTTTATTTCCTGAGCTTCATAACATCTAGGGTTTTAGTGCTCCGTTCCTTGGATTACGCGGTGGTTAGGGTTATGGTGTTCTGGTATGTGGGTTGCGGAAAATAAATTATGGTGCTCTGCTCAAGGGAATTCGCAATATTACTGGTGCATCCGTTTTTACAAGGGTACGCGGGATTGGTATCTACAGACGAGGTTTGTAACGCAACCTTACCGGAATTCATGATTGTGTATGATCGGTGGGTGGGTTTCGGGGAGGACCCACTCATTCGATATTAATCGAAGTCCGCTTTGAATCACTCCCCGACATCTCGTTCTCATCGGAATTGGCTTATGTTACACGTGCAAGGTTTTATGAATCCATGATACATGAGATTCTACATCTGGTCCGATTTTGAAATCGTCACCAATACTATAAGGGATCTCCGAGGTTGATCTTCGTTACATACAAAGAAGACTAGCAGAATCAGGTTGGAGATTTCCTCAATAACGAATCATACGTATAAGTTCAGACAAAATTGTGACCTATGGTCGGGTTAGATGTGTTTTTGGTATGGTCGACTAGGTTCCGGTAGATGCATGAGTTACTAAACTCGAGGTTTTAAGTCAATCGATGAACGAGTTTTCGATAAAATATGTGAAGGAGAACTAGTCCATAGCTGATTGTCGATTACTGGATTGTCATCAACTTCTTTGTGTTTGTGCTTTTGTTTTGTACTAAAATGTCCTTTATCTAAAAAAAGTGAAAATGAAGAGTTTTTAGAGAAGAATAAAAGATAATTGTTGTGAAAGTAAGAACAATACTAGAGATAGTATAAGAGAATGGAAGAACAAAATTAGAGAGAAGAGAATATGGAGAGAGTAGAAATAGATCATCGTATTCATCATCATTTTACACTTTACAATAGCCTCTATTTATAGGCTCATAACATGAAGATATAACCTTAATGACTTACATTAATCTATACATAAATGAGGGAGTTACAAAACTCAAAAGTCTTGTAACTCAAATCTAGAATCTTCCATGTAATGAAATAGTCATCCAACAAATATCACATATATTCATAACACTCCCCCTTTGGATGACACGTACAAATTTTATTATGCCTTGTAAAACCTTTCTAGGAAAAACCCTAGAAGGAAAAAAAAGTACATAATTTTAGATGTCATTAGCCTACATTTATGCTCTTTTTAGTCCCGAGTTAATATGAAATGATGCATTTTACTCTCGTATTGTGTATTTGGTCTTGTTTCAAGGTTCATCAAGTTTTCGGAGCAAAAAAGGGCAATTCGGGAGTGAAACGGAGCGAAATTGGAAGTTGTACAAAAGCGCACCAGTTTGTTGCACGCCGTGCAACAAACTGGTGCACTCTGGACAGAGGAGTCAATGAAATGCACCAGTTTCTTGCACGGCGTGCAAGAAACTGGTGCAACTTAAGTGCACCAGATACTTGCACGGCGTGCAAACGACCGTGCAAGCATCAAAAACGCGATTTCCAGCTGCGTTTCCTATTTTTTATCAGAGTTAACCCGTCATATAAAAGGGAATTTAGGTCAGATTGAAGAGGATCACGTATTGGAGAAAAACACACTTTGGAGCTTGGAGAACTTGGAGAGAAGATCGAAGTAAGAGATTAGAACATCAAAGTTTTGTGTAATTGGATTGAAACTTGATATTGGTATTACTCTTAATGTTTAATATGAATCTCAGTGTTTTATTCATCTCTATGTGTTCTTATTCTCGTGCTATGAACTAAACTCTCATGATCTAGGGCTAGGGGTGAAGATGTGATGAGTGGAATTAACTTGTTTGGGTTATGCATTTGTTAACTAGTATTAGGATTTCGTTTATTTAATTCCGTTCGTAATGCTACATTGCCTTGATCACGTATATGTATGATTTAATCTTGTTAACCAACAATTGAGAAATGAGGTTAGGAAGAGGAAAAAGGAATTAAATAGCTCGGGTTTTAATCTAAGCCAGAGTATGGTTAGACTGACATGAGTGCAATAGCCATAGGAGTAAAACCCGAAAGTTAGAGGAATTCATAGAATATAATGCTATATACCGCTCTACACCTAGATTAGAGATACTTAGGTGGACCGAGTATGTTAGGGTCCTAATACGATCGAGAGATGGTTAGGACTATACTTAGAGAATTCTCGTTGCCCTTAGAATAATATTAGTTGCAAATGTATACCTAACCCCGTTAAATCATTCATCACATTCGAACCCCGTTAAAGTCCTAGATCGCCTTTTATCTCTGATTTACAATCCTGTGACTTTGTGCTTATTTTCGGATCATTCACATAATCTCGTTACTTGCATGAATTTACATTTTACAAAACCAAACCAATCACCAGTATAGGAATAGCTTGATTTTCGGATTAATTAACTAAAGTGCTTGTTTAATTGCTCCCTTGGGTACGATATCTCGGACTTAAACCCGAATACTACTTGACGACAGGTACGCTTGCCGTACCATTCTGAGGGTTAAAACTCGGAGTGTCAAGTTAATGGCGCGTTGCCGGGGAGCAACTAAGGAAACTCTGATACGTTTATAATTCGTATTAAGACTATTTAATTTTCTATTTATTTAATTTAATTTAATTTTGTGTATGCAATTGCGGTCTCACCCCTCTCCGAGTTTGTTAGCTACAGATATTTCAGAGGCCGAGAGAAACGCTCGGATCGCGAAGCGTCAAGGGAAGAAAGCTATGAGTCATCACTCCGCTTCAAGTCATCATTCTGGTTCGAGTCATCACTCAGACAGTGAAGATAACCAGGATGACATTCAAAGGGAAGCGATCCAGCCGAGGAATGAAAACCCAATTAGGGAGCAGAATCGGATTCCTCCAGGCTTTAATCCACCGTTTGCTCCAGAAGAACCACCAAGGCAAAGGGCATTGATGGAGTATGGAACTCCATCACTCCGAGGCATTGAAGGCAGCATTGTCGCACCACCAGTCACGAACCCGACATTTGAGATCAAGACATCAGTTATCAACCTGGTGAGAGATGACCCTTTCCATGGGAATGCACACGAGGATCCGTTGGAACACTTAACAACGTTTCTCGAGCTGTGTGACACATTCAGGTATAATGGAGTGTCAAGTGATGCAGTGCGCCTTCGGCTTTTTCCCTTCTCATTGAAGGATAAAGAAAGTAAGTGGCTACGTGAGATGCCCACTAGGAGCATCAGAACATGGGACCATTTAGTGGATGCTTTTATGAAACAATTCTTCCCACCTAAGAAGACAATAAAGCTGAGAGCAGACATTAACACCTTTGCCCAACAAGGTGATGAGACATTGGTGGATGCATGGGAAAGGTTCTCTGATTTGCTGAGGCAGTGTCCACATCATGGGCAACCACTATGGGTGCAGCTACAAACTTTCTATTCGAGTTTGAATGAAGTCAGTCAAGGTCAGTTAGATTCAGCAGCTGGAGGTTCTTTTGTGCAGTTGACTCCAGAGAACAATGTAGCTCTCTTGAACCTGATGGCTTCTAATAGAGTCTAGCAGTCCAGCAGAAGAGGTGCAGGAACTAAGGGGACGGTCAATGCAGTGGAGTCATCCTCAATGGACAAGGTGGTGGACCAGATTGTGCAAAGTGTGACAAGAAAGTTGGATGCCATGCAGGTACCTTCATTTGTAGATCCCATTGATTATATTGAAGGTATTGGAGAACCTCAGGGAGAAACTGTAAATTTTGTAGGCAACCAGAGGAAGCCAAATTATGATCCGTTCTCCTCTACCTATAATGAAGGATGGAAAGACCACCCGAACATGGCCTGGAAACCCCAAGGGCAGAATCAGGGTTCTTCTGGGTATCAACAGAGACCTCAAGGACAGGGCTATCAACAAAGGCCCCAAAACCAGCAGTATCAGCAGAGGTCTCAGAATCAGAACCAGCAGCCCCAGAATGCACCACCACAAGAGTCCTCCTCCAAACTAGAGCAGATGATGCTAACTATGATGGCACAGATGAAGGAGGATAATGAGCTGCACAAGGCAGCTGTGCAGGAGCAACAAACAGTGAACCGGAACAATGATGCTCGGTTCCAGGCCATAGAGATCCAAATTGGGCAGATATCAGCTCTATTGAATTCCAGGGCTCCAGGAAGCCTTCCGAGCAACACAGAAAGGAACCCCAGGGAGAGTGTCAATTCCATAATGTCGGTTCACAGTCAAGCACTAGAGGAACATGTTCCTCCACAGAACAATATAGCAGTTGAGAGTCACCATAAAGGGACAGAGGTTGAGGAACCCATCACAGGTAAGAAGGTAAGGGAGTCCACTGTTGAATCAGAAAAGTGGACTCCACCTCTTCCTTTTCCTTATGTATGTAAGAATAGTAGGTTGGTTGGTCAATATTCTTCATTTTTAGATATTTTTAGGAGATTGGATATCAATATTCCCCATCTCGAAGCATTGACCAAGATTCCTAAGATAACTAAATTTATGAAAAGGTTGTTAGGCCAGAAGAAAAAGTTATTAGATGGAGAGATTGTGAATCTGAATGAAGAGTGTTCAACCATATTGTTGAACAAATTACCCCTTAAGTGTAAGGACCAAGGGAGCTTTACTATACCATGTGAGATAGGTAGTGTACACTTTGATAAGTCCCTATGTGATTTAGGGGCCAGTATAAACCTTATGCCACTATCGGTGTTCAGGAAGTTAGGACTTGGGGATGAACCCACACCAACCTCAGTGACCTTACAATTAGCAGATAGGTCATTTAAATATCCCAGGGGAATAATCGAGAATGTATTAGTAAAGGTTGGGAAATTTATATACCCCGCAGATTTCATAGTACTAGACATGGAGGACGATCATAGGATCCCTCTCATTATGGGTAGACCATTTTTGGCTACTGCTAGAGCCTTAATTGATGCAGAACGAGGGGAAATCAAAGTCAGGTATGGTGAGGAGGAGAAAACATTTTATGTAGTCAAGGGTAGTGTCAAATCCAAGGACTCAACATGTAAACTCATCGGTTCCGAGGATGAGCACATGACTGAGGTGAATCAAAAAGACAATAGAACCCCTCCACAACCTGAATTAGAGAATCATAATAGGGTAGTTCTGAAGAGTCAACTTAAATCCCTCCCGAACAATCTGAAATATGTGTATTTGGAGGAAAATGATATATACCCTATTGTGATTCCATCTAACTTACCTGATGACAGGGAAGAAGATCTTATGAATGCTCTCAGGAAAAAGAGTAGAATGTTGGGTGAAACATTGATCCATATTCGAGAATGTAACCCATCATGTTGTATGTGCAGGGTCTTGATGGAAAAAGATCTTAGCTTGGTGGTGAACTTATGGAAGAAGCCGAAAGAAATTGGAAAAGGTGTATGGGCGAGCGGAAGCTTCGCAACACTTTCCTAGCAGCCTAAAAGAGGATAGAGTGGCGGCGCAGACCGCCCACAAGTCGAGCCAACGACTTAAAACAAAGGCGCTCTTGGGAGGCAACCCAAGCTTGTATATAGTCATTCATGGTTAATTATTATATATTGGGCGTGTACACACTTTAATATGGGGTTTTGTTTCTTGAAAAATGCAGGGCAGTGACTCAAAAATGGGCGAAAAGGCAAGGAAAAAAATGCACCAATTTCATGCACGGGGTGCATGAAACTGGTGCACCCAAAAAAAATGCACTAATTTCATGCACGAGGTGCATGAAACCGATGCACCAAGATCAGAGAGCAACTATTTTTGCACCAATTTTATGCACGCCGTGCAAGAAATTGGTGCAAGTAAGCTAATTTGGAAAAGTCATGTGGGGGCCACCCTACCTATCCCCAGTTAGAGTTTGTACATAGTAGTGGGTCGATTATGCTTGTCTTATATTTTTGCATGCGGTGGGTATTTTTGAGATTATTGTCAGGACCCGCATGTCACAGTTATCATGTTGAGAAGCATAATCAGTTATTGTGTTTGTTCAAGTTTATGTTTTAGTTGTTGGTGTTTGTGCATGAGCTCTACCGCTGGCTTCTGGAGCATTGCATGATTGGCCTTGGCCGCCCCTTTCGTCGAGCTAACGACGTTAAACAAATGCGCTTGCTGGGAGGCACCCCAACTATGGATTGGAGAGCGTATGGACATTGATCACATGCGAGGCGCCGGGCTCACACGAGCTCGATCGGGCGAGGATTTTTCCATCCATCCATGCGCCATAGGATCCCCAAGTCAGTGGCGTACCACACAGCGGTTCTTCGAGGGGGAGTTTTCTTACCCTCTTGCTTATTATTATTTTTCGCTCTTTTACTCCTATATGTCATCTAGCGGGTGCCGAGCACCCGAATTGTTGTGCTGATAGTATAAACATATAGGACTGTATGGTGGTTGAATCTATGCCAACTGACAAGTGTGGGGTAACATGTTATGAATATTTGTCGTGGTATGCATGTGGTCAATAGTGTTAGAGTCGCACTGGGGACAGTGCTGTGTTTTAAAGTATGGGGTGGGGTGCTTGCATTTCATTTCGCACTTTTGGTCACATATTGTGCTGCATTGAAAAAAAAATATATCTCTCAAAAAAATCAAAAAAAAAATTTCTGGTGATATGATTGAGTAAAAGAGTGCAGGTTCTTAGGACTTCGATGATTGAACTGTTACACATGCTAGTTTCTTACACTGTTCAAATAATACATAGATTAGCATGAATTGTAAAACCCGCTTAAAAAAAATGGGTCGGACCGGGTCGGACCGGACCCGACCAGCAGACCCGGCCCAAACCACAGACCCGGCCCAAAGCCCGACCTATATAAGGTGGGCATTAGGGTTATGAAACCCTAATCCCACTTCTCCTTCTCCTTCTACCGCCCCCCTCCTCTCCCGAACCCGATCCTCTCTCCAGCTCCGGCGACCTCCCTCCCAACTCCGGCCACTTCCCTCTCACCTTCCTCTCTCTCCCTCGCTCTGGATATCCCTCACCGAGCCGCCACCTCCCTTGTCCAGACCCTCACTCCCGTCCGCCTCCCTCTTCTTCTTCGTTTTCAACTCCGGCCACCACGACCTCGCCGAACCCCTCCCTCTCACCCGCGCCGGAATCGACGTCTCCGACCAAAAGGGCCTCTCCCTTCCCTACTCCGGCCAGCGCACCCCGTCTCCTTTCCCTCTCCGTCCAGCCACCACGACACCACCGAGCCACCGCCGTCCCAAGCTCCGTCGCGCCTCCACGCCGTCTCCGTGCACGGCCAGAGCCGAGACGGACTTGCCGGCGCCGTCCTCCTCTCTCCCGAGAGTCCGCCTCCCCTTCTCGTCTTCGGAACCCTCGAACCCGAGCCCGTCGTCCCAGATCTGAGACGGGCGAGAGGCCACCGTGCTCCACCATCTCGTCTTCCATGGTGAGATTCTCACCACGGGGTTTGGTCGCCGGCGGCGTCTCCGTCGGTGGTCGGCCGGTTTCAAACCCGAGACCCTCGTTTTCGGTTTCCCGTGCTGCTCATTTCGAGTTAAAATTGGATCTGATTGATAGAAACGTTATCTGTTAAACCTGCTAAGAATTTGTTTAATTTTTGGAACTTATTTTGAATTGAAAAGGGGAATAATTGAATCAAAAATCAGATTGGAGTAAAAGATGGTTTTTGGATCTGTTTTGGTTGGAATCGAAATCAAGACTTTGGAAAGAAAAGGGTTGTAAAACGAAAATCAGATTTAAGGAAAAGGGGATTTAAAATAAAAGGGAATTAAAATCAATTCGGTTTTAAAAACGGTTTTAAATCGAGGAGTTTGAGAATCTAAGTTGTAAACGGGATTTAGGGACGGTTGTTTAAAAACCGAACCTAATTCATTTTGGGCTCAAAAGATCAGAACAGAAACAGATTTGAAATAAAAAGGGAATTTGATTTAAAATAAAAACGTTATGTTTTGAAAAAGGGTTATTAATCGGATTTGGGAACGACTCTGGAACTCTGGGTAAAATGGACTGCTATTCGGGTTTAAAAGGGAACAAAAGCGGACCGCTGAATCGGACCTCGGGATTCGTGCATTAGGACTGTGCCTCGCATGCACCGGTTTCGGTGCTCGGGTACTCAAACCCGATTCGCCGTGACCCCGCTTTTATCCCGCTCGAGTTTAAGGGACAACTGTCGAATTTAAACTGGATAAATCGTGGCCTTTAAATTAACCTGGGAACCGCCTCTAACTATGGCTTTTGTATTATCTTTAGCGTTCGGCTTCGATCGAAGTGAAGCCTAGAGGTAACGAGCCAGAACGTCAGTGGCTAGGAAACATAGTGGTTGCTCTTCAGTTGAGGTAGGGAAAAGTAGCCAGATCTCGGCCCTGACTAGGGAAAGTTACCAGTAGAAAAGCATGTGACACTGTCAGTGTGTCTTGGGAGCCCGTATCTCGGCCTCGGATTTGGGAAAAGTAGCCGGATCTCGGCCTTGAGAGCCCGTATTATTTATTGTTGAGTTTGGGTGGCCTTGAGAGCCCGTGTTGTTTATTGTCGAGTTTGGGTGGCCTTGAGAGCCCGTGTTATTTATTGCTGAGTCTTGGGTGGCCATGAGAGCCCGCGTTGTCGTTTCGGTGTTTTGGGTGGCCGTGAGTGCCCGTGGGGTCGTTGAACCCGTGTCTTTACCTTTGGTGTTTTGGGAGGCCGTGAGTGCCTGTGGGGCGTTTGAGTCCGTGTTTTACTGTCAGTGTGTCTTGGGAGGCCGTGAGTGCCTGTGGGGCTGTTGAGTCCGAGTTTTACTGTTGGTGTCTTGTGTGGCCATGGGTGCCTGTGGAGTGTCGAACCTGTGTTGTTGCTGTCTGTTGAACTTGCTTGTGATTGTGATTGTGGTTACCTGAGTGAGAGAGGTTAGTGAGACAGGTCGACCGCCTGGCCTGAGTGGTTCGGCAAAGCGCGTGAGTGAGAGAGGTTAGTGAGACAGGTCGACCGCCTGGCCTGAGTGGTTCGACAAAGCGCGTGAGTGAGACAGGTCGACCGCCTGGCCTGAGTGGTTCGGCAAAGCGCGTGAGTGAGACAGGTCGACCGCCTGGCCTGAGTGGTTCGGCAAAGTGCGTGAGTAAGAGAGGTTACTGAGACAGGTCGACCGCCTGGCCTGAGTGGTTCGGCAAAGCGCATGAGTGAGGGAGGTTACTGAGCAGCTGGTTTGCGATCCTTTGTGATCTTGTTTGGTGTGCGATCCTTTGTGATCTTGTTTGGTGTTGCGTCGTTTCTTTCGAGTCCTTGGGAGAGGTCGTGATCATTGTGTCGGGTCTACTTTACGTGTCAAAGGGTTGAGTTGGTCAAGGAAGGTAACAGTGGGGGTTTGTCAGTCAGAGTGCTTGGGTTGGGGACAGTGATCCCCGGAGTTGAGTTGTTGTTGGCGTTACTTGCTTGTCTGCTAATTATGTCGTAGTCAGTCTGTTATCCGTGGTGGTGAGCAAACGCTCACCCCTAGCTGCTTTTCCTACAGGTACCGTTCGTATGCAAGACTAGGTGAGCTTCTGAAGCTTGAAGAGCTTGAAGCGGGTTTCTGGGTGTTTTGAGTCTAGCGACGGATACCATGTTTTTGGTCCACTTGTTGGAACGTGTTTTAAATTGTAATTATTATTTTGTTGAACTAAACTGGTATTGTAAAGTGTTTTAATGGAAAGAGTGTCAAAGTGTTTTCTTATTTTGAACGTTCGCGTCCTGAGTTCGGTTTACTGAAATTGGGGCGTGACATGAATGAATTAAGTAGAGTAAACACATGCATTAAGATCGCTCTTTTGCTCGCACTTTGATTGTTTACTTGATTAGTCGTTGCTTCCTTTGATTCCTATGCATTGTAAGCTGAGTCTAGAACTACTTGTGTATCCCAGTCGAGGCGAAATATGTAAGACCCGCCCCAGTCGATCCCGGTAGAACCGGTGAATCCTAGCTAAGTTTGACTTTCGGCCGGAAAAGTCAACCGATGATTTGGAAAGTCATTTGGGACCTTTCCGGGGCCCAAAAAGCTTAGCCATTATCACAGTTAGCTTAGTTGGGTCGTTTCCTTCAATTTGACTGTAATATTGTTAAAGTCAACCGTCGGTCAAACTTGGGCTTACTATCGGTTGTTTCTTCGATAAATCTTGGAAAGCTGGAAATTTATTAAGTAGGAGTGACCTCACATGACACTTGTCATGCTTGGCTTGGAGGATGGAAATGGGGGATTCAAATGACTCTCATACCCTCCTAAGTTACCTTTAAAGGGATAAGACCTTAAGGGCTTTTGAGTAAATTGACATTTTAGGTCATTTAAAGGAAAGGGAGCAACAATTCAGCCTATTTCCTATTGTTGCAGCCGAAAATCACAAGGAGAGAGGAGGGGAGGAGCTCATTTCTTGAGGAAGAAGATAGAGAAGAAAGCTTGGATTTTGGAGCTTGTTCTTGGTCCTTTTGCCTTCATTTTCACTTCATCTTCTCCATCTCAACTACCTAGAGGTAAGGATACTCTCAACTATCCATTTCTTCCACTTCCAATCTTTGGGTTTTGTGGGTCTTGGCTTAAAAGTTGAAGAACTTGCTTGTTTGATTGTTGCTTGGAGAAGAAGTAGTGAAGTAGGTTGTTGGATTGTGTTTTTGGTTGAAGTTTGATGAACCCATTGAGGGTGTAGCTGCTGGGTATCTTTGGTTGAACATTTTGGAGCTAAGAGGGTTTAGAAATAGAGTTTGTGTTGAGATTTTCGTGAAATTCGAGTTGGGGAAGAAAGGGGAAGGAGCTGGTCAGGTCTGATACGGAAGCTGATCCGGACCAGGCCAGGTGCCGGCACGGTATGCCGCACGGAACAGGCCTGGTACCGGAACGGCACACGGCACGGAACGGACGGGAGTCCGGCACGGTACCTGACACGATCCGTGTCGCTCTCCGGGCCGGTCTGTGACGCGTTCCGTGCTGACTTCCGGGCCAGCCTGTGACATGGTCCGTGCCATGTTCCGGCACGGCTAGCCTCACGGTCCGTATGGCATTCCGGATCAGATCCCCAGAGCCCAAAACCCTTCCTTTTAGCTCAATTTGATTCCCACATTTCCTCTTCAAACCTTGATCCATTTCTGAACATTGTTGTGTGTTTTGAGGAGAAGAACACTTTGTTGGGGGAACTAATTTGTGGTCTTTTGGTGGTTCAAAACCGTGGAACCAAGCTAGGAAAGAAGGAAGAACGTGTACACGAGTTAGAGGAGCAATTATCACGCCGGGACCCGAGTGAAGAACGGAGTGGTGACCACCGGGCTTATCATCAGAGTGTTGAGAGGAAGACCTCGAGGTAGGGAAAGTCTTAACTTCTCGTTTAAATGCTTATTATGCATGTTAGGCTAATAAAATTGGAAAGGTCCTAGAAATGCCTATAGGATGCGAATAACTAGAATAATTGTCTTTCGATTTCTAATAACCGGAAGTGTCTAGTGGTGAATGAATATGATGCCAATCACTAGTGTAATTCGCTTTCAATACTTGGGAATTGTTTGTCTGGTAGAGGAGCCTTGGCAAGCCCTCGGATTAGTTGCGTGTTAGGATCACATGCTCGGGTGTTGGTTGCTTAGTGGATAGGCTAGAGAGTCTAACGGAACTAGTTGAATTGCATATGTGAATGCTCGATTAAAGATTTTTACGATTGGCTGATTAAACTCCCGCTTGACTGTTGATTGTATTTGGATGATTGCTTGTATTCCTTAAGTGGTTGCTTGGAGCATCGAGTATGACTGGTTGTACCGAGCGGTGCAATCAGGTGATCGATGCCCCGTTGGTTCGAGACTGGTAAGTGAACGTTAAGTTAGGATTGTGTGATTGGTGTGCTATGATTATGTGATTCGTGTACTGTGTGTTGCAGTGAATTGGTGATGTGTGAGCTATGTGTGGCAATGAATTGGTGGTTGTTGGGATTGGATTATTTCGCGTTTCGGTTGAGTGCGTTATTCAATTATTAACTGATTATTATTGAACTGTCCAAGTGTATGCTTCCTATGGGAGTAATACCTTGGTTCCCGAGGACATAAAATCCTTTGGAGACGTTTATGAGAATCCCGATGTTAAGCGCCCCGAAGGGTTGTTTCCGGTCGCCTCAATGTTATGCGTCTCCTCTGAATTTGAGGGAAAATCCGAGAGGACACATCATATGTGGATCGGAGGGTGGAGACTTCATGTGCCACGGCATTGGCTGGTTTATCTATTACCCGTGTTTGTTAAGATGTATCTCATTGACTTGTTGTTGACTTTATTGAGGTTAAGGTTCATCTTGTTATGTGTTTTTCCCTACTGAGCGCAAGCTCACCCTATGAGTTTATTGTTGTGTTTACAGGCTTGATTGAGGAGTAGAGGCTCGGGAGCTTCTCGGTGTGGGTGTCTATAGAGACTTCGATTTTACTTTTATTTCTGTTGGAACAGATTTTGTGGAGAATTATTATTACACCCCTGGAGGGTTATTTGTGTTTTAAACTGAGTTTTGTGGATTGAGTTTCTTATTGGAGACTTTCAGGAACTAAATGTTGAATTATTGCCTTTGAAATCATTTATTACTAGTCATGCCTCGAGTCCGGGCAAGAACCGGATTTGGGGCGTGACAAAATAGAATGAGGAACATGGTTAAATTGAGAAAATGATTTTAGGCCATCCTTGGAACGTTTGAGCCAAATCTCTAACCTTACATTATTTTCTTAGTCACCCATTTTGAGCCTATGGCCTTTCGTTTCTAACCATTACATTACAAACCTATGTGCCCATCATTTCTTGTATATCCTCATGTTATTTTTGAATCCATATTTCGTGTCTTATGTGCTTCATGAGAGGGGGTGTTGGGGATTTAATTGTGAGTTGAGTGATTACAAGGAAAAGGAAGTCTTGGTGATAATATGCCATTTGGTTTGAGAAAAAAAAAGAGAAAAGAAAAAGAAAATAAGATAGAGACCTCTCTTGTACCCAAGGAATTTAATGGGTAGGAAAAAGGAAAACAAAATCGAGAGAGGAGAAACGAAAAGGTGAAATAAAAGGGGAAAAAGAAAGAAAAAAATATTAGCCCAACAAGTAGACTCAAAAAGAGTGTCTAAGAAATGGTTTGGTAGAGACTTGAGGTGAAAGTAAGCGGGATGTGTGAAAAGTGGTTAGGGGGTGAGATGAAGCATGTTTGACACGTTTTATTTTATGAGCTTCGTGTTTTAAATCATTTCCATGCCCTTTACCTAGCCATACATTACAAGCCGAGTATAAGTCCTTTTTTATTCTTATTGCCATGATTCCTCACGATTAGTGGAGATGGGATTAACTAGTAGTATATGAATCTCTAAGATCCGTGTAGTAGGGAAAAGAGGAAGCACACTAGTAAAGTGAACGAAGAGGTGCTCGTTAAGGGAGTCGGTCTTTAATGTGAGTAGCAACTTGCTTATATGCATTCATCGGTTTATGTTTTTTCTTGAACTTTGTTCGATCTTATAGTGTGTAATTCTGAGAAAGCTCTTATGAACCACAAGCACACTTTAACTCAGTCATCACCAATTTTTCGTAACCTTTTTGCATGCTGCATCTTTATATTACCATGCTTGAATAAAGGAGGCCCGGACTCCTCCTATCGGGGTGAACCTCGGGCTTTAACCGGGACATATCTTATTGCTTTGATAGTTTAATTTTCTCGGGGCGAGAAAAGCTTAAGTGTGGAGTGTTGATGTGGACACAAAATACATCTATTTTAGATGTCATTAGCCCACATTTATGCTCTTTTTAGTCCCGAGTTAATATGAAATGATGCATTTTACTCTCGTATTGTGTATTTGGTCTTGTTTCAGGGTTCATCAAGTTTTCGGAGCAAAAAGGGGCAATTCGGGAGTGAAACGGAGCGAAATTAGAAGTTGTAAAAAAGCGCACTAGTTTGTTGCACGTCGTGCAACAAACTGGTGCACTCTGGACAGAGGAGTCAAGGAAATGCACCAGTTTCTTGCACGGCGTGCAAGAACTTGGTGCAACTTAAGTGCACCAGATACTTGCACGGCGTGCAAGCGACCGTGCAAGCATCAAAAACGCGATTTCCAGCTGCGTTTCCTATTTTTTATCAGAGTTAACCCGTCATATAAAAGGGAATTTAGGTCAGATTGAAGGGGATCACGAATTGGAGAAAAACACACTTTGGAGCTTGGAGAACTTGGAGAGAAGATCGAAGCAAGAGATTAGAACATCAAGGTTTTGTGTAATTGGATTGAAACTTGATATTGGTATTACTCTTAATGTTTAATATGAATCTCAGTGTTTTATTCATCTCTATGTGTTCTTATTCTCGTGCTATGAACTAAACTCTCATGATCTAGGGCTAGGGGTGAAGATGTGATGAGTGGAATTAACTTGTTTGGGTTATGCATTTGTTAACTAGTATTAGGATTTCGTTTATTTAATTCCGTTTGTAATGCTACATTGCCTTGATCACGTATATGTATGATTTAATCTTGTTAACCAACAATTGAGAAATGAGGTTAGGAAGAGGAAAAAGGAATTAAATAGCTCGGGTTATTATTTAAGCCAAAGTATGGTTAGACTGACACGAGTGCAATAGCCATAGGAGTAAAACCCGAAAGTTAGAGGAATTCATAGAATATAATGATATATACCGCTCTACACCTAGATTAGAGATAATTAGGTGGACCGAGTATGTTAGGGTCCCAATACGATCGAGAGATGGTTAGGACTATACTTAGAGAATTCCCGTTGCCCTTAGAATAATATTAGTTGCAAATGTATACCGAACCCCGTTAAATCATTCATCACATTCGAACCCCGTTAAAGTCCTAGATCGCCTTTTATCTCTGATTTACAATCCTGTGACTTTGTGCTTATTTTCGGATCATTCACATAATCTCGTTACTTGCATGAATTTACATTTTACAAAACCAAACCAATCACCAGTATAGGAATAGCTTGATTTTCGGATTAATTAACTAAAGTGCTTGTTTAATTGCTCCCTTGGGTACGATATCTCGGACTTAAACCCGAATACTACTTGACGACCGGTACGCTTGCCGTACCATTCTGAGGGTTAAATCTCGGAGTGTCAAGTTAATGCAATTGGGCTCTCACAGAGCATACTTATCGAAGTTGCAAATGAATTTGTATTCTCGGAAATGCTACTTCAGGAGCATAATAGATGGAAGAAATGTAGAGAAGATAATTATCGATTATAAATAGTATGATGAAGCTTGAAAATAGTTTCTTTGATTTTATCCTTTAGGGATCATCAATTTAGAACTTCAGGTCTTTATGTGAGCTTCAGGTCACAATTTTATCACAACTTGAACGACGGGTTCAAGAGACTCGTTTCTTAACGATTATAGAATTTTACGTTCAAAGTATCATGATTTGTGTAAACTTCAGGTTACACATATCGAATATACATAAACACAAAATAAACACAAATAAATTTAAAAGAAATAAAGTATGCTTAAATACTTACGAAAGTTGAGCGTTCGTGCTGATAACGTGTTGTGAAAGTAAGAACAATACTAGAGATAGTATAAGAGAATGGAAGAACAAAATTAGAGAGAACAAGAGAATATGGAGAGAGTAGAAATAGATCATTGTATTCATCATCATTTTACACTTTACAATAGCCTCTACTTATAGGCTCATAACAGGAAGACATAACCTTAATGACCTACATTAATCTATACATAAATAAGGGAGTTACAAAACTCAAAAGTCTTGTAACTCCAATCTAGAATCTTCCATGTAATGAAATAGTCATGCAACAAATATCACATATATTCATAACAATAATCAATTAATATGAGGAAATAATTATACACGATACGAAGTCCTTGTACAAAACTCTCGTATGACTAATATCATCATCAGTGGAGGAATGCAAATTGGCAGTAGGACCCTCGGCGCTAGGCGTGTGTCGAGTTGTGTGTCAAACCTTCGACTCAACAAGCACTGAAAGACCCTCGACGCAACCGACACGTTGTAGATTTCTGCGCCTTTACCTTGCGCTGAGCCTTCTACCCATATCCAGTTAAAGTCTCCAACAAATAGTAGTCGACATATTGGCGCGACGACATGAAACCTTCTTTAAATTCGCCTCAACCACATTTTTCCTTCTAAAATTAGTATTTTCCAACGGTATTTAGCACACCTTCTCGAACTATTTTTCCGTACAACCTACTTTCAAATTTTCTTCCCCTTTGCTAACACTTCTCTCATTTTGCAATGGACTCACACCCAACTAAGGATGAAATCACTGAAATGGATGATACTCAATTGGATCAATTAAGGGGTGCGATTGCATAAAGACTGAAAGAAAAGATGGAAGCAAAAGGAGAATGGAGGGCGAAGTTTTTCTACAAGAGTGAGGAGGTCAAAAACTTTCTTAAACCGAGGTTGCGAAGAAGGACATGAACATCTGATGACTGACTACTTCTCAAACTCATCGGTATAGGGAAAGATAATTTCACCGTCGATTCCGAATGTTGAATGAAGTTTTCATTCGCAATTTGAGTGCTTTAAGTGGGTGCTACTCGACTTCTAATGCCAGAGATATGACTCTCTCGACTTCTATCCGTCCTCTCTCGACTTCTAGACGTTGGAACTCCAAGGTTATCAATCTCTTGGAGGAGGTGACTCTGGCTCTTAGATCAGTTGTGACTGCTTTGAACCTTGTGTTAACCATATCGATGAAGGATGGTTCGGGGGTATCAAAGCAGCGACGTCTCCAAGGTTAAGATCCGCAAGGGCCCGGCGCAGGAGAAGAAGAAGGAGAAGGTTGATCCTGTCGCGGTTCCTGCCCCAGCTCGCCGTACCAAACGAAAGCGAAGACGTTCGTCCGGTGAGGTCTCTGCTCCGGTCGCTTCGCCCTTTGTTTCTGTAGATTTGGTAGGATCCGGTGCTGTTGTTTCCAGTACTGATAAAATGGAGCTAGGGGTTTCTACGTTACTCCGTCGAGGTGATGCAGCCACTCGTAAGGTTGCAGATGCAAGGCAATCGCCATCAATGGTGGTTCGCCGGCATCGGGCAGTGAAGAACGGTAGGTTCGTGGAACAAGAAGACGAGATTTTCGTGAATAGCTTACCTTTCGGATCATCACAAGAATGGATTAGGAATCTGTTCAGTCCATTTGGCTTGATTGTATCCTTAAGCATTTCCAATCGGCCGAGTCGCAGTCATCGGTATTTTGGTTTTGTCCGTTTCGACTCAAAAGGAGCAGCTGCGAAGGCTATTGAGGTTATGAATGGGTTTTCAGTGGATGGCCATGTCTTATTTGTCGCTACAGCTTGGCATCGCCGGTCACTCTCAGAGATCAAATCAGCTCATGCACTCCCCTCTATTTCGGGTGTTAAGAAACAGAGTATGTTGAAAGCTTTGTTCTCTTCGAATGCTCACAATATAGAGGGTGTGGTGGCTCTGAATTCGCCGGTTCTGTTACACGGGGCTGAAGGGGAGCTTCCCGGAGACTCGCCGGAAGCTGTACACGGCAAGTCCGAGGTTTAGGGTGTTTCAATTTTGAACGAGATCGCTGTTGATCCTTCAAATCTTTTAACATCCGATGATCGTGGTAGATTTGAGGAAGGTTTGGATTCAGGTAATCATACTACCAATCACGTCTCCGGAGATCTTGGTGGGACGGAGATCGTCTCTGATTTTTCGTGATGTGCGCGTGAATGCGGGGAGGACGAAGACATCGTTGGAGGGTCTGGGTTTGCAGACGCGGCTGGGCCTGTCAATGGGCTGTCTTCAGCTCGTGAGATTGGGCTGGTTTATGGTGCAGATAGGCCTATGATCGGGATGTCTCATGGATTGGTTTCTAGGCCTGTCCAAGGTGAGGATGGGTCTGATCAGTCCAGCCCAAGTCCGTTTAGTACATCTACCTCTCCTGCAGCCCAATCTGTATAGCAGATGGCATCTTCGTGGAAGGACGCTCTCGTCCGTTTGAAGCGTGTGAGCCGTCCCCTTAGACACTTGACGGAAATTTATACCTTGAGTTGTAAACCAAAGGTTTCCGATAGACAACGGTATGTCTGTCCCGTCGATATTGGGAAACAAGTGGAGCAAATCCGAAATGGAAAAACTCAAGTCGTAGCTCCATCCCGTGGTACTGATGCATGGATGAAAATTCGTGAGTTGGCTATCAAGATGGCTGCGACGACTCGTCCTTGAAAGACGAGAATTGGCGGGGTTTTTCTTTTATCGGTTTTTGTTTCCGTGTTTTCCTTTTGAAAAGGCTAGACCTTTTGGCTCCCTTTGTTGGAGCCCATTTGTATTCGTTGGTTGCCACCTTGTTTTTCTTTTAAGCAGGGCATTCTGATCTCCTTCTGGAATCAGTCTTACTAATAAATTTTCGAGCTTATAAAAAAAAAAGTGGGTGCTACTCATACTTTCCTCAACGACCTTATTGTTGCGGTAAGCCCGACCTCTCTCCCCACAAAAAAATCACTATAACTATTCATTGGCTATGTTATGGATACAGAAGTAATTCCATTGATGATTACTTACCCATGGTCGAGATCACGACACTAGATCACGTGTAGAAGTACTGTAGGGGTGTCGTCAAAATTTTATGGTCAACCTATTTTTGACGCCCAAATGAAGTGGATACATTATATATTGGAAGTCAACAAGCACATGACTTTCTTGGGATATTAAGGATCCCTAACTGTACGCACTGGGAGTGAAAGAATTGTCTGGTAGCATACGATGCATAATTCTCAAGGAGAGACCATGGCAACGTCCCCACGATCATGCTAGAAATCGTTGCATCCCAAGACATATGAATATGACACACATTTTTCTGGTGTTATGGGACGACATCAATGTACTTAATAAGTCATCCTTTTTTGCGCAAGCTATGCGAGTCTTTACACCACCAATGTGGTATATAGTGAACAATAACGAGTATACTACTCCTTATTACTTGACCGGTGATATTTACCCACCTTGGGCTGCATTCGTAAATACAATATCATGTCCATAGATACCAAAGCATATGTGTTCTGTTAAATATCAAGGGGTTGTGAGGAAGAATATAGAACAAGCATTTGGAGTTTTATGAGCTTGTTTTAACATTATTACTCGTCAAAACCCAATGTGGTATAAATACTCTCTCCCTGTGATCATGAATGCTTGCTTTATCACCCACAACATGATTGTGGAAAATGAACAACATGGATATGCAACTGTTATTAATCCGTTGGAGGATGTAAGGACATCGACACCAACGATGCACAGAGACCCGCCTCTAGATATCAACATCACCAACATATCGCAGAATCAAGTAAGGACCCATTATTAGGAAGTCTATAACCGCCTCAAAGAATACCTCATTGAATACATTTGGTCTTTATTTAGGTATGATGAGCACCAATGCCTACCTTCAGAGATTCACAACTAACATACAAAAAAATTCACTTTTTTCTTCATATTGTATTTTCCATTCATATTAATAAATTTTCTATCTTCTATTATTTTTGTTAGGGTTATTTTCATCTCACTACCCTAACTATGTGTTTTTTCATCTCACTACCCTAACTATTTTTTGTGGCACCTCACTACCCTAGAATGCAGTTTTTGTGGCACCTCACTACCCTAGAATGCATTTTTGTGACATTAAAAATTGATTTTTTAAAGAAAATTTGAAAACCAGTGGTATGCTTTTGAAAATTTGATTGTTAGCGAAGGGTATTATGGAATTTTTAAGCGTGTTAATCCAAAAATGGATGGAAAATTGACGGCGGGTATGAAAGTGAAAAAAAATGCATTCTAGGGTAGTGAGATGCCATAAAAAATATTTAGGGTAGAGAGATGAAAAAACCCACATAATTAGGGTAGTGAGATGAAAATAACCATTTTTGTTATTCAATAACTTCCGCATGAGTCAAGATATTAACTTAAATAATAGCATCACAATAGCACCTTTTTTAAGCATGAGAGAGAAATTGAAATATAATTATTAAACCTTTACTTGGTTTAACAACTAGAGATACTAAACCCTAGAGTCTAAGAGATTAGTATGGGAGCCGTATAGGACTATATTTGGGCGTCGTCGATATGTGAACGTCAACGAAGATTCCTTCTCCAGTATTGGTATTCGGGTGCATCACTACGCCAAGTACGCTTCTCTATGTTCTTCTCGTGGTTGTTGTGTTTTTGGAGTTCTAGTTGTTCTTCTGTTGCCGATTGGGTGCACCGTCGATGATGAAGTTCATGACATGAAATTGTCATGGGTTGGGGGCATATAAGAATCACCAACAACTAAAAGATCTGATCGGAAACCATAGGTCGTCCGTGGTCTTCCTTGCTAAAACCTATCACTCGGACACCTGTACGAGCCAATTGAAGAAGACATTAAAACAATCCGGTTAGTGGGTTTGGGATCCGAGGGTGGTGGGAAGGTAAGATGATGTATAGTTCCACGACACCGCAGGTCGGGTTACCCCGATCAATCAAGAAAATGGGTCGACAATAAAAAGACGCACCACCACGAAAACTATTGATTTCAGAAGAACTGACATCGCATGCTCGCTAGTTTTTATATTCATTATCGTGTTTCTTTTTTTCCTTCATTTCTACGATATAAACTACATTCCTTCTACAAGTCAAGAGCGTCGGTACACCTATGGGAATCCCATACTATTATCTGAAGCCTAACAATCTATTGTATGCTACGAGCAATTATATTGAATAAAAGTCATAAGTCTTTCCCTTTCAAAAAGAAACAATTAGAGATACTTTAAGCATTTAAGCTTATTACATTTAACTGACTAATAAGTTATATATATATATATATATATATATATATATATATATAGGATTGGTATCAGGTACAAACCCCCCCTTATTGTGCAAACTACGAACCCATGAGAGCCACAGGATCCCCCCAAAGTGATGTCAGCAGAGCGCACCAGATGTTGACACGTGGACAATATATATAAAACACCGCACCTTATTGTGCAAACTACGAACTCACCAGGCGCTGACACGTGGCGCGCAGAGTGCTAATAGTTTGGGTGCACAGTGCTAATAGTCCCAAACTATTAGCATCGTGCTGCGCAAACTATCAGCACTAAACGTGCCACGTGTCAGCACCTGGTGAGTTCGTAGTTTGCACAATAAGGGTGGTTTTTACTGGATAGCTACCCTATATATATATATATATAACTATCACTATAATTTTATACATTTTGACAATCAACATGATATACTGTATAAGTATTTTGAAACCATACGACCTCTACGGTTCCTCCCTTCTTTCTGCAAGTTCCGCTCCCCCGTTGCGTCGTCGCTGCCTGCACTTACCCTGAGTCGACTTTATCGGGAATCCAACCCTCCTGCCCCAACCACTCACCTCTTCGACTGCTCAACCAATATCGCCTTTGTGTGTTCCCGTCTGCCATAGTAAGTTCCAAGGCCCTCCCAACTACTACCATCATGACTGAGCCGCTCCCCATCCACGTGGTGCCACCCATCCCCATGCCATGCCTCTGGCCCCACCTTGTGGGTTTATAAAGACGATCCGATGGAAGAGAAGGAGAGACTCCCACTACGTCTTTCGTCATCCTCACGGCCAACGTCATCACTGCTTGTCCCTCCCTTCATTTTTCCGGGGGAGAACAACATCACCTTCATCGTACCTGCTTTGGGTGCACCTATGTGGGCTTTTACATCCCCCGTTGATAACGCAGTCGAGGAACACCAGGTCAGGGATGGAGAACAGTGTGCTCCTGCCAAGATTTATCCGTCCAGTCATGTGACTGCTCACCTTCCTTCATTAGTGACCCAACCGTTTGGAGCCACCGCTGGTGCGACGGCACACGAACTCACCTACCCACCTCAAAGGGGAATAGGTTCAGGAGTCTTGTTCCTGGCCCATGACATGATATAGATGCTTCCATCATTGGGACTTTCGGCATGACCACCCTACACGATCCATCATTCGACCAACCGAAGAAGCCATCTACAACCAGCCACGATGGTCTCATCGAAAGGACGTCACAGAATCGGAGATGCCTCCACTAGACACCTGGCTGGAATCATCAGTCATAGACCACCCCCATTCTGAATAATCTCCTAGGTGACCAAACGCTGGCTCCTCGCCCCGTTGGGATGGAAGGCCGGGATCCAGAGGTGGATCTAGAAATTTATTTCAGGGTATGCCACTGATAGTTATTAAATGTAAAAAAATCAAAGTCGTTTTAAAAAGTTAGAGTTTGATCGATTTTCCAAATGACATAATTCTCATATGAGCTCTGATTTTTGCTCGTAAGATATCAAATCAAGTTAAATTCAGATATCTACAATTTTCATGAAGGAATTTCAACTGTACATGAACCCATACACATCGTGTAAGTCGAATGGTCAACCATATGTTGTTTGGTCTGCCATGGACAAAGCGCTATAGGTGAAACATATAGTTAGTGAGAACATAAATGATATAATATGAGATATGATTTCTTTTTAAAATGAGTCAAAACTACTTCATTGTCAATGAATATAAATACTTATAAACATATACTACTTAACTGTTATGTCTTGATCTAACCTTTTTCAAATACAACTTACAAAAAATTATAAATAAGGTCGTGGGAAAGTGAAATAGACATTTGGAGTGTAAAAAATAAGCATTTTCAAGTGAAATGAGGTTACACACGTAACAAATCTTCAAATGACCAAAAAAAAAATTATATGAATTCTGATTTAGGCCCATAATTTATCAAATCGAAGATATCTGAATGCTCTATAATTATATATAACTTTCTCGAGCCAGGGTATGCCGTGACACACCCTAAATCCGCCCATGTTGGGATCGTAGTCCAAGATCTCATGCCTACCACGACAACACATCTATGGTACTGGACGCACGTGTGCCTTCGCTCGGTACCATCGCCTCACACCATAGAGGCCGTAGGAACCAAGTGAAGCTGGTGCAACACAAGATATCCTGCCTAACCAAAAGAAGCTTCTTGTGCGCTCCTAGGACTTGGACGTGCCGCGGACTAGGGCATCGGCTTATCCAAGAATCTCCCAGGCGTGGACTGCTCAACAGTCCTACCTAGGATGATGAGTGGACCACCGAGCATCGAGGCGTGTATGGGGGCGCACGCATCGCCCTGCCAACGTCGGTGTAATTCCGATGACCCCTTCCCCCCTCATCTGGAGTTCTCCCTGGCTGCCCGTTAACCCCTCAAACGTCCCGAATCTTTTAACACAGACAATTTCAGAGTCAGATAATGAGTACTATGCGCTACAGTTATGTAGCCACTCGTGTGGACATGATCCATTGTTGGTTTATTCTTGGATTAACCGAATATCATGTTATAGGGTTAGCATTCAATATCTACGAATCTCAACTTAAGTTTTACCTATATGTTTCGTTCTTTTTAATGTTCTTCCCTTTTATACAGTTAGTATAAGTCCTTTAAGTTTCAATAAAACTGCTCATATGCTTAAAAAACCCGATATACTGTATATTTGTTAATTTTGTCATTTAAGGGTAAGTTTAAACCTGATATACTGTGTATTTGTTAATTTTGTCATTTAAGGGTAAGTTTTAGGCCAGAGTCAAAACATAATAACACCTTACTGAGGGGGAGGGTCCACGTGATTCACTAAAACAACCCACAAGAAAATGCCAAATGTTCCAAAATGTTCAAGGGGTTACTCCATATCCTAACGCCCAACTTTCAGAAAGTGTTAAATCCAAACCCTATACTACTGAAATTTCCATGTAGTTACGGTCAATTATTTAAAATTGCCAATTGTTTCTAATTTTAAACGGACGTTAACTTGGCCAAGTGAAAAGTCGAGTTTACCCTCAAATATGTTCTTCCTTCGGACGTTAACTTGGCCTAACTTCATCTCTTTGTGACCTCTTCTCTTCATCTCAGCTCTTTGAACTTCATCTCTTTGTGTCCGAGCTTCGAATTTCATCTCTTCGTGACCTCAGCTCGGCCAAGCTCCATTATAAAATGAGTCACTTGAGACGCACATGATTCAATGTTCACTAAAACAGTCAATTTAAACTCTAGAGGTGAGATGACGATATTTAGGGTTAGGTCGATCTCTGGCGAGGATGAAGACTGGACGCCGGCCTCGAGCACCATCTCCCGTCACTCTACTTCAACTCCCACACAGAGAGATCGTGATAGTCTTGGCCTGCCTTACAGTGTACCAAACACCAAAGTAGCCTCGTTGATCAACAGGTTCGAGACCTCGGCTCATGTTTCGCACTCCATCGCTGCAGATCGACCTAACAAGTCGTTTGCATCTGCTTCTGCTTCTCGACCTCGGTCTTGTGATGAGGATCCGCGCAAGCTTTTCGTCTCCAACTTCCCGAAGCTAGCCAAGGAACCATGGATCTACAGCTTTTCTCTGATTTTGGAGGGATTTCTGGCATCTACCTCAGCAAGCGTTCCGTCTCAAGGGTCGGCCTTTCTGCTTCATACACGTTGAGTCTCACGAGATCTGTCAGCGGATGATCAAATCCCTGAACGAAAAACGTTTCTCGGGAAGAAGGCTCCTGGTGGTTCAGGCTTGGATGGACCCTTAGCGTCGTCCTCGTTCTTCCGGGAAACCATCCCCTCCCAAACCCGAAACAGAGCATGTTTTTTTCTGAGAGAGAACCTCCCATTTTCGGTCTTGTTCCATCGGGTTCCGGCAAGGAGGTAGAGAGTTTGAAAGCGTTGGCCTTCTCTAGTGCGATTGGTGTTGCGCAATCGTCTTCCTCCTCGGAAGCTTTGCTAGAAGCCCTTTCGATCGCGGGTTTGACCCATCTTGACTTGAAAAGCTTTGGAAACAGAATCGTCATGATTTCCTCTTCTAAGTCAGACATGGATTGGTCTACATTAGCTCCCTGGTTTGATATTGTCCGTCATTCTGGCGAGCTCTTCACTCAGACGGGCTTCTTTCAATGGATCTCGATTTCAGGGCATCCTATCCAAGGTTAGAGCTTCGAAAATTTCCAACTGATTGGAAATGCTTTGGGCACCGTCTTACAGAGCTTGCGCAAGGATTTTGAGGGGCTCTTCATTCTGGTTCATCGAAAGGCCCTTCTGTCTCCTTGTCACCTTACTTTCTGCATGGACGAAACTCGTTTTGATCTAGGGGCAGAGCCTATATCTATTCAACTGGTTCCCTTGCCCAAGCCGCAGCCGGCGCCATCCTCGTCGTCTTCGGCTACGGCGTCCTCTCCGGTTAGCCCAGGATCTTCGGCGCTTGTGGCCCAACCCACGAATTCAAATTCAAATGGGAATCTGGATAGATCACCCTTATCCGATCACGGTTTCCAGGACTACGAGGACTCTTTCCTGGGCGTTGGTACTCCCGTGGCTATCCCAGACTCCTCATTGGGCTTATCGGTGGTGCCTCTGAACGCAAAGCCCATTAATTCCAGTAGACCTGGTTTGCGTGTGCCGCAAGGAACCTCCCCTGTTTCAGGGAAACGCAAGTCTCGCTTCTCCGGCAAAACGTTCTGCGTCTTCGGTCCTTCTAAGCTCCCTCCCTCATCACCCAACAGGTGGGATTATGTCAAAAATCTTGGCTTCAAGGCTTTGGCTACTGGTGGAGACGTGACGGAACAGTTCGAGAACTTGGAAGCGGAGATCTCTGGTCGGCTCCTGGTCGAAGACCAAGATTTTCTGATCATGCCCTTGTTGATAGTGGAGGTTTGATTTCTCGTGTCGCCTCATCCGCCTCTTCTCGCTCTGATTGAGCAATGAAGCTCCTCTCATGGAATGTGAGAGGAACGAACTCTCCTCACAAGAGGAGGGATATCAGGTGCGTCCTTCTTGCGTTTCGTCCTGATTTTGTGTTGCTTCAGGAGACAAAGGTTAATGATATTACTTCTAGCTTCCTTCGAGACTGTGGTTTGTTTCTTGGTTGGGAATTTTTCTTCATTCCTGCAGAGGGGGCTTCATGTGGAATTCTTTCAGCATGGAAGTGCTCTGTGTTTCGTCTCTCTTCCTCCAGGCCTATTGGTTCAACTTTGTTTTGGTCGGGTTTGCATCTTCCTTCAGGCTCTGTTGTTTCTATTCTAAACGTTTATGGTCCATCTTCTTCAGCAGGTTGTCGCTCTCTTTGGGAGATTCTAATCCAGGATAGAGAGCTTTTTGGTGATATTGTCTTTGCAGGTGGGGATTTTAACTCGGTTCTGAACTCAGATGATCGTCGCAACACATCTACCTCTCCTACGGATTATGCTCTGTTCTCTGAGTTCATCTAGGGTATGGAACTGGTCGATATTCCTCTCCATGGGGCTCGTTTCACTTGGTATGGAGGTGGATCAAAAGCTTCCCGTCTGGATAGCTTCCTAATCTCCCATGCAGCAGCGATCCTTTTCCCGAACCTGGAGCAGCTCGGGCACCACCAGTCCCTCTCAGACCATCGTCTCGTTTCCCTTGCTTCTTCTGATGTAAACTGGGGCCCCAAGCCCATGCGATTCTTAAACGTGTGGGTGGAACACAGACATTTCCTCTCTGATGTTCGAACTTACTGGGATTCCTATCAGTGCCAAGGATCTGCAAGTTATATGTTGTGGTTCAAATTGAAAAGGCTAAGGTCTGATTTACATCGATGGGGCATCGAGGTTTTTGGCCGAGTTGATAGGGAAGTCGAGGCTTTGGAATCCGAAATCAACTCTTTAGATGATGCTTTGGATAGCAGGGATTTATCTGGTGCCGAGTGTATGTCACGCTCTTTGCTTCGAGTTTCTTTGATCCGTAAGCAAAAGGTACTTGCGAGGATTTGGAGTCAAAAGGACCGCTTGAAATGGCACAAGCAAGGGAACGTTTGTTCCCGCTTCTATCACAAAATAGCGAATCTGAGAGATGCCAGGAAGAAAATCCTATTCCTTCGATCAGGTTCGGTCTCTTTCTCGGAACCTATTGAGTTAAAAGATCATGCTGCAAAACACTTTAGGCTTCGTTTTGCAAGGCCTAATGGTTCTCGAGTTCCACTTCCTCGGCTTCCTTTTGCTCGTTTATCTAGCTTTCAGGCATGTTTTTTGGAAGAGCCTTTTTCTGTTAATGAGATTTTTGCAGCTATTTGTGATTGTGGCTCTGAGAAAGCCCCGGGCCCTGATGGTTTTTCTATTCTTTTTTATAAAGCTTGCTGGGACATTATCAAAGTTGACTTGATCAGATTCTTTACGGATTTCCACGCTTCAGGGACTATTGGGAAGGGACTTAACTCCACCTTTCTCACCTTGATTCCCAAAATTCCCAATGCTGACAGAATTCAGGATTTCAGGTCAATCAGTCTAATTTCAGGACCTTATAAAATCCTTGCTAAGGTGCTCTCTAATCGGCTTCGTCAAGTCCTCAATGATATCATCATTGACTCTCAATCAGGTTTTGTTGCAGGCAGGCAACTAGTTGATGGAGTCTTGATCGCTTATGAGGTTATTGATATGGTTCGACACTCCAATGAGGAGATTATTTTTCTCAAGCTCGATTTTGAGAAAGCCTTTGATAAGGTGAACTGGGATTATATTGATGAGGTCATGGACGCCATGCGTTTTGGGTCTAAATGGCGCTCTTGGATGGCTTCTTGTTTCAGAGCCTTTGTTGCAGTTCTTGTGAACGGTTCACCTAGTAAGGATTTTCCAATCCTCAATGGTATTCTCCAGGGTTTCCCCCTTTCACCTTTTATCTTCCTGATTGCTGCAGAGGGTCTCCATCAGGTTTTGGAGGAAGGTATCAGGTTGGGCGAATTTTCTGGGGTTCGAGTTGGCTCTTCTGGACCTGTTATCTCACATTTGCAGTTTGCAAATGATACCCTACTGTTTATTAAGGGGTCCGTGGATGATATCTTGAGGCTTAAGAGCACCATGCTCACCTTCCAGCTTAGTTCGGGGCTTAAGATTAATTTCGATAAGTCCACAACTATTATTTTGAATGCTCGGTCTCTCTCTCGTTTCCGTGGCTTCTTCTTTGGGTTGTTTGGTGGGTACTCTTCCTATCAAATACCTTGGATTTAGTTTGGGGGCTAACCCAAGACGCATCTCTTTCTGGGACCCGGTTGTGCAGAAATTTAAGAGTTCCCTTGCTCTTTGGAAGACCAAAGATTTGTCTCTTCCTGACAGGTTGGTATTGATTAAGACCACCCTATCTGCATTGCCTGTCTTTTTCATGTCTCTTTTCAAGGCTCCAAAGGGTGTTATTCGAGAATTAGAGGCTTGGAGGCGCCGTTTTCTCTGGCATAACAGGGCACGGTCCAGGGTTTTCTGTAAGGTCCATTGGTCTTCTGTTTGTAGGCCTAAGCTTGAAGGTGGTCTTGGCATCCGGGGCTTGGAAAGGGTCAATAACAGTTTATTGGTCAAATGGTTCTGGCGCTTTGCCTCCGAGAAGGATTCTCTCTGGAAGCGGGTCTTGTGTGCTAAATATGGTTGGAGTTTATCTGAGTGGGATCTCACCTCCCTTGATAAACCAGGTTCCTCCTTCCTTTTTAATCATATCTTGGCTTTATCTAATGATCCATCTTTCAGGAATCTTTTTGGAAATCAGAGTTTACATTGGAGGTTGGGATGTGGAGACCGCATTCGTTTTTGGTTGGATACTTGGATAGGTTCGGTTGCTCTCCGGTACCGCTATCCCCGGCTTTATCTTATTTGTCCTGGCAAATGGTTGAGTATTGGTGAGATGTGGCAGAATAACTCCTAGAACATTGTCTATCGCCGCTCTTTCCTTTTCACTTATGAATGGGACGATTCGGCTTCGCTTATGGAGCTCTTGAGTTCGGTTTGTGTCAGGAGTTTTGAACCCGATAAGGTTACTTGGTCTCAGAGGGAAGCGGGTTTCTCCACAGCTGCCACTTATATACTCTTATCAGACTCTATTCCTTCTCCTGTTCCTTGGGCTGGTTATCTTTGGGTTAAGAATTCATCGCCCAAATACAGCTCTTTGGTGTGGTTACTAGCTCACAATGCAGTTCCCACCAAAACCTTCTTGGAGGACCGAGGACTTTCCATCTCTCTCCATGACATGCTGTGCTGTTTTTGCTCCCGGTTCTTCGAGGACTCTTCGCACCTTTTCCTTCACTGTGACTATTCTTGGCTAATTTGGTCCAAGGTGTTCGCATGGTGGTCTATTGTTTGGGTTGTGCCCTCTGATTGTGTTTCCTCGTTGTCAGCTTGGAGGGGTTTAGGCAGAAGACGTTGGTGGAAGTCTTGGGTTAAGGTAGCTTACCTTTGTCTTTGGCATATCTGGCTTCAGCGTAATGCATCAATTTTCAGACAACAATTGGAGCCCGTGGATGTAGTTCTTTCTAAGATCCATCTTCATAGTTTCAGTATCTGCAAGATGGCAGGTGATTTGGTGGAGGAGTCCAGCTTTAGTACTTGGTTGGTCGCCCCTCGCTCATGTTTGGTCTCTTGTTCGTAGTTTGGTTGTTTTTCTTGTCTCAGAAGGTTATTTTTGGAATTTTTTCCTCCAACTTTGTAATATGTAATTCCAAAGCTTTGAATAAGACCATTATTTATCAAAAAAAACAGTCAATTTAAGCAATATTTTTTTATTTTTAATAATTTAATTTTTAAATTCATTATTATTTAACAATTTTCCAAAACTTGGGTGCAGATTTAATAATTAAGTGTAGCAGAGGTTAGGACATGGAAGCAACGTCAATATTCAATTACGGACGAAATAAAATTTGAAAAATGGATCGATGTTCTATTTATACATCAATTTCAATTCAGACAGATGGAGAAGACAAAAGACAGTAAACTGTCGTGAATCCAGAGAATTAGGATAGGAGACGTACGGAGGCTCTTAACATCAAACGCGCGAACCTTGCACAAACTTTGAATTCGCGTTCGATTTTACTCTCTCTTCGAATCGCATTGCGTTCGAATTAGGATTTGCTTTTCTCCAGGTTTCGGTGATCCTAGAGACCGAAGATTCGTGGGAAATGGTTCAAAATTGCCTAAATCGAGCGCATTGGAGGTAATGTCGTTCTTCATCTGCGTATTCTCTGCAATTTGGTCTTAAGATGCCAATGTTGATGACTTGTACAAGATTCTGGCTCGTATCAATTTCTAGGGTTTCTTTACGAAGTTGTTTGTGCCGTTCCAGAGCTGAATGTTGATCATTGGGGGCTTTATTGTGATAATTTATCTCCGTGGCTGAGTTCTTGAGCTGCATTTTGGTTCTAGAATCTCGTTGGTGGTAATGGACTTGATACGGAGCCTGTGGTTGTTGTATTGATTCACATTGGCTGCTAAGAAATTGAGCTCAAGTGTCTTCATATGGGTTGGAGTTGGACACCACATTTGAATCCATGATTGCTGGTATTGGTTACACGATTTGGCAGGGAGAGCTTACATTTCCCCTCTTCAATGGCTGTTGATCATCACAAAACTGGTCTCCATGACATGGATATTGAGCAGGTTCAATTCGCCCACATTTTCTAGTTTGTAGCTTCTATGTTGATGAAATAAATTGATTTGAAGATATATAGTAAATGCCGCAGGCTTCATTTGGAAAATCCAATTAAAGATTCTTTTATGTTTTATATAGATTCAAGACTAGAGTCAAAAGAAATTTAAGAACCAGTGTCAATTGATTCACATGATTTGGTTCAGAAGAAGCATTAGTGATGTATGCATTTGTCTTTACGTATAGGTTCCCTTTGTAGGTTTTTGTGGTTTAAAATCAAATTCTGATCTTGGTATAGATCATTGGCCATAAGCTGAGTGCTCCTTTTTTCTGACATCACTATCTTCATGATTGAAACAATCACCATAATTCTGTGATTTAGATAGTCAAGTAGTTGATGGTCAACATTTTGATATTGACTGATGAAGCATCACTTTTGTAGGAATATGAACCTGTATGAACTGTTATAGATCAGTTACTGAATTTCGTACATGTTTCATTAACAGGCGTATGGAGTGCTTAAGAAAGGATCTCATCTGCTAAAATATAGACGTAGGGGGAAGCCTAAGTTCTGTCCTTTCAGGCTTTCTAATGTAAGTTGCCTTCCCTTTGGTATAAGATATAATCGTTTCACATTGCATTCCCCATCTCTAACTTTCAATGGTAATTCCCATTGGTAGACGTAGATGAGATTGAAAGAATTGACTTTAACAGAAGATGATTCTTCAACATCTCTCTTCCCTTGTCTTTAGCTGGGGAAGTGATGTGGTTTAAGTAAATATTTGATTAAATAAAACTAATCACATATTGTTCCATGTTTTTCCATCCAAAGTTCTGAATTCCGGGCTTATTCAAGATCATGTTACCTCTAAAAAGTAATATGTTATTGTATGGATAAGAAAATGTCAGAGTGAGAAGATTCTTCTGATTGTGTATCACTTGAAAAAAAAGGAATGAAAGTCAATGTTTATGAAAACAAAAGATAGGATAATGTAGATAAAGTTGATTATTATATTATGTGTACAGGAAGATTAGATGAAAGATAGTTGACCCTTTATACAAAACTAAACTTATGCATAGAATGGAATTTTGGGAAGTAATAGAAGCTAGTTCTTTTTTGGGTTAATTGCTAAGAACTACAAAAAGTTTTGTCTGCATGCTAAAAACTACAATAAGTTTAAAAGTGGACAAAAACATACAATAGGTATTGTCCAGTCTTTTGTTAGAGATAATGAACATAATATTTTGTTCTATGAACACCTGCAGGATATGTGGACAATACATATAGCACTGAAAAGTATTGTGGTCCAAACATATAGCATTGAAAAATATTATGGTTAAAACATATGGGCCAATACTTAACAGAACAGAATATTCTGTTCGTTATTTTGGGATAATTGTCCAAAACTACCCTAAAGTTTCATCCACAAACGGATTGGTGTACAAAGTTTTGACCATGCTGTGTGGCTACATTATAGTTTTGTCCACACACTTCTGTCAGAAAAATGGATGGAATATTCCGTTTCCGTTATGCATGTGACCCCATGTGCTAGTCAAGGGTAAAGTAAAATTACCATTTTACTCTTAACATTTGAACACTTTGACTTTTGTAGTGGAAAATACCATTTTACCCTTTTTTTAAAAATAAACTGATGTCTAATTAATTTTATTTAAATATTCTTAATTTTTTATCGATAAAAATATTTTTTTATTTTTTATTATAAAAAATAATTCTTTTAATTACTTTTTTATTTATTTTCTTGATTTTATGTATTATTAAATGGGTAAAATGATAATTTCCACTACAAAAGTCAAAAGGGTTCAAATGTTAAGGGTAAAATGGTAATTTCACTTTACCCTTAACTTGCACATGGGGTCACATGCATAACATAAATGGAATTTTCCATCCATTTCTCTGACAGAAGCGTGGACGAAACTATAGTGTAGCCACACAGCGTGGAGGAAACTTTGTGCACCAATCTGTTTGTGGACGAAACTTTAGGGTATTTTTGGACAATTATCTCCATTATTTTTAACAGAAGACAGTGGACAATACTTATTGTATGTTTTTGTTCACTTTTAAACTCAGTGTAGTTTTTAGCATGTGGGCAAAACTTTTTATAGTTTTTAGCAATTAACCCTTCTTTTTTTAAAATAAGCTGCATATAGTGTAATTCTAAATTATTGGCCCTGATAACACATAATGTATGCCTCGGTTCTTGCCTTGGTAGATAGGAACATAAACCATTAGAGGAAAAGGGGCATATTTTTTTTTCCTTTTCTGTAAGTTCTTTTCTCTCAGATTCTTGAGGTTATGTTTCAGGATGAGTCTGCATTGATATGGTACTCTGCCAAAAAAGAGAAACATATCAAACTAAGTAATGTTTTGAGGATCATTCCTGGACAGCGCACTGTAAGATATAGTCTTCTTCTTCTTCACCTCTCTCTCATTTAACTATAAACAAAGTGATGAGACAGCTTTTGAGTCGCTGCATAACTAGCTATTTATGTTCAAGAATGTTTTATGTGTATATATACATATATACGCGAGAATGAAATATTAGTATTCAATATTTTGCCTTTTCTCAATAGAAAATGTGTGTTTGTCTTTCAGGCAGTATTTCAGCGCTATCCCCGACCTGAAAAAGATTATCAATCATTTTCTCTTATACTCCGAGACAGATCCTTAGATTTGGTGAGTGCTCCTATGTTTTACCTTAAGCTTGAAATTCGCTATCTAAGCCTACCAATCATTCAATCTTATGAAGACATATGTCTTGCAAAAAATTCACTGATTTGTGAAGTTATATGTTCATGTGTCGTAATTTGTTGCCATCGTCATTTTTTGGGCAGATATGTAAAGACAGGGAAGAAGCTGATGTTTGGTTTGTTGCTTTAAAAACTATACTCTCTCGTAACCACAGGCCCAAAAGTGAAGTAAGCGAGCTTGTCTTGCCAGTACTGCCTGATAGTCCACATCATACACGAAGGAATACTCCATCAGTTTCATCTATCATCACCAAAAATGTCCTCGCTCTCTCTTTAATTTTACAACCTTCTGATGAAATACTGAGCAATTGTTGATTATATCCATTCTTATCGTAATTTTAATCAAAATATTGTAGGATGAAGGAGATACTCAAGGAATTCAGATTCCTTTGGAGAAAACATCAGACAGTGACTCGGAAGATGAACTGGTTTCCAATTATTCCACTTCATCGTCAGATGTGCCCACAGATAACTTGTCTGTTCAAAGCTCTACTATGGAAGCCACTCAGGATAGCTCATCTAGTTCATCAAGCCAAGGTTCGAGTCACGATGATCATTTTGATGAATTGGGGGATACTTTTATATGGGGAGAAGGTGTTGGTGATGGGATGCTGGGCGGTGGAACACATAAAGTTGGCACTTTGTTAAGTTCCCAGATAGATGCATTTCTACCCAAAGCATTGACATCAACTGTAATTCTAGATGCTCATAGTATTGCTTGTGGAAGCAGACATGCTGTAGTAGTCACCAAACAAGGAGAGATATTTAGCTGGGGAGAGGAATCAGGAGGTCAGCTCGGTCATGGCAGCCTGGAAGCCAATATTTCTCATCCTAAGCTCATTGACACTCTTAGCGGCCTCCATATTGAATCAATAGCATGTGGGGAGCATCACACTTGTGCTGTTACACTTTGTGGAGATCTTTACTCCTGGGGTGATGGTGTTTATAACTCTGGCCTTCTGGGGCATGGAGGTGAAGCTGGTCACTGGTTTCCTAATAGAGTTTGTCATGAATTGGATAGGGTACAAGTATCATTTGTCGCTTGTGGGCCATGGCACACTGCTGTTGTTTCATCTGTAGGTCAGTTGTTTACATTTGGGGATGGATCTTTTGGTGCTCTTGGCCATGGAGATCATAGCAGTACAAGAACTCCCAGGGAAGTTGAAGCATTGAAAGGATTTAGGACAACAAGGGTTGCTTGTGGTGTCTGGCACACTGCTGCAGCAGCCATTGAAGTAACAGATGAAGAATCACCTGCTTCATTACATACATGGGGGGATGGAAACAAGGGTCAGCTTGGACATGGCGATAAAGAACCTAGATTGTTTCCAGAGCGTGTTGGTAAGTTGAATGATATAAATATCTCTCAAGTAGCATGTGGGCATAGCATTACAGTTGCCCTCACAACTTCAGGACGAGTCTATACAATGGGTAGTGCTGCTTATGGGCAATTGGGCAACCCTGCAGCCAAAGGAGATGTTCGAGTTCCTGCTCGTGTTTTAGCTGCCATTGCAGACAGTTTTGTAGAAGAGATCAGCTGTGGTTCTTATCATGTGGCAATTCGTACTTCAAAACCAGAGGTTTATACTTGGGGAAGAGGTGGAAATGGACAATTAGGCCATGGAGACAACAATGACAAAAACACACCTACTCTAGTGGACTTCTTCAGGGATAAGCAGATAAGGAGTGTCAAGTGTGGTTCAAACTTTACTACTGCAATATGTCTTAACAAAGGGTTATCGGGGTGGGTTGACTCTGCATGCTCAGCCTGCCACAACCCGTTTGGTTTCCGAAGAAAATGCCACAATTGCTACAACTGTGGGTTAGTGTTTTGCAACTCATGCAGCAGCAAGAAGTCTCTGAAAGCTTCTTTGGCTCCAGATATGATCCAGCCGTATCGAGTTTGTGATGATTGTTTCACTAAACTTAAGAATGCCACAGAATCAAGTTCTGTCCAAACTCCTGCAGATGGAAATAGAGAGACTCAGGGACACAACTCGTCTTTTCTACCAATCAATCTAGCAAAGAGAAGGAACTTCATACTCGATATGAGTCTAGAGTTAGGTGATCATCTTGCGAACCCACAAACCCTGTTGGGAGGACTTCCTTCCTCGACAGCTTCTATTTTTTCTGCATTGGCTCCAAAGAAAAGTCCTACAGTTGCTACTCCCAAAACAGATTCTCCTATCTCCAAAAGCTTGATACCAACTCCACGTCCCCCTTCTGACATGCCTCTGAGAAGTCTTGGCCAAAGCAAAGAAGTTATCATTCTCAGAGCACAGGTATGATTGCTACAATTCATTAATGGCAACACCATAGTTCTCGGACCACATCAAAACATGTTCTAGTATTTTGAGGATCCTTGATACAATTTATATGCAGAGGTAGTCTTATAATGTAAGAACACTGAATCTCTGCAACAGATACAAGTTAGTAAACTGTAGCAGTTTAATCATCCTCCTTTAATGTTGATGTTGATGGTACCACCAAAAATCTTTGAGAGTTAGTAGCAAGGCTTCATATCTCAGACATAAGTAGGAGGAGGGGCTTAAACTTGCCAGCACTCTGTGCTGAAGACTTTCCATATCTTGATACGCACGAAACCTGGCTTTTATGTGATTATCAATATTGTCTATATTAGATATCAGATTTCCATTACAGGAAATGCCTTAAAGCTTATTATATTTTGTAGGTGGAAGATCTTACTAGCAAATCTCACCAACTGGAAGCTGAGCTTGAGAAAACATCAAAGCAATTGAGGGAAGTCAGTGCAGTAGCTGCAGATGCAGCTCATAAAAGCAAATCAGCAAAGAAAGTAATGAAGTCGATAACTGCTCAGGTTGGGTATTTTCTCCATTCAAGATTTGTTTTATTTGATTTAAGAATCAATCCCTTCATTATTTAAGGGTTGATAAATAATGATTGTGATGGTGTGGACTATGAAATCATGTGCAGTTAAAGGAGGCGACTGGAAGAGTTCCACAAGAATATATAGATTATATTAGAGAAGACACAAACAGACTCTCATCTGAAAGTGAGAGTAATGGAGATTCAGAGAATGATAATGTAGCCATTGGAACCAAAGCACAAGGTGAAGAAGCAAAGTTGAAGAAAAGAAGGAAAAAGGCTGAGTGGTTACTGAATGATGAACCGGGTGTGTACATAACTCTCACTTCCTTGCCAGGTGGTGGTAATGTAATCAAACGTTTGCGGTTCAGGTAAGGATACACATAGTTCAATTCACCAGAGCGTCACTGAAACACCATAGCTTATGCAGTATCGCATGATTTTGAGAGAAAATTGTGAAGACTTCTGATGTTCTTTTCATTTCTTGGACAGCCGGAAACACTTCTCGCAGGAACAGGCGGAGAAGTGGTGGAGTGAACATGGTGCTGAATTATGTGAGCATTACCGTATACAATGTTAGACCAATTCAGTTCCTAACTCATTTGAATCAAAACCCCAGGATATTGGTTTGTTTCTCACCAACCAATTATGTCACTCACAGGATTGTAAATGTAATAACATTAATATTAGATTTAACTTGCACAAAAAATATTTAATCTTTTGGGACTCGAATGTTGATAGGATGGATTATGACACTGGAATGCAATGGGACCCCACACCTTACCGTATGATGTGGGTGCCGACGAGGCAATGGGCTGTCCTCGGCCACGTCATGTCCCCACTCGGTAATGATTTACCGTAATAATAATAATAATTAAATCCTGAAATGACGGAAAGGGACAGGTGTGTTGGAAATCATGCCGCACATGTCCTTAAGATGAGGTTGGGTGTTTTGTAATTGCTGTTTCTATTATTGTATCGTAAATTTTGAGCTGTATGCGTCAGGCGATACGTTAAAACTTTCCTTGTAAAGAATGTTAAAACACTTGGCCTAACAAATTGGTTGAGTATGGGTGTGTTCGGCGCCGCCGCCGTCCATCCAAATCAAATGGTCACTTCACCGGAAAAAAGAGCCAGTAGAAGAGTAACTACTAATTTCAATACCAACAGTTATTTTCCTTGTATAAATCACACCAAACCATTTTCCACCAAACTCATTCCACATTTTCTACCAACAGTTCTAACACGACTCACATTATTTCACCAAAATAGATCCACTTTCTCATCAACTCTACCATACAAACTGTTATGGTCTGAAAATGAAAAAGAAAAAGTTAGGTATATTATTTCATTCCATCGAAAGTTAAGTAAGAACGGAATCCTCATCCATTTGAATTTCGTAGTCAGTGCCACCTAATAAAACCCTGCTTAAACCCAAAATCAAGTTAAAGATAATTAACTAAAATGTAATCAAATGATCAAGCGTTTCGTCCTCAAGGGAACATTCTAGTGGTTTAAGGCTCACCTTTCATAAGGGAGGTCTTGCATTCGAATCTGAGCAAATAACTGCATATATTGTAGGTGTGGTGTACACATTTGTGTAACTATGTAATATTATTTTTTACTTTGTGCGTTTCAACAGATTATATGTATATTTTCATGTGATATATAATATATGACACACACTCCTCTTTAACCTAAAAAGGATCAAGCATTTCGACGCAATTCATAGGATTTGTGAAACAAAGCGGACAAGCAATCAGTCCATACCAAGTTTTGGATAAAACAAATGTCATATTGATGCTTGACATATTAGCATGATCTTTCACTAGCATTTTATCATCTATTCTAACCTTAATTTTGTACTTAATATGAATTTTTGGTTTGGTATTATAAAAAAGTATTTTTGTAGTTGGGTGTATATTACAGATGAAGCATGCATGTAGAGAAAATTAAACGGCCCTGTAACTCCACGCCTTGCAGGTGGAGTCAAAGCTGAAGTTCAAAACATAGAGTCCACGGTGTGACCAATGTATCATCATCAAAACCCATAGGCTTCCAATGCTTTGGAATGGAATGTGTCTACGACGACCTTCATATCGTGGACTTGACCGTGGTGGTTCATAGATCTACTTTAAATTAAAGTCATCCAACATTTTTGAGGAGCCTTTGATAGAAAGAGAAAGTAAGAGCTCGTTAAAGCTCTAGAGAGAAAGAAGAGAATTAAGCTCTAGAGGGTTCTTCACCTAGTGTTTGGATTTTTCATCTTTCCTTCTTCTCCACCTGAATTTGAGCCATTTTCATTTCTCTAGTTTAAACTTGAATTAATGGTGTTTGTTCTTGCATGAGTGACCAATATCATAATTTTATTGAATAAATGAATTAGACAAAGTAGAGGAGATATGGAACTCTAGAGGGTTCAACTTTTCCTTTTTTTTTTGATCGGCGAAAACATATTTAAATTTAAATTAACCTCTTCTGAGGAAGAAAAGATTACACAAAAAACGCAAGCTTCTAAAGCTTGCACAGGACCAAAGTAAGGGTACACAGACCCGAGAGCCAAGTAAGGGTACACAGACCCAGAGTCAAAGACAGGGTATACCGACCCAACAGTCCCACAGCGGGGAAGACCAACCACAGACAAGAGAGGGTACACAGACCCAAGAGGCAAAGCAAGGGTACACAGACCCCGGAGGAAAGAGAGGGCACGCAGACCCATAAGTAAAGAATGGGTACACAGACCCAGAAGCAAAGAACTGGTACGCAGACCCGGAGGCAAAGACAGGGCACGCAGACCCCGAAGCAAAGAAAGGGTACATAGACCCAGAAGCTAAAGATGGGCACGCAGACCCCAAAGAAAAGAAAGGGTACGCAGACCCAGTAGCTAAAGATAGGCACGCAGACCCCAAAGAAAAGACAGGGTACGCAGACCCAGAATCAAAGAACCGAGAACGGAAATGTAAAACCCACTTCGTGTAAAAGTGTAGTAAAGTGCCAACCGAAACGTGAGGGTAGAAGTCTGCAACAAGCTTTTGTTTAAAGAGAAAGAAAAAAAAAAGGAAAAGCAGGCCAGACCTAGTGAGCCAGCCGAGCCAGGCCCAAACAATTGGAACCGGCCCATGTGGTTTCAGCCCAAGTGCACATTCACTAACCCTAGAAGGGTTACTGTTCAACATCAGATCTCGCGCACGCAAACCGAGGCGCAGCCCCCTCTCTCTCTGCGCGACACTCTCCCCCTTCGTCTCACTTCCCTCCGATTCCCGTCGCCGGAATCCGATCTTCATCCCGGTCACGAAGCGAGCCCTGCCCTTTGAGCCACCACCGAAGCCACGCCGACCGTGTCTGGAACGGAGCTCGCCGGCGAGAGAACCTCGCGACCGGATCTGGACGCGCAGCGCCGCCGGAAGCTCGCGAAGAGCTTCTCAAATCCAACCCTCGCCAGAGACAAGAGGTTCCCCCAGGTGAGAATCGGCCGACCGTCCTCTTCCCGACCTTCTCCTCCCTCCCCAGTATGCGTTGTCGCCATCGAACCCGATGAACCCTCGCCGGAGAACACGAGAAGGAGCCACCGTGCTCGGATTTGGTCCGTGGGGGGGCATGCCGGAGCTCTACCGTCCTTCCCCAGTCACAGGCGTCCCTCACGGCGTCGCACGGCTCCCCCGAGCCCCTCGCCGCCACCGTCGCCGGCGAACTGCACCGGATCACCACCGTCGTCGGACTCGATGTCCGGTTTGGACAGGCCAGGACACACGAGCCTTGGGCCGGTGAGCATACTAGGCCCTGTGGCCAGTTAGGCTCAACAGCCTTGGGCCCTGGGCCCGATTGTGATCTGGTGGACCTTCAGCCCAGATCACCCTTCAGCCCAGGTCAACCTTCAGCCCAGAGCAGGCCTCAGACCAGATCAGGTGAGGAATTGGATCGGATTCGGGTCGGACCCGGGTCGCTGAGTTAATTAATTATTAAATTAATTATCTGGACTTAAAATTGGTAAATTAAGGACGTTTGAGACGTTCCGAGGGTCGGACTCTTGAGAACTAATTGGACCTTTTTGTGTCAAACCTAGACGGGACTTCGCCCGAGAGCGAAGATTTTGGACCCGAACTAGAAGAGCAAAGATCACGTCGGGACCCAAGTGAAGATCGGAGAGGTGATCACCGGGCGTCATCAAAGTGTTGAGAGGAAGACCTCGAGGTAGGGAAAGTCTTAACCTCTCGTTTGCCATGTTCAGTATGCATGCTAGGCTAATAAAATTGGAAAAGGTCCTAGAAATGCCTATAGGATGCGAATAACTAGCTTAATCGTCTTTCAATTGCTAATAACCGGAATTGTCTAGTGGTGACCGATTAGGATGCCAATCACTAGTGTAACTCGCTTTTAATACTTGGGAATCGATTGTCTGGTAGAGGAGCTTTGGCAAAGCCCTCGGATTAGTTGCGTGTTAGGATCACATGCTTGGTTGTTGATTGCTTAGTGGATAGGCTAAAGAGTCTAATGAAACTAGTGGAATTGCATGCTGGAATGCTCTTTTGAAGGCTTTATGATTAGTTGATTACACTCGTACTTGCTCGTTGATTGTATTCGAATGATTATTTGTTTTACTTGATTGGTTGTTTGGAGCATCGAGTATGACTGGTTGTACCGCGCGGTGCAATCAGGTGATCGATGCCCCGGTGGTTCGAAACTGGTAAGTGAACGGTAAGTTGGGATTGTGTATTTGGTGTGCTATGGTTGCGTGATTCGTGTACTATGTGTTGTGGTGAATTGGTGATGGTTGAGCCGTGTGTGGATTTGGATTGGTGATGGTTGAGCCGTGTGTGGACTTGGATTGGTGGTTGTTGAACTTGTATTACTTCGTATTTCGATTGAGTGCGTTATTCAATTATTAACTGCTTATTATTAAATTGCCCACGTGTGCGCTTCCTATGGGAGTATGGCCCTGGGTTCCCGAGGATCTAAAATCCCTTGGAGACGTTTCTGAGACTTCCGATGATATGTGCCCTGAAGGGTGTTTCCGATAGTCTCAATGATATGCGTCTCCTCTGGATTGGAGGGAAAATCCGAGAGGACACATAAGATGTGGATCGGAGGGTGGTGACTTCATGTGCCACGGCATTGATCGGTTTATCTATCGCCTGTGATTGTTAGAGCCTTATATTAACTTTACTGATGAATCTACTCGTAATATCATGAACTACCTTGTTGACTGTGTTGGTGAATTATGGGTCTTGTGGACGTTGCCGTTGATTCTTTGGAGTTTAAGGTTTACCTTGTTTTGTGTTTTCCCTACTGAGCGTAAGCTCACCCCTGTGAGTTCATTGTTGTATTTTCAGGCTTGATTGAGGAGTAGAAGTTCGGGAGCTTCTCAGGGTGGGTGCGTGATAGAGACTTTGTACTTTTTACTTTTAATGTAGTGAACCAAAACTTGTTGAGGTTTACTATTACACCCCTGGAGGGTTATCGTATTTTGAAATCGGTTTAACGGATTATTTTCATTATCAGAGATTTTCAGGAAGTAAATGTTGATTTATCATTTTTACGGTCTTCTATTACTCGTCATGCCCCGGGTCCGGGCGATAACCGGATTTGGGGTGTGACAATTTGGTATCAGAGCCTGGTTTCATTTGAAACAGGTGTCTTTTGAACTGATTTTCAAACCTCGGACCGAAGTCAATTAGGTGGGTAGAGTTAGGAAGTTTGAGTCTTGAGTTGCTTTAAGGGTTGTCCTAAATGGAATCTTGCACTACAATGTTTGCAATACTTGATTGGTATCCTCTCCCTAATGATCGGTGAAGCCAAATGGTTGAGATCGGAATTGGATTAACGGTCAACGACCGACCCATTATGCATACATGGTAGGGTGAACCAACAGTTGGTGGTGGTGTTGCCCTTTGGCGTGTTACTTCAAAACTTTTCAAGTTGTAGTTTGGTCTCGTTCAAGTGTTGACTTGTGCTTGACCGCTTCTCTGGAGCATGAGTACTCCAAGTGTGCTTGCATTGAGTGTCTTGAGTGGAGTCGTCGAACCCGTGCTTTTGCCTGTGGTTGAGTGGCCGTGAGTGTCGTGGGGTTGTTGAGCCCGTGAGTTGCTGTTGTTGAGTTTTGAGTGGCCATGAGAGCCGTATTGTTATCTGCGTTTGGGTGGCCATGAGAGCCCGTGTACTAAGGTTGAATTCTTTGGCTGGCCTCGGGGAGGTTGCGAGCATTCTTTGGCTGGCCTCGGGGAGGTTGCGAGCATTCTTTGGCTGGCTTACGAGTTAGAGGCTCGGTAAGTTGCGAGCATGTTTTATTGTTGAGTTTGGGACACGAGAATCCCGTAGGCCTGTGTGAGGCGAGTTTGGGCACGAGTACCCCGTAATATTTTGGGAGCACGAGAACTCCGTTTATTGTTTGCGTTGTGTACTTTAGGAGCATGAGAACTCCCCTTTATTGACTGTGTAATGTCTTGAAAGAGCATGAGAACTCGGTGTACTTTTGCCTTGTGAATTTGTATTGGTGGTTGTCCCGCTTAAGCGGAGGGTTAAGGGAAAATACGAATGGGTCATGCCGAATTTTCAGTAGAACTAAAATATTTACACCATCACTGGTTGACTCAGGGGCGCCACTGTAGTCGAACGTGATGTTTGATGTCAAGTTGTTACAATGAGGTTTGGGGACGCCTGAAACGGATTGTAACAACATGAGATCGACATGGGAAGTTTGAGTAAAAGTTAAGAAATGAGAATTCATGGAAAGGAAGGAAAGGTTAAGGGTGTTTGTTGAATTGAATTGTGTTAAGTGTTAAACCCCTCTTTGTGAAAGGATACCCGAGCAAAGGGTATGCCTGTTGCTTTGTGCCTGGTGTGGTGTGCTTGAGTTTGAATTCTCGAGTGGGAGTGGATTTCTTTGACTTGATTGAACCCTCCTGTGGGAGTTGGTTGTGTGTGTGATTAAATCGTCGGTTGTTGTTGTGAGACGCATGGAGATGCGAGCTTGTATGCTATTATATATGAGTATATATATATATACCTGCTAAGCTTAAGAACTGTAAAACCTTGGGTGACTTGTGAGACGCGCGTGTGCGTCCTTATACTTGATCGAACCTTTGTTTTGGTGTGAGACGCACGAGGTGCGGGTCTCTTGTTTATGTAAGTGTTACGTTTGACTTCACGACTTACTTCTGATCCAAGCGGGATCCGGTGGAGACGCACGAGAACGTCATGCTTGGGCAAATCGAACCGATTGGGTTAAACTGATCTGTGAACCTATGGTTGCTAAGGGCAGTTGAGAACCCACTCGTTGAGATCGAAAGAAGACATGGCGAAAGAAATTTGAATAGTTATTGAAGTGTAGTAGAAGAGAGAATTTGATTGTGTGTAAAATGAGTTTTGGGTTGTGTATTTATAGGGGTGAAAAGTGAAAAAAAAATTAATGCTGCCAGCGACCCAGGCCACGTGTCGCTAGCGTGTGGCTCGCCAACGGTCGGCGCGCCACCCGAGGAGATCAGATTCATCCTCGCCAGCGAGATCTGCTGGCGAGGTCGTTAACGGCTACCCAAGTCGCCAGCTGCTTCCTCGCCAGCTCCCCGCCTGATCCTCGCCGGTGAGATGATCTCGCCAGCTGCTCCTCGCCGACCACTGTAGATGCTCTAAATTCGGAATCAGGGTTAATTCAGGATACACCGAGAATTGTAGAAGGATGGCCAGTTAGTAGATTATTTATTCTGGGGAGACGAGAAGGGAATGCAGACTATTTTCTAAAAGGGATGAGGAAGCTATTTTAGGGGTCCATTTGAGTCTGATTTGGAAATGGGTGTGGTCTTTTAAGGCTCCAACAAAAGTTCATCACTTAATTTGGAGAGCTGTTTTTGGTAATCTTCCGACTAACCAGAATTCAGGCAAGTTGTTCGGTATGTGGAGAACCGAAAAATGTGGAACATGTTTTTGTATCATGTCCGGTTGCTCAAGAGCTTTGGGGAAATGGGAGTAAATATCTCTTTCCGTGCCTGTTAGAGTTGTGCAAGAGTGTGGGGGATATTGAATTGGCTTCCCAGGTGGAGAGCAAGAAACCAGAGAGTTTGGCAAAACAAAAGGGTCTTCGGCGAGGCTCTGTTTCAAATCACTTTGAGCTCATGGAGGGGCTGGTCGGAGGCGTAGGTTCTCAAACAGTCGCAAGTGTCGGCTGGTCGGTGGCAAGGGCTTTGTTCTCCAAGACTCGGAGGGAAGAGTTTTAGGAGCTCGTTGTGTCATTTACCCAAGACTGAAGGATCCGGAGCTGATTGAAACTTTGGTGGTTCGGAACGCACTTCAGTGGCTTTGTTACATCACTTCCCCTAATTGAGTTTCTTGGTTGGTGTCATACCATTTTGTGTTTTTAGTATGTTCAAGTTTAAATGTGGGGAGAATTCGATACGTTATGCATGTAGATTACGAATATGTACATAAGGATACAAGTCTTTTGTTTCTTTATTTTAGCGCCCAATTTTATTTATTCTTGAGACTTCTTTGCCATATTTTTGAGTGTGCTTATTAATTGTGTTGGGTGTACACATTGCATACAATGACGGTAGATACTAGGGACTGGATAAAAGGAATCAAATGAAATATATGAATTACTTGAGGGATTGTTATGGTATCTTTGTAGAGAAGACTCTCATAAGTCGTATCCTCGGCTAGTCATACCGTAACAAAAAGTGACCCCCTCCCTCAAGCCTTACTCACCTTTATCCAGTGGCGGACCTATGAAGGCCCCGGGGGCACGTGTCCCCCTCAAATTTTATGTTTTGAATTTTTTGTATTAACTTTTTTTTTTAAATACCCTTTGAATTTCTTGTTATTTTTTAGTTGTGCCCCCCCCCCCTCAAATTTTTTCAGCGTTACATATTATCGTTAAAAAAAATTGGTGCCCCCTCTCACCGAAAAAGCTGGCTCCGCCACTGCCTTTATCCAAAACTTTTTCCATGGAAAAAAGAAGAAGAAAAAAAAACTTTTTGAAACATCTACTTTATATCATTGTAAAGGAACTTGGAAAGATCGTTTTTGTACTCTACGCTTTTGAGAAAATCGCATGCAATTAGAAGCTTTAGTATGTTGGTGGAGACCTTTGCTGGTAAATTCTTGAATATTGCTTGTGAAGCATCTAGGCAACTGAATCAAGAACAATATAAATAAAAAGAACGACAATACACTTACAAACAATTCGATAGGTTGCTTGTGTTATAGGAAGTCCGAGTCCAACAAAAAGATGTTTCCTTTAGACAAAATTGTCACCTCTAGGGCACTGAAGGTTGATATGGCCAAGTGTCTCATAAGATAAAAAAAACCTAAACTACTAGTGAGTGCTTCAACTCATGGAGTCTAGCGACCTAAAGCCGACTTGCACTCAAACTATAGAATGTCAGAGGAAAAGAAGAATCGAAAATGAAGTGATTATTTATGTCCCCACAAAACCCTTTAAACAATGGACAAGGTGACCCTTTGGAAAGATTGCGACTCTCATGACTGATTAAAACTTGACCAGATTCAAGATAATGAAGCTTGGCACAATGTTGGGAAGATTAATTTGCTGAGTCTTGCATGTAAAAATATAAGACTTCACGAATCTCGAGGCTTGAGGCCCGGGCCAGGCCCGAACCGAACGATCGGCGGAGGGCACGTATGGGTTCTCTCCATTACACATTAGTGGCCCTTCGCTACCGTTTCCCTCGTCTTTATCTTATTTGCACAGGGAAGTGGTTACGAGTTGGTGAACTGTGGTCTGCTGATACCTGGCACATAGTCTATCGTCGTTCTTTCCTGTTTTCTTATGAGTGGGATGAATCGGCTCTGCTTATGGACCTCCTTAGTTCGGTTTCGGTTCGCCCGGACTCTCTTGACTTGGTCACCTGGTCACAAAGGGAAGCGGGATTCTCCTCAGCTTCTGCTTACCTTTTGCTTTCAGATTCTGACCCGTCTCCAGTTTCTTGGGCCGGTATTCTTTGGGTCAAGAACCTTCCGCCTAAATACAGCTCATTAGTATGGTTACTAGCTCATAATGTTGTTCCTACTAAGGTCTTTCTGGAGGAGAGGGGTATACGGGTTTTGATTCAGGACATGCTATGCAGTTTATGCTCTCTGATTTTTGAGGATTCCTCTCATTTGTTCCTACACTGTAAGTATGCTTGGCGGTTATGGTCGAAGGTTTATGATTGGTGGTCACTTGTTTGGACTATACCAGGAGATTGTGTATCCTGTTTGTTTGCTTGGAGGGGGCTTAATAGCAAGAGATGGTGGAAGGTTTGGGTCAAGGTGGCCTATCTATGTTTTTGGCACATTTGGCTGCAGAGAAATTCTGCAGTGTTCAGGCAGAAGTTCGAGTCTATTGAAGCAACTTTTCTCAAGTTGCAGACACACAGCTACAGTGTTTGTAAAATGGCAGGGGATCTTCTTGAAGGGACGAGCTTATCCTCGTGGATGTCTTCTCCGTCTTTCTGTTTTATTGTGCTCGTAGGAGCTAATCTGTTTTAGTTGTTATTTGTCTTTGGTTGTTATTTGTCTTTGGAGGTTATTATTGGGGTCTCATCCCCTCAGCTTTGTAAATTTTTCATTTCCAAAGCTTTGAATAAAACATCATTTATCAAAAAAAAAATACACATTAGTGGTAACCCAATGCCACGACTTTAACTCAAATTATCAATCTTTATAAAATGTATGGAAAGTTGTAATGTGTGCAATATGAGATTTCATTAAATATCATTAATGTATGTCATTAATCCTTATTTTCTTTTAACTTTGCATGTTATTATTTCATTCAATATTCAACGTATTTCCATAAAAATACATTATACGTTCAAATTCGTAATGATGTGAATATATCGGATACACATGTTAGAATTGATGATCGAAACCAGAAGGGATGAGTGTCGGAAAGTGAGTTGTCCAACAAAACATTGAGTGGATAATGAAATTGGCACAAAATTTCTAGGTTTAAGTTTGAAATTGGAAATTGCCACAAATTTTTGGAATGCTTTGCACTATTTGTCAAGAAAACATTGATGAAGACATGAATGATGAACCAAAGTAACGGTGATAAAGATGAGTTCGATGTCAATGTTATAATTTTGTTAAGTAAAGTCTGATGATGTATATTCAATGGTTTTATAATAGGGTTATTTACGATAAGGTACCATTATGTTTCGTCCACGAACGATAAGGTACCCTAATGAATTTTGTGTCCGATAAGGTACCCTAATGATTCGTCCACGAACGATTTGGTTTAAAATTGGCATATTCTGTTAAAAACTAACGGAATATTCCCCTAACTTAGACATTTGCAGTTAAGTGGGGTGTGAAATGACGATTTTACCCTTTTCATATTTTAAGCTTATAAATTTGATAGACAAAATTACCATTATACCCTTAATTATATAATAAATAAATTTAAATTTTTTAAATTTAAAAATTAAATTATTTAAAATAATAATAAAAATATTAAAAAATATTAAAAAAATACAAAAAATTAAAAAACTCATTTTAATTTTTTTAAAAATTTAATTTTATTAAAAAAAAAAATCTGAGAACTGTTCGTCTTCTCCGGTGTGTCTCCGGCCAGCCCCTCCTCCGCCGTCGTCGTCCCCGGAGACCCCCACCTCCGCTGCCTCCTCCCTCTTCCACCTCCCACCGTCCTCACCTTCCTCATAGAGCTGAAGCTCGCGATTTGGTTCAGATCTGAACAAAATCGCAGTTCTCAGATTTTTTTAAAAAAAAATTAATTTTTAAAAAAAAAATTAAAATGATTTTTTACATATAAAACTGTTTTAATAAAAAATTATTTATATATATATAAAAAACTAATTATTAAAAAAACTAATTAAATACAAAATCTGATTTTAAAATATAAAAATCTGATTTTTAAAAAATAAAAACAGATTTTTGAAAGAAAAAAACAAATTCATTTTTTAAAAAATATAACTTTAAAAAAATATATAATTTATTTATTTTATTTTGTAAATTAAAATTAATTAGAAAATATAAATTAAGGAAAAATAATAACTGAGGGTATAATGGTCATTTCACACTTAAGTCAAAAGTCAACTAAAATGTCAAAGGGCAAAATAGTCATTCTACATAATTCTGTTAGTTTTTTAACAGCATTAAACCAAATCGTTCGTGGACGAATCATTAGGGTACCTTATCGGACACAAAATTCATTAGGGTACCTTATCGTTCGTGGACGAAACATAAGGGTACCTTATCGTAAATAACCCTTTATAATATTACTACTTTCTTGATTTTTCACTGACGATTTGCATATTGGAATAATCTGACATTGTATTGTTGACTAACAATTCGTTGACGATTCAGATGAATGAAAAGATTTGTGTAAAATATATATTCAAATATACATATGATTCTCTGACGTCTAGTCAAATAAGATTATCTAGTCTTCATCCATAGTTACATTTCACAAGTCACAACAATTGTTTTAGGAATTATTACAGTAATTTAGGGTGAACAATTCGTGTTTTGTAAATACTATCTCGGTAAATTAGTTTTTTATTTTACAATGAAATTCTCCAAGCACAAAATGAATTGCCTATCCATATTAGTCTTGACCACAACACGATGGACAACTTTGGTTCTGACTGGGGAAAAAAGAGTATGTAGACCCATCTCTGGACACCTCCATCCTCAACCTAGGAGAAAGAGCTGTCTACCCCCATTACGGGGAACACGGCCTTAGTTTCCTCTTCCTTTTAAGACCGTCACATGTTTGGTCAGTGACTTTTCTTGTGCAGCCCTAAGAGGTTTTTGGAGAAAAGAGAGTGGGTACAGGTACACGTATCATTCAAGTGGCGGCCAAGCGAGACCCCAAGTTAGGGGTACAAAAAAGCTTCAAGATCGGGCCACGAGGTGGTGGTACTCTCTGGTGCCTCTAGAGCATGTGTGGGCTGCCAAACAGCCCCGTCGAACCTCATGAGTTTTGGGGCCGAGAATAGTCGGGTTCTAGGATATGCACCCTTCTAACCTCAAGTTGACAAGGCCACCCTATCACATATTTCAGAGACTCATCCTTCCAGACCTGGCCTGTCTCATATGTGATTTCGGTCGCTTAACTCTGATCCTCTCCACCTGTATGGAAAATGAACTTCCTAGAAAAATTCTTACAACCTTCTGTAGGGCAAGTCAGCAAAGGTATGTGCATGAGTTTTTTAGTCCGTGGGAGAGTCGGCCTTTGGCCAAGAGGACGTTGCGTCGTTCATTCTTGAACTGATTTTTGTTCAACGCGGATCCAAGCTCGCGTGTCTTGGATAACCAGGGAGGTGGTCGATCCTAGGTTATCCACATACTTTTCATCTTGTTGAAGGAAATGCTCCTCAATACCATCTCGATTGTAACTTTTCATCCCGGGAGGTAGGTTATCCACATACTTTTCATCTTGGATAACCAGGGAGGTGGTCGATCCTAGGATACCAGGTATCGTTTACTTTAAAAACAATCATTCCCTACGTTTGTAACCTTTTTTTTATATAGAAATGACAATATTATTAATGTAAAAGCATATTGGTGCCTACAGAAATCCGAGGCACCGTACATGGAAACCAAACTAACATAACAATAACGACATAAGCAAGAAAATAAATTTTGCTCTTTGACATCGGGGCGGTCGGAGGGGTGGGACTGCGGTAGCGTCCAAGGACACCGATACAGTATACTACAACCATAAGATACTGACCGAGCAGATCAGAGGATAAACAACCAGTGGTGGACCGATTACTCCCCCGGTAAGTCAGCGTGCGTCGTCCTCCCTTGACTGATAATGGTAAGGCTCCTGAACGCGGGATTGCTGACTCTGAAGTGGTAGGGAAGTAACTTACCGACTGTTGGTGGTACCCTTTCCACCTATACACCAGGGAGGAGGTGCAGTCGATCAACCTCTCCCTGGCCATCCCAGTACTCATTCCTGGAGGCGAGGGTGCTTGGAGCCCCCCGCCGCTGCCGAAGACGCCCCGTTTGACACCGCTGATTCTTCGTCCCCTGCTGAGTCTGTTAGTCTTAGTGCCCGTAGTTCAATCCTAAATGTCCAAATGTATATATCATCGTTAGCAATAAAATTAAAGCGGCTTTATATTACTTATGTGTTGGAGTAATATATCGATGTGTGCTCTGATCTATGCCCACCATGCGAATAGAACCATAGATCGAGATAGATCACACTCGATGGGTCCCTAGTCAACAAAGCTTCACTAGAAGCGACTAGTATGAAAGATGTCTCTTTATGGCTTACGTTATGTTAGTCATTGGAATGGGATTCCGGAGTCTGATCATAGATATCATGTGGGACATGATATTGGACGACCCGCCCTGAATATGTGCCATAGATTAAGTCATGAACATATTCAGTGATGTAGCTTGTCATGTATCCTTAGACCAATGAGTCTTTGTGATCGCTATGTAGTCAACAACTGAGTTTGACCTGAGCCTAACGTTGTCCGTAACAGGGCTTCCATAACGACCAGGATTGGCTTTGGGGACGGGCTACATGAGTGACACGAAAGGCGGCTAAGGGATTTATCCCTCATACTAAGGTATGAGAAAGATATCGGTTCTCGGCCGCTTGATCGAGAGTGACTGAAAGAATAGCATGGCCATGCACATGATACTGGGTATCATATCTTCAGTCATCTCACATATCAAGGAACGGTGATTGAGAATAATAAGGATGACGGCTCTATGCCTTATCTCAATCAGGATATCGGAGATAAAAGGATAATGATAGGGACGACGGAAAGGTTAGAATCGACAGGGTCGATTCGCTATGCAGTGTCAGGCAATACTAAAGTCTCGTTAGTTGCCACTTAAATAGGATCAAGTAAAATGGGATTTTACGTTGATCTATTGACATGCATAAACCTAAGGGTCACACCGGAGGATGAAACTCATTGACACATTTATGGAGAATGGCCAAAAGGGAGTTGTCTCGGGACATGACCAAAACTGGGTTTTGGGTCATGTGCCCGTAAGTGAATAAGACTTTACAGATCGAGACAAGGCTTGGAGTCTTGGGATTGATCGCGTCGGATAATGTTGGACATTTCCGGTATGAAAGGCTTGGAGGCGATGAGCGAATCACGGGACCTCGTTGGAAATGGCCACGGGCCATGTTCCAAGAGGCCCATGCAACCAAGGCCCATGGAACTAATTAATCAAGTCTTGATTAATTAGTACTAAGTAAGCAAGACAAGGATTAAGGTGTTGGTGATTCACCACCTAACCCAATCTTGTCTTGCCATACTTTGTCCTATTTACACCTTACTTGTCACCATGCTTGTCTCATGCCTTTAGTTGGACAAGTATGGGTTTTGTTATGTTTAAGTCATCTTTTTTCAACATAACAAATACAAGACAAGAATAGGAAACACATTTTCTCTCCCTCTTCCATGGCCATTTCGGGTTTGGCTAGTTTCCACCTCTATTTTTGTGTTCTTGAGTCCTCAAAGAGAAGAACTATGTGGCTTTGATTCCCATGTGGATATGAAGGCGTCTTGGAGACTCAAGCCAATCATTCGTTAACCGGTGTTCTTGTTTTGGTAAGAAATAGTGCTGAATTTTTCTCTTGTGAATCCATTCTTTGTTAGTTGTTTCATGGTTTAATCGTCTCTTGGTTTTCATTGATTTTCCGCTGCAAGTTGGTTCATCTCCAACCCTACCTCGAGACCCAACAGAGTCCACATCTCGCCCAGCCCTCTGGTTTCCCGATAGGGTCGGCGTCGATTCCCGCGGCAGCCAGCCTACGGGCTCATCTTCTCCCTCTACCTCCTACTGACCCCAGCGCCCCATATCCTCACGCCTCGGGGGAGTCTGAGGAGTCCCCTTGAACCAATCTCCTATCCCTGACCCACTCAGGTAAGTCCAATTTGTCCCCGGGATAGGTTTCCCATGTTTGGCCTTTTCTAGCGCCGACCTCGGGTCCCCTGGTGTCTTCAACGAGACTCCCCGGAGGCCCCCCACGACCGGACAGACCGGGAATAGGTGTCCCGCGCAGCAACACCCAAAACAGTGTTCAGGTAAGTGTTCGTACGAGATATAAAGACGAGTTCGTACCTGAGACACCGACAAACGGAACCAGAGTTGACTTTGTAATGGAATCCGAATGTCGACCCTGATTCTGACCTTCATAAAGTCTCCCCAGCAGAGACCCTTCTTGTCTACATCAACTCATGACACGCACCCAGCGTGTTCCCAATCCTGAAGCCCACATCCCTCGTCCATGCCCCCACCGACAAATTTGAAACCCGCGCCCACACCGAGAAGTGGTGAAATTGCAGCTCTGATACATGCATGTGGGCCCGTATGTCAGTGAACAATACCAAAGAGTCCCAAAAGGACCAGTACTCGTTCCCTTTCCTTCGCAGACCTGAAGAAAAAAGCCACAAGACCTCCCTCCAGGGGTTTAGCCTCAACTTTCATTCCCCAGAGATCCTCCATTCGTGCCACCACCGACTTCCAATAAATCTTCTTGGTAGACAGGACCTTCGCTGCTAAAGCGAAACGATACATATTTCCCCGTCCTGTTACCTCTTGGACAGGAACCACCACCTCCTTGATCCTCATAGCACCCATTTGGGAGTCCAGCTGTCCCATGGCTCCTCCCTCAGGTCGACTTCCCCTCGGGTAGGGGTCCTCAGTCGGGTATGGCTTTCCTGCTTGGGTCGGACGTATGTTACCTCCATTGTGCTGCCTGACCCCGGCTCCCACTCCCAAGCCACCCTCCACATTCGTACGGCCCGCCCCAAACCTCGAGGACCAACGAGCCACATCTCCGCCTTCTCCCTGGGCCCATACCGACTTACGACCCAACGTGGCCGCCCAACGGGCATCGCCCATGAAACCGCGACCCGGCTCCGGCGGACGTTCAACCCTACCCGGCCCCTCAGTTACCACGCCCTTCCCCTTCCTTCGGCGCCAAGCAACCTTGGCCGGTGTCTCCTCCGGCGCGTCCACCGGTGTCATGGCCGATCCCGAAGATATCGAGATCGGCGTAGACTGCTCACCCATCGACGCCAGCAACGGGACACCAGCAGCAGCGCCCGACTTGCTCCCGTCTTCCTTGGCCGAGGTCCCCTAGCCGGCGTGCGGCGGAGGCATGCAGGCCCCGATCGGATCCTACCTCCCGGGACCCATCCTGGTTCCTCCCCGTCCGAGAAGCACACGACCGGCGCCGCTCCTGTCCTCGGCGTCCACTGCTCCTCCGAAAACACGGGCTTCTCCTGCGATCCCGTCGACTTCTGCAAGTCCGTCCCCTCCGTCGCTGTCGCCACCAGCGGCGCCAGCGCAGATGTCGTCTGCAGCTCCTCCTTCGGATCGATGTCTGATTGTTCCGTGTCGACGTCGGACTCGACAGCCACAACACTTTCCTCCGGCAAAACAGGTCCCCAATGGACGTTCCCGTCACCGGCATGCTCTCCATCTCCCTCCATACCCGTGAATTCCATGGAAGATTGATGCAGAAAATCGCAAAACACCTAACTCTTTTGTAAACCCTAGCTTGTAAACGCTAGCAGAGAGAATAGGGAGGCGCTGCACACGTTTGTAACTTTTATAGTTAAGTCGTCTTAATTAAAATAAACATAAATTTCACTCGACATTTTGTCTAAGAATAATCTTAAAAACGAGGGGAATAGGGAACAGTAATAATATACACCAAAATGAGAGGCCTAAGTAGGAAAGGGAAATCCGCCAAAATCTGCAATCAACTTCATGTATTTCTATTTTGCCCCCTACACTCTTCTTAATTCTGATTTCTTTCTAGCTTGAACCCAAACGGCTACATGAAGAGCTCCGACTGCAAGAGGGTGTAGTAATTGGCAGCCTCGTCCTCCAACTCCCATAACCCATCACACAACACAAAACCATCTCCGAACCGATCCTCCACCTCGTCGGACCTGGCGGCGGCGGTGGCCGGAATCCCGAGCTCATCGTCAGAGGCCTCCAGCAAGCGCCTCAAGACACAAGTACTGTCCTCAGAGGAATCCTCCGAATCAGTGGATGGGTTGTCTTCTTGCTGGAGGGTTGTGAATAGATAGGAAATGTCATGAGATGGCTCCTCTTCTTCGTCGTCGAGAATGTGGCTGTCGGGCTTCTGCTTCTTCTTTTCTTCCACTTCTGTCTCGTCCCGCTCCCGCTTTAGTTTAGTGGTGGACTCTACTGATGCCATTCAACTGGTTCAAGGGAAGATACAGAAACTAGAGACAAATGGATTGGGATAAGGGCAACGGTGGAAATGGGTTATATAGGCTCTCAAAATCGGGTACAAACAAATGAGGTGGAAATATTTTATTGTTTTTTAGATGTGATATTCATGTTTATAAAGACCGGATTGGATGTCAAAATACTCAATACATACTTATAAAGACGAGTCTTTGAGTCTCTTGGTTATAACCCGGAACAATTGCGATAAAGTAGATGTATCGGTGGTCTGGACTCGTAAAAAGTGTATTTTTTTTTAACACTGGCCTAGATATGTGTCATTTTTCTACCCTCTTTTTCACCCTATAAAAGGACTCAAACTTAGCAATATATATTTCCCTTCATCCGTCAATATAGTATTTACAAGAGCCCATTTGATAGTCATTGAAGAATGGATCGCGACATTGAGTCATGTATTTTGGTCTCCTCGATTCCGTCCCAAAGGCGGAATAGGGCAATGTTAAAAGTCTGTTGGTTCCCTAAGTACGAGTGCACGAAAGTTAAGTTGGCACAATGGTACAACTTGTTGATGAAGCAATATGCAGATGTCATGACTCTAGATACCTCGGATTGAACTCCGAAAGGGAAGACCAACCACGAACAACCCATAATCGGTCTCTTTAAAGTTATGAATTACAATCGTGACTAGCGGTCGGTAGTTTCCCAATAATGTTTTGATTGTTGTTAATGTGATCCTCGTTGTTCCATTCGATATAATAGTTGTCTTGTAGGTTGGATGATGTACTCGGATTCCTGTCTCGTTTGATGAATTCCCTTCACAATTAATTTTTAATATTATTTTATTCATTAAGGTCATTAGGCCCATCAATGCCCATTAGTAGAATCTGCCCTCGTGAACTCTTTGTTTTTATCCTTATAGAGGCCGCGTATCGGCCTCAAGATACTCTAGGAATCAATGCATCTGCCTCCATTCACTTTCGATCCTCTCAACAATTGTCTCCGACGAAGTTCTGATTTTGCTCTTGTTTTTTCACGATTTCCAGTTCTACCACTGAGTCTTCACTTTCTATCTTTCTAATTTTTTCCCTCCCTCGTCCGTCCAATTCACCGACGTTGTTTAGTCGATTTTGCCATACCATTTTTCCGATTCGACAACACCAGCATAGACGTTTGAGAAGAATGTTTGGCGTGGCTTCTCCACACCGACGTTACCCACTAGTATGGACACAGTTTTAAACCTAGACGTATCTGAATCTGAAATACTAAAATCATTATTTAACTGTTTGCTTTAATTGGCAGTGATAATATTATATTCTGAAGTGAAAATGTCAAGACTAAAAAGCAAAATAGAGAGAGAAAGATGGTTGGAAAAATGAAAAAACAGGAAAGAAAGAGTTGGTGATGATGAGGATTGACCATTGGATGATAACTATTTGCACATGAGGGAGTGGACGGTTGCGGTTGGTACTTGTATTGTAATTTGCGATTGCGAGTGGGTCTTGTCTATTTTCGAGGTTATTATTTTTCTATTAAGTTTATAATAACCAAACATTTATAACATGGTATTCATTGATAATAATCCTATTTATGTTTTGTTAGAAGAAAACCTATCATTACTTATTTTGTTGGCCGAAAGAATAAAAAATTAATAAAATTTTGTATCAATTAGTTGGTATAAAGTTAATACGATTTTTTTTTACAGTCACGAGGTTAAAGGACTTTTTCTTCACTTTTCGCATTCATCGGTGGATAGAGCCGTCGGTAAACTTACCGACATTGTTATTTGCCAGCGCTTCTCCGCCAATTATCCGTCAACGTTTCGCTTCTATCCGTCGACGTTTCGCCTCCGCCTGCGCCTATCCTCAACATTCCACCACCGATTTGAGATGCTCTTACTGCACATGCATATTTCGTCACCGTCTAGTTTGTATCTGAGACGGGTTAGGCCATGGTTTGTTGGGCGAAAGAGGTGGTTAGCAAAAAGATACATTTTTAAGAGATAAAAATAGTGAATAGTGCTGATAAGGAGAGAGAAGCTAGTGATAGATTTACAAAACAAAAAAAAACTTGAAGAAGGAAAGATAAAAAATATTTGAAACTTGCTTTTTTATGTAAGTGTTATTACTTATTAGTAATTTACTCATGGAGATGATTTTAGTACTTCAATTTGAGGTTGTTCAAGGATTGTTGGCAGGTTTGTCTGTGGGGGTTCTCGTTCCCTTCGTCGACTCTACTTCGTGGGACAACTTTTCGGCCATATGCTCGATCTCATATCTGCCCCGTGCTCTCTGTGTGCTGTTCGGCGACCTGCTGTCTTCTCCGGCGTGGTGCTGCTTTTCGTCGTTTGTTGTTATCGGCGTCTGTGCGGCCAGTCCCGGCAAGGTCAGTCGGAGTTCTCGTTGTGGTCGACGCTGATGTGCCAGTGGATGATGTTTGGAGGCGGCCGGCTCGGGGTGACAGGTTCGGGTGTTGTTGGGCTGTGTTTTGGTTCGGGTAGGGCAGACCCGGGTCTGCCGGGTTTTGGGTCCGGGTTTTGGTGTTTGGGCCGGGTTGGGGCTCGGGTCTTGGGTCGGGTCGGTTCCGCAGCCGGGTTTTGGTCCGGGTCGGGTTTGGGCAGATCCGGTTCTTGTTTTGGGCCTCTTCTGTTTGGGCCCAGGTTGGGTTTGGACTGTTTTTTAACATGCTCGTTCTTTTGAAGGTCTTTCCTGACTGTCCATTTAGCCGGACCGAGCTCAAGCTCCGGCCTTTTGGCTTCTGGTGTTGGAGTGCGTGGTGGAGACAAGGTAGCTTGCCGTTCGTGGGAGGCTTTCCTACAAGAATTGTCGCGGCTCGTTCTTGTCTAAGAAATGTGCTCTGGGCCCCTTCTTCTCCTCGGTTGCTTTCTTTTGCGGATTGGTGTGGTTCTCTTTGCGGTTTTTAGCAGTGGCCCGTTTTCAGTTCCGGTCGTGGGACGCTTTCTCCAGCCGTTTGGGTGTTGATTGTTGCGGATCTGGTTCGGTCGAGTTGGAAGGTTCGTTTTGGCAGCGCTGCTTGGCTCTTCCGTTCCCTCCGTTATAGTGTTGTTGAGGTCCTCTCCTCTCCTTTGCATCTCGAGGTCGAGGTCGGGGACAGGTATGCCTTCTTCCCTCCTCTCTGTCTAAGCTAGGTTTTCTTCCCCCTTCCGATTCTTTTGCTCTTCAATTGATCTTCCTGTGCTCCCGTCCACTTCTATGGTTGGAATTGTCGGTTTGGGGTTGGCCTCCGGTAAAAGCATGGGGCTTTGTCCCCGGGATTTTGATTGATTATTCTAAGAGATCGGTTTATGTCTCTGCCGTGTATGGTCCTGTCCACCGGCATCTGCAAGATCCCCCTACCTCTTATGGGGTTTCGGGGTTTTGTGGACAAGGGAGTAGATGTCAATCCTTCTTAGAACAGAGTAGAGTGGTTGTAGGTAGCTGTTGGTTTCTTACTGGGCTTCATGGTTGGTAAATTTAAGGTTTCAGACCTGTTTTTCTACGGGCTTAATGGTTGGTAAATTTAGGTATTCATACCTACTTTTCTCCGCGCTTAATGGTAGACAAATCCGGTTTTACAGACCAGTTTTTCATGGTTTTCTAGACACTCTCTCATCCTCATACACTCTCATCGTTGCACAGTCACAGGGCTGTATACTCACAGGTCTCTCATCGTTGCACATTCACAAGGCTTCATACTCACAGGACAATCAGGGGAATCCTTTACATTCTCATTCACTAGGCTGTATTCACAGGCCTCTCAGGGGAATCCAAATACATTCTCATCTACCTGCATACATAAAAGCCGCACATGGGAATTCACTCAAGGTTGCATTACATCGTACTTTGGTTTTGGGGATGAGCAGTTTGTGTTTAGACTTCTACTTTCTGTTGTTTTTTATTTTCTGTTATTTTTTGTCTGGCTTTTTTTTCTCAATCTACAGCTAGGTTGGGTTTTATTGCTGTGTAACTTTTTTCTTAAAAGTTAATTTCAATTTTCTTTCGCTTATCAAAAAAAAGAAGAAAAAAATGGACAAATAACAATGATCAAAATACTTGTGTCTCTTAACTTTGTTAGGACAGCAAAAGGAAGTTGAAGTGAGGGTTAATTGTGGTGGAGATTCTGTCATGATCTCTCATGTTTGTTAATTATTTAATTTTTTAATTAATTAACTAATTAAATACGACTATGATATGACAAAAATAAATATCTGATATTCAAAATTTATAATTATTTATAAAAAATAAACATGATATATAAAAATGACGATTTTTCCTTTACTTATTTGACATCTATAAATTTTATAAAGAACAGTTTCATTGTACCTTCGTTATTGTTCCTTACAAAATGTATAGAGGTTAAATAATTAAGGGAAAAACCATCATTTTATCATCCATTAAATGACGTTTGAGGTCATATGACTAAAATAATGAAATATTTCGTCCATTTTTACTTACTGAATCGTGTGACCAATACTTAAGGTATTACATTAGTCGCTTTGAAACATTAGGTAGTGCAGTATTCGTGACCCATTATTAAGAGTAAGTTCTAATATTTAACACATAAAAAATATACAAAATAATATTTAGATTTATATGTACATTTTTTAGATAAAAATGTGGTCAGCTGGTTTCTCGGGAGGATGTATAGTCTAATTGAGTCATTTCAGTCCATGGTTACAAGACTGCCCAGGCCGTCATTCTTGGGCTTCAGTATTTTACTGGAGCACAGTCCAAAGTCGATATATGCCTATTCGGATCATAGGGTTTACTCGGTCCTACCCCACAGTCTTCAGTCGATGTACCGGTTGCCTCGGCCGCTATCACAGCATTCTCCTATCGACGCCCTTGAAACACTTCGATGAAAGAGTAATTTTCAATTTAATAGTCGTCCCACGATGTGTGGATCTTTTAATTTGTTTCCTTATAGTTATTTTAATGGTTAATTGTCTCTCTTGGGTGACCCGTTTTAGGATTGTATCTTCATAGAGTTTCTTTTATTAATATATTACTCTCGTTACCCGCTAAAAAAAGAGGGTTGAGGGTTAGAGAATGATGAAATTTTTGTTATTTAAAAATACAAAAGACGTGTGACACGTTGTGATTCACGAAAGAAGGATCAAGGTTGGACGTTATGGAGCCTTCGGCATCAAAGATTGGGATCGAGCCACATGGTGCCCAGTGGGGGGGGGGGGGGGGGGGTTGATTTTTTTTTTTTTAAATACCACTTAGTTCTTTCTAATTTCATGATTGTGTCCCTCCTCAATTTTTTTTAGTCACGTATTGACACTAAAAAATTTCGGTGCTCCCCTCACTGAAAAAACTAACTCCGCCACTTGATGGATGTGAGGGCTGATATGGAAGACTGAGGTCCTAAGACTAATGTTGGAGTCAAGACAGCCTTCAACATAGAAATCAAAAGCTGAGATGGGCACCTCCACCGTAGGGGCTGATGTTTATATGTGTCTGAAACTGCGTATGCAATTACATCATCTTAGTTATAATCATAAAACAGACATAAGAACCCGACGATGTTTTATTGAGAATGGCTCTTCACAGTCCGACATTTGTATGTTATGTTTATGTCTTATTGCGATGCATGTATATAAAAGTATATATAAAAGAGGAGAGGATAAAATGGTCTATTAATTAATCTCAACTGCAGATGAAGAGCACGGGTCATGCCTGTCATTGCCTTGTAGCCTCTTCCATTCTCTTAACCAGACTTGTCTTTCTACATTTTTTTAATATATAGTTATCAAATTCAAATTTGATTTGAGTTTGATTATTGAATATATTATTTAGGGGAAACCTCAAAAACATGCCTTCAAACGATTTTTGTTAACAGAAACTTGATGTGATGACCTTTTTTTCTCGAAAACATGCTTTTATATTTTGTTTATTATCAAACGTTGCAACTTGTGTTTTTTTTTCCGTTACTTTGGAAGGTAAAGGAACATGTGCTTGGCAGATGGTTTTTATATTTGTCATAAATACCGAAGTTGTCCCTATTTCTCTCATCTAAATGACATCCGGAGAAGAAATTGAACACTCAGTACGGCCATATCCAAATTTAGACTAGAGGAATAAGGAAAATTTCGGTATTTATGATAAATATAAAGACTATATGTCGAGCACATGTTCGTTTTCCGTGCAAAAAAAACAGAAAAATAAAAATAACAAACGCAAGTCGCTACTTTTTGATAATACACAAAATGTATAAGCATATTTTTGAAAAAGAAAGGTAACCATAGCATGTTTATGCTAACAAAGGTCGTTCGAGAGCATGTTTTTGAAGTTTCTCCTATTATTTATCGATTTAACACAAAAACGTACGAAAGTTTGAAATCACATAATCGCCCATGATAATGCCAGAATGGATTGGTTCTTATTTATGAAATGAAGGGTGGGGTCAACCATTTATGACAACCTAATAGTAATAGGCCCCAAAACTAAATAATTTATTCACTTACCTGCAACTTTAATTGGTAGTCCTTATAAATTGAATTTTGTTTACTAAAAAAAGCAATATATAATTGATTTAAATTATAGACAAGAGTTGAGTTGGGGAATAGTAAACATTATGAGGACTGAGGGCATTGGGCATGTGGGGAAGATGAGGCTGAGAGTGGACCCTAATTCTAGTTTCCAAGTACCCTCCACATAACAGACATGGTTCCTTTATTAGGGCTTTCACACTTCATGTATTTTTCTGTATCTTTGAGCTGTCATTCTATCATTAGGATTAGGGCTCCTAATATATTAAAACTATCCCCATGCTTTGTAATTCAATTGTGCCTCACCAACTTGGCAGATTGATCATTTTGTGTCATGTTGGGTGGCTACTTCGCTAATTCAATCAAGGGATGACTCCAAAAGCTAACGGTTTTTTGAATTTCATTTTCACAATCTACTTCATATCCCAACACATTTAAGTATGGGTTGAGGGTTAAATTGGATACCCAAATCCAAATGAGGGTTTGAGAATGGTTACAAGACAACTACAACACCGCCATCGGTAATGCATCTGCACTAATCTTGATCCAATATAATTTAATTATATGATTAAGAAGTAATTGATATATAATTTGGAGTAAAAACAGTACTTGTTGCTCTTCCTCAACAGACCCGATCTTCCAAGACTTTATAGGTGGGCTATGTTATGTTGAGGTTCAGACAGTGATACGAGGAGACAAACAAGGCAAGAACAGCCCACAGCCGAGGATGCACAAGTCAAACTCTGCCCATTGAACATCATCAGACTGCAAAGTCAGGTGAGACAATCTTAACAAGTTTCCATGATCCACAGCACCAAAACTCCCATGAAATATTCACATACATTCTCTATTTCTATGTCAGAGATTTTTTTTAAGGGAATAATTAGACACCCAATAAACCTAACTTGTCACAGAGCTAATGATGATGACGATGATGATGAACATATGCTCTGTCACTGACCTGCAAGATCCGCAGAACCTGGACATGAATGGCCAAGCTGGACTTGCAGCAGAGACATGGTCCCAACTATAAATATAATTTATAAGCCCCACTCTTATAATTTACTCACCAATCTAACTACAACTATGTATCGTCACTCAAACCTTATCTTATGAGACATCCAATTCAAATGACTCTACTTAGTACTTTCATACCAATCACAAGTATTAATTGAAACTGGAGAATGTAGAATGGAGTTTACTAGTATCAGAGAAATTACAATAATGCCTGACTTAAAGAGTGACCACACAGCCAGCAAAGAAAGGGCCAAAATAAGGGATAACATGCTAATCAATGATTAACAACCACTGTCCACTATGTGTTGAGTGTATCACAAGAGTGACTAATTATGCAGCAACCACCACTGCATGCAATACGCAAACACAAGATAGCAAATATATGAAGCTAAAGCAAAGGCTCAACAGAATTAGAAACAATCTCAGACCCGGAAAACCTACAATCAATAGTGATGAGACTAATAATTAAGAAACAAATAATATATATACTTAAAGCCAGATTACTCTGCAGAGCCAGATAATAAAAACATGAAGCAGCTTTCGTCGCTAAAACATATACAATTTCACGTTTTGATCTATGTACCTAAAGCACTACAAATTTGACCCTCAAAAGCAAGATATCATCACAACAATTAACTCAATCTTAAGCATATAAAGATGTTTCAAGAACATTGAAACAACAGGCAAGTATGAAACTAATATGTATTTACATAGTGTGGTGACTAACATGCACAGAAATAAATGGCCCTTGGTCACATTTAACAGAAATGAAAGGGAAATAAAAAGAAACAATATCTCAATATCATAAGATGAACTGATATTCCAGTGGTCATATACGGAATGACACTGCAAATTTAAATTTATATTCATACCATAAAACAGATTCGGAATGATGTAGAATAGATCCTTAAAAGTTCAAAAAGGAAGATCAAACATATAGCACATCAACTGCAAAAATAAACTTGATGAGTCAACCTCTTATGATATATTTACTCTGCTCAAAAACTTTTTGGATCATGTAACTAGTTTGTTGATTTTAAGAAGCTTCATGCAAAGTCTAATACCAATGTGTTGGTACTTCATATTATTAAATCTATCTCTGTGCTACATGATGCCAACCTTTGAGAGATCTCAAGTGACTAAAATTAGGAGAAGACACAAACAGCAATTACAGAAAATATAACTAGGAATTGGAGAAAGTAAAAAAAATATATATAAAACTCAAGATCTCCTTCCAAGAAAGCATTCTATTGAAGCTGGACTAAAATCTGCAAATTCTTCTGCATCCTCCCCATCCAAAAAAGAAAAAGATAACAAAAAAGAAAGAAGGGGAAATTACCCATTAGCAAGAATTTGTGTTGGAAGTAAAAATCCAATGTTGTACACATGCACTGCCAAAATCGACTCTTCAGCATCCCATCACAGCACAGTTATAGACAAAGCTACCAGATTGCTTCCTGGCAAGCAAGTTCCACTGTGGAGGGCCTTCACTTGGAGCCCAAACATTCACCTCTATAAACCCTTCACCTGCAGCCCGAGGCCCTCCAATCACAATGAGCTTGTCTCCACAAGCCCTGAATGCAAGACCCCAACCATTCATGGAGGCAGCCCGTTCAGGCAATCTCCCAACTGTATACCATACTTTACTCTCCTTATTATATTTCTTCACCTCCATGTCAGCATAATCAGCCGCATACAACTCGTTATTTACTACTGCCACAAGAGGAGGTGCCTCAGCTGCTGCAGGCATCTCAGCAGCTGCATCATTCCTCCCCGGGGACATGTTAGGTATTTCACTCCATGTTCTTGTCTCTAAATTATACTCCTCTCCACAGGTAAGAAGCTTTGACTCACTTCCCCCAATTCCACCAATCACGTAAAACTTTCCATCCATAAATACACCGGAACACATCTTCCTTGGCTTGTTCATGCTTGGAAGCAATTCAAAAGTTTGAGTCTCTGAATTGTAGAGCTCAGCTGAGCTAAGGATGTTTCCCATTGAATCACACCCACCGGCTAATATTGCAATCTGCCCGAGGCTGGCAGATCCGAACAAGCATCTCGGAGCATTCATTCTCATTCCTGAAGACCATGAGTTTGTTAATATACTGTATCTAAATATGACATGAGCCATAACCTCTTTACCAAACACAAGAAGCTCAGTGCCCACAGCCAGTGATTCTTTATCAGAACACATGAAACATTCGTTTGAAGTCATTCTTGGTAAATGCATCCACCGCCCGCGAATAGGATCAAAAGCTTCCCATTCGAGGAGATGGCAAGAGAAATAAACCCAGTGCTCAACCACACCAAACTTCCTCCTAAGCTTGTAGAGATCACCACCCCTAATTAGCTGGCGAAATGCCCGATTCAAAGAGGCAAGGGATCCATAATCAGACCTTGAGCAGTGAAGGAGACAACTAATGGAGTTGTCTCTATTAATAGCACTAAAAAGGGAGTCTGAATCAGAATAGCCCCCACCTTCTGCCTCCTCAGGCTGCTGGTTATGGGTTTCTTCTGTTTCTGGTGAGCTCTCCTCAACTCTTTCACAACAATCCAATAGCTTGCATGCTTTACTTTGGCGATGGCGAATATGCTCCTCCTCTCCATGGACTTCTAATGGGCGCTTTCCAGATGCAACATCAACCTCCAGCCTATAGCTCATGTAAGTTGACCTCGACCACTGGCTCTCAGATTGGCAAGAGGATGAAATCACCCTTACCAAACAGGATCGTCCCTCCAACATGACGCTGTAATTCAACCAGATAGCAAATTTACAAACCCAATCCGATCCAAAACCTTGTTCTTCCTCAGGAAAACAATAAACTACACAAGAAAGAATAAAGATGCAATTTTTTTTCCCATTCTAACACCCAAATCGCCATTCAAAATACTACACATTAAACCTAGTGGAGCTTATCAAAAGGGTCCATACAATTAGTTCCATTTATCACTCAATAATAACAAGAAAAACAATAAAATTCTGATTTCGTTTTCAAAAGCAAATCTAAAATCGAGAAGTATTCCATCTAACTGACCTTTTTTCGACCGTCCACCGATCTGCATCCAATGAAAACCCCATGGATTTTTTCGTTAACATAAATAAAAATTCAATCTTCAAATCGAAGATTAAAATCAACAAGTCAAAATCAGCAGCTGTCAAAACCAAATTGAGTCAAAACCGAAGCAGAGGGCCCAGAAACCCAAAACATCCACAACCAACCAAAAAACCCAGAACCGATCTCCCAAATCCAATCACAAAACATCAAATTGCCCCCAAAATTGAGACCCGATTCATCACCAAAAACCCAGATTTAGATCTGCCCAACACGGCGACGGAGCAAATGCTCATCTTTTTCATCTAGAAAATAAAACTGAAAACAGGAAGAGAAAAAATGAAAATAAAACAGAAAGTAACAGTAGCAGCAGTAAAGCAAAAAACAAAAATAGGGAGGTGACTTACGGATTGGATAAGAAGAAAAAGAGTCTCTGTTCTTCGTTCGTCGTCGTCCTCTTCTCTGCAAATCGGAGCGAGCTTCGGTTTCGGCTTCGGAGCAAAATCTTTAAGAGGACCCCTTTGGGCTTTATCTCTCTTAAACCTTCGATTTTATGATTTAATTCAATTTCTTACACAGATCAGGTTTTATAATTCTGATAAATAAAAACGTTTATTTATTTATCTTTTAATACCTGTATTCATATATTTTTGGCAATTTGTTTTCATTCCAGACTTTAATGTATTTCCATTTATAAATAAGAAGAGAAGAGAAGAGAAGGAGAGGGCTGACGGTGAAGCCGGTGGGACCCACTAAAAGTTGGCCGTGGGGTTGGGGCGCCGTTAAGGAGCCGGTGACCGGTTACTGTCTCCCAGACACGTGTTGACCGGGGACTTCAATGACTGTCTCTCTCCGCTTTGCCGATACGATAACTCGGTCGGCTCTCTTTCCCGTACGTCTTCTTTTTATCGTCCGGTCAATTTCTCGTGCTTTTACTTTTACCACCCTCCATTTTCTCTTCTTCTTTTTTATCGGATAAGGTCAAAAATAAATTAAGGCTTGTGTTAGGCCGTTGTGGTCGTTTCTCTTGTAGGAGGGATAGGGATTTTAAAGAATTAATGGCAGTTTATAATGTAATTAATATATTTTTGATATTTTGTTGACTAGTCTTATCATGATAATATTGAATAAAAAAGTTACCGCTCTCTCTATTTGCGGCTAGGGTTTATAGAAAATTTATTTTTGATATTTTGTTGACTAGTCTTATTCTGGTTATGTTAAATAAAACAGTTTTTGCTCTCTCAGTTTGCGGTTAGGGTTTGTAGAGGTTTATTGTTACTTCAATCATGGCAGCGACAACAACGACAACAACTCTCCATGATCTCCCCTACGGACGGCAACGGCGAGAAGCGGTCCAATCATTATCTTATCCAAATCTGTGGGTGATTATCCTCCCTAGGTACCAATCATCGGACCGTCTGGAGAGACACCGAGGGTGGAGGTCGGTATTACTTTCTCGGCACAAGGTGTATCGGCTCCGGTGATGATATCGGGACCAAGAGCAAGGCATGGAGGAGTGTCGGGTTTGGCCCGAGGGATGGTGCGAGGAGATCAGACGCGCAGTCCTCGGCCCCGACAACTGGAAAGGCTTCCGGTGGAGGAGCCTCGGCCGGCTCCGATCTTCTCAACAATGGAAGGGATCGGATCTGGTGCAACGGAACCACTGTATTTTGCGGCAGGGAATATGTTTCATGCGATCCGGGATGCTACAGACGACGGGAGGACACCGAGGGGAGTTGATGACACGACGGAGAAGGTGATCGGAAGAGCTTCGTCGACGACCAATCTGGTGATATCGGAACGGGGAAGGTGGCGGGGCGAGTAGAGTATGGAAATGAGGGCGACACCGGCCCCCATTTCTGAGATGCTTGACTTGGGTCGGCCCAATCCTCCTCGGGCTAGGGTCATGCCGTCACAAGGCCAATCGGGCTGTGTGCACTTAGGGCCCCGATCTGGGTCTTGGGTCCGGGTGGATACTAATGGACTTGGGCACGGGTTGGGTCAGGCTGGAGGTTGGCGGCTCGGGTTGGACAGCAAAATCTGACCCATCAGGATGTGGAGGACCTTGGTCAGAGTATGAGGGGTCTCGAGATTCGGGAGATAGTCATTCCATCCATGGAGCTTTGTGGACGAGGTCTAAACTTCGCGTATGTCATGGTTGCCCGGGTACTCTCCTTCCGAAATTTTATTGGCAGTTATTGGTGGATTGGATGAAGGATTTGTGGCATATTCTAGACATTGTGGCCCGATCGCTGAAGAATGACGTGGTTGGATTGTTCTTCCAATCGTCAAGACAGAGAGAGGGGGGGTTCTAGGAGAACTATGGGCCTACAAGAGATCCCTGGTCATTTTGATAGAGCTGGGGCTCCAGATAAAACCACGGGACATAACTTTTACACATTTCTCCATGTGCGCCCGGGTCTCGAACCTCTCGGTCGGAGCATGGAACAGAGGAGTTGGTTTTCGTTCGGGGAACTCTCTGGAGTCTATCAGGAGGTGGACAAAAATGCAGACGGGATGTGCTGGGGAGACTATATGAGGATTAGACTCAGGGTGGACATCAGACTCCCTCTCCAAAATCAGTTGTGGTTCGGACTCGCGAAGTCGAAGGTACGGACCTTCATATTTTTTATGAGCAATTATCGGACCATTTTTTTGCTGCAACTATGTGGGACACTTGGTGTCGACCTGCCTCGCGGGAACAAGGGAGAAGAGAGCCTCTCTTCAATCCTTTACAAACTCAAGACCTGCTGGTTCTCGCGACCGTTAGAGGAGGCCGACTCCGAGGACCAATTGGTCCTACTTAGGAGTTTTGTCGGGGTGCCCGACAACATCCTTTAGCCGACCTGGAAACCATTTTGGGGACCGAAAAGGCAAGGGGAAGGCTCGGGATGAGGATGATCTCTCTCTCCCCCCCCCTTCCCCCCTCGTGCTACCGACTTTTTCGTCAGGCACAACAGTCCGACTCAAGAATCTGGACCACATGCTACCTTTTTTTCCCGTCAGGGGAAGAAACCCATTTTTTTCGGGGAATCTTCCTCCCGGGGACAAGAACAGAAAGGGTCCAACAGACCGAGTAGGATCCCTTCGAACTCCTTTCCTGGGAGTGGGATTGAGGAATAGAGAAAAGATTATTTGGCAAGGGAAATGGTTTCACTACCGATAGGGAGGAAGCGTCCAGCAGAGGACAACCAAGACCAGATTTCCAAAGGATTCTAACAGACTGAAGGAGCCCAGAAGACAGTGGCGCGGGGCGTTAAGAACCCTCGCCTCCATCAATGAGGAAGTCGTGTTCCATTGGGGGTTGGCCAGTTTTATCGCCCCAATAGACGTATGCTGGCAGTGGTTCCACCAAATCTTTGCACGATACTCTTCTACCACCTCGGAGGCCAACCATCTCGCGTTCTAGAGGCCCTACTATATCATTCAAGGGAGGAAAAAGCATGTTGGTATCTCGGGAGAATTCATAGTCCACCATATCACCTCTCTGGAAATGGGTCGGCTCTGCCCTAGCTCTTAGTTTGGCTCTGTTTTATCGGTGTCCTCGGACACTACTGTAGCGTTAGTTGCTGAACGCTCCTATAGAGCATGTCAATTTCTTGAGCATTTATTTACTTTCCTCTGTTTCCCCATGATGTTATGGTGTTTGTTTGGCTTTTTACTTTATCTACGATTTTGTTGCGGTATCCACGTTGGGTTGGATACCGTTGTTTGTTTTCTTTCTTAAATATATCAACTCGTATCCATTTTTAAAAAATCATGATAATATTAAATAAGTCGTTATAGTAAATTATATCCTGATCAACAAAAATAAAATTGTCGAAAATGGCAAATTCGATTTTGACTAAAACTTGAATTCTGTTAATCCGACTAGGGATGGAAAAATGCCCCGCCCCCGACGGGATCCCCATCCCCGCCCCACACGAGGTGCATTCGGGACAGGGATTTTCTAAGCGAGGCGGGGTACGGGGCGATAAATGAGGATTTTGGCGGGGCGCGGGGCGGGGATGGGGCAAGCACTCCCTGCCCTGTACCCCGCACTATTAATTT